>OZ004708.1:131533546-132213546 GCA_963924515.1 Vespertilio murinus | reverse complement strand
TGTTTGGATTTCAACATGTGCTAACAAATTAGTTGTTTTCCCATCTAGATTGTAAGTCTCTTGATCAGGAACCATATATGATTTTTCTTACATCTTCAAATCCAGGCACTTTGTTTTGCACAAAGATGTGCCACTGACTTTACCTAATTATCATTAAAATGATGACAAAATATTAGTGGAATATAAATTCACATAATGGGACAACCATAGAGGCAAATTTATTGAGGTTATTATGTTGCAGGCACGATAGTTACTGTGAGTCTGATCTCCTTAAGCACAGGCATTAGTCTTTTTCATGCTTATTCCTTGTTTTTGTGCTAGCATGATGCCTGACACAGCAGAAATGGCATGTTTGGCTAAGGAAGGAAAGTTGGAAGGACAACATTGGAAGGAGGGAGGAATGAATCTGGGTATTGAAGAATGTACTCAACTATAAAAAAAGTCAGGACTTCTAGACAAGAAGGACATTATCAGCAAAGGCAGATGGTTAAAGCTGGCAGTGTGGGAGCCTCTGTGTGGGTGAAACTATGTGGAAGCTATTCTAACTGCAATGAGAAATTTTCTTTATGATGGCTTGGCACATCTGCAGAATAGGTAAGATATTTTCCATGCTGTGGAGATCAGAATAATTTAGAACTTGGGCCAGAGGTAATGGAGCCATTACAGATCTTAAAAAGATGAAAAGTATTTTTTAATTAAATATCTGTATTTTTTAAATCTATTTTATCTTTATTATTTTATTTTTTAAATTTCTTTATTGATTATTACATATGTGTTCTTATCCTCCAATTACCTCCACTCCTCTCTTATGCCTCACCCCCCTGATGTCTGTGTTCATTGGTTAGGCCTATATGAAAAGCATTTTTAGGAAAACTTCTTAGAAACAGCATTATGCAAGGTGGAAGAAAAAGGAAATAGTAAAGAAGGGAAATCAGTTTCGATCCAATTGTGATCATGTAATCATGAGGTGATGAGCCTGATCACCAGATAGAAAATCTTTTTTTTTTTTAAGTCAGTGGGGTTTAATGATTAATTGACTGTAAGAGTAAAAGGGACAGAGACACAGTAAATATCCCCAAACTCCTAAATGTGTTAAATAGGTTGAGCTCATAAATTGTGGTGCCATAAATTAAAACAAGGAAGTGCAGAAAGTAGTTAGCTTAAGGAAAATGACAATTTAATTTTGTACATGATGATTTTACATAGCATGAGGTAGTAGAAAGAACAATTATTATTTTTAAAATATATTTGTATTGATTTCAGAGAGGAAGGGAGAGGGAGAAAGAGATAGAAACAACAATGATGAGAGAGAATCATCCATTAGCTGCCACCTGCATGCCCCCTACTAGGGATTAAGCCCACAACCTGGGCATGTGCCCTGACCAGGAATCTAACCAGTGACCTCTTGGTTCCTGGGTTGATCTCAACCACTGAGCCACACCCAGCTAGGCTGAAAGAACAGATCATTAATGATAGAATAAGCAAAGCCTCTAGTTCTGTGCAGAGCATGACAAAGGTACTTGGATGTTCAATTTTTAAAATATATATATATATATATATATATATATATATATATTTTTTATCAATTTCAGAGAGGGAGAGAGATAGAAACATCAATGATGAGAGAGAATTATTGATTCGCTGCCTCCTGTGTGCCCCCTACTGGGGACCAAGCCCACAACCTGGGCATGTGCCCTTGACCGGAATCAATCCAGGACCCTCCAGTCCGCAGGCCGATGCTCTATCCACTAAGCTAAACCAGCCAGGGCTGGATGTTCAATTTTTATAAAATCAATCGACATATCTGGGTATTTATGTTTCCTTAAAATATTAAAAGGGCACATAAATCCCTACTATAATGATCACACTGTGTGCATAAGATGGTGATTGTTAGAACTGTTATTGTCAAATAACAATTGTCAAATATTTTGTAAGTTATAAATCAGAGACCAGGGGCAAAGGTATATATTTTTGCCTGATCCATAAAAAAGGTAGTTTTTCTCCTCTTTCTAGGCTCTTAATGTTGCTCTCCCATACTCACTTCAAAGGAATGAAAGACAACAAAACTAAAGAGAACACAGAATTTATTTTCTGGAGGGTGAGGAGGGGAGAGAAACAGAAACTCTGGGACAGGCTGAGCTTTCTTCTGCCACCCTATTCCCTCTATTTTCCTAACTACAAAATAAGAACAAGACACACCCCCTAACCATGTAACCTACCTGGTCTACAAGCTTCAGCCAACATGAGAACAGGGATGCTTAACAGGTAGAAGAGGGGGAAAGTGACGCTGCCTAAAAGGACATATGGCTTTCTAAGTTATAGCAGATCTACAAGGAGCTACAACCAAGAATCAAGGAGAAGGAAGGGGCCTGATCACAGGGAATTTTTATTAAAGGGGGAGAAAGCACTCAATAATGATTAAGTGCATGGACCCTGGAATCAGAGAGCAAAGTGTTCATCTTGAAATAAAACACAGATCCTAGCTGTTGTGGCCATAGGAAAACTACGGAATTGAGCTAAGCCCACACATTATAATATAGGTTCAATAAGAGAATCTATCTTCTAGAACTGTAGAAAGTAAGTACTCAATAAATGCTAGCTAACATTATTTAAAAGAAAACAGTGTGAAATCTACTTTAAGCAGCTTGAGGACACCACTAATGTCTAGCCTTTAAATATAAGAACAGAAAAAGAAACTGAGGGGTGGAGGCAAGGTAGGGAAGAGGAGGAAAGATAAGAGAGGAGATGAGATAAGATAGTAGCCAAGGACAGGTAAAAAAGGAGAAATGTGATAAAAATGAGAAAATCTGGGAGAAAGTGACAGAAAAATTTGAGAGAACAGTGGTAAAAGAAAACCAGGAAAGGATTCTTAAAATTAACACTTACAATTTGAAATTTTCATATATAATTTTTTTGATATTTAAATAGAAGCAGGACAAAATAAAATACAATTCTGAATGAAACTGGAAACAAATGTAAATGGAAAACTCCTTGGAAAGCTTAATTGGGGAGCAGAGTATAGGGGAGGAAAGGTTCTGGGTGTTGGCCATATGAGAATTGACTAATAGGGTGAAATATGACTTCATCTCATTCTTTCCTATGCCTTCTTTTTTCATATTTATATAGCTCTATAAAAACGCTTGTTTAAATAATGTGCATTGCAAGCTTTCTTAGTCAAATACGGTTTGCCCTTTATGCACTATTTTAAACAAAGTACACTTATATAATTAGGAATGGTATATAATACAAAGTAAAGAATGAGAGAGCAGAGCGGGGCAGGGCTAACTCCTGACTCCATTTTGTACTGTGGGGCAGGGAGGAGCTATCCTCCATTTTGTGTAACTGGACCCTAGCCCTCACCCAACCAATCAGGGTCAGCCAAAGCAGTGACATCACCACCCCTATAAAACTCCTTGATCTGTTGAAGCTTGTACTCTTCCGCCACACCAATGTCAGTGTAAGTGGGACAGAGCCCTTGCTAGCATGGAACAGGCTTTCTGCTACTGCATCGGACTCGGCTCCCTTGTGGTTCTTGGGGATCATGAAATCTGGGCGTAACATTATATTATATTACACCAGGAAACTTATGTTCTATAAAACAGAGGCCACATTATAGCAAACTAGAAAATCTTTCTTTATAATCCCTATTCAGAGACAATTTTGAATGAGGTAATGCCAGGTTATATGTCAACTAAACCATTTTTTCAATGAATCTCTAACTCAAATGCCTAAGGAATCTGTCTGAAGTTGATGGCATGTTACAGAAATGAATACACTCTGTAGTCTATCTATTATAGTTTACTACAGTTCTCACACAGGAACCAAAAATAACTTAATTTACTCACGTTATGCTTAGAAAATAAATAAGAATGAATGATGATAATTCATTGAGTTAGGACTTAATGCAATTTTCTTATGAGCTGAGAATATCTTCATACACTTACACATTTAGTGACCAGGGACTTTTGCAAACTTTTAATGTGTAAGACATGAACATTCAGGGTTGGCCAGAGGGAAAGCTGTGTGGTATCTGTGTTATATTTGATGACTCATCACATCTCAACCCTCACTACCTCCCACACACCCAAATGTACCGACCCAAGGACTCACAGTTTTGGCTTGATTCTTTTCTATAATATTATCTTGTATCTCAAGCCCTCCTTTGAAATTATTTGCTGCACAACATAGGATTAACTCAAACCAGAATAAAGAGTTCCTAAACATTCATGGATTGAATTTCTAGCTAATATATTTAAAATTGAAAGGTATTGTTTTTTTTTTTTTGTTTTTGTTTTGTTTTGTTTTGTTTTGTTTTTGTGTGTGTGTTTAATAAAGTGCAGTGGCAGTACTGTGGGGAAGATAATTTTGCTAGATTATCTATAATAATAAAAGGCCAGGCGTCATGACCAGATGCCTAGCCTTTTATTATTATAGATAATCTAGCAAAATTATCTTCTAGGCATCATGACCAACCCACTAGTTGCTATGAGGTATATTGACCACCTTCCTGGGCAATCACTGGATGGCCAATGGGAACCATGGGAACTGGGCTGGGTGGCAGTGGAACGGGACTGAGGACTGGACTAGTAGGGCAGCATCAGTGTCACGGAGGGTTGCGGGGCAGCGGTGAGCAATGTCACAGAGCTGAGGACATGGCTCTGTTCACAGGCCAGGCCCAGGGAAGCTATACTTGCAGGATTTCACATGCTGGGCCTCTAGTTTATTAAATATATAGAGAACTC
This sequence comes from Vespertilio murinus, assembly GCA_963924515.1. NCBI lineage: Eukaryota > Metazoa > Chordata > Mammalia > Chiroptera > Vespertilionidae > Vespertilio > Vespertilio murinus. The sequence continues at coordinate 132,208,804 of OZ004708.1, read as the reverse complement.
GTTATTTTATGTCACATGTAGCCTGCTTTTGACTATATTATTCTATGTTGCATTAGGCAATGATCCTGGCCAATTTCTAGAGTTATCCTCTGCTTCCTCCTTGAAGGAGTTATTCCAGTCAGACCCAGAGAAGGCAGCCCACTTCATCATGGGAGAAGTAGAACACAAATTTGCCATGAGGTAGCCAGCGATCAATGATAGAATTAGCACTCCACAGCATTAAGGTATTAATAGTTATATTAGCAAAGGCTACTTAGAAAACTAATATATTATTAAATGCCATTTGCATTTATTAAAACACCCAGGATTCCCCTTTAAAATATCCCAATTAATTTCTTTCTTTAGGGTTAAAAACTCCCGCTGTTATAAAAGGCATTCATAAACATGTAATAATAAAATAAAAAGCACTAAAAAAGGATTTTAAAGCAATGTTCTGAGAACCTTCCCACAATTTCACCACAAAGTGAAAGCTTCTTCATTATTTGATAACTATGCATACATATTTGATATAAATTTAGGTGACTATTTTATACCTCCATGTATATGTGTATGAATGTGTGTGTGTGTGTGTGTTTGAATATGTTGTGAACATGAGCATATTTTTTTTTAGTTTTTTAAATATTTAACAACATACTGGCAATATCTCTCATTTTACTGTTAAGTAAAGTACTATTGAGTATTTCTATCATTGGTTGCAGAGTTGTTGAAGCTGGGGCTATACACTATACATAATTTATTTACCTAATTGCTTATGACCAGACATTTATATAGCTGCTTTTGCTTGGCTGTTTTTGTGGTTTTTTTTTTTTTTTTTTTGGGGGGGGGGTTGTATTGAACAGATTTATAAATAAATCTCTCTACATATTGCTGATCATCTTCTTAGAAATACAGTTCTAGAAAAGAAATTGCTGAGTCTAATGGTATGCCTGATTTTAAAATGTGATCATTGGTCCTCTAAAAAGTTTACATGCATCCCAAGAATATATTTAATTTACCCAGGATATAATCACAACTCATGTGTTTTTATTTATTTTATTTATTTTATTTTTTTAAATATATTTTATTGATATTTTACAGAGAGGAAGGGAGAGAGATAGAGAGCTAGAAACGTCAATGAGAGAGAAACATCGACCAGCTGCTTCCTGCACACCCCCTACCGGGGATGTGCCCGCAGCCAATGTACATGCCCTTGACCGGAATCGAACCCTGGACCTTTCAGTCCGCAGACCGACGCTCTACCACTGAGCCAAACCGGTTTCGGCAACTCATGTGTTTTTAAATTTTAGGTAAGTTGTACGAAAGTAAATAAGTAAATACTTTGCTTTCTGTTTTTTTTTCTTGCAAAGGATTTGTAACAACTTACTTAAAAGTAATCAAAATTTGTCTTTTCAGAATCCCATTATTCACCCTAAATCATCTCTAGGGGGAAAAAAAGAAAGAAAAAAGAACTGAGAGAGAAAATGAGGATGAGAGGTGTTTCTGGTCCACATTTTTACACAGCTGTCAAATGAGATTGGTTGCTATTGTAGCAAGAGTGACCATACCTGTCTGTGCGAAACTGTTGGGTTTTCACCTGTCACGAAAGCTCTCCCCTTTTCTCCCACACTTGCTCTCTCTCCCTTCACCCTTTTCTTTCCTCACTTCCTCCCTCCCTCTCCCCATCTCCTTCTGAGGCCATATCTTGTGCCATGACACCTCCAATACTTATGATCACATCTCTTTAATTGGCCACTAAGAACCAGCATTGACTCAGAAACTCAATCGAAATGTGAAGTGGTTCTGGTAGAACACAGTGAAGTTTAAGTGACCTCAGCAATGTTCTTAAAACAAACGTCCAAATGTTTGAACTACCAAAGTATACCCTGGGATTATAAGCCAAAGGTTACTATGGAATTGAGGGTCAGCTACCACAAAATCAGCTACAACTCATGGGTAAGCAATTACACTCTCACTGCCTTTTATTTTCTGAAATGGCAGGGTGCCGTGGTCCTCTCCCCCCCCCCCACCCCGCCCCGTGACTTTGCCATGCCCTTGGCATTTGCCACATCAGACTGGCAAGGGAAGTTTCCCTGGTCAAAAGGTCATAAAACCTTCTGCTCAGCCAAGATATTGCACAAGCTCTCCTACAGCACCCTTTCATGATTGCTTTGCTCCTCCAACTCTTTCATTTCCCTCAGGGTCAGCCCCTCATAAACCAAAGTTAGCCCCCACATCTAGTCAGATCGGGGCTCCACTAACTGCCACCTTCAGTCTCAAGTCCTGGCCCTGTGTTAAAGGAGGGAAGGGTGATTCGTATGAAATCGGAGGTGGATCATGGGAACAGCTTCGTAGAATATCCCAATATCCCTTAATGACTCGTTATATATAAACCTTCCACGAATCACTTATTTTTAAAATCCATTTTAAGTTTTATTTCTCCCTCACTTAGGATATGAATTCCCCCTAAACATCAGAAGCAGTAACTTGATGCTGGCTTCTTAAAAATGTAAGTATGGCCCAGCTGGTGTGGCTCAGTGGCTGAGCATCAACCCATGAACCAACCGAGGTCACCGGTTTGATTCCAGGTCAGGGCGCATGCCCAGATTTCAGGCTTGGGGGCATGCAGGAGGTAACATATTGATGTTTCTATCTCTCTATCTTTCTCTCTTCCTCTCTATAAAAAAGTATTTTTTAAACGTTCATCAGTAGACACCCTTAAAAATTCTGAAGGAGGGCTCATGCCCATCTGTAAGTAATGGAAACAACGTGAGTTGGGGAGTAAAATATAACTTGAGGCAAATCCCATCTTCCCCAGTTGATGCCAGTGAACCCTGGGCAAGGAGTTTTACCTTCTGGGGCTTCACAGTAATCTTATGGGAGCGGTTAATACCACTGTTTCTCTGCTGTTATGAGGATTAAATTATACAAAATCTGTGATTTGTACTGCGCTGGTTTAAAAGTGTTTTTCTACTTCAAAAAATGTTCTTGCTGATGCATCAAATGAATATAATAACCAGTAACTACCTGCCTTAATATTTTAAAGACATAATTACAGTATTTATCTTTTATATAAGGTACATAGACTCAGAAATATCTCATTATGGTCACAAAAGTATTCACATTGACTCATACCTACTTCTGGAAGAAAAATGGCATTCATATTCTCTCTCTTTCCCTCCTCTCTCTCTCTCCCTCTCCTTTCCCCCTCATCATGCATCCAGCAAGGCTAGTTAGTATCTTAAGAAGGCTAATTTTCAACTGAAGAGTAATGCTCTTAACTCATAAGACTACGATCTGAAATTCTAATATGGGGACTTGCTGAGTTTTAACTCCCAAATAATGCTAGCTTACTCATGTGTGTCTTCACACAGAATCTCTGTGATGTTTATAAAGTTTTTAAAAAAAATGGATATAAATGTGTAGTCCTTATTCTCTTCTTTTTGAGCCTACCGAAAAACATTTCTGCCTTGCCTTTCACAACTATAACACTCTGGATAATGAGAAGCTAGAAGTCTGAACGACGGAGAAGAACTGAGCTATTCATAAGACGCTGCCAGAAATGGGCATTGACAATGAAGCCATGGTCTCCATGGGAATTCAACGGCATGTGCCACATCTACAGGCCAAAACCTTCTGTGGAACATCACAGGTCTCTCTGAACTTCTCAGACACTGTCCTCTCCGTGCGTGATCATCCTCCTTACCTCTGCCCTCACTGGGGTTCTAGTCCAACATGCTTAGCCTCCATGCTGTATTAAATCAAACACTTCAAATAAAATCTGCAAAGTCCTTTTTTTTAATATATGTTTTATTGATGTTTTACAGAGAGGAAGAGAGAGGGATAGAGAGTTAGAAACATCGATGAGAGAGAATCATCGACCAGCTGCCTCCTGCACACCGCCCACTGGAGACGTGCCTGCAACCAAGGTACATGCCCTTGACCGGAATCGAACCTGGGACCTTTCAGTCCGCAGACTGACGCTCTACCACTGAGCCAAACCGGTTTCGGTGCAAAGTCCTTTTCAAATCAAATCCAAAAAAATGTCTCTAAGCTAGGACATGGGAATAGGAGATTTCTTTAGGCCCTTTATGTTTGTTCTCATATTTATACTATCTATTGTTAAGACCCACCTCATATTTGATTTTAGAAGCCATCAAGGTGTTTGGTAAAAGATATGAAAGGTGGATTCATATCTTTCACATCAATTATGTCCATAATTATGCCACTGGATTACAGGTTAAGGATAAGATTATTTCTGTGATCAAAGTTTTCTAGCCTATAAAAAAAGCATACTTTAATAAGAAGCTGACAGTTATTATTATCTAACCACAGGTGATTATGACTGAAGGGGTAAACTAGCCTGTCATTTTTAATACCTTTTTCCCAATTAGGAAAAAGCCCGTTATCTATTTCTTCCCTGTGGCTTTACATAAGCATTCAAGGCTGTCTCCATAGCTTGAAATCAGCCACAGTGGAGTAGTTACGCCATGAAAATTGTCAAAAGCTCCAAATCAGTTCTTTATATGTTTTCAGAGAGATAGTTATAGACATTTATCAGCATGCCACTGAAATACAACCTGCTGTCTGTTTTATAAGCCAAACTGGGATGGCTACGAAGGAAGAGACCCAGATTAGCTTCACTGAGGAGGTCTCTCTCCTGGGTCCTGGCTGTGCACATTTCAGAAGGAATTCAGAGCTCAGCCAAACAAGTAAAAGCAAATAAAAGACTCTTTCCACATAAGGAAGGCAGAGAGATTTGACAGGGATTGAGAAGAGGGGATAAGGCTGACTTAGATGCTGGTGACCTACTTTTAGTATTGTCTACTAAATCTCTCAGGGAAGTGTTTAGCTCTGATTATAAATATTAATTAGATTCCAATCAGAATACTATTTAAAGGATCTGTGCTTCTTAGGGAGAAGCATTTCAGACAATAGACAATAGATAGATAGATAGATAGATAGATAGATAGATAGATAGATAGATAGATGCAATAATGTGTGTGTGTGTGTGTGTGTGTGTGTGTGTGTGTGTGTGTATGTGTGTGTGTGTATCATACACATGAATAAGTAGCTCAGGCTGGTAATAAACTAGGTGATTTTATGCTGTAAAAGAAACCCAGTTACAAAATAGGTGAATGAAATCATCCTATAAATAGACAGATAAAATCTTTGCAGCTTTAGCAAATATATGTCTACTATGTATGGAAACCATCAACATTCTTTAAGGTTTTTTTGTTGTTACTGTTTTGTTTGTTTGTTTTAATATATTCCTATTGATTTCAGAAAGGAAAAGAGAGAGAAAGAGAGATGGAAACATCAATGATGAGGGAGAATCTTTGATTGACTGTCTCTTGCACACCCCTACTGAGGATTGAGTCCGTAACCTTGGCATGTGCCCTTGACCAGAATCAAACCCAGTCCGCAGGCCAACACTCTGTCTACTGAGCCAAACCAGCTAGGGCAATGTTCTTTAGTTTTGTATGACATCTTCCTTGTTAAGCACATCGTCAGCTAAACAAAAATATTTATAGAAACAGCATCCCTACACATTTAAAACAAAGATCCAAAGAAGCTGATACCCATTAAATATCTACTTCTTGAAATTCTTAAGAGTAATTTGAGGCAGTAGGCTGCTTGATATTATTCTGCACTGTGGGGAATGGAGTCTCAGGTTAGAGAATCTGGCCTAGTCCTTGAACTTGGTGCCAGCAAGATCTGGGAATGCTGAAAACCTTGAATCAGTGCCTGGGAGAAGGTGGAAGGTCTTTTTTTCTTTTAACCACAATGCCAGCAGAGTAAGGAGTGGCATTACTCACACCATACAATCTTTGCTGAGTCTACTATTGCTCTAAGTCTCATACCAGAAAATGTTCTAAGCGTGGAATGTGTGAAGCATACACCACATCACTCTGTTTTGGGAGGAATGAGACATTCTTTTAAAACCTGTCATCTGAGCTCAACAATGTTCCTATTTAATCAGACACTGGGTTTTGTTGTGTTGTGTGTGTTTTTTGAAATGATAAATAAGAGGCTTCCTTTCCTTCTCTGGAAACACAATTCAACTGGGTAAGAAATTCAGTTTCTTAAAGTTCTCCATAGTTTAATACCTATGCTTAGATCCATTACTCTGCATGGAAAAGAAAACAAATGCAAATCTAGTTCATATATAAGGCAGTTAGAAAAGGAAGCATATATAAGGTAGTATGGGTTCAAAAAAATGTACCACAAACACAAAAACAATAACTACTTTCATAAATTTATTTTTCAACATATCAGCCTTGGAGAAACACCCTGGGTTTAGGTTGCTGCTGACAGCTGCTCTTAATTAAGGAAATAAATGATTAGCGATGGACAAGAAAGGCTGAATCAGGAAGTAAGTGCTGTTAAGACTGACATATCTCCAGTAGATTTGATGCGCACTGACTACCTGAGGGCAGATGCTCAACGCAGGAGCTGCCATGACGTGCACTGGTCATTTGAAAATAAATGAATGGCACCAGGAACCTGGCGCTGAAAAACCAACACTCAGCTTCCCCCAAGTGGGACACAGGCCCCGCCACCACCCCTGAGCGACACCCCACCAAATCGCAGCCAACCCTGTCAGAACCCATGGCACAAAATGCAGTCCACAGCCCAGCCCAGCCCAAAAATGGTCACTGTGGGTGCCAAGTAATGATGTCATGCAGCAATGCCTGGCTTCCTCTCCCTAGCATGTTACCTAGGTTGCAGGCTTGATTGCTGGCCCTGGTTAGGGTGCCTGGAGAGGCAACCAATCAATGTGTCTCTCCATTCAATGGGAAAATATCATTGGGATTAACAAAAAATAAAAATATAGATAGCCCTGGCTGGTTTGGCTCAATAGCTAGAGCATCGGCCTGTGGACTGAAGGGTCCCAGTTCTATTCCCCATCAGGGGCGCAGGCCCAGGTTGCGGGCTTGATCCCCAGTGTGTGTGTGTGTGGGAGGGGGGGGATGCAGAAAGCAACCAATCAATGATTCTCTCTCATCATTGCTATTTGCCCTTTTTCTATAATTGAAGTGTCAACGATGAAAGTGAATCATTGATAGGCTACCTTCTGTACGCCCCCTATTGGGGATCAAACCTGCAACCTGGGCATGTGCCTTTGACTGGAATTGAACCTGGAACCCTTGAGTCCACAGGTTGATGCTCTAGCCACTGAACCAAACCAGCTAGGGCAAAATGTCTCTATTTTAAATATCATAAAGCATTGAGAAAATGTCTTAACATTTGTTTTATATTGTACTGGCACAAAGTATTACTTTTAATATGGGTCATGTTTTTAATTTCAGGAGAATTATCTCTGCTGACCTTTAAAAGGCAAACATTTTTTTCTTCTATTTTTGAGTTTTCACCAGTATCAAATACTAATTTTATTGTCTGTGACTCACAGCAAAGGAAGTTTTCCTTTTTTGTAGATTATATTGATGATAATTTGACAACAAACTTTTTAAACTGACCAAGTTCAAGGTAGATATTGTATTTGTAAGCTACTCTTCTCAGCCAACTCCATTATGAACTTTGTAAGGGTTTTATAATTTTCCAAAAACCTGTTCTTGACTGAGATGCAAGCCTTCCATAATTACATGTCACAGTGCAATTCTTACGCAACGGGCATGTGGTTTTCTAAATTTAGTACAAAGCATGTAGTTTTATCAGTGAGTTGAGATTTAGCCTTGTTCTTCTTTGATTCCATAAATGGTTGTTCCAACTTTACAAAGGGCCACCTAACTTACAACTACTCTCTATTTTTTTTAAGCATGAGAAATAACACAAATAGTTGACATGTTGACAAGAGAACTTCAGCAACTTTCTCCCTGACATGAATTATGTCATTCAGAAGCCCCGTTTTTTATCCTTAAACTTTCTAGAAGAGTCTAGAAACAAACTCCCAGAAATGTCTCTCTATGAACTTGCAAGCGTTGACAAAACCCGAGTGATGTCTCTGGGAATGGAGGTCGGAAGGACCAATATCACAAATACTTATTTGTCCCAGAAATAGGAGGGCCATATTTCAAAACATTCTAATGAAATCCTAAAATTAGACTTTACTGCATTGAAAATGGTACCATCCACTTGAAGATATTAGCACAAATTCCATGTTGAATCACACCTGTAATCCATAATAACTTCCTTGGTAAAAGTATCTCAGATCAACAGTTACGCTCAATATTTCCCTCCATAATTAACATGGTAAAAGCATCTCAGCACTCCCCCCTTTAACCCCCCCCCCTTTAAAAATCCATAGTTATCTTCAGTAATCATATGCATTATTCTGGCTATTTATTTCTTCACTTCTGCTTGTAGTGACATACTGTTACATTAGGTAAGCCCATTAATTTTGGTTATGCATTCTCACTTGGTTACTTCTTATTCGTATAAAATTATTAAGAAAGGCTTTTAAAGTTACACCCCCCTCCCCTTGGGAAGATGGGGTGGGGGTGGGGGGAGTATGACACAACCTTTCAAGTCATTATTCTGCCTTCAATATTCTCTAACTGCTGTAAAGGTTGTAGGTGCCAGGCAATTCCGCTGGGAAGACTGAAATCTAATACCCCTATTAGGAACTCCCAACTAAAACAGGGCGCCGAAACCGCCACTGGGCAGCAGGGGTGCGGAGACGTGCTGCTCTTCTTCCCTAGGATATACGGTACAGGGGTGCAGGGGTTGGCCCTGGCTCGGTCCACCTGCCAGCGCAGTTTAAAGTTTCTGAGGCTCGCACGAGCACAATGACTTGGATCCTACAGCCTCAATGGCTCGAGGGGTGTTCCTACTGGACCGAGGAAGCCCTTAGACGCCGGCGGACCCGCTCCTTGCATGCGCCCGCGCAGCCGCCCGCCCTCCTCTCTCGCCGACCAGAGATGATTTCCTGAGGATCCTTTTGGAAGCCGGGAGAATTATGGCTGGAAAATGAAACGACGCTGGAGTGTGGCCACATCATTATTTTGTGTCGCGCGGGGCCAGATGGGCAGCCGGTGAATGGCGCGGGGACGTGATGGACAGTTTTATAACGTGATTTCCCCCCCAGAAAGCTGCAGCGGGCTTCGTCTCCCTCTGTTTCCTCTCCGCCTGGAGCCCTTGAAGCATTCTCCCCCGCTCTGCAATATCAATTAAACTCAACTTCGCCGCGGAGCGGCCGGCAGGGAAGAGGATGGATTGGGCTCCAGAATCCCGGTAAGAGCCGGAGGAGTTACGGCGACCCCCCGGGGGACTGCGGCTGGGACCCCGCGCGTCCGTCCGGCGCAGACTGCGGGGCGGGTGCGCGCCGGCCGGCGGCGGCGATGGAGCGGACGGCGCTCTGGACCCGCCGAGGATAGACAGACAGACACCCGGCCGGCGGCTGGAGGGGCCCTCTGACCTCGGGGCCCGCTCAGCAGCCGCCGCCACCTCGCAGCCGCAGCCTTTTCCTGCCGTCATCCTCGCCCCTGGAGAGCCATGGAAGACGCCGCGGTGCCGGACCTCAGAGACATCGAGCTGAAGCTGGGGCGCAAAGTGCCCGAGAGCCTGGTGCGCTCGCTGCGCGGGGAGGAGCCGGCTCCCCTGGAAAGGACCGGGGACCCCTGTGCGGGGAGCGGCGGCCGCGGCGGCGGCGGCGGCTGCAGTAGGAGCAGCAGCTGCTGCAGCCTCCCTCCCTCCCTGTCGTCCTCCTCCTCGTCCTCCCCAACCTCGGGCTCCCCGGGAAGACGTAGCCACTCCAGCTCCCTGGAGAGGCTGGAAACCAAGCTGCACCTCCTCAGGCAAGAGATGGTGAGTGTGGCGCGCCAGCTGTGGGGGGATGGGGGCCTCCCCGAGCCCCCTCCCCCAAAAATAAAATGGGGAGATCGGAGATGGGAAGGAACGGCCTGGGAGAGAGGGTGGCCAGGACTGCAGGGGTGGGTTCCGATGCGTGGGAAATGAGGGGGAGAGGAGCACACATGGGGTGCAGGTCTGCAGGCAGCCGCTGCAAGGCTTGTTTACCCCGGACTTTGCCCGGTTCACGGTTCGCCAGGAGAGCAGAGCCTCTGTTGGGTGTATTCCCGATCGCGAGGACCTGGTGCTCCATGTAGCGGCCGGAGCGCAGTCTCCCCGGCGGGCACCGGTCCCCCGGGGCGTGCGGTCACTACAGAAGCACCCGGGGCCCGCTCCCAGCCATTCACACTTCAGGTTCAATGAGGTGGCTCAGGCCATTGCACTTTTATTAGGGAAACACTTCCGGGTTTGCCGAGAGGTGGCGCCGCGGGGTCCCTGCAGCCGGCCCCGGCCCTGGCCCTGCTGGCTGGCTCACTCCTCTCCCACCTCCACGGCCTCCGCCCCTCCGAGCAGCTGCTGCTCCAAGGCCACTGCGGAGCGGATCTGCACAGCTGGTTCTGAAAACAATGGCCCGCTCGTCCAGGCCTGGATGTCCTCATGAAGAGCTTGTTTCACTGTTTTGATCCCAGAGAGCAGGTGATCTCCAGGCCCAGGGATTTGCTAATCACCACTTCCTACCCTGCCCCCTCCGCCCTCAATCTGCAATTGTGTTCCCTGGTGTTTGCAAATGTTACAGTTAGCTTAAGAAAGGGAGGGTGGGAGGACTACTGGGATGGGAACACTCCTTATTCTGGGTGGATTAGATAAAGGCACTTGCCTGAAGCGCTCTTTCCAGTCACTTCTATGTGGCCTCAGTTTATTTGTACTATGAAGCGACTGGGGGAAATGATTCCTTCCAGAATATTTTGAGGAAGATGATAACAAATCAACAGCATTTTCTACCAGGCTGGGGAGAAGGGAAGTTGAGACAGGGGCCTTCTCAAGGGATGGTTGGAAGGATTTTCTACATAAATGATGCTGTCTGCTGGAGCTTTGCATGAACAAGAAGTCACCAGAGGTGTTTCCCTCTTCTCTTTCTGCAGTTGGAACACTCTGGAGGGAGTGAATTCCACAGCCTACAGTAATCTTGGCAATCACATGAGCACCAAAAGCCAGTCTTCAATATATGTCCCATATTCAGAATTTTCACCACATGAAGGCTCCAGGAAACACTCTAAAAACCTCTCTCAATTTCTTTAAAGCCATTCTGTATCTTGTATGTCTCAAGTATTCATTTTCTCACTACATGGAATGCCCAGATGTTTAAAAATATATAGCTATAGCCCTAGTCCCATGCCTCATTTGGTTGGAGTATCCTCCGGTACACCAAGAGGTTGTGGGTTCAAAACCCTGTCAGGGCACATACCTAGGTTGCTGGTTTGATCCCCAGTGGGGGCCCATTTGGGAGGCAACTGATCAATGTTTCTCTCATATCCAGGTTCTCCTCTCTCTTTGTCCTTCCCTCTCTCTTTTAAAAATAAACGAAATCAGCCCTAGTTGGTTTGGCTCAGTGGATAGAACATCGGCCTGTGGACGAACGAGTCCCTGGTTCGATTCCAGTCAGGGCACAGGCCTGGGTTGCAGGCTCAATCCCCAGTAGGAGATGTGCAGGAGGCAGCCAATCAATGATTCTCTCTCATCACTGATGTTTCTCTCTCTCTGCCTCTCCCTCTCTGAAATCAATACATATTTAAAAATAAATATAATAAAATAAACATATCCTCAGGTGAGAAATATATATGTATATATATGTGTGTGTGCCCGCACATGCACACACAACACATGAATGGGTAGTTGTATGTGTACATATTCATCCATCATGTGTAATGCAAATGATTTTATACTGTATTTATGTTTCACTGTCCAGATACACAGGTTATACATATTCGTTATTCAACAAGTATTTGCTAAGCATTTATTATACCTGGTAATTAACTGGCTGCTGAAAATACAAAATGAAAAAGTCAAGGAGCCTCTCTATCAAGGCTCTCCAATTTCTTGTACTCATTTGCCATTTATTGTTTTTAGTATATCAAGTCAAATGTGTTCTGTAACTCTATAGGGTAAAAAAAAACAACAACACCCACATCTGGTCATTAACAACTAAAGACACTATTAAGGAGGAAAACCTCCTCTTATTCTTCTCGGTTCTTTGGCTGGTCTAACAAGTACACTGACACGGACAGATTAACAAGAGAAAAACAAATTTAATGTCATATGTACGGTAACCCCAACAGAATGTGAGACACAAGGTCAAGGTAGGCAGTTGAGGCTTAATTGCCTCTCTGAGAAAAGTAATGGGATAGGGCCCTAGGGCTTCAAAGGGGAGGGAGGTAATTCTCAGGCCAAGAAGAAGAGCAGATGTTTGGAAATTAGATGTTTGCCTGGCTTAGAGAGGGAGGGGTTGTTCAGATAAAAGTTATCTCTGGTAATAGCTCTCTTTCTGAACCAGGCCCCCTATCTAAATTCTTTTAGGTAGTTAAGGGAGAAGTAACATTTTTTCTCCAGCCTGCTGGGTCTTGATTGTCTTCAGCTCAAAATAATCTAAATTCCAAAGTGGTATATATAGAGGTCATGTATTCTGTTCCTCTTCAACACTTTCTAGATATATGTTTTTCTTAATGAAAATGTCATAGAGTTAATAAAAATCAGTTTCCCCAAACCAGATCTCGCAATGTATAACGATTATGGTGTATTAAGAAATAAACTTTAAAAAGCAAATAGAAATAGTAACAGCAGAGGGACATGCTAAATTGACTATTCATTATATTTCTATGTGAAGCATCTATGCGCTTAGAGAATTCATGCCAGAACAGATGTCTAGTGCTCAATGTTGTGCTCTAATAAAGGTCTCCATTGAGCACATGATAACACTGGCCATGAGACGTGAGAGAGAAGGGACTGAACACAGGTATATTCCCTGGCTAGTGAGAGAGTTTCCCCCCGTTTTACATAACTCTCTGGTTGCTCAGCTTTAGCAGAGCAACAGATTTGTTTTCATGTAGACTTGGCAGTTTTCTTATAAACACCGAACAGATGCAGTTCTTCCTATCTTCCCTAGTGTCTCAGTGTAAAGAAGTTGAGCTACACTCTCTTAATCATGATTTTTATGTCTTGGTCTATCCTCTGCCATGAGCATTGAGTTAAGCTTAGACCCCATAGTTTATGCTCATTATTTTGAGTTGTTTACAGTTTTTTCTTCTGGAGAGTATAGAATTATCAGGTTTTGATCTTGCCTTCATAACTCCTTCCTAAGAAATACCTTAGCCATGCACACACCTTTCTAGAGACTTCCAGGAATTAGCCTCCTTCTTTTCCTATTAGAATGGATGTGTATACCATGGACACGATACAGTCTAGCCTTGCAGGGAAGTAGTCTTAAGATTCTTTACATGCATATGACTTTGTCATTGTCTTTCTCATCTCCATTTATGCTTTTATGAATCATTTCCTTAACTCTTATCAGTTAATGTTATAATCCATGCTCATAGAGGCCTGTGAAATGCATTATAATGGAAGAAAGTTGAAAATGATTAAAGAGGGGGGAGAATCTGTTTCTGTGATCAGTTTTCTTAATGTTGAAACTCTTATTAACAACATAAATAGCACCATATATAATAGAGGTGTAGGAAGGAAAATATTGCAAAAGAAATTTTTTAGGAATATCAGGATGTTTGGGGAAGGGAGCACATTTTCCCAGTGTATAAAGTATTTTTATTTTTAATTTAAAGATGAGAAAATTTGACATACAATAAAAAATGAAGAGCTACACATAGGAAATGTATGATAAAATTAGAAATAGATTTCAGACCTCTTGAACAAATTATGCCAATATTTGTTCACTACTTTTCAATTTACAGAGTGTTTTAATATCTGTCATAGCATTTGCGTCTTAAGACCATACTGGGAAAGGAATTCCTTTGTTTCATATTTTACATATGTGACCATTGTGGCTTAGAGAAGGTTGAGAGAGCAGGTCAAGGTCACACAGTCAACTAGTGGACAGAATCACAACTTAACTCATATCTTCTGAATCCATGTACTGTGTTTTTGTGACCATTCTGGTCTGTATCCCAATAATTTCCCTTCAAGATATAGTTTTTATACATCTGTGATATCTTATCACCCCCAAAAATACTAAGAGACCAATCAAAAGAATCCCTCAGGATGCATGCCTGGGGTTGTTTCAGACAAGGGTTCATTCAACAACCAACAAATATTTATTGAGTGCCTCCTATGTACCAGGTCTGCCTGAAGACCTTGGGAATATAGAACAAAATGCCTGCCTTAAATAGCCAGTCATCCAAATTTATATTTGAAATTTTCTTCCTACTCTCTATGCAAATACTCCTTTTTTTGGAGCGGCACCAAAACATTGTTATGAGTATTATACTTCAGTGCATAAAGATTCCTTTTGCAATTTTTTTTTCAGAGTGTGACTTTAAGCATTACTTATCAATAGTATTTACTCTAAGTTCTAGAGTATCTCAGAATATCCAAATATTTTCCAATAATTATAAATAATCCGTCAGATCTTAGTGATTAATTTTATATTGCACTTTTACAATACTCGTAAAGAGTTTTAGTGCTACTTGAATGCGTCCATATCATACATCTACCTTGAGAGTGACAATTATCTACATCAATTTACTCTGGAAGAAATGTGAAATGCAGATTATAAAAGCAATTACTAAAGAGCTAGAACCTGGAATTAGGAAGAGTCTAATACACCTTCTTACATTTGCCTTCCTACATAATTACTGTTTACAAAATCAAAGTAGAGTTTGTAAAGAAGTACGTATTACTTGTAGATGCCATATTCTGGATTTTTAATAAACTCTTTATTATGTTGGGATGGTTACTGCAGTGCCACTATAAAAACTAATTTGAAAATGTTGTGTCCTGATTTCCATATCTTTGCCAATTATTTGCATAGCAGCTATGTAGTAGTGAGGTAATATCAATCTTAAGTTAGTTATTTTTTTCCTACTATTAAAGAATTTACATACCTTATCCAATTCATCAACTCTTGCTTTAATAAAGTTTTCTAGGCAAATACAGTAGTAGACACAAATACAGACATATCAAGTAATACTGGAACATAAATCAAAATGTTACCTTTTAGAGGGAAGGCAGGGTGGGAGGGTGGGAGTGATTAGCAGGGAATTCACATTGCATATATGCATGGCCTTGGACACAGACAAATCTTGTGGTGAAGGCCTGGGAGGGGGCAGGTACAGGGTAGAGGGGGGGTCATTGGGAAAAAAAATTCAAAGGGGATATCTATAATACTTTCAACAATAAAGATAAATTTAAAATAGTAATAATAAAATAGTAAAAAAAATGTTACCGATACTTTCTCCCACTGATCTTTTCCATGTCTGTAACCTGTGTTAAATGGCTTACTTATTTTGTAGTAAAAAGAAAAATTATTGCCCTAACCGGTTTGGCTCAGCTGACAGAGCCTCTGCCTGCGGACTGAAGGGTCCCACTTTCAATTCCAGTCAAGGGCATGTACCTTGGTTGCGGGCACATCCGCAGGAGGGAGTATGCAGGAGGCAGCTGATCAATGTTTCTCTCTCATCGATGTTTCTATCTCTCTCTTTCCCTTCCTCTCTGTAAAATCAACAAAATAGGTTTTTATTGAAAAGGAAAGAAAAATTATCTTATATACCCTCAAAAAGAATTTTACTACATGACCTTCACACTTGCATTGGCTATATTTCAACTTAAGTAGACAACAAGATTTATATCATTGGTGCTAAAATTTAGTTATTTTTTTTTAAGTTGGACAAAAACTTAAGGAAAGCCCTTTGATATGTAATTGAGAAGCTGAAAGTAGAATGCAACTTCCTTAATGAGTTCACAAGAAAGCTGAAAAGATAAAACGGGAATGTAATTTGGCCAGAGAAAGATTACAAACAAATACATCAGCAGGTGTGTGATGCCACGCTGGAGATTAGACATAAATGTTGAGATGAACAGATAAAGCTGAGGAGATTTCTCACTGCAAATGTACCTTGTATGAGGAATTAAAAGCGCTAATAACTATGTAAATTATAGGCTTAATTAATATTAGGGGTAAAGACATAAAGAAGATCAGGAAATCTGATTCCTAACAGTAGTTTCTTCTGTCACGTTGTGCATGGAGTATTATTAAACTTCCTTATTCTAGTAAACAAGTCTTGTTGAAACATGTTTCCTAACACAGTGGCTCAAAATTAATGGCAGTGCAGGCAAAGATAGTAATGTTACACAGACAGAACGCTGAGGATTTAACTTGAGAACAGTGACATTTCCAAAAACGGATGAGCCCAGCCCTGTCCCTAGGAATGTATGTTGAGTGATCGGTACACTCATGAGGAACATATTTTGACAAAAAAAGAATCGCCTCCCATTTTTATTCAAGTTACACAACCATACTGCCCCGACCTTGAAAGACCACATTTTATGCCAATTTTAAAACTGGTTATGTTCACTTGGGTGACTGCATCAAAACACCTTTTTACCTTCCACTTTGTAGTGCTAACAATTGAAAGACTTTTTCACACACCAACACTTTAGCTTTTAAGATACTACTTCTGAAACTGGGATTTATGTCTGGAGTCTCTGGGGTCCCAGAGAATGTGTTTCTATTTCTTTGAAGGACATGTTTTTGTTGTTCTTCTTTAAAGGTTGTTTATTCACTACTCATGTGGTGGACCTCTGGTTTGCTGGAGCCTTCACCGGCTTTGGAATCAGACAAGCTAGGACTCCAGTCACGTCTGGAAGACAGGACACAAACCAACAGGGCCCAGCACTCTTATCCCTGCAGAGACTTTAGCTCATCTGCCATGGCCCCTCATCCTAGCCTTGGCTCTCTCACTCATTGGTACGTGGCACTGAGCAAGTTGTAATACAATTTCTGAGCAAGTTATACTACTATTTCTTTCTCACATAGGGATAAAGGCATCTCTACCAAGGCACTGTATTAACTCAAAAAGAAAACCAGTTATTACATAGGCATTCAAAAACAGTGAGAATGATGACAGCTAACAGGTATTACGTCAATTACATGGCTGTTCTGTTGACTTTAGACAAGTAGCCCTAGATGGGCAACTCGGCTTTGCGACAGATGAAAGCTTAGGCACCTCTTCTACCAAACGGACTGTCATAGCATCAACCATGCCATTAGATCTTCCAGAGGGGCCACATTTCTATACAAAAGCAACAAGGAAATGTGGGTAGCCTTTCCCCAGCTGCGGTGCAAACAGAGTATAGTAGCTTAGGTTACAGTATCCTAGGTAGTCTGAGGACTATTATTTGGTAACTTATAATGAGGCATTTCATTCATTCATTCATTCATGCATTCATTGTGAATTTATTTGGGCGACATTGGTTAATAAAGTTGTATAGGTTCCGGGTGTACAATTCTATAACACATCATCTACATATTGCATTTTGTTCACCACCCCAGGTCAGGTCTTCCATCACCATATAATGAGATCTTTCATGTGCCAGGTACTGTGTTGAACATGTCATATGTATCATCTCATTGAAACCTTATAGTTATCGTAACTAAACGTGATTTTCACAATTATCTTGCAGATAAAGTATTGAGGTTTATTGCTGATGCTTAAGATTAATAAGCTAGTAAAGAGATGAGCTAGGTTGTAGCCAGTATCGGAGGTTTTTTTTTTTTTTTTTAATTTACCTTTATTGTTGAAAGTACTATAGCTGTACCCTCTCTTTCCCCATTGACCTCTTCTAGCCTCCCCTCTCCCCCCAGGATCTGAGCTTTTAACCATGACTGTGGTATTACATTTCATGCTTGAGAATACCTCTATGTTTTTGTTGACACCCAGTATTAAATGTACATATCTGCTTTTCTTTCAGAATTTCAAAATATTAAATAGTTAAAACTGTAGCTTATTTACCATAATCTCTCCCAGAGAAATTAAAGACATGGATGTTTATATGTAGCTGTTTTTATCATTATGTCTTTATCTTTATTGTTCAAAGTATTAGAGACGTCCTCCTTTTCCCTCCCCACTGACTTCCACTCCCTGCCGCCCTCCACTACAGGCCTTTACTGCACTAGTCTGTGTCCACGGGTTACACATATATGCATATGTGCATTTTATAGAGAAGGAAACTGGAAGTGGTTTCTCAGCCATTTATTCAAACAAGAACCACTGTGAGCCTGGCTACATGGTGGTTCCAAATTACTCGTAAATCATACTATATCTGAGTACCATGAAGTGTGCTCATTTATTGTGAATGATTTCCTCTCACATCTACCAATGGATCCTTTGGCATTTCTTCAAAAATGTCATTGTTTCCTTTTTTAAAGTTAAAGATATGCTCTTTCATTATAAAACTTCCAGAAATATAGGCATACTGAAAAAGGAAAACTAAAGTCTCCCTTCACTTATCCTCAATACTTTAGCTCCCCCATATTACTGTATACCCCAAAGGAAACTGCTGTGGAAGGTTGGCATGAATCCTCTTTCTCTATGTCTTTGCCTGCATGTACACTGCATAGTATATGTTCACACTCACATAATTTTGGTATTATTGATTTCATTTTCCTTACTTTTTTGTGTCATCTGACATGCATTGGATGACTATATTATGTCAGGTAGTACTCTGAGCAGTTTTCATATATATGTTGATATATTTTTACCCCTCACCCACTTTTGAGGTAGACACTGTGGGGTGTTAGGTAATGCAAACAGATTCCCAATAGAATTTAAGAAATGTTTATCTAGTTAATTTTTATCCTATTTCTCATATCAACCTCAACCAGTTACTAATTAAAAAGCTGCCTTGGTTGGCTCAGGCAGCTTGTCCACTGCAGGGAAGCCTATATTCTAACTGACACCTCTTAGTCTTCAAAATGTGAATCCCATTAGTCAGGAGTCGGCACACTGGACTGTCTTTAGGGGTGATAGTTCAATCCTGACCTCTGATGCCTTATGATTCATTTCAGATTTTCAGGGGATAATCCCTCAGTTCTAAGTTCTAAGGGGCACATCGCATGGGCACATCGCATTCACATGCATGCCCCCCCCCCCCCCCCCGTACTATCAGCATCAGTTTTTCTTGAATATTTTTTAAAGTTTAAAAAAGATTTGATGGATACCATGGATTCTTTTTATGCAAACTAAAAGAAAATGGTCAGAATTATCTGTTTGTAATTGAAATTATGGAATTTTCTCTCTGTGTGCTAACTTAGGACTTAAGTCTCCAACTCTCCATGTATTGAGAAGAGAAGTCCCTCCTCACAACTCACTTTATCACAAGTTTGTGTTTAAGTCCAACTTGGTTAGGCAGTTAGGCAGTAAGGCTGCTCAGTTCAGATACCGGCAGTTCCTTTGCTGACAACTTAATGGTAAATACTAGCTCCTATTGGCTTTTTATTGGTGTGAAGTTAACTCTGTTTCCAAATTTTCTCTTAATTTCATAAAATCTTGAATTACGATGAATAAATTCTTACATGCAGTCATTGAAACATGCCAACGGTATAAATGATCTAAAGTGGAAAATAAAAGTTCTCCACATCCCTTTACCCAGTCTCCCCTCCTTAGAGACAACTACTAAGAATAATATTTTATGTACCCTCCTAGAAATTTTCTGAACACATGAAAGCATACCTTTGGTTTCTTACATACTTTAGCTATAATTATACATATATTTTTGTGGCTATATGTGCATGCATACTTTTCAAATTGAAACTCTCAGGAGCTCATGTTGCAGCTAACTTTCTAGATTCAGCAAACACTCTGGTATTGATTATAGATATAGATTGCTCCAAAGCATAACTGATAGTGCTGCCACTTCGGATAGATTACTGACAAAGTACAGCAGTCAGAGAGAATCACTCTATTTGTACTAAAATATTGCAACTGATGAGGCGAAAATACAGAGTCAATAATCCCTCGAAATAGAAAAGAGCATCATAAGGTGCTCTCTCTCCAGGGGTCATTCCCACGCCATTCCCTCCCTCCTCTCCTTCCCACATACTCATGTCTCTCTTAGACTCCAAGGGACCCCATGAGACTCGCAGCCAGGGGAGAATGGGCAGGGGCAGTTAGGTCTTACGGTGTTCTCCCTCCAGGGAGCGCACCCAGGCCACTCCCTTCCCCTTCTCCTTGCCCCACAGGTGTGCATCTCCTAAACTCCAAGGAACTCCGAGAGGCTGGCAACCAGGGGAGCAGTGGGCAGAAGCAGCTCCTCCCAGGCTAACCCCCTGCACCTGACTCCAAGGTCCTTTTCTCTGCCTTCTGGTGAGCCAAGGCAGCCCGGCCTAGGCTCTCCTGTTGCTTCTATGCCCTTCTTTGTTTTACTGTCCTACGTATATTTTTTCAGTGGTAATAAATTCTTGCTTGCTTCTCTACAAATAATAATAACAACAGCAACAAAGAAAAGAGCATCAAGACCTTAAGGTAGTAAGGAACTATAGAGGTCATCTAGACCAATTCCCTACTGGCATGCTAGACAGCTGATAATTTTTTTCTTCTTCAACTTCTTTAGTGATGGGTACTTCCCTGGCTCACAAGACAGAACATTCCATGTTCAGACACTTCTATTCATTATAATAGTAACAGGCAATTCCAGTTGTTCATAAAAAAACAAACAAAACAAAACCCTACAGCCGAAACTGGTTTGGCTCAGTGGATAGAGCGTCGGCCTGCGGACTGAAGAGTCCCCGGTTCGATTCCGGTCAAGGGCATGTACCTTGGTCAAGGGCATGTACCTTGGTTGCGGGCACATCCCCGGTGGGGGGTATGCAAGAGGCAGCTGGTCGATGTTTCTCTCTCATTGACGTTTCTAGCTCTCTATCTCTCTCCCTTCCTCTCTGTAAAATATCAATAAAATATATATATTTAAAAAAAAAACACAAAAAAAACCCCTACAATTATTCACTATGGGGAAAAATGAGCTAGCATGTGTGTCTACAAGCCATGGATTTATTACCTAAGATGAAAGCTCTCCAGTGTAAAACACGATTAAAGCTCCATGAGTTCCTCCTGGGTTCCTGCATATATGCGTAAAACAAAGGACTTTCTTGCTAAATGAGAAAAGAATGGCATAGCCATGTCTTGGCAAGAGTAGAGGGAAACAGGCACTCTCCTCGCTGCGGCTAGTAGTGTGTATGTTCAAAGTACCGTTAGAGGTAAACTTGACACTGTATTTAAAAAAGGAAAAAAATATCCTTTGACATAGCGATTCTGGTGCCAGGAATACTTAAGGCAAATATAGCAATTTACTTACCCTAAGGAAATAATGAATATGCACACAAAAATATAGTCTGTAATTTTGGTATTATTCAAGATTGAAAAATAAAAGTACTCCCAGAGATCAGTAATGGTGGGTAGGTTATTTATGTGCATATGATAGAAATTTAACTATTTGAATTATATTATAAAATTATTTATGAACAGCGAAAACATTTTGGATATATAATATGCTTAGGAATAAAGGTTGGAAATAAAAATATCCTTTAATATTCACAGTGGTATCATTGGATGGTAGACTTATGGGTGATACATTTTTTTGTTTTTCTATTGAGCTCTTGTTTCATCCAGTTCCTCTACATACACCAACCATGTCAAACTTGTGGCCCACAGGCCACAGGCAGCCCACAACAAATACTCATGATCCATTACTCATTTATTTCAGCCCTTTGTATTCATCATGTCTCTATCGAAATAAACCTACATTGCTATGAAAATTGAAGCTTTTTGGTTTTTTTGTGGCCCACATAAACTTAAATCTTGTTTATTTGGCCCATGTTAGCCTTTGAGTTTGATATGCTTGTTCTACACTGAGTATATTTTGTATTTTGTTAAGAAAAAAAAAATGACATAAAATTGAAAAAATAAAAAATTAAGGAATGTGTGCTTCAGAATAAGGTAGAGTTGAAGTCAAGGAATTATTGCTCTGCCTTTTATCAGCTAAATGCCTTTCAGCACGTAGTGAGTTTAATATATAAAATAGCTGGGATTCGGCCTGCTAAACAGAAAGAGCTCATTAAGCATTAGTTTTTCTGTCATTCCCATTTGATTAATAGCCTAACTCTTTGGTGCTGGTAAGAAAAGATGAGATTAGAATTGTCTCTACTACTCACTTTTCTTTTTCTTCCCTTTATTCCATTGCAAAGAAGAAGGGAGTATGACTACATGTGAAATAGCTTCTTGTCCTACTCGTACTAAGTCTGAGTTGCTAAGTTTGGCGGTGAGCGCCCTCGCACAGAAGTAGCATCTGGAATGCTTAGTGCCCAAGTAAGAATTGGCCACTGCAACTTAGGAACGTCCTCTCTGTAGAACAAGGTGCATTAAAAACCAACGTGCCCTCAGGATTTTAGTCACAGTAGCTGATGCTAAACATGCACACATTCTCCAAAGGAAGGTAATGAAGTTGGCCTCTACTCTCAGAAATATTTACACACATTCTACAGTCTCTTCACATGAGTGGAACATATGAAGACTCAGATAGATGTTTGTATACATTTTTTTAGAGAGAAAATTAGTCACTATTCAAAGTGCAGAAAAGCATAAGGATTCCATGGGCAAGAATCTCAAACCACTTTCTAGCCTTCTATCATTTTAAAAGGTGATAATAAGATTGTATTGCAAAGAAATAATACATAAGGAACTACCAAGTATAACTTAATTTAATGACTGAGTTCAGTGATTTTAGTCACACTATAAAACTTAATGATTTAATGGTAGACTAAGTATTATTCATGGAAAAATATTTCTGCAGTAAAAGCACATTTACTAAATACATTTATTTATCTGTAGGGCTAAATGTTTACATGGGACAAAAGTCTGACAAAATTCTATGTATGTAATTTCATTTCTCACTTTCCTATTGTGCAAGTTTTAGGCTATATATTTCAACTTGGTGAATAATATTACTCATTATCTTTTTCTCCCTCACTATTTATCAACTTGAGGGCAGAGGTTATGAATAATCAATGCTTATTTATATAATAAAAGCCTAAGACAGCTGTGGGCAAACTATGGCCCAAGGGCCAAATCCAGCCCGTTGGGCTGTTCTATCTGGCCCGAGGAGCTGAAAGAGCGGAGGGTTCTCTTGCTCTCCCCTCCGCTCCTTCACCAGCAGCCCAAGCTGAGAGTGCCAGCATGGTCAGGTTGCTTTTGTTCCGGCCCTCCGCTCCAGTTTAAGAACCTATTGTGGCCCTCGAGTCAAAAAGTTTGCCCACCCCTGGCCTAAGACCTATATGGAGGAATGACCAGAACAGCCAGTCGCTATAATGTGTACTGACCACCAGGGGGCAGATGCTCAATGCAGGATATGCCCCCTGGTGGTCAGTGCACTCCCTCAGAGGAAGCACCACTCAGCCAAAAGCTGGGCTCATGGTTGTTGAGTGCAGGGAAGGTAGCGGGAGTCTTTCCTGCCTCCGAGCAGAGTGGTAAAGAGCAGTGAGCAGGCATGTGGTAAAGAGCAAGGGGTCCTGGACTGTGAGAGGGTGCAGGCTGGGCTGAGGTACTCCACCTCGCCTCCAGTGCATGAATTTTGTGCACCAAACCTCTAGTATTTCCATAATGCCCAGCCGTTATTGGGGGATCGAGCACTGAACATCTAAATTGAAGTACACCTTAGTCCTGCTTCTAAGTGTTGTGTTTGGAATACATTAACAACATTTTCTTTTTGATTGGAACATAGAACCACATTCCCTCCCCCTGCCTCCCATGGGCCAAACCCAGTCACCTGGAATTTAGGTTGTTGGTTGAAGAAATATTAAAACATCTTTTGAATGTTTGTTATCATTCCACTTTACTGAAGTAGGTTTTTAGGGATAAAATAGGCAGGCTTAGGAAGTTTTAGGAATAAGGGGCTCTATGGGGGAGAACCACAGGGCTGTAAAGCTGGGAGCTGCAGAAGGTATACATTTCCTTAGAACAGTGTTTCCCAAACTTCTCTCATGATGAGAATCACCTGATGGAGTTGTTAACTACTGCTCTAGTTAAGTATACAATTTTACCTATATGTTCCCAAAAATTTTAGTTTAGCACTTCTTAGTTGGGATTCAGGAATCTGTATTTTAACAACTCCACCAGGTGATTCTCATCATGAGAGAAGTTTGGGAAACACTGCAATAAGGGAGCTGAGAGCCGAAGAAGGTATACATTTACAAAATAAAGGGAAGGAAGCCACTCATTCAGAGAGGGAAGAGGTAGACCACAGAGAATAGAAAAACAATAAGGGAGAAGAGGAGGGGAACCTCACATGAGGTTTGAGTTCTGGAGCTGCTACAGTGACCATTCAGAGGGGTATTGGGACACAAAGAACTGCAGCCTTTATAAACCTTAGGGAAGAGGAACTTGGTGGCACTCTCTTCCCCTCTCCACGTGGGAGACTGTGCTTATTTCTCAATAAACTTCCACCTTTTGTCCGTGGTTTCATTCTTTGAACCCACCTGGACAAGGACCTGGGAATCATCCTGCCCAGAGAAACACCAGTTCAATTTTCACATTTCAATACTTTAATAAAAGAAAGGAAGAAAGAAAGAAAGAAAGAAAGAAAGAAAGAAAGAAAGAAAGAAAACTTTTCTGCCTTTTTGAAGCAATATAGCAGAATTTCTTTCTGGTTGCACGATCCATTCTATCCCTAGATACTGTCAGCCTCAAGAGTCACTGCTCTCAGGGGCACTGCCATACCATAGAAATGAAGGAGTTCTTTTTCTTCTCTGATCAGTACACCAATAAATGATCATTTATTTTGGCAGCCTTGTTTAGTACCTGGGTAGCATTGGTCATCAGGGCATTAATTATCCGACTCTTCTTGGCACGGGCCTTGGGGACTTAGGAGTACAATGTGACCTGGGCACTCTGTATCTTTATGTTTGAGGAAGTTAAGCAAACTTCAGTGAGCATCACGTTATCAATGTCCAGATGGGTAAGCTGGATGGACAGAATGAAAAAAGCTCCGTGTCCTGAGTGTTCATTATAAGATTCAAAATGGAAAGGAGTTCCAAGGAATCAACCCATTTTTCTGTTTTTAATTTGGAGCTAGTCTCAAAATATGAAGAAGAAAAAAAAAAACAACTATCAAATATCCCAGGACTGCTACTAAACCAGCAACAGCCCCGGCTTCCTTCGGGACTGGTTTGTTCCGATGTGAGCTTTTTAAATCCTGGTTTTCCCAGCGGCATTCTTTTACCACCTTCCTAAAGCTACACTAATGGGTTTTTGCTGCTTTTAATCTTCCTCCTTCTTATGTATGTTACCCACATCCACAGGAGGAATTCCAGATATGTAGCAGGCATTTAAAAATCCCTTTTATTTTAACATAATGTTAGATCTTACATAAAAGCTACAAAAATAGTACCCAAAATCAGTATATACCCCTCATCCAGATTCTCCCACCTGTTAACAACTTACATTGACCTCATTCTCTCTCCTCCCTCTCCCTCTCTCTCTCCCTATCTCTCTCTCTTCATGGGCCATCCCTGGAGCACCCACACCTTTCTTCCCTGGTAGGCGTGCATCTTGACTTTTCTCTCCTAAACTCTTAAGGTCTCAGGAGACTTGCAACCAGGGGAGCAGTGGGCAGCAGCAGCTCATCTCAGGCTTAACTCATGACCCTGGTTCCAAGGCCCCCTTTTCTCTGACTTTTCGGTGAACTGACAGCAGCTCCTCCACGGCTCACTCACTTCTTTCCTATGTTGCCAGGGAGCCAAAGCAGAGCACCAGGCGGGCTCTCCCCCGCCGCTTCTACCCTAAGCCCTTTCTTGTTTCGCTGTTCCCAGCTTTCATAAACATGCTCTCCAAAATGTAGCAGACATGCTACTACTTTACTTCTAAATACTTCAGCGATTATTTCTCATAAGTGAGAACAGTTACGAGGCAGAAATGTCCTTCCTCCTTCTTGCAGAGTTGCAGTCATAATGAATGACCTCCATCCTTTTCCTGCTGAGTTTAGACCTTCCCTAAGAATATCTTTGAAAGGGTGCTAGAAGTGGCTACTTCACATTGATCAGACCAGTATTCAGTTAGACAATATAGCAGGGTCTACCTGAAGCATACTAGGGACAATGCCCTCAACTTCTCACCTTCCTGTTGACTTAATGCCAGAACTTCTATTCTCACAAAATCATCTTTTCAGCCAGAGCTTATGTTCTATAGGAAAATATGAAGCAGCAGCTGGAAGATGTTGGAGCATAGATGGCACCCAATAAATGCCTTCGAATGCTGGATATAGTAACAGCAATATTGCCTTCTAGTATTTGAACTGTATGGGAAACAAGGATTTGAAGAACCAGTTTTGTTAAGTGAGAGAAAAGGTCACAGGAAAAGAATATAATGTTTTAGCATTTTTGTCTAAGAAAATATGTCTCCTGTGAGTCATTATTTTGCACTATACATCGTAGTGTACAAAGCATTTTCACGTAGACTATCTTCTTTCCTCAGTCCTGGAGTTAATGATGTTATAATGCTTCAACAATGAATATAAAACACTTGCTACCTATGTTTCAATGCATTGTCTGCAGCTATATTTGCTAAAATACTGTATTTGCTCAATAAATTCAACTATTAACAGTCTTCTGCCTAAACTATAGTTATTTGATCGAAGAAGTAATGACTTAAGCTATACTATCACTATCATCATCTGCTCAACTCCTTCTGAGGGTTACATTATTAGTAATATCTTATGTTGAATTAACTCTTGAAAAACATCCACTTGTTTTTCCTTTAATCTGGCTATGTTCACAGTTTGCCAGGAACCATGGCCCTGACAACTTTGATGAAATGAAATATAATTTTAACTTTCATATTCTACTTCTTAACTTTGAGTTTATCACTCCATTTTTAAATTGTGTTTGTCTTTCATGTGTATTTGTTCCAATTGTCCCTTACGTGGGAGTTCTTATAAATTGTTTGGAAATGGTAGAGGAGTATGTGAAGAAAGTCAGGATAACTAAGATATTTATGGTCTTTTTTACATGTGGTTTGGTCAGTGGAGAAAAAATGAACTAGAACTTGACAAAGATTATTTTGGTAAATTTTGAATTTCATGATGAATGCAGATCATGCATTGCTTCAATAGGGACCAACTTAAATAAAGACTCAAGAATGGATCATAAAATCCCCCCCACTCTTGTCAGTTACATTCCTTCCAATGCCATACTTCAGTAGTAGCCTTGGAAATTATGTAAATTTCATGTCTATAAACATGTATCCTGCTTCAAGGTAATCTTGCGCCACAGAGAAAGGAAATATGCACTGTCTGCACCAGTACACTTAATGTAAAATAAAACAGTTTTCTTAGGTGTTTGTATTGGTAGGATATCTTAGTTTATCACCTAATCAAGTTGTTTTTTTATTGGCAAACATATTTGTTGTCATGGTCTTGATCTATACTTTGGAGTGCATTTAAATTGATAAACATTCTTTATGTGATGCTAAGCATTTTTGGATGTATTTGGTTATTCAATGGCAGTAATTTTTTATTACTCTCCTTTCGAACCATGTTAAAATTTTAATTTATAAATGGAATTCAAAGACTAATTTTATAGAACATGGAAAACTTATGTAGAGATGCAACTGACTACTTGTGCTTATATGGGGATTCATACATGATGAGGTCAGGAATTTTGAGATGATCTTAATGGTTGTCATGTACTATATTGATGTACATATAAACTTACTATATTATTATATTATTATAATGATGAATACTATAACTTTAAAGAGCAGCTAACAAGGCAGTGAAAAAGCTTCCTCAAGCAGTGCTTCTTTCACCCATGATAGAAAGTAATCTTTTTCCTGAACCATAGCTTTACTTGGCATCAGACATGGAAAATCAACATGCTTGGAAGCATATTGCCAGCACAAAATGGTACCGCTCGCACATTTTTATTTAATCAATAATGAAATGAGCTCTGAATATGATCATTAGCAGTCAAAAAATAAATAACAAGGATGAACTCATAAATGGATGCTACTCTCTGTATTGGAGCCTTTTAAATAATCATAGCATAACCATCTTATCTTATTGGCATTGATAAGCAAATAGGTTGAACTAATTACTGTTAGACTCTGTAACACTGTTCTATTTAAAACCACTAACCATTAATCTCATAGGAGCACTGTCAAATGTTCACATTGCTGAGTTGGAAATTGAGATAGGGAGTGATTTACAGTAGATAAAGACAAGGCCAGGATTTTCTACTTTTCCAAATTGGTTGTTTTGCATGTCAGAGAGTAGCCAATATAAATAGAGGAAAAGAATTTGCATTTGCACTTTAATTCCAGAAGTCCAGACATCATTACTGGGGATGATCAGCAATTTCATAACATTTAGGGTTGGGTTATTTTTGTTTTCTGTCAGTCTTAAAACAAACTGATTCTATTTGGATTTCATCCAAAATTCTTCAAGGAGTAATACACTTTTACTTTTTCACTTTTTTTACATCACTGAATTCATTTTGTGACAACAGTATCAAATCACTTGAAAAAGTTATCCTCTCCATGAAAATAAGGCAACGTTTTTTTGTAAGCAGGTTTTGGTGTTACTTGTCCTCTCTCCAACTCTCCTGAGAACAAATGAGTACATATTACAGGATTCACACACTTGGAAATGTCTAACCAGAATCTATTTGCCATCTCTTGACTTTACACATGAAATTAATTTGACTCCGCCAAAAACTTTGGTTGCTCCAATTAAACACTGATGATGCGTATCTATAGGAAATGTACATATTTCCAAATCCTTACCCCCTGCTGGGCCTTAAAGGCAGATGGAAACTCTCAGCTGCACACCATTTAGCTATGTAAATATCCACCCTGGCACGGTTCACCACCTCTGCTTCTAGAAATGTTACCGTAACAGTAATCAAGTGAGTGCAACACGTATTTTTAAGCACAAACCACATCCCATTCCAGTATAGGCCCCAGAAGAAATACAGCTGAAGACATGGATTTCAGATGACTTGCAAACCAATGAGGTTATTAGTAAAACAATGCAATATTTAACCACCATGGTATTAAAAACCCTGGTCTAATTCTAAAGGCCCATGATCTGTAATAACATATAATTTTTATATCAAGCAAATTATATCTATCATAACCATTCAATACTGTGCCCAAGACTTGGTCATTTACATCTTCGTGCACAACTCAAGCCCCACCCGAGTTCCTCAGAGGTGCCGTGGATACTCTTACTTCTTGACATGTGTCCAGGTGGTTCTTTTTGCCTGGCTATTTCTTCTTTCCCAGTGCTGTCCCTCACACCTCATCCAGTCATCTCTGACTTTTCATCCTCCAACTCACAGCCCGGGTAACATTGTACTATATATTTTTTCTAATTTTTTTTTTTACTTTTTATATCCCTCTCCAGAATGTAAGTTCTTGTACAGCTCAAGCCATGTCTGATATATTTCATCCCTATACATTTAGCCAAGTATAAGAGCTTAGTACTGGAGAAATGAATTAGTAAAACTGTCTAGAAAGTGCCCTGCAAAGAACTGGTAAGGTAGGAGGGTTACCATAGATAGGGGAGAATTAGCCTGGGCAAATGTGGGGGTAGAATAGGCACTTGTTACTTAGGAATCTCCATCGGTGAGAAGGTTATGTGGGAGTTAGTGTACTGAGATAGGAAAGGTAAAACAATCACAGTTAATAGAGAATTCTCATTTAAGAAGCTTGAATATGGTTGGGTAGGCAATAAGGACCAATTGTAGTTATTATTTGAGGGATGTTGCATAATAAAAACTGTTATATTTTTGCATACTGACTCAATTTTTTTCTTAAGATTTTCTTCCTGAGAACTAAACAGTTCCATGTGTTTTTTATTATGGGATCCTTAAAGTATGCTGTACTTTTGAAATACTCATAAACAAGAAAGCGTACTGTTGATTACTAAGGAATGAAAGTATGCAATAAAATAAAAAATGACAGAAATATTTTTGGAACAAGGAAAGAGAGAAGGTTATGCTTGTACAAGATACAAATATTCCAAAATGTTTGTTCTCTTCCTGGAATCCCACAATTCCATAGGTTTTATAATTACATGATAAATTAATGTAAATTGCCTTTATTAGAATGTTGATATTTTCTAAATAAAAATAATAATAATGCAATGCTTTAATCAATCAACTGGCATTGAATGATCAGCTATTTATAAAAATTTCCATGTTTATTATTATGTGATTTATCTTGTTATTAAGGTTTTTCTCATTAAAATGTAATATACATGCCTGATAGTTATTTTAGAAAGTACATCAGTATAAGTGGGAGACAAAAATAATGATTATATTACTCAAGGTCATTATTATATAATTTTTGTCTTATATTCAATTATTTTTCTTCTGTAATTTTCCTTTGCAATGTTGAAATTATAATATATACCTTATATATTTCTCTTTGTAGATCCTATATTTTTGCTTGGCACTGTATCATAAACCTTTTCCTATGTGATTTTCTTTAAACCTAACTGTAATTGCCTGAGTGAGATTCCATTTTTTGTGCATTTCTCTGATTGTGGGTATTTAACTTGTTTCTTATATTTTTGTTGTGATGATAAAACAGTTCAGGTTATTTCCTTAACAATTCCTAAGCTGAGGGAATAAATGTCATTCCTTTTGCAACATGATTTTCTAATTACTTTTTTTTTTTTTGTCAGACTGAACATTCTAGTAGGTTTTTGTTAAGGGGTTCATGGATGTTGATTTCTGGGCTCTTGCTGAGGGAAAGGAAGCATGTAGGCCGTGGCGTTCAGGGCCAGGGAGATGTGGGTCTGAATCCTGGCTCCATCATGCCATAGTGTATGACACTAGCAAATTATAGATCCTCTCTGAGTTGCAATTTAATAAAATATACTGCTAAGTTTTTATGAAGATTAGGTGGGAAAAAATATGAAGTACTTGTCATAGTGCCTGGAACTAGTGCTTTATTAAAGGGTAGTTATTACTGTCTATGCTATTATTATTAATGTTGTTGGAATTCTTTGCTGTCACTATGGAAGTTAACCTGGATTAGTTAAATTTTTCTATGTGGTATTACAAGCACAATAATTAAAAAAGCTAAAGCCCCCACTATTGCTAAAATGCATTGTTACCAGGACTCTTCCTACATCTGCCATCCACCCCGGGGCCTTTACCTGTGAAAACTATGGCTATTTCCTAGAATTCAGTACACCACCTCCAGGAGTTCTTTACCTACTTCCTGGGCAGTGTATTCTCATCATTGCAAAACAACCAAAAATTGACAGTAGCAACCACACTGATTAACTAATAAAAGCAGCACATTCAGAGTGTTGGGAGAGACCAATGCCAAGTTTTAGGTGATTGCAAAGTTTCATTTCTTTTTTTAAAATATGTATTTATTGATTTTTAGAGAGAGACAGAAACATTAATGAGAGAGGAACATCATCAAGTCGGCAACTTGGGCATGTGCCCTGACCTGGAATCAAACCAGTGACCTCTTGGTTCCTGAACTGACCCTCAACCCGAGTCACACCAGCTAGGCAGAAGTGACATTTCTGAATCAAAAGACAGATAG
Source organism: Vespertilio murinus (assembly GCA_963924515.1). Lineage (NCBI taxonomy): Eukaryota > Metazoa > Chordata > Mammalia > Chiroptera > Vespertilionidae > Vespertilio > Vespertilio murinus. The sequence continues at coordinate 132,177,464 of OZ004708.1, read as the reverse complement.
TAGGGAAAGAAAAATGGCTGCCCCAATTCTTTTACTAATAGAGACACCCAAATACAATATTGCTTACACTTTTTAAGCTGCATCCATCAAGATTTTAATGAATAGAAAATGACGTTGAATTCTAGGTAAAGTTTGAGCTTTTATTGCTGTAACTTTGTCTTTTTTTCTGTATTACAAATTAGAATAAACTTTTAAGTTTTAACTTTAGAAAATTCTTTAAGGATTTTATTTGAGTAGGAGTCGTGTATTTTCTTTAATAGAGAGAGATTAAATCAACCTAAATAGAGCCTTATTTAGATAATTCATACCCAAGGGAAAACATGATCTGGAATCCTCTTTGCTAATTATACGCAAGCAGTTATATCCAGTAAAACCCAGCTATTATTTAGTATAATGTGTATGAATATAAATACTTGGTTTTCTTTTTTATCATCTGAGTTTATGAATTGTATTTATGGAAAGAATTCCAAGTGGAAAATGGAATATTCCTTAAAAATGAATAGTTATTTAGGGGCTAGTTGACTGGAAAAGCACTCCATCGTAGGGTATTTCTGTAATGTTTTATGGGTATTGAGTCAAAGTTTTATCATAAGCATAATTCTTATGTTTGATTCATAATAAAAAGCATGTGTAATTATAACATAAAATGTTAAATGCTTCATAGATGAAATTTTCAATGTAATGTTAGGAGAAGTCATCACCTGAGCAAAACTAGTGAAACACTTGGTATTGTTATGAATCTGGGTGTCTGAACCTGTCCTGATGCATTCATCATGTACCATCTGCTCCAATATGGTTGCCATCGGCTGCCATAGCTTGTCAGTGGGTACTGTAGATCCCCACCTATATATCTACAATTATTCATTTTAAGTAGATTTTTTTCTACATGGCTGTGACCTGAAACATACTAGCAAACTACAAGCCCTATGTTTTAATAGGACATTTAATAGCTATAGGAAAATTAGGACCCAATTAAGTCTGCATTGCCTTGATTCTTTTCCTCCCTGTACTTTCCACCTTCTGTGGTAAGAACTGAGAAAAGTGAACCACCCTCTTCCCACGAGTTCTTTTTAAATGTGGTGTGACCCATCTGTTGCCATATGCCAGACATCTGCTTTTATCATCCTCATTTGTGATCCTTCAAAGATAGCAGTGATAAATTAACATTGAATTTATGCTAATTTTTACTGTTACTGCAAACCAAATAATCTGGCAGCAGTGATTTTCAGATATAAGGAAATATAAGAGGATAAGAATAGAAATGACAATGTATCCCCAACTACATTTTTTGAATAGGTGTACAACTTTTAGATAGTTGTAGTATCTCCATAACTTCATTTAAAAAAAAACTTTTCATTTAATTTATTGGGGTGACATTGCTTAATAAAACAATGTAAGTTTCAGGTGTACAATTCTATAATACATCATCTGTATATTGTATTGTGTCTTCTTCCATCATCATTTCTCCTTTCTATATCTATTCTTTTATCTCCTTCCACCCTTTCCCTCAGGTAATAACCATATTAGTGTCTTTATCTACCAAGTTTTTTCTCTTTGTCTAATCCCTTCACCTTTGTCACCTAGCCCCACAACCTCCCTCCCCTCTAAAGCTGGCAGTCTGTTCTCTGTATCAGTAAGTCTATTTCTATTTTGTTTGTTAGTTTATTTTGTTCATTAAATTACAGATGAATGAAATCTTATGGTATTTGTCCTTCTCTAACTGGCTTATTTTCACTTAGCATAATACTCTCCAGGTCCATCAATGCTGTAAGAATTCCTTCTTTTTTTTATGAGTAGTCCACCGTGAAAATGTACCACTGCTTTTCTATCCATTCATCTACTTATGGTTACTTGGGCATAGCTCTATTTCTTTAACAGCAAAATGTGAGGAGTGATTCTTGATTTTAAAATATGTTGAGATTACATCAAAGTAAATTAAATCAAAGTGGTATCATATCCAGTGGGCAAAAATAGGTTTACAGGTGTGAGTACATGAGTTTATTACTTATTAAGTATTATTTATTTTCTTTATGAGCAACTATAAATCTACTTCTGCCCCTAAAGTTGTTAATGAATACTTATGCAGGCCAGTGCCTGTTTAATCCAAGTTGTAGAACTGTATCTTTATTTTTAATATGTTTTTTAATTGATTTAAGAGGGGAGAGAGATAGGAACATCAATGATAAGAATCTTCTATCAGCTGTCTCCTGCACACCCCCTGGAGATCGAGCCCAAAACCCAGGCATTGACTGGAATCGAACCTCAAACCCTTCAGTCCACAGGCCAACACTATCTAAACCTGTTAGAGCTAGAATTGTGTGTGTGTTTTTTTTTTTAAGATGATTCATTTTTAACCAATCCTAAATTGTTAACAGAAAGTTGATAGAATATTAAAGGTGAATACCACACTGATCAGACCATAAGATAGATTAGAAAATTGATATAGAGAAAATATTAAAATCTAAGAGGCTACTTAGGGGAAGAATTGTATGAAATTTCTGGTTTTAAATATCCAAACCCATATTTTTTTCTAGAGTACCAATCTGTCTGGGATACCATTTTCCTACACTGTTTTTATTTTAGACTTCAAAAGAATATAGCAAAGAATGCCCAAACACATTGAGTCAAAAAGAAAAACACAAAACAATATATGTGTATGTCTGTGTGTCTGTGTATGTGTGTCTGTGTGTTTATACACACACACACACACACATATATACATACACATACACACTGATAGATCCTCCCTTCCCCCAACTGATGGACAGAGAATGAAGTAAACTCCACCTGCAGCACAGACATTCCTGAGCACCTAACAAGGCATCTTATATGGACTGTACATTGAAGCACCGATCAGCACATGCCCCTGATTCCTAAGTCCCTAGGTCCCTAATCATGTGCCCTACATAAAACCACCAATCAGCATATGCTGAGCGCCCTAAGCCCAGTCCCTTCCTTTTCCTCCCCTCAAAAGGCGTGTTCACCCCAGCACTGGTGCTCTTTCTCCTCTGGAAAGCAGCCCGGCAGGGTCTTCTCCTCCAGTAAAGCCTGTGTCCTGGTCTCCTGGTTCTCAGGCCTTCTGTTCCATCTCTCACACAGACACATGTATTGTTTTATTTGAGTTTACATAAAACACTTAAGTAAACTATTTCTATATGATTATAATAAATTATGATAGAAAACATAATATTAAATTATATTACGATTAGAGTGGCATAATCACTGTATCAGCAGGAATCTGTTAATATCATCTGACTCATACTTTGTAATTTTCACAATGGAAAAAAACACACACAGTGTCTGTATGGCAGTTTCTCTTGACAAGCTCAAACAGAAAATAAAATTTAATTTTGACTAGGCAGAAAGCTAATTGTGATACCTAAGGTATAAAAGCTACTGAAAATATTTAGAATTTTACATAATGATAATTGCGCACTTCTCAATGTTGCTACACAATTATTTTCCTAACGAGTTGTATAAGCTGAGAAAGTGATCTTCTAATTACTATAATAATCATACTGCAATTCCACATAGCACCTTTCATTCAAGACCATCTATTACTAATTGTTATAATTATAAATAATCATCACACGCTATGGATGTAGCTGCATCTCTCTGAAGTAGCATCGGGATATTATTTTAATGGTAGTTAAGTATATTAGAGATGGCAAAAGCTGTTCAGAAACTTGCTCATGAAGTGCATTAGGAGCACCTAGAAGTATTTCTTAGGAAATATGTATCCTGTCCCTTAGCATGGAGCACCAGACCATTTTTTTTGTTCCCTCCTAAAGTGAAACATGGACTTCTCTAATCATCCATCATTGTAAGAAATTTTTACTACATTATCTTCATTCAACTGCTATTAGAATAGAGCTTACAAAGGAATGTTTGTTTTAAGAACATTTTTAAATGGACTCAACTAGAACAAAGTGTGTTTAGCAATTAGGTGAGGAACAGTTAATGTGATTGCATGTGAGAGGCAAGAACAAACTTCTTTTGTGTCCATTAAAAAAAAAAACAGGAAAAATCCACAGACCTTCAGAGAAACTTAAGTATGTCCCTAAATTGGGAGAGCAAGTCAAAACCCAAGAGGAAGAACATATTTGCCATGAGAATTTTAAGAACAATGAGATGGGGTTTATGAGCAGGAAATGGGAGATCAGAATAAGAATTTGGAGTCAAGACCTCTGCCTTTCTAAGTCAGATACTTGAAAAGCACTTCACCCCATCTTTGCTTCTGATGGAAAATAGCCTTGCCTCTGGATTCTGGAGAATGAAATAATCGCTTTTACTCCCGGTTTAGCAACATTATTCTTGGAAGAGGTAGCATCTGTTCCAGAAAGCAATGGTCAATCTAAGCTGCAGTCCTTGTCTAGCTTCCTTAGACAGTCAAGTTACTTTTTCTTTAATATCATTTGTTGTTTCAATTAGTAAATGTTTGCCCAAACAGGTCTGAGATCCTATTTAAACCCCCTTATGCCCTTTTAAGGTCAGCTCCAAGTCAGTAACCCAGATCACAGCAGAGAGGTAGGACTCTGAGAGAGAGCTTCTATTGAAGACAACATGGTGAGCTGTTCTATGGGGTGGACCATCACATCATTGCGGAGTGATCCTTGCTCAACACTTCAGACAGGGAGTGCCTCCAGATTACCTTCGCACCACATTCTAGATCCCCAGTCTCTGGCTGGCTTGCCACTTCCTGAGCACACACACACACACACACATATACAAACATACATACATATTGTATGTATGTATGTATGTATATATGCATGCATTCATTGAATTTTTACCTCTTTAGACCTTCACTTATTTTCCTTATTGCAGCTTCAAATAATTAGATTTTACTTTGCATAGACCACCCCTACCTACCTCTCTCTATCCAGATCCAGTTTTCAAAATTATTCAACTGCCATATATTCTTTTCCCAAAGAACATTAACACATACTTATCCTCTGCCACATTACCATGTACATACTTACCTGTTTTTTCCTCTCTCATCCATTTCTTCACTCAACATATATTTACTAATTTGCCATGTACTAATAATCCTAGTTAGGAACTAAGACTGATGACCTGGCTGGTGTGGCCCAGTAGTTGAACATCAACCCATGAAGCTGGAGGTCACAGTTTGATTCCAAGTCATGTCACAGTCCCTAGTAGGGGGTATGCAGGAGGCAGCCAATTACTGATTCTTATCACTGATGTTTAGATCCCTCTCTCCCTCTCCCTTCCTCTCTTTGAAATGAATACAAACATATTTAAACACACACACACACACACACACACACAACAACAACAACAACAAAAAAAACGCCCCCCCCCACCCCCATCAAAACACCAAAGAAACTAGGATTGATGGACAGGATAGACCCACTGAACTAGAGGAATTATTAGTTCATGCTTACCACTTTAAAAAATATATATATATATTTTTTTAAATTGATTTTTTACAGAAAGAGAGAGTTAGAAACACCAATGAGAGAGAAACATTGATCAGCTGCCTCCTTCACACCCACTACTGGGGATGTGCCTGCAACCAAGGTACATGCCCTTGATGGAAATCAAACCCAGGACCCTTCAGTCCTCAGGCCAATGCTCTATCCACTGAACCAAACCAGTTTCAGCCATACTTACCACTTTTTTGTCATTTGTCTTTATATTCAGTTGTTACCTATGTGCTTGTTCCTCCCATATCTTTGAAATTTCTCTATCTTGGAAATTCCCTTGTTCATATGTAAATTCTTTCTATTGTAGTCGTCTCTCAGAATCAAATTCTAAGATCATTTTAACTATGCTCCATTAGACACATAGATAAATCTCATTTTCTGTGTGCAAATTGCATGCTGATCATACACTGTTAATGTGCTATACCCAGGAATCGAGACATTTTAGGGCTGGAAGGAATTTTAAAGATGATTTCCAGTATTCTCATCTAACAGACAGAAAAACAGAAGCTTGGGAAGATTAGGTTGAGTAACTTGTTACAAGTCACTGGTAGTTAGTAATGGAACCAACACTAGAACCAAGATTTATTTTCCTTGCCTGTTTCACTAAACTACGTCATCAATTGGTAGTTGGGTCATAGGCATGATTGGTGTAAATAAATAACAAATCAGCCATCACCTCTTTTAAATTTCTTTGACTATCATTTCTTCTGGAAATGGATCTATCTAGACATAAACGTAACAAATTACATCACATGCAAAGGAGAGCAAACTCACATATCCAGATAAAATAATCTACATTAATTAGAGTAAAAATGTAGGAGAATACTAAATTGGAAAAAAAAAATGAATGTAATATTTCAGGCAATGCTATTTTAATGTCTGTAATATATTTTATTTAAAATAAATCACTAATTTTTAAATGGTATTGTGCAAAGGAATAGTTTAAACACTTTAATTTCTAAAAGACTAAAGAGAGTAGCACATAAATTTAGTCCTTGACAATCTGCAAGTGCCAGAGATATCATTAAGCTATTTGTGGAAAATAAGATGTGGACAGCTCAGGAAGATTATGAACACTGAGTCATCACAATACTTGGTTTGTGCTGAATCACAGATAATCGGAGAGCTAAATCCACTGGAAATAACAAATCCATTTCTTCCTCATAGAACTCACCATGTTTCACACTGAGAAGACAGTTTATTCTTATTGAAAATATTAAATTTAGGGTACTAAATGTTCTCTTATGCAATCCGGATAAAATTCCCCCCCCTAATAAATAGAAGGTAAGAAGTGATTAAAGGTTTTTAAAAAAGTTAGAACTAAGGACAGATACTTAACAGAAACTTTTGTTGCAATACTTTCAAGTTGCTTTATATCACCTGTATTATCTGTACTGTTCTGGGCCCAATCTAACAGGTTTCTGTCTGTGGCTACCTTTTTCAAAACAACAACAAATTAACAGTCAAAAACATGACTCATATGAAAAACTCACATATACTAAATATTTATTTAATTCTTTAGTGAGGTGAACCATCAGGATGGAAAAGGTGGGTAGAGAAAGGAATAGAGGAGCAGAGAATAGATAGTCCTTTGGAAAGATATGCTGAGTTAATAAATTCACTAGGAAGTACCTCTTTTTATACCTGCAAGACTGGGAACCCACAGCAACAGAATGTCTATCCAGCTTGCCTGTTTTTGTAAAAATGTTTATTGGAGCGCAGGCATGCCCAATCACTTACCAAGACTGCTACCTGCCAGTCATCCAAGGCACAAACGAGCCCAGGGGCCTTGCAGAGACCTCAAAGAATAGTTTGGGGGTAAAAGACATCTTAAATGATTTTTGACTTGAATTTAGGATTTTTTCTTTGGAAGGCAAAATTAAAAGGGTTTAAGTGTTATTTGAGTAGATTTAATTACTTGATGAAAGCCCTCTCAGATGTGTCTGAAAACAAGGAATGGCTGTAGTTTGGAGTAAGATTACAACATAGCTTTAAGTAACCTTTTTTCCCCCTCTCTCTCCCTCTTTCTCTCTCCCTCTCTCTCTCTCTCTCTCTCTCTCTTTCTCTCTCTCTCTTTCTCTTTTTTTTTTAAGTCAGGACCAAACACTGAAACTTTCAGGTTAGATAAGGAATCTCTGCTATCTGAGCAGATAACAGGGAATAATAACTTTTTACTATCTCTCCATAAGAGCAAACTAAATTCTTCTAAACCAATTCTTCACCCCAACTGAGGACAAAGAAAAGAAAAATAGTCCTAGCTTTGCATTAATACATTTATTGACAAGCTCCTTTGACAATTTCTCCCTATAAGTCCATCTAAACTGAGCAAATTTTACCACACTTTCATATAGTTTATTACTTTCAGAATTACTCTTTGTAGATATTATAATTCAAGGAAAACACAGATTTTATGTTTGTTTTTTTGTATATTCAGTTTTCTATATCAAGTCAAGTTCTTTCCTTCACTATGTTCTTCCACATTCTGAGCGATGTGCCTGGCCGTGTGGCTCAGTGGCTGAGCATCCCCCTATGAGCCAGGAGGTCCTGGTGCACTTTGCAGTAAGGGGGGATATGCAGGAGACAGCTGATCAATGAGTCTCTCCCATCCTTGATGTTGCTATTTCTCTGCCCCTCTCTCTTCCTCTCTGAAATCAATGAAAATATTTTTGAAAATGAACAATTTTAATTAAAAACAAAAAAAACTCTCCTCTTTGATATGCAAAACCATATTTTTGTTACAGTTCTTTGCCATGATTATTCCCAGTATAGTCTCAACTACACAACTAAGCTATCATTTTTTAATCCAATTTACTAATCTTTTCAGAGAGAAACTGTAGAATAATCACAGTCTTTCATATACATATCAACACTGTAGCAGTCCAGCAAAGATTACATACTACATTATAAGACCTCCACAGCCAAAAATGTATTTTTCACACCTTTGTAGATGGCAATATTAATATGTTCATTGAAATGACCCAAAGATATAGTCACTTTATTTTTTACATTAAAAGCAAAGATATAAGCCCGAGTCAGTTTGGGTCAGTGAGTCCTTAGCCTCAGCCTAAGGACTGAAGGGTCCCTAGCTCAGTTCCAATCAAGGGCATACACCTCATTTGCAGGCTTGATCTCAGTCCCTGGAAGGGTGTGGGAGGCAACCAATTGATGTGTCTCTCTCACATCTGTATGCCTCTCACATCTATATGTTTCTCTCTCTGTGTTTCTCTCCTTTCCTTCCATGCTCTTTAAAAATCAATGAGAAAATATCCTGAGGTAAGGATTAACAACAACAAAACCAAAGATATCAATAACAATTGGTGACCAGTGTTTCAATAATCTATCCTCCTTAGAATTTATACACATACCCATATGTTTTTATGTATTAACTTGATATTGCTCAAGTTCTAAATTATTAAGTATCTTGCAAATTATGTTTAACCTGATACAGTAAATTATTATAGTTGAATTAAAAAAAACTAAAAATTAATTATAATTACATATATTTTAGATTAATTGCATTATCTTTCATAATATATGGAGGTCACATTAACTTATCAGTAAACCAGTATAATAAATTTAGGAAGTTAAAATTAACTAGTCTCCTTATTAGATAATAAATTCAAATCTCGAAAAATTAAATTATGTTTATTCCCCATACTGAAGAAATCAAGAAAAAGACAGTTAGCTATTTATAACCTAAAACAGTTCATCTCTAAAGATTACTTTGATTCTTCTACAAAAATGCGTCTGAGTTAGTATTGTCTGAAAGGAAGTTTTGTGGTTGATTCTTCTTTAAAAAGTCAGTGTATTCAGTGTATTAGAGTTCTTTTTTTTTTTTCTTGAAATTCTGGTAATATTAAATTTTTCCAAGTATTTTTTAGCCTCTATAATTAGAAAATTCTTAAGAGACTGTCTAATTTAATTCATTCATGTACTTTAAAAGAAGAAAAAATATTTCATTTTATAATCATGAGCAGTAAAAGGTTTTTTTCGATTAAATGCTCAACTATCAACAGGACTTGAAACTTCAATTCTATCGCCTAGGCACAGGGCACTAGAAAACACAGAACCCATATTCTCAAAGGCTTGTTCTCCTAATCTGTGGAAATAGAATATTTTCTACATTTATTTGAGTACACCAATAGACAAACAATATAGACCAACTGTTGGTCAAGAATCTGAAACAACAGCAGCTAAACAAACCAGAACAGAAAGAACCAGACCAGAAGAAAACTGAGAGTGAGAAAAGGTCAAGTTCTGTTGCTGTTGATGAGTCACTCCAGAAGTCTCTTTGTGGGCAACTCTATTTAACTAGTCCTAGCAGGTAAGCAGAGTACAATGTTCAAAAGGATGAAAACATGACTCTCATACAAACCCAGAGGGAGCGCATGTCAGATTTACTCAGCTCATTTAATGGGAGAACCAGCAAGATGGTGTGGATATGAGAAACGTCCAAACATGTAGAGAATTTTATATTAGAGTTTATATGAGCAAAAAATGACAATAATTGCTGGGAAGCAAGATCTCAAGTGCTCTAGATAATGACATTTTTGAAATTAACAAGGGAGATTACTTTCTCCAAGTAAGGTGGGGATTAGATTACCGGGTAGTTAACAAGATTATGTGCTTGCTCTCTTGAGGGTGGTTATGTTTATTTCAAAGGTGTGGTTAACCTAGATGCACTCAAAAAATGTACTGGGCTTGCTCAAGGCAAAGACAAACCTTTTACGAAAGAATTTGTATGCCCAAGGCAGACAACTACCAATCATGACCTGCCCAGGTTAAGAGTTTTGTGATCAGATCACCCTATGAGATTACTTTCTGGTGACAACATAGCTGGCTCAGAAGAGAATTAGAGGAAAGGTTGATATATTTTCTGAAAAATACATATGAAATCATTTTGTTAAGTTAGAGTGTCTCTGAGCAAATGTTTAATGTCCAGCAGGATAGTAAAACCATAACCTTTGAAATTATTTTTTTAGCTAAACAAAAGTCATTTTCATGTCATCCAGACACAAATCTATAAGCCAAATTCTAACTTGAAAAATCTGGGCCAAATTAATAGTAAATAGCAGGCCCCGTAAGGGTAATCCCATAGATAATTAAAATCATGGATTGCTGGCCCTCTAAGGCCCTCCAAGAGACATTTCAATTATTTACATATTTCCATTCATTCTCTCTTGGTTGGGTCCAGTCTACTGAAATATTCATTTATATTACAGTGGGTTTTTGTTGTTGTTGTTGTTGTTTTCTTATAGCATTTTCTTTTGATTCTTTGAATTTCCATCATTCTGCTTTTTTTATTCACCTGTTCTTACATATTGCCTATTTTTTTATTAGGTCCCTTAGCATATTAACGTAACTATTTTAAATGTTCAGTCTAATAATTCCAAAATCTGTGCCATAACTGAATCTGTAATTTCTCCCTTGGGTATTAAACCACCTTTCCTTAAGAAGAAGAAAGATTAGCCCATGCGAGATGCCGATGGCCCCTCAATGAACATTTTTTTTGTCTTTGTCAATAAATGATTACCTATTTACTCTATGCTTTACTTTTTTTTTAAACTGTAAAACAATGTATCAGTAGAGTATCATTCCATCAACAGAGTAGTCTATCAGCCATTACCTAAAATTACCCACAAGTGAAAAGATCTCTAGGCACTTGCTACGCAAAGTGTGGCCCATTTACCGAAAGCATTGGTGTACTCCTCATTCATGCTGCTTAACTCTAAAACTCGGCAAGGTAAACAGCAAACATTATCTCAGCTTCTGTGAGTGAGAGTTTGGGCACAGATTCATGAGTGCCTCCGACTCAGTTTCTTAGCTCTAAGTCTCCAATCGCCATGTCTGTTTGGGCTGCAGTCACCTTAAGGCTGGATTCGGGGAGGACCTGCTTCCAAAAGCACTCGCACAGCCTGCAGCAGCTGGCAGCCTAGCTTCCCGCTTATCTGTGGTCCAGTAATAGTAGTTCCCTATCATGTAAATCTCACAGGAGAACAGTCCCCGGCCTGGCAGATGGCTCTCATTAGAGCAAGTAATATGCCCCAGACAGAAACCAGTCTTCTTGTTACCTTTTCTCAGGAGGGACATCCCATCATTTCACCGTATTCTGTTCCTGAGAAACAAGCTCATAGGCCAATTCACAAACAAGGGCAGGGAACTATGCAAAGATGTAGATACCGGGGAAGACGGGTTCTTGGCAGATATCTTAGAGGTTGCTATCTCTACGGGCATCAGCTGGGAGCTTGTTAGAAATGCAGGCTGACAGAGCAGTGAAGAGAATCTGAATTTGAACAAGATCCCACAGTGATCTGTATGTGTGTTAAAGGCTGAGGAGAGCTGTTCTAGAGAGCAAGCCCCATGCACCTTATCCTGTTATAGAGAATATCTCCTCCCTAATTTTACTCAGTTAATACTACTTTCTAATGAGGGCAAAGGTAAGTCTTCCTTACAGCGCAGTACTCCCCTACTCAACACATAGGAAAAATCTATGGCTGCAGATAGCAGATTAGAAATAGAATTAAGAGAATGAGGAAGAAAAGGGGGATATAAGGACTGACAAACAGATCTAATCTTAAAATCAAGAAAGCACTAAAAGAAAAAAAATGTACTGAAAGATAAGGTCACATATTTGGGTGGGAAGGATGTCTGGAATCCTGTAAAAAAGGGACTTGGGTGATATTTTCTCTACACCCTGAAGGGCACTGCTGAATAGCTGTGCATTGGAAATACTCTATACTTGATTCTGCATGGTTCTGTTTACCTAGAGCAGTGTGTGGCATATTTTATCAGAAATATATCCAGCAAAAATTATAATATCAAAGCACAAATGCTTAAATGAGTTTCAGATCTATTATCTCTTTACCAAGTACATTTTGTATCTCAATGATGCTTAAATGAGTAATCTATATTCAATATTTGGAATCTTTCCATAAAAAAAAAAAATAACTTTAGCCTGGCCTGTGTGGCTCACTGGTTGAGCATTGACCTATGCACCAAAGAGGTCACCAGTTCTATTCCCGGTCAGGGCACAGGCCCAGGTTGTGGGCTCGATCCCCAGGAAGGGGTGCTCAGGAGATAGCCAATCAATGTTGACGTTTCTCTCTCATTGATGTTTCTATCTCTCCCTCTCCATTCTTCTCTCTCTAAAATCAATAAAAACGTATTTTAAAAAAACCACTAATAACTTTGGTGTAAACATTTTACATTTTCCTCAAATTCTAGTTAGTGGAAAAGATAAAGTTACATTGGCCTTTTAATCCCTTATAGGGAAATAAGTGCCAGCTTTCAGAAATGAAAACCTCTGACCTAGTTATCAAAAAATGTAGCAGATTAGATTAAGCCTTTCTTCTGCACCTTCAGTGGTATACTAGGGCCAACTCCTACTGGCCTGTGTGACCTGATTGTTAAATTTTCAGTTTTATGAACTAATTTTTAGTCACAGATACTCTATTTACTGCATTTTACAATTATTTTCCGAGGTTATTTAAAACATGTATTGTTTCTATTGTATGAAATACTATCGAATGCTGAGCTACCAACCCTATGCGTAGTGATATCACATTGGTAGATTGAAACTGACCATGGTGGGAGTATTGACAGCACAGAAACTGGAAGTCACTATAAATCAGAACTTGATCTTGATTTTTGTGGTCATAAAGCAGGGATGGGGGAGATGTGAATACTGCAGATTAAACTGAAAAGGGGGCCGAGTCTTTAGCTATCACATTATCAACAGCACACGCAGACAGGGAACTATTCTTTGCGTATTCAGAACCCATTATCCAATTTAGCGAAGTTGCTCACACCACTGACCAACCAGCAAGTTGCAGGCATAACTAGTGTTGAGGCACATTGACTAATGCTGTAGCTAAAACAGGTTTCGGTTTAGCACATATAAATGGTACTGGTGAGAGAAATAGTTAAACAGTAGATCACGTATGAAATTTAATGACAACTGTTGAGCAGAGTTTGTGGATTAAGAGTTCTATATGTTGAATTGTGGTTGAACTGCAACCACAGGTTCAGGTTAGCAAAACTGAACAAAAGCATTCTCTGAGATTCAATTAGTTACATGAAAGTCACAATAAAAGGCTCTATATATTTTACTGTTATTTGTTAAGTGTCTGCTACACATCTTTTATGCCAGTACAATTTCTATTTTGTGTGTGTGTGTGTGTATGTGTGTGTGTGTGTGTGTGTGTGGTTTTTCAGGGAGCCAGTTAAGCATCTACCAGTTCACCACCCTGCATCCTCCCTTCCCTCCCACTGTAAGCACAGCTACTTCGTTTACAGAGAAGCACGTGCCATGTCCTAGTTTTCCATGTTAAAGTGCCATTTTAACTTCTAAAGTAGAAAAATGCACATGGTACAAATGTGGGGAGTCTGTGTTTCTGCTACATCATTCCAAGGAATTTCAGCTCAGGTGACTACACTCTGCACGTATGTATTGATAGCACTCAGGAAACCAATGTCACTACATTAGGATTGGAAAAGGAATGGACTTCACAGGCATCTAAGTTTAAGTTTCTGTTGGACCCCAAACCTGAGGGAACAAGACTGAAAACTCCTATCCAACCAGCAGAAAGTGTACAGATCTTGGGAGCAGGCCGGATGGCTGGGATTTATGTTTAAAACTCGGGGGGGGGGGGGCGGGGGGAGTGGGGGGGGGAGTCACATATGCCCTTTCACATAAACCAGATGCAGCTTTTGAATTTATCAAAACAACATCCATCAGTCAACTGTGCTGCTGATGGTGTTTTTATGTATGTAATTTAGTCTTTGGGGAAATAACTCTTCTATAAGGTCTTGGGAAAAGAGTGAACTGTTTTAGTTATTGTTCAGTTCCCCAAAGAAACAACGCAAATGGAGGGAGGCAAAGCTGACTTGATATAAAAATGGGATCCTCTCTTGCCCAATTAGAAGCCAATTCTATTGTCAGTTTTGAACTGACTGGGAAAGTGGAGGAAAACTGGTGGAACCTGAAGCATTCATTCCAAAGCAAAGGCTGGGGTGGGAATGCACACTGTCTTCTAGACTGCCCTTACAACATCCGTTCAGATCCTCTGCGAGAAGAGTTAGAGGAGCGCTTTACAAATAAACTATTAATAAAACTGCTGGGAATGTTAACAGAGGGCAGGCAGAAAATCTGTGATCACTAAATTGAGGATGTGGTGAATTTGGAGAGGGAGCAAATTTGGACATAAGAAGGTTATGCAAAGTGAATGTGCAGATAAACTGGATAAGCTGCTGGAAAAACAATATTCCAAGCATATTTGAAACAGCTCTTCCATTTAGTACATACAGATGCTTTTGATTATTTTTGTATATTTAGAAATGAATCTGGCTAGAAAAGAGAGCTTCCGCCAACCACAAATCTTGCAAACAATGTCGATGGGCTTCCTCCGATTTGAAAGCAGGATTAGAGCATTTTGTTAAAAAGCAAATCTAACCTGGCTTCCTTTCCGCTTGCTCGTTATTATGGACTCGCTTGGAAAGTAGTCTTTCCCCCTTCTAATGCATATGACAGCCTGTGGGGCGTTTGGGATTTAGGTCATGGACACTGTGGCTTTTACAGTAGGCATGCATAACTATGAGATGGCTTGCTTTTATCTGATTAATCCATTCTCATAAAGAAAAGGGAGAAACAGTGAGAGCTTGGAGAGATATATAAGAACATGATGCTGACCAAGCCTGTAGGCTGACAAGATAGAGTGAGTAATGTCCTTATCTGGAAGATACAATTTTGAAGTTCCAGTGCATACTGCAGTCAAGATACAGGCATGTTAAAGAGGATACGCATGTTTATCTTGGAGCAGAACACAATCTGATTTTTACTGCAACCCAAATGGTCAGAGCTAAAATTTCTATGCCTGCATTCGCATAGAGCTCTAACTTCTGGCTTTAGCCATGGGTTTTTGCCAGCTAAGCCTTCTGCTGGAGTTCCTGAGCGGCAAAAGCGGTGTAACTTGTCTCCTCTATGACTTGCAGAACTTTCTCAGAGCAGAAACAGTTTAGTGTTGCAAATGGCCACAGGAATGGCAAAGAATCGGAGACAACGGCAGGGCAGAGGAAGAATCTGAGATGATCTGTCCCACAGAATCTTCTTATCAAATAACATCTTAATACCAGAAGCAGACACAGGTGACAGCTGAGTCCCCCAGCTGAATGGAATCTCCTATCCTGGGCAGAAATCAGTCTTTGTTCAGAGACTGTGTTATCACATCCCCCGAGTCCCGTGGCTCACTGCAGCTCAGAGGACACCCAGGATGTGGTTCTCAGGCCTATGTACCAGGCCGCTGCCCAAAGGTGCTGTGGGCCGGCAGAGGCAGGGGCAGGTTCCTCGTTTGCCACCACAAAACAAGCGGACTAGTTTACCATCTCCCTCTTCAATTGAAAACTTGACCACATTCTCTCTTTCTTGGATCCCACTGAGCCAATTCATAACCTTTGTATTTTTTTCAGTATTAAAGTGAGAGAAAATATAGATCTGGAAAAGTCTATTATTAAGAATATTTGCTCTTCCAAGATCCTTCATTTCAAGTTCTACCACAGACCTGGCTCACCTCCTGCTTAAAAAAGAACTGAAATGGCAGCACTCACCTTGTTTACAGTGCAGCAACCAAGGGCCAGGGCTGGAGAGAGGAGGGAGGGAGAGGGGAAAGGGCATGCACTCTGCTGGGTCAATTCGTGCAAACTTTTTTTTTTTTTTGGGGGGGGGAGGGCGGTAAATGTCCTCTGTGTGTGTTTGCTCCCTTTGTTTAATTCATTTCAGCAAGTGTTTGCAGAACACCTGTGGCGTGCTCGTACCCATGATTACCTCCGAACAAACACAGTCATGTTTGGCGTGTGATTCACACCTCGATGTCCACTTCCTTTCGGAGATACTAGCTCCCAATCTGCACGTTGAAGATAGGAATAACCTTGCGCCATTCCCGGCGTCCCAGGCGTGGGACGGCACGACGGAGGGTTCTCTTGCTCTCCCCTCCTCGCCTTCACCAGCAGCCCAAGATGAGAGTGCCAGCATGGTCAGGTTGCTTTTGCTCTGGCCCTCCGGTCCAGTTCAAGAACCCATTGTGGCCCTCGAGTCAAAAAGTTTGCCCACCCCTGTTCTAGAAGCAAACATGTCACAGGCCCACAGCAGAGCCCAAGGGAGGGGCACTCCTGACAGATGTTCCAATCTGACAACTCATTCAGCCCTGAATGAACACTGAGCACTTACTGTGTGCCCAGCATTCTTGTACGTCTTTAGCACAGCGCAGTGAAGAAGACACATCATGTTCTGTGCACTCTGTGGCACTCGCATGCCAATGGGGGAGATAGAAAATAAGTAGACAAATTAAGAAGCAGAATGATTTCAACTAGTGAGGGATGTTATGGAGGGAGCAGAAAAAACCAGAAAGGTGGTCTGGGAGCTCTATATCATGTCCCCTCCTAAGGGCGGGGACACAGATTCAGATCATAAGGAGGGCCTCCCACCTCTCGCCATTCTCAGAGTAAGGTTACGGGACCTTATGAGACCTCAAATGAGAGGACTACATGGTCTCCTGCCAACATGGCCTGCCTGTCTGTCTCTGTCTCTGTCTCTGTCTCTCTCTCTCTCTCTCTCTCTCCACACACACACACACACACACACACACACACACACACACACACTTCTGTTTACTCTCTTTTTAATTGATGGTCAGACTTCATAAGGACTGACATGAGTAACAGTGAGAAAGGTGGGGCGGCAGCCACTGCAGACTGAAGCGACAGTGTGCTTTGGTTCTGTGGTGGAGTGCTCATACTTCCAGGGTTCATCATCAGGCACAGCCACGCCTGGGCTCCGGGAGAAAGCAGTGAGTGTGAAGCAGTGAGTGTGAAGCACGCCGCCGCTGGCAGCTCCAGGAAGTGGACGGGCAGCGTGTGAACCAGCCGGCCCGGGGCTCCCACCGCGGGAAGCTGTTTACTCTCTCACCAAGGACACAGAGGGAGACACAGCCCTTCTGTAATCATTATCAGCCAGATCAACGCGTTCTAACTGACCCGCTTTCGTCAGTTTCTTTCCCCAACTGTGGTTCAATGGCCTGTGAATGTTTGCTTTCAGAAGAAAAGAATTTTTTTATTTAAATAAATCATGTCACGGTCAAAGGAAGCTTTTGTTACTTCATAGTCGACTTCCCTCTTATTCATATTGTGCAATGAATTTTTTTTTTAAATTGTATTTGATGCAGCCACTGTGTGGCTCAGGCATAAATTGCTGAAATATTATCCTAAGTGTGTTTTAACCCTTGAGTGACACAGTTTTCTGGCAATGTGAATTATTATGTTTTGAGGTTCCCCAAATTATGACTATTTGTAAAAGAAAAAAAAAATCATTGCTTATGACACACCTAAAAAGATGGAAGAAATAGAAGAGATGGCTTCTTTCTTAAAGGCACTTTAAGTTTAGTCAAAGAAACAGCTCAGAGATGCAATAATAGGTAGCAATGTAAGACTGTACAAAATTAAGCTAAACCATGAGATATAGAGGCCCGTTGCACAAAATTCGTGTGGGTTGGGGGGTGCAGGGGTGGAGGGGTGGTGGTGTCTCTCAGCCCAGCCTGCACCCTCTCCAATCAGGGACATCTCTCTCACAATCCAGGAGTGCTGGCTCCAAACTGCTCGTCTGTCTGCCTTCCTGATTGCCCCTAACCGCTTCTGCCTGTCAGCCTAATCACCCCCTAACCACTCCCATGCCAACCTGATTGATGTCTAACTGTTCCCCTGCCTAGTAGTGACCAACTTCCCTCCTCTCCCAGCCTGATCACCCCTAACTTCCCTCCCCTGCAGGGTTGATCACTCCCAACTGCCCTCCCTTGCAGGTCTGATGCCTCCCAACTGCCCTCCCTTGCAGGCCTGGTTCCTTCCAACTGCCCTCCCTTGCAGGCCTGGTCCCTTCCAACTGCCCTCCCCGCTGGCCATCTTGTGGTGGCCATCTTGTGTCCACATGGGGGCAGCCATCTTGTGTGTTGGAGTGACGGTCAATCTGCATATTACTCTTTTATTAGATAGGTCTGCAGAGGAGGCTGGGAGGAGCAATTAAGAGTTAAGGGAAGAAGTGGGACTTGAAGGATGGAGTGGATTTAGGGAGGAAGAGAGCAAAAGTATTTCAAGTGAGGGGAATAGCAGGGACACACCCAGAGCTGAGCCTGGGCTGGGACACTCGCCTGGGACAGGGTGGGCATGTGAACAGATGCAGCTGTGCTCATTTGGGAGCCCTCAGGAAATGCTCTCCTTCATATTGCACCAGCAACGGACACAGCGCGTTTTATCAGCTACAGTTGTCTGAGTGGAGACATTTGCAAGACTTTGGCTCATCCTGATTTTCTAGGCTCCTCAATGGACTTAGGCAAATTGTTGTGGATTTATAAATATTTTTCATATTGCAGTATCTTGATGGCTCATGGGGGTGTATGAGTGAACTGGTACATAAAACTGCCAGAAAGTCACTGCAAAGTCATTGAGATGACACCATACATAGAAAAGCTAATATGTGATGATATAATGATTCCTTAATTTATACACATTTCTCCTCTTAGACCAACTAAGTGTACATCCTTCTGTTTGTGAGCACCTCAGTGGAATCATTTTCCCTGGTCACCTTCCACAGAATTTGTTCTCAGTGCTTCCTTGGAAAAGATAAGGAAATCACCCAATCACTTTATTGACTATCTTATCAAAAAGAAAGATTTTTTAAATTGTACTTTGTGCTTTTTATATTTATACATATATATTTTACCCTGTAATCTTAGATCTTTGAAGTCCCTGGTAGGAATTCCCTCTCTCCTAATGTTTGTTCACCACATTCACTAAATGCAAAGTTTGCCTTCAGTTATGGATTAACTCCTAATCAGGAAATATTTTTTACAAAAATGAATGCATGTATTTGAAGACAATAGGCTCCTTGTTCCCTTATGGCTTGAGTCACTTGTGACTGAGTGCCTTTGATAATTCTAGAAACCTATCGATTTGAATTAGCCATGGATGTTAAAGAGAATTAGCAAAGCCCAGACTCTTGGGTTAAAAGATTCCAAAGTAAAAAAAAAAAAAAAAAAGGAATCCATTTCAAGCCATAAAGAATGTGAGTAGGACCCCTGGTGGCCAAACGCGTCCCTCCTGGCTGGCAGGCACCACCACAGCCTTTAGAGGAGCCACACATATCCAACTCTGGGAACAAAGGAAATGAGGAGTTCCTGTGGCCTTCCCTTTCCCACCTTCCCCAGAACCACCACACACCTGATGCTGGCAAATGTTCTGCTGAAGTATAAGACCCACAAAGAAATCATGCCTTGTGGCTTTAAAGACAGATTTCTCCAAGGTAGCTTAGAACTATCAGAAGAAATACACACCTAGAAGGCACTTAGAACCTTCTTAATTTTAGAGCCTTCTCAGAATTCCATACCCCAATTTTGATTGGGGCTATCTTTGACATACTTGAAGCAAACAGATCTACAGAAACTATCTATACGCTGCATCTTGCAAAGTGGATCAGCCTAGTATAATGGTACTCTTTTGGATTCAAGAAATATTAGAGCAATTTGGTTCCTCTTAGAAACAAGGCATTACTGATTACTATATGTGTTCATAAATCATAAAGAGAACAGACCTCTTCTGTACTCTCAGATCTCTTCTGTTTCTTCATCTGTAAAATGGGGATAAAAATAATATGCCTGTGGTACAGAATTACTACAACGAGGGGTAAGCTTCTATAATGATGCCTGGCACATTGTCACTCAAAATAAATAAATAAATAAATAAATTGAAGCTGTCACAATGATTATGGATAATTCCTAATTTCTACACATTTCTCCTCTCCCCACCTCTTAGCATCCACACACAAATCCTCAAGTAAACTTGGATAAGCTATTAATCTGGCCAAAGAGATCATACGTTTTTTTTTAGCCGAGAACCTGATATTCAGTATGGAATTTCCTGGCATCTTGGTCAGGGTCAGGGATGCAGTGGGAGTTTTACTGTCTCTTTTGGAGCCTGATGCATCCTGCAGGAAGCGAGTTCCTTGATTAGGATTCCCGCCCTTGGTGGGCAGTTTTCAAAAACATCCTGAGATCCAATGAATGTAGCCTACGAAGTTAAAATGATGGACTGCCAAACCGGTTTGGCTCAGTGGATAGAGCATCGGCCTGCGGACTGAAAGGTCCCGGGTTTGATTCCGGTCAAGGGCATGTACCTTGGTTGCGGGCACATCCCCAGTGGAGGGTGTGCAAGAGGCAGCTGATCGATGTTTCTCTCTCATCGATGTTTTTAACTCTCTATCCCTCTCTCTTCCTCTCTGTAAAAAAATCAATACAATATATATTTTAATAAAATAAAAAAATAAAATGATGGGCTGAAGAAGATAGAATCCAAATGAATGCTGGGTCTTTTCGAGAACACAGGCTAACTGGAAGGTCTCTCCTCTCCCCCCCCTTCTCTGTAGGTTAACCTCAGAGCCACGGACGCCAGGCTCATGCGCCAGCTGCTTGTTATCAATGAGAGCATTGAGTCCATCAAGTGGATGATTGAAGAGAAAGCCACCATCACCAGCCGAGGCAGCAGCCTCAGTGGCAGCCTGTGCAGCTTACTGGAGAGTCAGAGCACCTCCCTCCACGGCAGCTACAACAGCCTGCACGACGGCAGCGACGGGCTGGACGGCATCTCTGTGGGGAGCTATCTGGACACGTTGGCAGACGATGTCCCAGGCCATCACACCCCGTCGGACTTGGACCAGTTCAGTGATGGCTCCGTCATAGAGGACTCGCAGGCGCTGCACAAGCATCCCAAATTGGATTCTGAATACTACTGCTTTGGCTAAGGACCCAGGTTTTTTGCATGGGATTCATGTGCAATTAACTTGTATTTATCTCTCTTCTCTGCTGCTATATTTTTGGTGTGATTTTTTTTTTACATGAAAGCCTTTAAAAAAAAAAAGCATATTTTGAAACTGCTTGATGATATTTCTGTTGCTCCTAATATTTCTAATCTGGATTCATCTATTTTTCTCTCTTACATCTCTATTTTTATTTATTACAATGATTTTTTCCCCTCTCCCTTCTTTTACAGTGGCACAAATAAAGAAGGGGGGAAGAATGAGCAATAATTATGTTTTTGCTTTTGTTTTCAGAGCAAGGGGTCAGGGATTACATCAAAAAACTTTGCTACATTTTGCAATAAACCAAAGTCTGATGACAGCTAATTTTGTTGCTTGCATTTCTAAATGATTCCAAGTGTCATTGTCTAGAACAGTGTTTCCCAAACTTTTGACATATATGTACCCCTTCTGTAATTTTCATAACGCTGAGTACCCCTCATTAAAAAAATGGATGTATTTTAATAACAATCAAAATATATTTATTTTTCTTTTTTTGGTATATACCCAAAATAATAATAAATGAAAAATAAAATTATTCATAATAAAATATAAATAAAAGTTATATTATAAATAACATTTATTTGCACACCGGACCATCTCACGCCTCACAAGACTGTCTTGACTTGACTCATGAGAACATAGAATTAGGCGCAGCTAAGCACTGTGCAGTGCATATCCCACCAAACTCCGGTGCAACGCGTACCCCCACCAAACTCTTCCTGTACCCCTGGGGGTACCCGTACCACACTTTGGGAAACACTGGTCTAGAAGATACTGAGGTTTATTACTGTTTATAGAGTAGACTGAAGAAAATTATTGGGACCAAGTTAGGTATTATTTCCAGTCCACAACTTCCTAGCATAAAAATCAATGAAACTGTTATTCATGCATTTTTATGGCAATCATTTGGAAGACTATATGAAATCTATTCAGTTCAACTTGGTGTTCATAGTGTAGATCAGCACTTTCTCATCAGTGATTCTTTTATTTATTCTTTCATTTTTTAAATCTTCACCCAAGGATATTTTTTTCCCATTGATTTTTAGAGAGAGCAGAAGAGAGAGGGACGACAGAGAGAAACATTAATGTGAGAGAACCACATCGATTGGTTGCCTCCTGTATGAGCCCCCACCAGGGCCCAGGCCAGGGAGGAGCCTGCAACAGAGGTATTTGCCCTTGACTGGAATCAACCTGTGACCCTGTGTCCTCAGGCTGATGCTCTATCTACTGAGCCAAACTGGCCAGGGTTTCTCATAAGTGATGCTAACTGAAACTGTAGACTATGTTGTATGGTAATACTTGACTCTCCCAAATTTCAAAGATAATTGAGATCAGATACGTGATTAGAGGTTAAGCCTCAGGGGTGAGGAATGTCTGGCCCGAAGCCTATGTAAAGGCCCACAAAATCATTTGGTCTGGCTCTGCTAAGGCATTAGGAGTGAGTTAATTAAATGTTTAACCAAATGTCACAGCTAATTTTTAAGTTATAACTTTGTATGTTGAATAATGTTATAAATACCCAAATGGTCTTTGGCTGAAAAAAAGGTTCCTCACCCCTGGGTTTAAGGGGGTCCTAAATTTAATTGTATTTTGAGATTTTGTTAACATTCACATATATGCATTTTGCAATTGCAATTGGATATATAAAAACTTAGATAATACATATGGATGGTGGATGGATAGATAGAGTACATGCAATGCAGAATCACTATTCACTTATATGGTATCATTTCATCCTGCGGTGGATAAATAATCTCTTAATTTTGATGTGATATTATTATTCCTCCACATTTCCTTTACCTTAATGATTCCTAGTGAGTTAATCTATTGAGATGTCAAACTGTATTTTGTAATGATACATGTTTCTGCACAAAATATTTTACAATATGAATCAAAAGGTATTCCTACTTAAACTAAAAAATGTCCATATTCAAGACATGGTCTCCCCAAAATGTCCTTTGTTACTATGTACCTATAACACACTTGTCAAATGTATTGTTTGTTTCCAGGACATATATTATTCAATTTATGATTAAAATCTATAGGTCTATATTCTACATTGGTCCTTTTTCAAAACCTCTTGATATAATGCTCATCACAACAATTTCATAATGTGGGGACTGTCTGCCTTCTATGTTTGAGAAACCAAGACATACAGAGGTAGGTAAATGGGTCAAATCACCCAGTAAGTGTTAGAACTGGGATTTGAATTTGGGTATATCTTATTCCTAACAATAACACTCAGTAGACTCTTTTGTACCTATTGAAGTTAAATAATAAAGCACAATGAAAAAGCAAATATAAGCCGGTGACCAAAAGAAAAAAGTAACCAACCATTTCCCTTCCAATCAGTGGGACCTGCATTTTCTAAGACTGAGTTTCCCAATCTTTTGTTGAAATCCCATGTCCAGAGTCAGGTTTGTGCCTATAGGCGAATCAGGGAGTTGACCATATGCCAACTGTAACTTGTATATTTCACCCTTTCTGTTTTCTTTTTCATTCCCTTAATGAAAGCTGGTTGGTTGGCTATTTTGTTTGGATTTAATCTGAAGTTAAATCAAGCAATTTTTAGCACACATGACCTAGTTGAGAAAACATTCTTGGAAATATGACTGATAAATTTCAAACAGAGGGTAATGAAATAAGTAACCCTATGTCAACACCACTGCAAGGAGAATGTCCCCAATAAGAGGGATCTGGGCAGAGAGCAAGACTGTATGAAGCATCAAGAGCAAATTCTAACCCCCTCAAAACCCAGCATTTGGCTAGATCATGTTAGACACATGAAAGATTATTTGCATCCTTGCATCACAGTTTCAGATGATAAATTCAATCTGGCAAATTTCTTTTATGCCCTCCTTTTTCCAATCAGCTTCCCCTGCTTTTGTCTATCCCATACCTTCCATAAGTCCCCCTTCTGTAGAAAGGAAATGAAAATGCATATGAGAGATGTATGTGGAATATTTTTCATTTATATGTTATATTTTTAAAAACCTGTAATAAACTTTGGCAGCGTATGTAAGGATAATTTTTTTTGGCTCTATTAGTTTCAATATTTTATGTGCTTTACAGTTATGCCTACTTTTTCAAAAGATACCAAATATGAACTCAGTGATTTTGCCATATGGAGTCACATATAAGCCAACAATTTGATAGCTGAGTTTTACTAAGAGAAGGGGACTATGAAATTTATATAATCCTAATTAATTACTAACATATTCATTGGTCTCAAGAGATTAAATGCATTTTCTACTAAGGAATCCCCATAACTAATGCCTGATCTGCAGTATCTGATTCTTGCTCTCATAAGGAAATGGGGTAGAAATGTTAAAGCAAAAGTGCCTTACAAACTATTCTGCATGGACCGAGTCCTGTTCTCCCAGGAAAACGGATTTTTTCTTCGTTACATTAATCTCTCTGTTTTTATAGACTCATTTGTCTCATGAGAGGGAGATAATTGAAGGTAAGGAATTTAGACAGCTTAAAGCTAGTACATTTTGAGAGTTTTGCAAAGAAATGAACTCTAGATGACTAATGCAGACTCTTGACTCAACTTCAAAGAAACTCCAATATTTATACTACCAGTCAGCCCCAAATTCCATAGCATAGTTTTAAGTATTTGCCAAAGTTTAGAAATGCAGTGAGGAGTCTTGGCTGTTTGGTGAATTATAAAGGCCCTTGCAGTTCCATGAATAACTTCAATCAGGCATCTGTATCCCCAACTCATCAGAACAGAATCATGTCCATGATGCCAAACTAAGTGGTTATTTTGGGGGTACTCATCTTTCTGGCATCTCAGCAGCAGCAAACACATTTGATAACTTTTATTATTTATTTTAATTTATTGCTTTTAAATAGAGAATAGAAGGAAGGAAGGAGAGAGAGGGAGAGGGGGGGGCATTGATTTGCTGTTCCACTTATTTGTGCATTCATTGGTTGATTCTTGTATGTGCTCTGATCAAGAATCAAACCTGCAACTTTGGCAAATCAGGATGATACTCAGCCAAAAGAACTACAGAGCTAGAACTGATAACCTCTTCCTTCCTTCCTTCCTTCCTTCCTTCCTTCCTTCCTTCCTTCCTTCCTTCCTTCCTTCCTTCCTTCCTTCTTTCCTTCCTTCCTTCCTTCCTTCCTTCCTTTTTCTAAATTTAAAATTTTTTTTTTTATTGATTCCAGAGAGGAAGGGAGAGGGAGAGAGAAATATCAATGATGAGAGAGAATCACTGACCAGCTGCTTCCTGCACACCCCCTACTGGGAATGGAGCCTGCAACCCTGGCATGTGTCTTGACCTCCTGGTTCATAGGTCAACACCTAACCACTAAGCCATGCGGGCCAGGCCTGCCCCTTTCTTAAACAACTGTCTTCCTTTGGCCTCACTCTCTCTTGGATCCCCTCCTTCCCCATTGCCTGCTTGTGAGCATATTCTGGAGCTCATTTCTTCTCAGATTTCTGACCTTCAGACAAGAGAGTAGTACCTCTGCTCAATGCTGGCGCCTCTTCTCTTGCCTGGGACTTGATCCAGCTCCACAGTTTTAAATGTCACCTAGGTGCCAAGATTCCAAAAAGTACACTCTGGCCCCAGTCTCTCCTTTAAACTCAAGTCTCCAAGTCAATCTCCCAAACAGCATCTCTGCTTAATGTCTGATCAGCAACTCAATGTAAACATATCCAAAACTGAAAATTTGTTATGATCTATAGTCTTCCCCAGTTCAAAACATGATGCTTCCACTAACAAATGCTCAGCCCACATTTTTGCAGTCATTTTTAATTGCCATCTCTCAAACCACAACCAATCCTTCATGCAAATCACATGAGTTCTACTTTAGAAAAAAATTCAGAGCCTTGGCTGGTGTTGCTCATTGGTTAAGAGTGTTCGTCCTTACAGTGAAGGTTCTCGGGTTCGATTCCCAATCAGGGGCTCGAAAATTAGTTGTAGGTTGCATCCTAGGTCTGGTCAGGACACCAATCAATGTGTATCTCTCACAGCAATGTTTCTCTCTTTCTCTTTCTCTTCACCTCCCCCTTTTCCTTCCACTCTCTTTGAAAGCAATGGAACTATAATCAGGTGAGAATTTTTATAAAATGTAGAATGAGCTACAAATTCATATTACCACTGTTATCACTCTATGCCAAGACAGCATCATTTCTCCCCTGGACCACTGCAACAGCCCTGTCTTGTCTCCTTGCTCCCACCTTTACCTTCCTGCAGGTAGTAGTCAACATAGCAACCAGAATAACCTTTTAAAATACAAGTTAGATTTTTGCCGGCCTGTGTTCCAACTATGCAATGTACTTCCATTTCCCTCTCAGTGTAATCCAACTCTTTCCCACAGATTACTAAATACTATGCAACCTGTCACCTTTCTACCTGTCTGACCTCTTCTTAGTCTATTCTTTTGCCTCTCATTTGAACCTCATAGGCATCCTTTCTATTCCTTAAAAATCTCAAAACCCCTGTATGTTCCTACCTCAGAATCTGTTCATTTACCATTTCTTCTTAATGAAATTTCTTCTCCAAATATTTATAAGTCTGGATTCCTCTGTTCTGTTTGTTCTCCAGTCAAATGGCACCTTGTTTGAAAGGACTTCTCACACGGCACATCCAGCAAATTCTGCACTTACCCTGGATGATGTTTCTTCACGTCATCAATCACCTAAGACTATCGTGTGCATATACTCTCTGCTTCCCCACACTAGAGTGTGGCAAGGTCTGTGAGAATGAGAACTGTGTTTTGTTCACTACTGTATATCTTAAAGAGTGACTGTCATGTAGCAAATGCCAAATACAAGTTATTTTTACTAAAACAATTATTTAACTTTTACTGAGTGCCTTCTAGGTACCAGACAATAACTATACCAGGTCCTGGTGATGCAGAAAGAAGGGAGGCATAAACTTTGCTTTCAAAGTCCTCATTTATAATAGTATGTTTTTTTGGTACAAAAAAATAATGCTCTACCTGCACATCCCCAAAGATGCCCAGGTCCTAATTCCTGGAATCTGTGACTACATGGCAAAAGGAACTTTGCAGACGTGACTAAATTGAGGGTCTAGAGATGGGAAGATGATGCTGGATTATCCAAGGGAGTCCAACGTAATTGCAAGGATCCTTACAAGAAAGAGGCAGTGGTGTCAGGGAGAGAAGTGTGACCATGTCATACGTTTGGCTGTGAGAGAAGAGCCACAAGTCAAGAAATGCGAGAAGCTTTGAGTAGCTGACAAAGGAAAGACACGGCCATTTCCTAAAGCCCTCTTGATATCTGATTTTAGCTGAGTGAGACCCACTTTGGACTTTTGAAGTCTAAAATGGGTCTGAGCTAAAACTGGGCATCAACAGGGTTGTTTTCAGCCACTCAGTTTGTAGTGATTCTTTCATGTGGCAAACTCATAGAGATTTTAGGAACTAGAAGTAGGATGCTGCTTTAACAAATACCTAAACATGTGGATAAGGAGCAAATACAGAATGAATTTTGAGGAGTGTGATAGAAAAAGCCTAGATCGCTTTGAACAGGTGATTGGTAGAAATATTGACTTGAATACTTCTGCCAATTAAGAGCCAGTGAGAAGCACAGAAGAGAAAATCTACACTGTCTTAGAGACACTTGAATCATTATAAACTGATAGTTGGTAGGAAGGATAGTAAAGGCACTGCTGCTAAGGGCTCAGAAGCAAATGAAAAACACCTTATTGGGAACGGGAAGAAGAGAAGTCATGTTATGTAGTAGCAGAGAGGTTAGCAGAACTGTGTCCCTCAATTCTAGGAAAGGCATAACATGTAACTAACGAACGTGGATATTTTTCTGAGGAGATTCCCAAGCAAAGTGGTTAAAGATGTGGCTTAGTTTCTCCTGGCTTCTTCCAGTAAAATGCAAGAGGAAAGATGTACGGATAAGGGAAGAACTTAATAAAAAAAAGAAAGCAGGACTTGATGAAGTGGAAGAGTCTTGGCTGTCCAGATCGCCAAAGACACTAAAGTCAGGAGCATCACATTCAAGAAAAAGTGTTCTGGATACAAAGCCGAGGGTGTGGCTGGAGGCCTTTGTCTAATGCCTCCGAAGGCTCAGAAGGTCTGAGTATTCAGTCTCAGAGATGTCTCTTTAAGGAGAATAGGCATGTGATTCATGGATCCCCTCAACCTTGTCAGCAGAACAAAAAATTAAAGATACGATTAGCTAAGAAAGGCCCATGGAGGAGCTTTTTTTTCTAATGGGATGGATTCCTGTGACATATGAAGGAAACTCATAAGGTCTTGAAATTTTATACCAGCAGAAACATGGCCAGCTTGGTCTAAAAGGGAGAGATCAAAGTGAAAAAAGGCTCTAGAACTCATCAAAACCCCACAGTGAGGAGCCAGGCTGGGAAAACTAATCAGCATCAAACACATGCTACCCCTGATGAAAACTGGAGGGTGACTAGAGGTTGAATTCTCAGCCTCAGAGGGGAGAGTCAGAAATCCAGAGGACAGAGTTGAAAACCACTGAGGATTATTCCCAGGCTTTCAAACCAAATATTGATGCCTAGTTTACATTTTAAAGTTGCTTGGGGATGTTGGTGTGAATTTTCCCCTTCCTTTCTTCTTTTTTGAATAGAGATCTCTATAACTGGCATCCCAAGTCTGTCCCACCACTGTATTTTAGCTATTGTTTCTTGAGTTTCATAGTTTTGCACATGAAAAGGAATTCTCCCTCAGAATGGATTAAACCTGGAGCCTCACCCATACTTGATTTAGAAGATTTAGATGATGAAGTGTAGGCCTTTTGAGATGATTAAATTTAAATGAGGTTTTAAACTCAATGAAGTCGAGGCTTCATTGAATTGAGACATTTGGAAATTTTGGAATGGGGCGAATGCAATTTGCATGTGAGATGGGCACGAATCGAGGGGGGCAGACAGTGAACTATGATATGCAGTGTAATGACATCCCTAAGATGTTTCCATCCTAAAACCTGTGAACGTTCCCTTGTGTTACCTTACAAATACAGCCAGTGCCTTAGTGTGTCCTTCTCTGCTTTATTCTATGCTTTTTTACTGCCAAAGAAGAAATACATACCTGAATAAGAAAAAAGTTCTGAGCTAAATTATGAGAGGCTAGATTAAGATTTGGCCAACTGCCCACACTTTTACAAATAATGTTTTAAGAAAACTCCTGTGGGAGCAAACTCCCACTCCTCTGACTTCATGAATAAACATGATGGATTATATAAATATTCCTGGGCTCCTCACAGCAAAAGTGACACCACTATCGGCCTCTACTCTGGGAGGAAGCCCTGAAAGTATATCTTCCTAGAAGCACATGCTTAGGAGGGTGAGTTGGACCATGTTACATGGTAGACCAGCTGTGTGCCTGTAATCTCCCAGCACACTGGTTAAGTGGGAGATTACTTAACCAGTGGTAAAAACTAGTATTTTAGCCTTAGCTGGTTTGTCTCAGTGGACAGTGTCAACCTGTGGACTGAAGGCTGCTGGGCTCCATTCCAGTCAAGGGCACCTGCTGGAGTTGCAGGCTCAATCCCCAGTAGGAGATGTGCAGGAGGCAGCTGATCAATGATTCTCTCTCATCACTGATGTTTCTGTCTCTCTGTCTCTCCCTTCCTCTCTGAAATCAATAAAAATATATTTAGTAAAAAAAAACAAAACCTAGATATTAAAAAAAAATAAAATAAAAAACTAGGTATTTCAATTTCTGTAAGATAATTTTCATTTGTTTATTTCTTTAATGATTCACAACTCACTTGAAATTACTGTATCTTGAAATGTTTATTATTTGATGGCCATTTGTTTGGAGACCTGTTAAGTTTCAAGTACATTTTCTGTACTGTCAAAAAGGATATATAAAAGTACTTACAATTATTAGTTTCAATAAAACGCACTTGTATCTAGTAACACTGCCTCCTTTTCTCTTTATTTTCAATGCTACCTCAACCACAGCCAAAAATAAAAATTGTTATAAAATATTTTTAGAGGGAAAAAAAAACAAGATGGCGGCCTAGGGAGTCTCCTAAGCTGCCGCCTCATCAACAATAAAAAAACACACACACACACAAACAAACAAACAAAAACAACTAAAATGAAAAAGAACTTCACCAAAACCTCAGGAAAGCTGGCGGAGTGGAATATCTACAACTAGAAAAGAGGAAAGAGGCTCATGGATGGGACTGGGAGCCGCAAAGCGCTGAGGTAGGGAGATGCTGGCATGCAGAGAGGAAGTGAGGCAGCCGAATGCCTGCCTGGCGGGAGGGGAGGAATTCCCAATTGCATGGAACCCTTTCTGACTGTACTGAACCTCAACACCGGCTGAAATTCCGTGGTCCCAGGCTCATACGGGTGGAGTCTGGACTATAGAGAAAGGCACCCAGAGACTCAGAGACTGGGAGACCGGGGACCGGGGAGCCGCAGCCAGCGGGGTCTACAGTGGCTCGCGAGTGAGTACCCGCAGAGGTCTGACCGCAGAGGCTGCCGCCGCCTCTCTGTACAAGGTGGCGGCCTCTCTGTAGCAGAAGGAGTCAGAAGCTCCAGACTGGGGCACCCACGCTCTTGCACGGGCAACCTGGGATGGTCAGGCAGAAACTCAGGGAAGCCTCGGAAGGCAGAAGTTAGGCAGAAACCCATGCGAGTGCACAAGGGCAGGGCAGAAGCCAAGACTGTCAGTTCAACCCTGAGACTCTGCCCCATCCAAGGTGAGCAGAGGCTTCTGCAGTTTTTCAAGTCTGATCCTATAAGACTGTCTCCAATACAGAAGTTATCCCAGAGTAGACACAGCTGATACCCACATCCAATTGGCCTGAAGGTCAATTCACAACAATAAAGATTTAGCTACAACAAGGCTGTGCACGCAGTCCACAAAGGGGAGCACCAAGAGTGTCTACCTCAGGTAACTGAGGAGGCTGACCCACTGGGCCATGAAGGACACCAAACACACAAAGCCATCCTACCAACTCTGAAAAACAGCAAAAATGCTGAGACAAGGAAATAGATCTCAAATGAAAGAGATGGAGGATATGGAGTTCAGAACTACGGTTCTAATGTTATGCAATAATATCCTAGAAAAGGTCAATAAACTTCATGAGACCCAACTAAAAAGTATACATAAACTGACTAAATTGGAAAATATCATGCAGAGATCCAACAGCAGAATGGAAGAACACAAGAATCAGGTCAAAGAGCCAAAAGACACTCCTCTGGAGAAGCAAGAAGAAAAGAGAATCCAGAAAGTTGAAGATAGTGTAAGGAGCCTCTGGGACAACTTCAAGCACACCAACATCTGAATTATGGGGGTGCCAGAAGAAGAGGGAGTGCAAAATACTGAAAACATATTTGAAGAAATAATATCAGAAAACTTCCCTCACCTGGTGAAAGAAATAGACTTACAAGTACAGGAAGGGTACAGAACCCCAAAGAAAAATACTCTGAGACACATCATATTCAATATGCCAAGGGTAAAAGACAAAAAGAAGATCTTACAAGCAGCAAGAGAAAAGCAGTTGGTTACCTATAAGGGAGCACCCATAAGACTATCAGCTGATTTCTCAACAGAAACCATGCAGGCCAGAAGGGAGTGGCAAGAAATATTCAAAGTGATGAATAGCGAGAACCTACAACCAAGATTACTGTATCCAGCAAAGTTATCATTCAGAATTGAAGGGCAGATAAAGAGCTTCACAAATAAGACAAAGTTAAAGGAGTTCATCACCACCAAACCAGTATTATATGAAATGCTGAAAGGTATTACTTAAGAAGAGGAAGAAGATCAAGTGAATTAAAAATCTGAGGAATAGAATAAACTGGTGAATATAATAGAATCAGGGGCAAAGAAAGGGAGTGTACTGATAATTATCAGGGTGAAAGGGGTGTGGGGGTGCAGAAAGAGACTGGATTAAAATCCTATAACCTATGGATGAGGACAATGGTTGGGGAGGGGGTAAGGGCAGAGGTTGGGGTGGGAATCGGGTGGAAGGGAGCTATGGGGGAGAAAAAGGAGAAACAATTGTAATAATCTGAGCAACAAAGATTTATCATATATATATATATATATATATATATATGTATGTATATATATATATGTATATATATATATATATATATATATATATATATATATAGTTATTTATGTCAAAAAAACATGTTTCCTGCCCATAGGGGGCTTATAATCTAAAGAAACATAAAGAAAGGCAATTACAAAATAGTATGATAGTTGCTGAATCAGGACCACAGTCCAATGTGCACAGAGGTATTGCTGAATTAATGCAAAAATCACTAAATTATATCCTTGAGATATATCAAAAGTATACCTCAGGGAAGTTTATTTTATCCACACTTTCACCATTAAGACAAACACAGTACAATAAAATCATTTCTGCATAAATATTAGTCATCACCATTAAATTGTGTTTTAATTCTGGCCATTTTCCAAGAGAACTATTTAAATTAAGGCTAATAAATTAATGGCTTAGAGTTTGTCAACAGATTCCATGTTAACATAGCACTCATTTGTTATTTGTTCCAAGAAGATGGATTTATTAAACAGAATCAGTATAAGTACAAAAAGTGAGCAAAAATACTATTTCCTTGATTTCTACCAGACATAGAATACCAGAAACTGCATCACATGAAATACAGTTCTGTTGGGAGAATTTGATGACCTCCTGTATGGTAGCAAATCCATGCTATCTTTGTCCTTGGTAAACCTCTAAATAAATTACTCAAGTACATTCAAACAGTAATGATCTAAGTTTTTAACTTAAGCTTCATAGACTCCCAAAGTTCTCACAGCATGCAAATCATAGGACAAAAAAACATTACACTAACTCAATGTGTCTTTTCTTAGCTTGAGATATATCAAAATATTTGTCTGCATACAGTTATATTTATAGCCAATATGTCTTTGGTATGGTCCCATATCATTTAAGTCTGAAAGATTTAAATCTAGTTTTCTAAAGCAGAAGGATTTCTCAGGGCAAGTATAGAAATGCTATAGAGGTCTTATAGAAGGAGAGAAAGGAAGTAGACAGAAATGTTTTTGTCACAAGGTTTTAATTCCTTGCACAGCAAGATACAGTTTCTATTTGGATTTTATTGACTGGTGCATCAACTTTACACTATTTCTATGTAATCACAGTTATCATTGTTTAAATGTTTAATAGAGCACTCCCATTAAACACACATTCTTTCAGATCTCCTCATCCATCACTCAGGATTAATGTGTAGCATGCTTAACCTAAGGTTTGGTCAAGCCAAGCCAGAGCCAGTGCTGGGATCCTATCTCATCCACCTGTACTTAGAGTGCCAGATTCCAAACACTGCCCACGGCTGGCATCTTTCCAATTGTTAGCATCATGCACAGAGCCTGTGTGTCCAACGTGGGTGGAAGAATTGTCAGAGCCTGCATTATTTCACATTTAACTAATGATAGATCATGTACCAGTAGGGAAACACTGCATTCCTCCTGCTTTTAGATTATTCTCAGAATAACTTACTACAATTATTTTTACATAAGCCAAATCCACCTATAAATTAAATATAGTTTTTAGCTATCAACTCTGCATTTTTTCCTTCTCATGCAAAGGAATATATATGAGAGCTCATAAAAATCTCTTACTCCTTTATCACGGATACATCCCAGCTTCCTGTCCCTATGCTTTCCTCTCAAAGCACTGTCTTTGTATTTTTTATTGAGGAGTCTTTGCAAACAGATGAATGATGATTCTCAATCTGAAAATGTCAGGCATAAAAAGTGGGCTGAGGTAACTATTCTGCTGGACCCTCAAAGATCTAATTTTTTTAAAATTCAGAGACCATATGCGCTAGGTGTTGAAGGGCTGCGCGAGAACATGTAGAGAGTAATCCATCACTTCGCTTAAGAAAAATGAAGAATTTGGGGGGATTTGTACTATATGATAGACAGTTCAGCCAAGTTGCCTTAAGTTATGTTTCAGAAAATGATCTGACCCACACTCACCACAATAAACTCAATTTAAAGTATAAATATAAAAAGGGGGTGGGGGAGAGACAGGTAAGGACTGATATGGGATATTCATTAACCTGCACTTAAAGGATGGTAGAAGCGTGTGAGAGGAACTGGTTTGAGAGTAGCGTATTTGCCGGCATATAAGACGATTTTTTGGCCCTGAAAAATATGCCTCCAAGTGGGGGGTAGTCTTATATGGCGAGTATATAACAAACTCTGTATTTTGAGTGGAAATGTTAGGGGGTCGTCTTATACGCCGGCAAATACGGTATTTTTCAGGGCCAAAAAATTGTCTTATACGCCGGCAAATATGGTATTTCTGTTCTGCCAATTCCCAGTTGCATGAACAGAGAAGTGTCTCAGTTTTCCCTGGGCATAATGAAACCTGCCTCATGGAATCGTTGAGGGGTTAATGTTTGGAAATTACTTGGAATACTACCTTACACATGAAAACACTTACCGGTAATAAGTCATGTTACTGTCATTATAATAAATAATTAAGAAAAGGAATTCATTTATATCTAAGGAGGAAGAAATTCAGATGGGCCCCTCCTAGGGAATATAATTTAGATTCATATACTATTGTATGACCAATCCAATAATCATTTCCAAACAACTCCTCTATAGAGATTTCAGAAGTTAAACTGTTGCGTTTGTAACCACCCTGGTAGCTAGCCATGGCGACGAGAGAAAATGTTGGCCAATAAGCTGTGTGCAGAAATCTGACAAGGGTTTCTGGAAAACATTTTGCTGACTTTGAGCTGTTTATATAAACCATTCCTGAACTCGAAATATTCTGCGCTTCTGACATCCTTATTTCTTATGGCAGTTGTAAAACTCTTGCGAGAGAAGGCACTAAATGTGCAACTTGCATTTCTACAACTATGAACACAGTGCCAGCAGTGAATTACACACGGGAAACACAGTTGTTTGCCTTCTGTCCTCAGAGTTGTCATTATACAGCTAATAAATCTGGGGATTTTTAAAAAGCAAAACACATTTTTGCCTTTACAGTGCATGCGTTACAGTAATAGGTAAGCCTTTAAAATGATGAGAAGATGCTAAAGTCAGATTCTGTTTTATCAAATTTTAGTTTCTGGACACCAACCAAGGTGCACAGAAAATTCTTTAGACATCCAGACTTTCTAAAACATTGTTAATTTGCTGTTTCAAATTTCACTTGGAGCTATGTTTTAAAGAAATGGAAAAAATATTTAGATAATGTGTCACTTTCTTATTTTAGGTGCCTTACAGATACAATACTAGGTAAATGGTTATTTACTTTGGTAGATTTATTATAGAATGAAAAACAAAGCTAATATAAGTAAGAATGCAGTTAAAAATGTGCCATGCCTGACCTACTTTTCCTACTAGGTTTGTCAAATCAATCAGTGAGAAAATGATAGGTGACAAAATGATGGCTGGTGATACCATTTACAGTCACACACACCATTTATCAGAGGGATCATTGTAATTCAATAGAAGGTCAACCAAATGATTTACCCAAAATCTATCGTGACTCTACCTTCTTCCCAATTTTTACTACCCATAGAAATTCGAACATTAGAATTCCTGTGGATTTTCATTGGCATGGTTCCAGGCTTAAATATTTGCCAGCAGTTAGGGTGAAAGGCTCATTTAATTGATGACTAGGGGCTCCCACTTGAGTTAATGAGAGGCACAACGAAAATAACCCCAAATTCTGAAAGACTGGCAGTTCTCTGAAAATGGCTGAAATCTCTGAACTGCAATATGACCAACTAATTAGAAATGCTAAAATCTCAAGTCTGTCAAAGAACTGGCAAAGCTAGACAAGTTGAGTCCACTGACTGCTGTTTTGGAAAAATAAAAATAATCACTGAAAAAAAAGTCTTTCTTTTTCCATTTCTGGTTCTTATGTTTGATGAGGAACATATTTGAACCTACAGGCTATGAGGGCCTTAAGGATTCAATCCAATTTCAAGGTTTGACTCAGGAAATATATGTATATATATATATATATATATATATATATATATATATATAGTTTTCATCACAGGATTGTATCTTAAGAGTTCTACAGAGACATCTGATAACTAATCACTGGGGTCACTGTGATTTGTTACCTGGGAATTATTTGGTTTTAAATGAAAAAATTCACTTTTAAATAAATATTGTGACTCATTCTTTCTTTTAGTGATGCAAATATACACACACATTCTTGCAGAGGCTTGTGTTTCTAATTATGGAAGTCTATCATATTTAATATTTTTAAAAGATTCATTTTGAAGAAATAACTATAAAACAGTGTTTTTTTTAATGTAAAATGTCCTTTTAAGTCATAGTTGTTCTATAGTTTTATACTATTGCACTCTCCCTTTAAGAACTCTCTACTGGGGATAAGGATACATATGCAATACATTGATTAATCAATCAATAAATAAATAAACAAATAAATAAAACTTTGTACTGCAGAATAATTTCCTTACCTTAGCATTCATATGCTTCATCTGCCCATATCATCTTTGCAAAGTAAGAGCAGACATCCTTCCCAAGGGGAAGAGCAAAAAGATTAGGAATGTCATAAGAATTTAAGAGATAAACCATATAATAAAATTCTTACTAAATATTTTCTTAATAATAAAGGTCAATAGCAAGCCCATGATGAAAAAAAAAAAAAGTTGCAAAGCTACAAATCATGCTAAACGACCAAGGTCCAGAGGCCAGGAGATGGTCAGAAAAAGACCACCCTAGAGACTACATCAGAACACAAAGCTAACAGTGCGCAGCCTTGACAAAAGAAAGGTTTGGATTCAAACTGGGAAAGAGGAGAAAGTCAGCCACTATCCAAACCAGTAGGCTGTTCTAAAGACCTGCAAAGGCATGACTCAGGAGGGAGTCAAGCCAGGGAAATGAGCCGGGAACGGGTCACGAGCACTGTTCTCACCTTGGAGACTGGTCTGCCTATCTGATCTCTGAATATGCCTTGAAAATAGAATAGCCGTGCCTTTGCTTTGCTTTCTCCATCATCAAGAATGCCGTTCCCTCTGCTCTCTTCCCATCCAAATCCACTTATCTTTGAATATCTATCTTCTCCAGGTAGCAGTCAGCCTTTCCGTTAACCTGTGGTATTCATTGCCCATACACATGCTTTGGTACTTAAGAATTTGCTATAACCCTGGCCAGGTGGCTCAGTTGGCTGGAGTGTCATCCCAAACACCAACAGGTAACAGTTCAATCACTGGTTCGGTGTATAAAGGAGGCAACTGAGTGATGTTTCTCTCTCATATCAATGATTCTTTTTCCTTTTCTTTCTTTCTTCCCTCCCTCCCTCCCTCCCTCCCTCCCTCCCTCCCTCCCTCCCTCCCTCCCTCCCTTCCTTTTTTCCTTCCTTCCTCCCTCCCTTCCTTCCCTTCCCCCTTTTACCCCCCTCTCCCTCTCTCTGTATATCCCTCAAATTAATAAACATCCCTGGGCAAAGAGTAAAAATAATAATTTGCTATAATATGATGTGAATATATGCGTATGTGAATATATGTAATGTATAAGCAATTTAAGGGTGAAACATAAATGTTTAGCTATTCATTGCTTAGACTATTATATAATTATAATATTTATTCTCATTATGTGTTCAAAGGGTATTTCTAGAAGTAGTTTAGCTGAATTTATTATTAAACTCTATTAAACACTAGTAAAAGTGATTTCAAAGCCATTAAAATCAACAGGAAAAAGTATCAGTATGATCAATATGTTGTCATTATTCAAATTGTCTCTACTATATGGTAAAAAACAAAAAAAATGAGGCCAGAATTAAAACATATCAAAGAAAGAAATAAAGGGAAGTTATAAAAAATTGTGATTAGAAAATTAAAAACTACCAAATTAAAAGTTTAAGTTAATAAAGGAGTTAATAAAGTAAATGAGATCAATATTTTTAATATTTGTATTATTTTGTTATATGTCAGAGTCATTTCAGAGATGTATCAGGAGATACCACATACAATAAGAAAAAAATATTTAAGAATAATTTTAATGAGAAATGGTTCAACATAAACCTGAATAAAGAAAACTATAAAACTTTTCAAAAGTTATAAAACTTGAAAAACTGGAAAACTGTAATTATGTACATTTTTCCTAATCTATGTATGTTTATGGAACTAAATAAGAAGATAATATAGATTGATGTAGAAGAAACATAACAAAAAGAATCAGACCTAATTTCATCTAACAGGAAACTGGTCAAAAATATGAAAGAAAATATTCAGCAAATGAAGAATAATAGAAAAAAGTTCTCTAGTGTATAATAAACTTTTTAAATTAAGATCTATAATAAATAAAACAATGTGTTGCTGGTACCAAAAAAACAAAAACAAACAAACAAACAACAAAAAATCCACACATACAAAAATAACAACAAGATATCCTGGAACACAAGATATCCTGGAATAGAATAGGTAAAATTATAGATTAAGATTTATTATTTATAAAAGGAACATCTGGAAACAATAGGAAAATTATGTTATTTAATCAATGACACTGAGAATTCAATGTTAGGAATTGAAGACAAAAATCTGTCTTAGGACTACAACTCATGCTAAACACTAAAAAAAATCTCACATGTATTATAGTGTTACATTGAAAATAACTATAGTAGAGTTAGAGAATAAAACATTTAAATTTAAACATATTAGCATAAAAATAAGATATAAAAATAATGAAAAACTTTATATGTGAAAGTTAAAACTGAAATTTAGAATGAGATAAGTAGATTGAGGAAAATAATTGCACCAAATGGTATAATAAAAAAAAATACAATTAGAAAAATAATTCATCAATATCCCAGTAAATACTAAATAACATGAAAATTTTGAAAAGGGGAGCTCAATTAATAAAATTCATAGGACCCTAGCTGGTTTGGTTCAGTGAATAGAGCGTCAGCTTGTGGACTGAGGGTCCCAGGTTTGATTCCAGTCAAGGGCACATGCCTGGGTTATGGTAGCTGATCACTGGTTCTTATCATTGATGTTTCTATTTCTTTTTCCCTCTCCCTTCTTCTCTGAAATCAATAAAAACAATATTTAAAATAAAATAGAATACATAGGAAAAGAAGCCTTAGTAGTAATTAAATAAGGGTCCACTTTGCTTCTCCAAATTTTCAAAAATATATTGATACACATAAATTGTTGATATCTAAGTAAATGTGTATTATTCTTTATAATTTCAAAGCATTTGTTATTATTATTATTATTATTATTATTATTATTTTGTTAATTCTTACCTAAGGATATTTTTTCCATCAATTTTTAGAGAGAGAGGAAGGGAGGGATAGAGACAGAGAGAAACATTGATGTGACAGAGACACAGCGATTGGTTGCCTTCTACATTTGCCCTGACTATGGCTGGGGATGGAGCCTGCAACAAAGGTACATGCCTTTGACCAGAATCAAACACATGACCCTTATGTCAGCAGGCTGACGCTCTAATCACTGAGAAAACTGGCTAGATTAGAGCAACTTCAAAGTATTTAAATGTAAAAGATTTGAGAGCAAAACTACATAAAATAATTCCAAGGGATGAGAAAGCTGTTTAGTGCAAAGATGTTTATTATAACATTAGTTAAACTAATGAGGTAGAAATAACCTAAATATCTACCAATAGGGAAATGTTAATTAAATGGTACTACATGCACTGGAACTGATACTACTATTAATTATGATGATGATGATGATGATGATGATGAAATTTACACAGTAAAATAAAACATTTGTATGAAATATAAAATTATAATGATTCTTACTGTTTGTTAAGAATGACTATAACTTTGTCAAGAAATGTGTGCATGTGTAAAATTTATTATATGTGTGATTGTGGTGCTTTTCCCATTTGTATTATGAAATACTGTAACATTGCAGTTACATTTTTAAATTAAAGGTAACTGAAAAGGATTGCCAAATTACCCTATCAGTAGGGTGTGCCAATTAATCAGTCCCTTAAAGAGTCCATTTTCTAGCACATTTACCAACTCTGGTTATTATATCACATTTTAACTTTTTGGCTTAGTTTAAAAATCATTTTTCATTGTTATTTTTTCATTCTATCTTCTTAATATTTAGTGATGTTGAACATCTGTTCATCCCTATTGGCCATTCACGCTTCTTCTTTGATTACACTGTTTATCTTTTCCCACTCTATTGATATTTTCTTTATGATTAAGTAGATTGTTTTCTATACTAAAGGTAAAAAAAGTTAACAAATACATGTATTATATTTTTAAAGGCTGTTTTAAGTGTAAAGACTTAGATTTTATGGCACATGTTGATACTTTGATCATTGGTTCACAAATAAAAATGCATCTTATTCTATAGTTTATAAAGCATTTTCTTTTTTTAATTTTATTTCTTTATTTTTAAAATATATTTTATTGATTTTTCACAGAGAGGAAGGGAGAGGGATAGAGAGCTAGAAACATTGATGAGAGAGACACATCAACCAGCTGCCTCCTGCACACCCCCCACCGGGGATGTGCCTGCAACCAAGGTACATGCCCTTGACCAGTATCAAACCTGGGACCTTTCAGTTTGCAGGTCGACGCTCTATCCACTGAACCAAACCAGTTTTGGCTATAAAGCATTTTCTTATACATCATTTGATTTTATTTTTACAGATTAGATTTCATGAATTAAATTTTAGGTTGTTTTAGGAAATGTCAAATTTAACTTATTGTAAGTGTGAGGTTCCTATATTATAGTGAGAAGTTCTTTGGATTCATAGTCAATGATTCTAAGTTTCTTTCTGAAGATTGCTCTTGCGAGCTATATGATCATCAGCCAACAGTTTTCTCTTGCACTAAATTGAAAATAATCTTTGAATGCTGCGTGAGGAGTAAAGCAACAGCATTATTTAACTGTCAAATCCCCTACAAGTGCTAGGGAGCATACTTCCTACTTTATGACATAGCTCTGCAGTACTCCACAGTAAGCAGCTCTAGAGGGATACTTTTATTTTATTTTTTTTCCAATTTTTTTTATTAAGGTATTATATGTGTACATATCTTACCATTGCCGCCCCCCCCCCCACCTCCCGTTCATGCCCTCCCTCCCCAGAGTTCTGTGTTCGTTGGTTGTACTTATATTCATGCATACCAGTCCTTCGGTTGTTCTCTTATCTCCCCCCAGGTCTCCTTCCCCTCCCCGCTGTCATTTGACAATCTGCTTGTTTTATGGTGACTATCTCAGGATCACATGAATAGAATCCGCTCCTCATTTGGCAGTCTGCTTGTTTTATGGTGGCTACCTCAGGACCACACGAATAGAGTCTGCTCCTCCTCTGGTTCTCACCGCCCTTTCCCCTGGGTCCCACTGCTTCCCCTGGGACACATGGCTTACCCGGGGCACACGGCCCCCTGGGACACAGGGCTCATCCGGGGCACAGGGCCCCCTGGGACACACAGCTCACCCGGGGCATATGGCCCCCTGGGACACATGGCTCACCTGGGGCACAGGGCCCCTGGGACACATGGCTCTCCTGGGGCACACAGCCCCGGATACTTTTATTTACTTATTGATTTTAGAGAGAGAAAGAGAAACGTTGATTTGTTGTTCTACTTACATATGCATTCATTGGTTGGCTCTGCATGTGCCCTGATCAAACCCCCAAATTTGGAGTACCAGGATGACATTCTATTTTTAAAAAAAATATTTTTATTGATATTTTACAGAGAGGAAGGGAGAGAGATAGAGAGCTAGAAACGTCGATGAGAGAGAAACATCGACCAGCTGCCTCTTGCACACCCCCTACTGGGGATGTGCCCGCAACCAATGTACATGCCCTTGACCGGAATCAAACCCGGGACCTTTCAGTCTGCAGACCGACGCTCTACCACTGAGCCAAACCGGTTTCGGCAGGATGACATTCTAACCAACTGAGTTACCTGGTGATGGTGGGACGCTCTTGTATAAGTTATTTTTTATTTATTGTTTGGTGGTTGTGTTATCTATTTATGAATCATTTGAAATACTTTAGAATGAAATCTATGCTAATAAAAGGGTAACTTATAACTTAGTGCCAAAGACATTATAGATATTCAATAAATATGCATTTTCTGATTGATACTAGAAAAATATCCCACTAACTAGTCATTTTCCATAAAGCCTTTTAATATTTCAAAACACTTTTATAATTTTATTGTGTATAATTTGATTTTGTAATAATGCTTGCTACTTCTCAGACTGGCACGGTTACCTTATTATTTGTACATTATTCTTGTGTAGCTGGTGCTTGGTTCATAATCAAACATTGAGTACAATGGCTCTCACTGAAATTGCATTCAATTGCGAGTGTCTATATACAACAATTCAAGTAGTTTTTCTTCTTGTAACTTACAAGTTACCTGCCATTTTAGTTTCCAGTGAAGGCTTGAATTTAATCTGAATTGAATTATCACAAAAGAATTGAAAACTCTATAGCATAGAATTCCTTGAATTTATGGAGAAAATATGTTCACATACAGAGAGGAGAAAATGGAGGAAACTGATCTATGTGTGGTTATGTGAATTGAAATGTCACACTACTGGGATTTCTGACAAAACACAGAATTTTCAATTAATCTATTTTAGATCTACACTTACATGTTTGGAAGAATAATGCAATAACATGGGAAGATGAGAAGCAGTTTTTATGAAAACAAATCTAATCTTTTAAGAAGTCATTGACTCAGAAGACTCATTTATGATGTGTTCTCACTGAGGCGGCTGCTGTGTTAGAGATAAAGTTAAAAAGAAAAAAAGCACAATTTGATCTTAAGTAGTTCACAGACACATTTGAAAAGGACAATGGTAAAGAATTAGAGTTATAACAAATGTGGCAGAAGTCACAATATTAAAAAACACACAGATATTTGTCTTTTTCCCCACCTTCTAAGAAGTATCATTTGTAAGCAGAGGCTGATTATATAGTGACTACTAGAGGCCTGTGCATGGATTTTTGCACTGGGGCAGCGTGGGGGGGAGGGGAGGCGGAGGGGTTGTTCAGCCTGGCCTGTGGGGATTTGGCCTAATCTGGTCCTCTGACATCCCCCAAGGGGATCCCAGATTGCCAGAGGA
The DNA here is from genome assembly GCA_963924515.1 of Vespertilio murinus. Lineage (NCBI taxonomy): Eukaryota > Metazoa > Chordata > Mammalia > Chiroptera > Vespertilionidae > Vespertilio > Vespertilio murinus. The sequence continues at coordinate 132,134,079 of OZ004708.1, read as the reverse complement.
TGAAGCATCCCAGAATCCGGCTCCTTCCTCTCTGGTTCCCGGTGCATCACCTGAGAACCACAGCTGCCAAATCACCGCAGCTCAGCAGCTCCCTAGTTGAGTGTCTTCCCCCCTGATGGTCAGTGTGCGTCATAGTTACCAGTCAGAGGGTCACTTCAGTGTGTGTGTGTGTGTGTGTGTGTGTGTGTGTGTGTGTGTGTGTATGTATATTTGTATATCCACCCCCTCCCCCCTTAAAAAAGTCATGACTGTAGCTGCAAAATGGTGAGCCCAAAGAGGCATTTATTAGCTTTGTGGTAAAAATACAAGTACCTGGATAAATATTTAAGAATTATGCAGTTTACAGATTGGTGACAATGATGGAAAGGAGGCATTAAAAAGGATGGTTAAATTTCAGTGCATCAGAGAATTGTGGAGAAAGACTAAGAGATGAAGAAGTTATTAGAAGGAGGGGATCGTTAATTGATAAAGAAAGAGGAAGTCTATGTCAGACTGTAAGGAGATACTACTGGGTTTTAAGTGGTGGAATCCCTCTTCTGTGATATCAGCATCCTTCAATAAAAATAAAGGTAGCTCTTTATGCTTTTTTTAAAAGAAGGATTTGTGTGCTTCTCTAACGCATCTATATTTGAGATTGGGTGTAAAGTTAGCTGAGTAGTTCAAGATGATGGCACACAAAATTAGGTTGGAAATTATGTTTGAAGTGATAGGGCAGGAGAGTGGAAAGAGTTGCTTATTCTAAAAATACATGTGTAGAATTAGGGAAAGACTCCACAAATGTAGTCTTTGAACAAAAACATAAATATGTCAAGAAAAGAAAACATATGCAAAGAAAGGTTGGTGAGATTCCAGTTTAAAAGTAATGGATAAAATTGGGGAAATCAGACATTCTGAGCCTAGTGATGGTATGCAATAAGAAGTGAATAGCATCACCTAAATTTTAGTATCTATAAAAGTAGAAACCACTAATCAAACATGTTGAATTAACTGTCACACTATAGAATACATATGAGAGGTAGGAAAGTAAGTTACAGCACATGAAAATGCAATCAACCAAAACCAGAGTATGTACATTCTATAGGACCAAACTATGTTTCTCCAAGAAAGGGAAGAAAAGGAAACTGTCAAAAGAATAGACAAAACAAACAAAAAATAATAATAGCCAAATACAATACGTGGACCTTGTTATAGTTTAAGTGAAACAAACCAACTGGAAAAGCTTTCTTTGAGAAAGAAAATTTAGATATATCATTAACATTCGATAATATTAAATAATTAATAATAATTCTTGTATGTGTAAAAATAGATACAAGTTTGAAATTTATTATCAGAGATACATACTGAAGTATTTATGGATAAAATAACATGATCACTATAGTTTACTTTAAAATATTCTACTAAAATTATAGGAGGGAGAGAATACACAAAACAGTTACTTAACATTAGTTTCATTTTTTAATTTGGTGATGGGTACATGGGTGCCCATTAAATAGCTTTTACCTATTATATAATTTAAAATCTTTCCATAATAAAAAGTGAAAGATAAAGATAATGAAGTAAAGGTTTCCCTGTTCCCCTTTCTAACAGTCTGAAATCACAATTCTAAAACTCCCATTTGGCTCTTTATTGCATATTATATTTCTCTTTTACTATGTTCTATCTTTTCTTTTCTTTTTTTAAAAAATATTTTTTATTGATATTTTACAGAGAGGAAGGGAGAGAGATAGAGAGCAAGAAACGTCAATGAGAGAGAAACATTGACCAGCTGCCTCTTGCACACCCCCTACCGGGGATGTGCCCGCAACCAATGTACATGATACATGTCCTTGACCGTAATCAAACCTGGGACCTTTCAGTCCGCAGACCGAAGCTCTACCACTGAGTCAAACCAGTTTCGGCACTATGTTCTATCTTTTCATTCACTGTAAACATATTATCCTTTATATCTTTGAACACCAAAGGAATAGCTGCTTCAAAATTCTTGTGTGAAAATCCCAACATCTGGGCTATATCAAAGTTGGTCTTCACTACGTTACTTTTTTCTTGAAAATGGCCACATTTTCTAGTTTCTTTGAATTTTATCCTGGCTTTTGTCAATATTATGTTGCCAATAATCTAGATTCTCTTATATTTTTCTGAAGAATATGTTAGTTTAAGCAAATAATCTGGTTGGACTGGCTGGACCAAAAAGTAAACTTTGTCCTTTGAGCTGCTCCAATCTCATGTCCTCCTTTTACCCACAGCTGTATTTTGGTCAGTGTCTGGTTTGGGCGGAGACTTGGGCAAAGCCTTCCACAGTGTCTGGGACACCACACTTCTGACTTCCTACTTTCCACAATCTTCCCTCGCATTTTAAACACTTTGGTTTCCTTAAAGTCTGTATTCTGCCTCTTCAGGCGTGAAAGCATTCACATTCTTTTAGAATTTTAGCCACATCATAAATAACTAATTTCAACCTGCTTCTAGGCTGAAGCTCATAAATTGACAAAATCTCCATATCCTATTCCCTTCTTCCAAATCTCAATTTACCTCTAAAATCTCCCTGTTTTTATTTTCTCTCTACATTATTTTTAAGAAATTTGATCCACCTACTGTTGTAATCCAAGGAAGGGTTGGGGTCCCTTGGAGCTTCACTTGACATAACACACACACACACACACACACACACACACACACACACAATTATTTAAGGCTTAAATCCACAATGAGGTATTAAAAGGAATAAGAATAGCATTAGAAATACTGGAACAAAATAATAAATAAAAAGATCATTGTTATAGTGAAGAATAGATATAGAAAGAAAGGAAATGTTGCATTAGTTATAGATATGATATTAGTGCCAAAACTAATAATACACTCAAATTTTAGAGTTGTTAATACATGGATTAGTGGGTGGAAATATTGTAGACTAGATGAAGATAACGTTGATAAAATGGGCTGGTATCAGATTGAGATGATTCCATGGGACATGCTGAGATATTTTAACCTTTTCCTAGAGAGGGACTAGAAAGGGTTCACAATGACAATGGAAAAGCTATTCATATAACAACTAGAGTTCATTTGGGAGTAAATTTGTAGAATCCACAAAATTTTATAATATATTTTACCTAAAATAGAAACAGGGTCTTCTGATGATCATTACTCAGAGTATAGAAATATCACATCATTATGTTGTATACCTAAAGCCAGTATAATGTTGTATGTCAATGAGTATACCTCAATTAAAAATATATATATCCTAAGTCAATCTGTAAATTTTGGTAGACCAAGAATTATGGCTTCAGAATCCATGTTTTCTTAGCAAAGAGAAAAAGTACACCCCTCATGCTCTGAACCTATCTATCAACAGCGAGCCTAAGAATAAATTGCCATTTACTAGAAAGAAACTGCTCATTGTAAAGTTAAAACGAAATGTTACTGAGGTATTATAAGCATGACTTCCTCAAGGCAGTTTTGGATTTACTATAGCAACAGCGGGCTGCAAACAACTTCTCACAAAGCAAGGAGACATTCCACAAATGGCTAGTAATAAAAAAGTGAGATTAATATTGCCCTTACTAACCTTCCCTTAAAATAAGTGTTAGCACATAGCTTTAAAAAATGAATAATATATAAAAATGGTTTACTTCTGAGAGAAAATAAAAATTTTAAAGAATAGACTGTGGGAATACAGAAAACATCTGAAGGACATAAAACAATTGACAGATAGTAAGTAGTTACATACTTGTTACAACATACATTACTGCTAACCTTCCTCTCTGCACTTTCTCCTATGGCAGGAAGTGTTAAATTCCAGTTTTAAGTTCCATCCTATATAAATAAAGCAATAGTAACAATTGTAATAGTTATCATTAGTGAACATTAGTTTGGTATTAGAAATCATATCAGATATATTACATTTTAAATTTAATTACTGACATACACTTACAACTAAGATATCATTATCCCATTGCACATATGAAGAAATTGTCAGGAGAAAGTATATCTAACCAAGATCACAAAGCCAACAGACAGTGGAGCTGTGAATTATATGAGCTCAGTTTAACACCAAAGACTTCTATGTCCTGTAACTTACACTGTGCTGCCATCCAAAATACGATACCACTGAAATATTGCCTGCGCCCGGGGCTAGAAGTCGCCATCACTGATACACAGTCAGCATCCGCATCCCAGATTCATCATCATCATCGAAAGTAGCACTTGCCTTCAACAACCCACCCTGCCACACTGCATGTGTATCTGAGAAATTAAAATTATATATGATTCACCTTCCCATGAGTGAGTTACCGCAGCAAGACAGAGCAAATTGATTCATGGTTTAGACATTAAAAAGAAATGGATGTTTAACTAACTATATGCAGAGAGACGTATATTCATTCTGTGATTTCAGTATTCTGAAGAGAGAAGCATCACCCCTTAGCTTAGTTTGTTGAGTTAGAAAGTCGGAGGTACAGCCTTCCTGAAAGCTAGGCAACTGCCAAGCCACAGCCAGTTCCCAGTGATACTGTGGCTTCAGTATGGTTGGTTTCTCGCAGGCCTACGCTGCCTGGGGAGCACCAGTTGGTGTTTAGTCATCTGGCATCTTAACAACAGGGTTTCCACTGCAGGCTTTCACGGGAATCTGTTTTCCCAGTCTTAGGCACTCATGCCTTAGACGGGAGATTTTTGTTTTTGTTTTTTAAGAAAAAAATAATATAAACTGCTTATTTTTGAGATAGGATTTGTGGTTTCCAATTTTTAAGGATATATTCTCTTTCAGCTTCTGTAGGTTGTTAGGCTCTTTCCGATGCCTTTAAATAGCTGTATTTAATATTTTTTCCAGGTTTTATCATTGTTATATGTGGGAGGCTTTGTGCAACCCCATCTCTACAACACCATTGCAAGAAGTTGTCTAGACCAAAGTCCCAATATAAGATTCAAAGAGGGTTCATTTTTGGCATGGGAGTAAATTCATGAATATTTTTAACTGATGCACAATTGTGTGTGAATGCATTATTGTGAGGAGAGAGACCACTGCTTTATTCAGACTCTCAATGAGGTTTCTGACACAAAAAGGTTTGAAACCCCTGCCTTACCTAGGTATAGGTGTGCTTTTAAATTTCACTACAGTTATGCTACTAAATAACTTTCACCTTCGCTACTTCTCTTTTTAAAGTATTAAAGAAAATATATTTTCATTGATTTCAGAGAGGAAAGGAGAGGGAGAGAATCATTGATCGGCTGCCTCCTGCATGCTCCCTACTGGGGATCGAGCCTGCATCCAGGGTCTGTGCCCTTAACCAGAATCAAACCTGGAACCCTTTAGTCCATAGGCTGACACTCTATCCACTGAGCCAAACCGGCTAGGGCTCTCATTATTTTTTATGATCTGAAGGCCAGATGTTTATGTTTTTATTCTTTTCTGTTCCAAGTATGGGTTTGGGGGGAAAAACAACCACACATAATTTTGGATTCTGCATCTCTGTGCTCTTTCCTCCTCTGCTCCAGGAAATGGACAGGGTTTTTGCATATAAAGATATGAGAAACTCCTTTATGTACATCATGACATAGTGGTACTAAAAACTCAGCTCTGCTTCCTGACGTCTGGCATTGAATGCATTATGCAATCTGATTCATCGGAATGGAATGGAACAGATTTAGTGTTTCCATCAAAGATTAGGCATACCGATGCTTTTTAATCTCCCTAAACAACAGTGCACCATTCAATTTTAAAACCCGATGGAATCAGCCCAGGTTTAGAACTCGCTATACAGAGAGCTCAAATTGAATCCACATTATTTCGTTATTGGATTTTAAAGAGTTTACTTAATTAAAAACAGGCAAACAAATGTGTTGGTTCTTTATTTTTAAACTGTCTGGACTTATATTATGAATTGTGGAGTTGGAACTGTAATTCTGATATACTGTGGCTAGTGACTTTTATTCATTCATTTATTGCATAATTTTCAACACCTACTCTGAAATGCCAGGCACTCTTTAATATAGCATAGTATTTGAGCAAGAGGAGAAAAGACAGATGACCAAGCATACTGTGACAAGTATATCATATGTGCTATTTTATCAGCAAGCACAGGACTTGTAGGATGACATTGACAAGATAGTTAAAACTATTAGAGATAACATCTGGGGGAGGGGATAACCCTCAAAATAATTCTTATATCATTACAAAAGAGTAATAAGGTATTTATCCTTGCATGATTAGGAATGAGTGATAGGGCTTGTCAGAATGAAATTGAGCAGGATAATATGTCAATTTTAGTAATATGGGAGGCATTCAATATGCTTAGGTAGGTACCATCCTGAGGTACAAGTGGTAGGAAATGAGGCTGAAGAGTTTGTCTGGGACACGATTATGAAATGGGGGTCTATGACCATTAAGAATTGAAATATGGAAAAGTATAACAATTTTAAAGCCTCATTCTCCACATAATTTCAATATTGGCTTAGGCAATGAGAGGAGGATTATGCAACCCTTAACCAAAAATGCTACTGCTAACAATTTATGGCAAGCATTAAAGTATTTGACTAATCAAAGAGTTAATCCATATTTAACAGTTACTCTGGTGTATTTTCTTACCAACCAAGTAGCTTTAAATACACAGAGGTAGGTAAATTCAGGTTTACACTGTGATACAAATAAGCAATTCAATACTTAACAAATAATAATCCAAGAATAAACTATGTCTCATGGACTCACAACTGTAAACCTACTTTTGCCCAGATCTGTATGTAACAGCCTGCCTTCCTTCCTTCCTTACCCTGCCCCCAATTCCTCTAATTCTTGTTCTCAGAAGAGGTTTATTTTAAGAAAGAGAACTATTAAAATCTGAAGAGAATCTAGATGTTGCCCAGAAAAGAAGAGAAAATTAAACAAATCATTCACAGCCTCTACTGGGATGAGATTAGGGTCAAGACAGTAACTCCTGCTTTTACAACCTAGAAATAGCATCTGCAGCTCTATCAACCCTTTACCTCTCAGGAACTCCAGTGGCCCCTACACAATAAGCAGCTGCATTCTTCACAGGAAAGAGACATGCCAGTTGTGTGAGAAGGAAAGTCCTCCAGATATAAGATTCAGCATCTCATTCCTCAGAAAGAATCCCTTTGGAGAAGACTAAAGCTAAAAATGTGGAACTTGTGTGTTTCATATTAACTTATGAATATAAGGAGGTAGTATGCATCATATTGTGGTCAAATACTAAAAGCACCATTTCTAATTAAAAAAAAAAAGATGAGATCTAAACTCATCTATCCCATATAATAAAAGGCTAGAAGCCATAAGCATCACAACTGGAATGACCATGAGGTGCACAATTAACTACCTCAGTCTATCCCCCCAACCCTGGCCCACAAGCAGCACCTCCCAGTGGCAGGGTGGGGTGGCTCACAGCTTCTGGTAGCGGAGCGGGTGGCTTGTGGCTCCTGGCAGCAGGGCAGGGCAGGGCGGGGCGGGGCAGGGCAGCTAGCATCAGCAGCTCATAGTTCACACACAATTTCATGCGCTGGGCTTCTAATGTATATATAAAAGGCTAATATGCAAAGTGTCCCCTCAGGAGTTCAAACAGGAGACCAGTGCTCATTACAACATGCACTGACCACCCGGAGGAGGCGCAGAATGAAGGAAGGCCCAGGCTGGCAGCTGGCAGCCAGGGAAGAAAGGCACCAGCCAGCAGTTGGAAGGCCCTGATTGGCCCTGATCTCAAGCCAGTCCTAAGGATCCTACACATGCACGAATTTCGTGAACTAGGTTTCTAGTGCTACTATAAAGTGTTGAGATACACATAAAGATACACACACACACACACACACACACACACACACACACATACAATACAGCGTTACAGGCTGATACAGAAAGTAGGGCATAGTTTAATTGTGAGGCACAAACAAAAGATAAATAGACTCTTCCTGTGTGAATCCTACAGAAAGAACACTTAGAGGCAAACTGCTGAACACACCCAGTTTGCCTTATTAGGAATAAACTTGGCACTTTGTTTTATAATCATTGTCTCACTGCTGCTTTCCACAAATATCACAATTGCACAGACTCATGATACTTGCAATTGTTTAATTTTGCAGAACAAGCAGTGTCATTCATCATCTTTTATTTCTTCATAGCTCTAACCATTGGTTCCAATAATCAGGGAAGTAAACAAGAAGTCCAATCATAGTCAGCCTGAGAAGCCTACTATTTGATACTGGAGACAGGCAAATGGATTGGGAAGAATACAATAAGTTGGTAAAAAGGACAAAAAAGACTTCACCTTCACATTAATTTTAAAAAACATTTGTCCTCTTTATGTATAATTGTGTGTGTGTGTGTGTATGTGCGCGCGCGCGTGCGCGCACGTGCGTGTCTATGATAATTTCTAGCAAAAATTTTGGTTTGGAAATAAATAGTTTAAAGAACAATCTCTGTACATATTTATTATAATCTATTAATTTCTCCCCCAGATGATTAAATTATTAATAACTACCTTTTATAATCAATCTAATGTTCTTACCTTCCATCAAAAGCTGACTGTAATAAAATACTGAGGACAATCTGCCAAAATTTTGATCAGAGATAGAGAATTAGGCAGCCCCTAACAACAAAGAAGAATAAAGGATGATCTCTTCCCTGGCTTATAAAAGAGAATATATGGATATATGGTTATAATGTAAAGATCATTCAATCCTAAAGTAAACTAATATGTTGGGTTGCCCTTCCATGAAACAATTTTCTAGTGAAAACAAGCAGTCTCTCTCTCTCTCTCTCTCTCTCTCTCTCTCTCTCTCTCTCTCTATATATATATATATATATATATATATATACAAACTTTGCAAATCATTTGTCTTTTTTATGTCAAGAATATTCATAGCCTTTAACCTGAGAATTCTAATAAGTGATTTTTAAAAGAAATAACCTAGTTTAGGGAGAGAATATATTCCTAGAGATATTAATTACAGTGATATTATAATAGAAATTTGAATATCCAAAAAATAGAATAACAATTAGGTACATGAACTACAAATATAAGTTATAATATATTACAACTGAAATTGGTTATAATAACATTTTTAAGTATGGAACAAATATAAGCTCATACATTTAAATAAAAATGTATAGTTCAATAGTTAAAGAAATCATCCATATGTGCACCAGGATACCTACACCAGAACATCCATAATAGCCCTAAACTGGAAAAACTCAAATGTCCATAAATAGTACAATGAAAATAAATTGTGGGGTATTTATACAAGGTAAATACTATATAAAATGTAAGTGAACTATAGCTACAAGCAATAAAAGAGATGAAACTTACTAATATAATGTTGAGCAAAAGCACAAAATCTATATAGTAAGATGCAATTACATAAAGATAAACAACAGTGTTACTTAGAGAGGTCTGCATAGGCAGAAAAGTCCAAATAAGTAAGTACAGTAAAAGGAAGGACATGATTATTACAAGGTCAAGACAGCAATGATCTCCAAAGAGCAAGGAAGATACAATCAAGGAGTTAAATTGCATACAGGGCTTCTGGAATGTTTACAGTGTCCTGTTTCCTTTCCTTGGTGGTGGTTACTTAGATGATGCTTTTTATATTAACTGTTTTCTGTATTTTCATACCCAAAATTATATACTTCACAATAATAAGTGTTTTTTTAAAAGTAAGTCAAAATACCTAACATTTTCCCAACTCTATAAGTTTAGCAGAAAATAGAAATTGAACTAAGACTTGAAGAATACCTAAAATTAAAAGATACAATAGGAGGTATTTCCAAAGACATAAAACTGCATGCACAAAAGGAAAGATTTAGGATAACAAAATAGAGCAGTTTGGTTGTACTGATGTGAATATGAAGGAGAATAAGGGGAAATTAAATGGAAACAGTACAGGGAAAAGAAGCCCCTAAGCAAGCTAGTTAGGGCACTGGGAGTAAGGTAACGGTATTTTATCTGAACTGGATAATAACAATCAGACAGACCTGGATTGTTTTGCTCTCCCTGTGCCACCCTCCCCCCCCCCCCTGAAAAAAGTCAGGTCATCCCTACACCCTGGGGAGTAGAAGAGGCAGAGCTGGAGCCATGTTGGCCATTTCCTCCTTCCAGGACAGAGAGGAGTTTAATAGATCCACGGCCCATCACCACAGAGGTATAAATTCACCAACTCCTACGCATCCTGGTCTCTGAAATGGAAGTTCTGCTTTGGTCCCTGCATACCCTTGTTTCTTTAGTTCCTGTTCCAGAGAAAGCTTTACAGATTGCGACTACATAATCCAGACTCCCTCCTCCATATTCCTCTGCCCGGTGGCCACACCTTGACCCCACTGGGAATTTGCTCAGTATAGTTTGCCTTTGGTTAGTCCAGCTCTTCTCTGGGACCAACCTTGGCCTCTAGGTCTGCTCTATAGTTAATATGTGCCTAGTGCCTCATCCTCAAAGAGCCTGCTTGATGAAGTGTGGACAAATTCAATGATTTGTTTGCATCTCCATGCCCAATTTTTTTCAACAAATAATGACAGGCATGAGAATCAACTGCTACATATGTGCAGAATTAATGTGATCACATGTTCGCTGTTTTTATCTAAAATGTTAATAACATTTTAGATAAAAATGTTCATACACTCCTACAAGTGAAGGAAAAACTGAATAAATATATGTTGCAGTTATTAAGTGTAATTTTTAAAATGTTTTTATTGATTTCAGAGAGGAATGGAAAGGGAGAGATAGAAAGATCAATGATGAGAGAGAATCATTGATTTACTGCCTCCTGCACACCCCCGATTGGGGATTGAGCCCGCAACCCGGGTATGTGCCCTTGAACAGAATCAAACCTGGGACCCTTCAGTCCCCAGGCTGACACTCTATCCACTGAGCCAAATTGGCCAGGGCTAAGTTTAATTTTTTAAATACAAGATAATTCTATTTTCATTTTTCAGGAAAATGTAATCCTACTTGCCTAAACTTATTTTTGAAATATACCATTGCAGCTTAACTCCTTGAAAAGAAGTGAGAAGAACCTAAGAGTAGTTTCTAATGGCCTGTGCTATTCTATTTGTTAATGATGATTCATACACAACATTTTGTGATGATTCATACACAACATTTTCCTTTCCCTTAAGAATAAAGAGCCTCCACAACCCCACCATCACAACAACCAAAAAAAAAAAAAAAAAAAAAAAAAAAAAAGAAGACATTTTTGGGTGTTTATATTTTAGCTAAATAAATTATTTCTTGATTTTAAAAAATAACAGTGTTTTGTTTCCAGATATTTGGTTTACATAATATTTCCCCCAAAAAAATCATAAAAGAGAGTGGTACAAAGCCATTAAAATAGCTTTGGTTATAAAGTATCCTTCCGGAGACTGTGATTTGTAGTGATACAAATGTCAAATGTTTTTACAAATAATGATTATGCTAACATTGCATTACTGAATTTTCTTCTATGTAAATATTTGTTCCATCCTAACTTACCCCAAGTTACTCCCAGGGAAGCTGCCATTGATGTGTGCTCATCAGAAACCCGGGATTTTGCTATGTCTCTGTTCTCTCCTTCCTTGACTGCTGCCTGAGCCAAGGCGCGATCCGAGAGATTTGTCAGCTCTTCGGAAAATTACTGATTCATGTGTGCTGCTTACTATTCACTAATAATGTTTTCCTTCTGGCTGTTTTCCCTGCAAAAACTGTAAATCAATTTCAATGTCTTAAATGGGAATATACAAAAACATCTACCTGTATTTGCTTATGTATTTGTCAAAATCCTTTGACTGCAGATAACTGGCAGTTGTTCAAGCTAGCTCAAGCAGAGAAAAGGCAAAAGGGAAAAAAAGGAAGTCAGGCAGTCCTCAGAGGACAGGAAAGACACCAGGAGCTCATGGACCTCTCCCAGCGTTCACTGTTAGTGTACACCTCCCTGTGCAGACTGGCTTCTCTGCTTCAAAGTGTGATAGGAGAGTATGGATGCCCCATGCTCCCGAGGTCTTCTTGGTATGCTTGTTTTAAGCTTCACCCCAAGACACATTCATTGACTTTTAGAGAGAAGGGGGGTTGGGGGGAGGAGAGAGAGAGAGAAAGAGAGAGATCAATCAGTTCCCTCTGGCACACGTCACATCCCGAGCAAGGCCTGGACTAAACCTGCAACCTAGGATATACCTGGACCGGAATCAAACCACGACTTTTAGGTGTCCAGGAGGACAGTGCTGAGTCACACTGGCCAGGGCACTCCTGAGTTTTTAAGTTAAAGTTCCAAACACTCACACAATTCAATGTCCTATTTTTGGTCTCTATTTCAACGTGCAAGAGAGGGAAGGAGGTTGCCGTGACTTGTCACACATTAAATGCTGGATGTCACAAGGAATCAAAACAAACCAGGATGCTGGAAATGAACCCCTTTAGATAGGCGTGAAGGTGAATGAAATATGCCCACTCTAAGCTCTCTAGTCCCAAGCTAGCCTTTTTGTCACTTCAAATACAAATCCTCCCTGTTAGCACTACCCTTGACCTAAATTTGAATTCAGGCTTAGAGCTTGAGAAGAGGCCTGTGAGTTAAACAGATGGATTTTGTAGTAATTACTCCCTTTAAGAGAAAACACAAAAGGCTTTCCGATGTGCTCAGTTCCCTCAGGTAACCTTGGCATCGGCGAGGCCGCTGCCTCGTTCCCATGACCAGGCTCACCCAGCAGGCAGACAACGCGAGGCGAACAGGAGGAGGGTGTGCTACAAGGAAGAAGCTGTGTGAGCAACAGGCGAAAACAATGTGTGATTCATTCCTCTCGCTAAGGAGCCATTTCCCCGTCAGGCAAATTATGTCACTAAGGCATGATAGTGAAGGGCTTCCGTGGGCCTTCTTGACAAACTGGACATGCGGTTGGACAAGTGCCACTGTTTGAGAAAGAAACACAGGCCTTTTCAGCAGAGCCTCCTCACAAAGCACCCTGGAGAGAGAACACACAGTCCCGTCAGCCCCAGGTTACCTGATGCGAAACTCCAGAGATTTCCGGGAGACCAAAGAGAGAAGACGGTATTTGGGCAGTCAAGGAAAACTAAGACTTACAGAGGACAAAGTCAGAGATAAATTTAATCAGTGGCAAGAGATTCTAACAAGGCACACAGTACAGAAAATGGAAATTTAAAAAGATTGTCCTCCGCCCTTTTTCCCCCAACTTTTTCTAAAACCTATGGATAGCTCAGAGGCAGAAGATCCAGAATGAAGGCATGTCATCAGCAAGCAAAGTACTTCTACTAAGAAAGAATGGTTTGGGCCCTTGCTCGTTTGGCTCAGTGGATAGAGCACTGGCCTATGGACTGAAGGGCCCTGGGTTCAATTTCTGTACTTTGGGTGCAGGCATGAACCTCTCACATTGATGTTTCTCTCTCCCTGTCTCTCCCCCTTCCTTCCACTCTCTCTCAAAATCAATTGGAAAATATCCCCCTGGCGAGGATTAACCAAAACTGTTTAAAAAAAAAAAGAGAGTGGTTTTGTATGTGTTGCCTATAAATATTGGGGCATATTTAACAAAGCAAATATTTTAATGAGACTAAAATTCTTAGGTGCATAACAAAGTAAGTTTAAGAAAATTATCTCCTTTGCTATGATTCCAAAATTACAAGACATTTCTCAGCAAAGTATTCTTTTTCTTATAACAACATTTAGGAGACAGGGAATGAACGGGAATACAAACAAACTGAGAGTCAGAGATATCTGAAATGTTACCAAAGTGTGTATGTGTGTGTGTGGGGGGTGGGGGAATCACAATGCTACAATACTTTAAAAAGAGAATAAAAGACAGAGGGAGGGAGGGAGGAAGAAGAGAATCTTGCATTATTTCTTTGAGAAGTCCCATAACCATTGTTAATTTGGCTGTATCTCCCTTTACTCTGTCCCATTTTACAAATGTTATGGCTTTAACCACTTCAGGGAAGGAAGTACAACAAAAGTGTGTGATTTTCTAAACACACAGACTCCAGTGATTCCTATGAGACTGCTGTCCAGATTTTGGAATACAAATTATGAGCTTTATGAAAATTATTCACTAGAGAGCTCATTTGTTACTTTGATAATCATAACAGTATTTGCATTGTGCCAGACAGTATGGAGGTGCTAAACCATAAAATGAGTAGTGTTTCATATGAGCTTTGGCAGTCCTGCAGACTCAAATGAGGTCACCTGGCTCAGATCACATGTTAGCCATATCTTTCAGCCCAAAAGTCTATCCCTGTACCCACTGAGGAACACATACCGATTTTTCAGCTCACAGGACTTTCAGCTTCACGTCAAGGACAATGTCCAGCATAAGGGAGCTAATTTGCCCCCACCCCAACAACCTCCCTCAGGACAACATGGAGGAGGCCTGACTCGGCTCCATCCTGCAAGGAGCCTCATTTCCCAGGGAAATGATGGGAAAATGAGAGGCTTGTACGATAACATTTTATCTTCCTTCTGTGAGGTTATTATTATTGCAGGGAGGTCACAATGCATCCAACCTTCCCAAACTCTGAAACATAGTCTGCCACAAAAACTGTTAACTTGCCACCTAACCTGAATATTTTTAGAGCAAGAATCCTTCTATACCCCTGCCACAGTTGCAAATAAATGGTTTTATTTTTCTCATATGCAAAGTATTATACAAATGGAAAATGTTGAGAAATGTGTTCTCAACAACTGTTGGTATTTATAACAACTGGTTTCTAGATTAAGATTTCTTAGTGGCCTTAGCTACTTTGGCTCAGTGGTGAGAGGTTCTTAGCGGCCTTAGTCAGTTTGGCTTAGTGGTCCTGGGTTCGATTCCAGTCAAGGGCATGTACCTAAGTTGCAGGCTTGATTCCTGGCACCCGTCAGGGTGATCCCTGGCCCCAGTCGGGGTTCCTGAAAGAGGTAACTAATCGATGAGTCTCACATCAATGTTTCTCTCTCTGTATGTGCCCCTCCCTTCCACTCTCTTGAAAAAGCAATGGAAAAAATATCCTCGGATGAGGATTAACAAGAAAAGTAAAAGCGTTCTTTGTGATGGAGGGTCATGTCTCTTTTATTTTTGCATCCCCAGCTTCTAACACAGCACTTGACACACAGTAAGATCTCAACAACTATTGAAGCATCCTCTGGAAAGATTTGGCCCTTCATTGGCCTCCTATGAGACTGTGACACCATTTGGGAAGATAAAATCTTATTTGAATTGAGTTTGAATTTTTCTGCTTTAGCATGGACCAGGAGGACAAGCAAACGGCACAATTACAAGGGTACCGGGTGCTAAAATCCCCAGAGTTACGTCAGGGGTCAGTACGAAGGAAGTATTCATAAGGCATTTGTGAGGCTTGATTCCTGAGGCCTGTTATAATGGAAGGGAAACAGCCTGTCTAGCAATGAGAATGTGTCAATGGGTCAGGGCATATCAGGGAAACAAAATGAAACATTATACATTATACTCTCATGAAAGCTAATGTTTTAGAGTCTTTAGTAGCACCATGTATCGAATTACTTCATGTCATACTTCAGACCCTATTCACCTATGCACCTTTCTTTTTCCTATCCTGGCTCTGCTGCCAGGACCGGCTTTGCCTAAATTCTGATTCACAGGAGCTCACATTGACACAGTCTGTTTCAAGTCAAATAAAACAGCCTCTTGCCTTCCGCCCCAAGGCCTCTCTGCGGACAGAAGCATGGCTAATTCCCACACATGTGAGGGAGTTGGTATCTTGTAGGGCAGGGGTGGGGAACCTTTTTTCTGCTATGGGCCATTAGAATATTTATAACATGATTTGGGGGCCATACACAATTATCAACTTAAAAATTAGCCTGTATATTTGGTCAAACATTTAATGAACTCACCCCTAATGCCTTGGCAGGGCCAGACCAAACGCTTTTGCAGGCCTCATATGGCTCACGGGCTTGATGTTCTCCACCCCTGCTGTAGGGCAAAAGAACTAGGGGAAAGAGTAGCTAGTGGATAAATCTGTCGCACTTCTCCCCCATGGTTCTATGATATAGTTTATAAGCCTCTTGGATTATGTTTGCATGAGACTGAGCTGAACATTTTATATTGGTTATACCTGCTTTACTTCTCTTTTTCCTCATTCCTCACCTCTGTCCTACAAGATTCCTATACTCAGGAATTGCACTCCCACTGAAATGGTAGAACATAAGCTTTTGTCTCAAGCTCTGCTTTCCAGAGAAATCAGGTAAAGCATTTAAAACGGTCCTAGAAAGAAGACTTTTAGGTCAGATTTTTGTAGCTGGAATGCCCAGTTATAGAGGAAAGAAATCATTTTGGCTGCATATGTTGGGGATAGCAGACAACTTTTTAAGGTCTCTCCCCAAAGCTGTATTACTCCTGTTCCCGATTATATTATAATTTGAAGGTCTTTGATCATTGTTGACATGTGAGTGAACATCAAACTGGTTCACTGATTTGATGACAGTCTACTAATTTGACTTGGTGAACAGGAAGCGGCAAATATGCTAATGCCCTATTAAAAGAGATGCATGTCAGATGACTAGAAATAAGATCCAGGAATCCTCAGGGTCTGCCATATTAGTGAGGTTCTTCTAGGTCCAGCAGCTTGGGCCCTTTAAGGTAAGGTATGTGGTTGTACCTTGCACCTCACCGAGAAGATATAGACAAAGCACTCTTTGGCTTTTGAAGGAAGCATTTATTATACTGGTGCTCAAACCCATTTTATTTTGAGACTAAACAGTCTGCTAGTTTTGCATGGAACTCAGAGGAAGAGAAATCTGCAATAGATACAAGCTGCAGGGTACACCCCTGCACTGGGGATTGAGCCTGCAACCTAGGCAAGTGCCCTGACCTGGAATTGAACCATGACCTCCTGGTTCAGAGGTCAACCCTCAACCACTGAGCCACGCTTGCCAAGTACCATTACATCTTTGTATTAGCTTTCCCTCAACCTTCTTTACTCCTTTTGTTCCCTCCTGCCCTGCTTCCTAGATTATACTCCAAAGTAAAGCTCCAGGCTCTGATTTCTGGGAAAGTAGCTTAAGAAACAAGAGGAAAATCATAATGATATAAAGTTATGTGGCAACAACAGGATACAAGCTTGTGTATCAGAATGACTCTAGCTTTGTAAAACTGTTGTCTAGCAAATAGAATTAAAAGTAAGCTATTAAACAGAATGCTAACAAGTGTTATTTCTGGGGAGAAATGGTTATTCATTCACTTTATATTTCATAGTTTTTAAAGTTCTCACAATGAACATATGTTGCCTTCAAATCTTGAAGAAAAAAAAAAAAAGGTCTGGGGGAAAAATGTCAGCAGGTTTCTGCAAGAGGATGCGGTCCAAGAGCAGAGTCCCTGTGATGGATCCAATTTCACAGAAACAAGTGTAAGCCAAAACCAAGCGAATACAAAGGAAAAAGCCATTCTACCAAAAAGCAGCAGTTTGTTTCTGAATGCACAGTTGTAAGTGGCAGTTTTATCTGGTGGCTGAAGTCTTTTTTGATTGATTACCTCTCACAGAAAACCTACCACAAATATCTCACAGAGGTATGGTCCAGTGAAAAACTTGGCAACATTTGGGAGAAGAAGAAGAGGCTAATCAGGAAAGCCACGGACAACATATTTGAAGAAGCTCAGAATTCCTGGTCATGGAAGTCACGGAGAAGAGGAGAAGCTATTTCTCTGAGAATAAATCATATTACAGGTAGATTCAATAAAAGGTGCGTTACACATCATTTTCATGGGGGTTTTCAATAATGTCCATTCCTAAATGAAAAGTGCTATCAAGTTTGCCATTTCCAAGTTTTACTAACCATTCGCTATAAGCAGAATCCACTGATCTCATATTTGCTTTCAGAGACAACTGTCTGAAACATCCTCAAATACACTTTAAACTCCTTTGTACCATGGCCGATCACATAGCATGCGGTACAACACTGAGACATTGCCGAAAATCCCCTTTGAGAAGGATAACTTCCCCACCAAATGCAACATTCAGATTCATAATTTCTCTTAGTAATATACCCATGGCATTTATAGCAGGACTGGATGCCGTGGTGCATCCATCAATAATGAAAAGTTGGGCCTTTTTAACGGTTTTAGCAACTCCCACTCTTTATATCGAATCTAGAAATTAAAGTTTCATTTAATGAAACTGGTAATCTGCATTGGTAATGAAAGATTCTTCCACCGAGAAGTAAATTTGCAGCAATTCCTGTAGACGCTGTGGATAAAATAGGACCACCACGACCTCTAATATAATGTATTAAAAGTTTATAAAGATGTTTTCCATATCTTTTCTGGCATCGCATGCGATTGGCCCCAGTGAGAACTGTATATGTATCTCGCATGTGCAAGTCAGCGTTTATTTTTAAATTGGCAGTGTGGGTCACATGTACAGCCAGTTGGTTGGCAGGTCGGATGGACAGTCAATCACTAAGCCTTTTACACACACACACACACACACACACACACACACACACATCTTTAAGTAACTTTGCTGGATCGTTTGACTTGGACAGAACTTCAAGGCTTAACACATGCTCACTGTGATGAGTGACCCGGGACTTGCCCCCCTTTCTTTTCTATGACTCCATTGTCCCCACAAAGGGCTGCCCCACCCACAGAGTCCCTTTTCTGACAGAGTGGCTTCAGTCTTTGCAATGAAAAGAAATTGGAAATCTACTTAAATTACTGTTTGCGCTTTCAGACTTTATAATCAACTAAATGGTAATTTCCTGTTTCATCATCTAATCTTGCTATCTCTAAGTATACACAGTATAATTTAAAATACTTATTCTGTTAATAGGCTTGCTTTGCTTCCACGTGTAATAAATTGCAAATACCAGTAGGATCTATATAAAAAGCAGAATATCTTTTATCATTTGTTTGAAGCCCAGTACACGTAATACCAGATAAACCAGGAGCTCCTAACAGCAAGTAATGTGTCTTACTCATTTTTAAACTATCTTAAATCCATTTTCAAATTACCTCATACACCTTTGTTTCCTATTTGCAGCCTATTTTCTCATTGAAAAAAATTTAAAAAAAATATATGTTATTGATATTTTACAGAGAGGAAGGAGAGAGATAGAGAGCTAGAAACGTCGATGAGAGAGAAACATCAACCAGCTGCCTCCTGCACACCCCCCCCCACCGGGGATGTGCCCGCAACCAATGTACATGCCCTTGACCGGAATCGAACCCAGGACCCTTCAGTCCACAGACCAACGCTCTAACACTGAGCCAAACCAGTTTCGGCATCATTGAAAAATTTTTAAATCTTCTTTTATTTACCATTTACTTGGTGCCAGACATTGACCCAGGTACAACATTCACATGATCTCACTGAGTGAGGCCATATATACCTGATGTTCTAAACACAATCCTGGTAACAGGTAAGCATTCAATGAATATTGACTATTAATTCCTCACTGAATCTGCATTACCTAAGCATATCCAAGGTAGGAACCACTCTCCCACAGCACACAGGAGGACACGGTGTTCAGTGAGGCTAAGAGGGAGGCCCCTTGCCCAAAGCGATCCAGCCAGTCAGTGTCAGAAGGCAGGGTTACCACCTCTCCTGCCACCACTTTTCACCACACGTGATTTCAGAATATGCTTAGGACTTCTATGATTCATCAAGAAATATATGCACTGAAAATACAGAGACTAAGCCCAGGTCAGGCTCTGCGGGAGTGAAGTCCACAAGAGGAGGAGGGCAGGAGGCAGAGGCTGCTGTGAAAGCAAAAGGGAGCCCAGCCTTGGGTGCCGGTGGCCTGTCCCATCCCATGAGCCACTAGGGCTTATTCTTCCAGCTCTGCTACCTGCTGCGGACTAGCTGTGTATGCGGCATTGTGTCGACATTGGATGATCAGACAAAGATGGTTATATCAAAATTGCTAACTGCTCTTGTGAAGCAAAAAAAGCTGATAGTAAAATAGACCCAAGACAAACAAACAAACAAAATATCTCCAAACTGGAATATATCCTAAGAGAACAAATAGGATGCTGAAATAGAAAGTTGGTTACAACTTTAGAGATTCAGGAAGCAGTCCTGGTTGCATAATAACTTTTAAAATACAATTAGTGCTATTTACAACCACCAAAGTATAGCCTGAGTAAGTAGAGATTGTCCAATAAGTATGTTTTTTTAAATTCATCATATAATCCATCATATTGATGGATTAAAAACAAAACACCACTTGGTTTTACTGAATTCATAAAAAATATTCATAAAATGAATCATGTATACATGAGAAAAACTCAGTTATATTTCAATATAGACATTTTTTAGCCTAATGGAAAAATACACAAAAATACATACAGCAGAGCAGTGGTTCTCAGACTTTGGTGTGTATGAGAATCACCTGATACGCCTTCATTTCCTATTGGCAGCCTATAGGAAATATAGGGGCATATTAAAACACAGATTTCTGGAATCACCTCCTTTCCTTGGAGTTTCTGATTCAGGAGGTCTGCAGTGGGGCTAAAGAGTTTGAATTTCTGACTGTAGAGGGCTGTTTCTCTGTTTTCTGTGTCCATCTCCATCACGGAAAAGGAAACAGTCAGGTTCCTGAGTGGAGGAGATGGGGATTAAAAAAATAAAGAAAGAAAGAGACCAAGAGGCAGAAACAGATTCATCAAGCTGGGCGCTAGGTGGGCGCCATCTCTCTGATGGAGAGGCAGCAAGCTCGGAGCCACAGAGCAGGTATATTTTATAGGGTCAAAGGAGCTTATTTGCATTCTTAACTAGCCCCTAGCATTATTGGATTTACATATTTAGACCCGCCCCTGCTGACACCTGGACAAAGGGAAGTCAGAAACTGAATAACACCCCCACCCTCTTGGGGGGGGGGGTGTAACTGGGACATGGACTCTGCCAGTGCCTCGGGCTCAGCTGACAATTTTTTAAATAATTTATTTTTTAAATAAAATTATTATCTGTGTACATATTTTACCATTGCCCCCCCATACATGCCTTCCCTCCCCAGAGTTTTGTGTCCATTGGTTGTACTTATATGCAAGTATACAAGTCCTTCGGCTGATCTCTCCCAGATTTTGCTACCCTCCCTGCTGTAATTTGACAGTCTACTTATTGCTTTACTGTCTCTGTATCTATCTTTTGGTTCATCAGTTTATAATGTTCTTTATTATCCATAAATGAGTGAGATCATGTGGAGTTTCTCTTTCATTGACTGGCTTATTTCACTCATCAGCTGACAATTTAAAGGATGTCCATGTGCCTTCTCAGGCAGCCCTCTACATCTGACAAGTTCCCAGATGATAGGATCTTGCTGACCTAGGACACTTACTATACTTTGAGAACCTCTACTGATATTCTTAATTGTAAAATGAGAGTATCACTTGCTGTGAAGTCAGGGTCAAAATAAGAATTCTCACTTATGTTTATCGTGTAATGACCCTACACAGAATAAGAAAAGCAAAACGTGCCCTAACGGGCTTGGCTCAGTGGATAGAGCATTGGCTTGTAGTCTGAAAGCTCCCAAATTTGATTCTGGTTAAGGGCATGTACCTTGGTTATGGGCACATCCCTAGTAGGAGGTGTACAGGAGGCAGCTGATTGATGTTTCTCTCCCGTTGATGTTTCTAACTCTCTATCCCTCTTTCTTCCTCACTGTAAAAAATCAATAAAATATATATATTTTAAAAAGTATGAAGAGATTCAAAAATTGAAAGAAAAAACCTATTTGTCTTCATTTGCAGATGATATGATAGATGACATGGACAATCCAAAACATTCATTTAGTAAATGATAGCATTTAGTGTGTGTGTATATATATACATATACATATGCACATACATATGCATATACATGTACATATACATATACTAAAAACATAATTTTCTAATTAGAACGATGTCCTTCCAGATGTCCTTCTGTCCTTCTGGACATCCTTCCGGACAAAGCTGGGGGAAGCCCAGGTCGCAGGTGCCTAAGGGAAGCCTGGGTCCTGATGCCAATGGGAAGCCGGTGCCAGCAGCCCGGGGGAAGGAATTCCTTCTCTTGCATGAATTTCATGCATCAGGCCTCTAATATATATACTGAGTTTTCCTCAAGAACCAATCAAAATTAAATACATGTTTTATATAAAATTCCCTCAAAAATTACAACTACTTGGGAACATAGCTAATGGGTATAATGTTTATGTGTACAAAAATTCTTTAATTTACTAAAGCAGGCAAAAAAAAAAAACCCTAGGAAAGTGATGGAAAGATATGCAGTATTAATGATGCTATTAACCTATTAATTTACTTAACCTATAAATATAAAGCAATACCAACCAACATCTCAGGAGAATTTTTTATAGACTGTAACAAGATAACCTTCACTTAATTTGGAAGAATACTGAAACCAGGGATGTGAGAAAATTTGGAGAAGTGGGAGGAAGTATAGAAATTAGAACTACAGGTATAATCAGATACACTAATGGATCACAACAGAGACCCCAGACATAAACACATACACAACTGAACAAAGTCAAACTCCAAAATTAGAACACGTGTGGATGTTTTGAAAACCCACAAGTTAATACAATGTATTGAGTTTAATAAAAATAATACTATCAGAACTAATGGGGTGCCCACCAACTTTAGGACAGTGGTACTTTGGGAAGACGGGAGGGCAAGCCCACTACAGCGTGCCATCCAAGGTTTTCCTGCATCAGCCAGCTCACCGTGAATGCATGCTACTAAGACTGCAGTCACTCAAACAATTCCTTTCTTCTTTATGCATGATGGTGACTCGCCACACTTTTACAAAGATCTCATCTCTTTTCTCTAAGAGTTTCTTTGGGAAAATTCAAGGCAGCAAAAACGCTTCAATAATCACTAACGTTGGCAAGTTGCCTTGATGAAAATTATTACCATACTGTGATGAACTTCTGGAAGTTGTGTTAATCAAATTGCACGAAGATGTCATTCCCTTAAAGGAAATATTGGGTTTCAGCAGCCTGTAAATCTGTATTCGCTCTTCTAAGTCACTGAAATCCAGTACCTGGCTCATCAGAATCAGCTGCAGATAAATCAGTGTGAGCCCCAGCCATTTGGCTCTCCTTCCCAAGACGCTGTTAATACTAAAACACTCAGGGGCACCTGCTTAGCATGTCTGCCTTCATAGGCCATTTCCAGTTTCTTTGTAAGTTTGCCAAGTGCTTTCAAATGAGTCCCCTGGGAAAAGGACCTATCAGTACTTTCCCCCTGCATGTTCTCAGGCTGATAGAACAGTTCTTTGATCATGCGAACCCGGGGCTGCTCTTCTTAGTTTCCCAAGCACAGAGAAGCCTTATGCTTGTGCAGCTAGGTAGCTCTGTGCCGTGCTGGATGGTTTGTGCCTTCCTTACAGCATGAAAGCTGCAGTCAGGATCTGTAAGTCCATGGAAGAGAGAGTATCTCAATGTTTCAACAAAAGTCATGCTAGGATTTTTCCAGTGGATTCGTGGAATGCCGGTTATTTGCTCTTTTTCCATCACTTTTCTCAACTATACCTTTTTTCCTTTCCACCTAAGCCCTCCTCCCATCCCCAACCTCACACGCACACTGGAAGGAATTCTAGGTCTTTCGCAGAGAAATGTTTTGTTTCCACTATCAGAGGATTAAAAAAAAAATCTATCGAATAGTAATGAAGTCATCAGCTTTAATAAACTAAGAAAAAAGTTAATTTTCTTTGTTTCTTGGAGTAGTGGGAGCACACACGTTGTTTAGAATTGTCACACCCTCTGATGACGGAAAACATTAGGGGAATGGAATTCCCATCAGGAAACCTAGGGAGGAAAAATCCCTTCCTCTGGGAGGGTGTTAAGTTTCTTTTTCCAAAGAGGGCAAAGGATCCACTAACTAAGATGAAAGCCAAACCAGGATGCCTGTGACAGCAGTGAAGCTCATTTATGTCTTTCCTCCCCAGCAGAGAAAGAAATCTGACAGATTAACTCTAGTAATGGCGGAAGGGGGCGGGGTGTGAGAAGGGGGAAGAAGGTCAGATTTCATTTTCTGATTGAACTCCCCTACATTTTGAATAACTTTGCATTTAGAAATAAACCAATTTCAACACTCTGGGCAATCATAACATCATTGAGAACTAGTTTCCCCACCTGTGAAATGTGGTTTGTTTTTTAACCTACCTTAGAGAATAATTATAAAGATCAGCTGTTGAGAGAATAGAAGTTGGTGAAGGAGAGGAAGATCCAAACATTTGCAGGAGTTTGGGAGGCCACTGAAATGTGACTGTCAAGGCGAGAGGAGGATGGGCTCTGTAGGATTGGGATGAGCAAGTGCACTCACAAAAGCATTTCACGCATTAAAAAAAAATGTTATTGGTGACTACATTAGGTACCCGTGCAGGGTCAGGAGCATAAACACTCTGCCAGACAAAGAAAAAATAAAACAAAGCCACAAGTCTCTGGTAGTTCCCAAATAACAGGCTGCAGCTCCCCGAGTGATGAGAATAAAAGAAAGGGTGTGTGTTGGGGGTGGGGGGGTGCGCTCTGGATTGAAACAGCCTAAGAATTACCTCAGAGTACAGGTCCTACCTGGTTCTTAGGTACCTTAGGAAAGTTACTTTTCTTTTCTCACAGCTTTATTCCACCACCCCCATCCTATGAATAGTTAGCATTTCCTTGCTGTGGTGAGAACATAAAGATTTACTCTCTTAGCAACATTCAAGAATATGATACAGTATTACTAACTATAATCAGCATGCTATACATTATATCCCCAAATGTGTTCATCTTAGAGCTGGATTGTTAACCTTTGACCAATATTTCCTATTTCCTTTACCCACCCGCCCACCCTGCCCCCGGTAACCACTACTATACTATCTGTTTCTCTGCTTTGCCTTTTTTTAGATCCCATATATAAATGTAAGGAACATCATTCAGTATTTGTCTTCCTCTGTCTGAGCTGGGAAGTTATTTAATTTCTTTCAGTCTTGATTTACCCCCAAATGATAATACTGGAACATAATGTTTCCATACTGAAACATCAACATCGACATCATCATCATCATCATCATCATCATCATCATCTATGCTTTCCATGGTGCTTGTGAGACTTAAACAATATCATTTATGCTCCTCAATAAATGTTATTTGTTACCACCTCATGAGAGTGCTCTTTGTACACAACAATGTTCTGTGCAGATGGAAGGAGTGTTTGGTTTGTTTTATTATCATTCACTATATGATATTTAAATAACAAATTTATGAATATCAAATCAAATAAAAACTTTAGTTAAATTAATCACTTCCAGGGTGGTAGTAGATATTATCTTAACTGCTATAATTACATAATTTGAAGGTAAGTGTTTATTTAATTTTTAGATCCTTGTGGAGTATGTTCTTGTGAATAATATCAATAGAAAAGTATTCTAAAAAAACATTCTATTCTGGCATAAAAAAATCTCAAAACTATAATAGAAATATCTGTATGGATTCATATTGATGATTTTGTAAAAAATATACATAAGTCAAAACTCAGATATTGGCCATTTCTACATTTTCATTATATGTTTTATAGTTTTTAAATTTTCAATGAGAATAACACTAGATCTTAACAGAACCTTTTTTGAAAAACTGTTTCAGACAATAAGAAAGAATTGGGTGCACTCCATAAAAAAATAGATCTATAAAGCTCCTTTTTTTTTCTTATAAAATATATCATACACAAAGAAACATATATGAGAACATATAATTTAAAGAATAAAAATAAAGCAACCACCCTAGGAACGATTACCCAGGTTAACTAATAGAACACTGTTAGAAGCCTCTT
This sequence comes from Vespertilio murinus, assembly GCA_963924515.1. NCBI lineage: Eukaryota > Metazoa > Chordata > Mammalia > Chiroptera > Vespertilionidae > Vespertilio > Vespertilio murinus. The sequence continues at coordinate 132,108,359 of OZ004708.1, read as the reverse complement.
TTTTGCCCCTCCCAGTGAAGTTTCCTTCCTTCCCCAGATCTAATCATAATCCTCTCTGTGATAACAATTTCCCTTCTTTCCTTCTATGCATGCATATTTAAACAATACATTGTTTTAGCTTTACAAGTCTTGGAACTTCCATAAAATGAAATCACTTGCATATATTCTATACCTACTTCTTTCACTGAATATTATGTTGATGGGATGTTCTTCTACATTTGGTATCCGTTGTAATTTGTTCATTTTGCTTGAAGTACATTATTATAATGCATGTATATACCAATTTATAATAGATGAACATTTGGGTTGTTTCCATTTAGGAATGTTATGTAAGAGTCACTCTGAAAATGTTTGTGTAAGTTTTTAGGTAAATGTAAGAATTTCTCTATAGTATAAATCAAGAATGGAATTTCAGGATCATAAGAAATATACACCTTCAAATATGCTAGAAAATGTCAAATTATTTCTCAAATTGGTTTTATCAACTGACCACTGCAAAGGATAAGAATTCTCCTTGCTCCCCTATCCTCAACAATATTTGATATAACCATTTTCTTTTCCTGAATCCATATAGCACTCAGAGGAATCTTTCCAGAACTTTAATGGGATTGCATTCTTGCTTTTACCTCTTCAATGGATTACCTTACAGCCAGAATACTTAAATACTTGGTCTAAACCACCAGCCCCACCTTACCTGATCCCAGCCTGTAGAAATTTAAATTTTGTCAGTTCTATGGGTGAACTGTCCTATGCTAAATCCACCTCAATTTGCATTTCCCTGATTACTAACCCAATGGCACACCTTTTCCTCAGTTTACTGGCCATTAGTGCTTCCCCTTCTATAAAGTGCCTGACTCTACCTTTTGCCTGGTTTTCTACACTGGGATCTCTAGGGCTGTCTGTCTCTCATCCCTTTATATGTGTCCTTTCTTCTGTTTCAATAATTCACTCCGTCAATTATATGTGGATGCAATAATCTCTCACACTCTGACTTCTATTTTCAGGGTCTTTAAAGTATCTTTTGGTGAAGAGAAGTTTTTAATTTTAATGTAGTTAAATGTATTAGTCTTTCCTTTATAATTTATAGTCTCTCTGTGTTAAGAAACCTTGAAGATATAAAAATTTGCTCCTATATTAACTGACTTCTAATGAAGGAGCGGGCAAAAGAAGGTTTGCGGTTGTAAATATGTGAAACAGTTTATTCTTGCATTATTATGTATTTATTAGTGTATTATTTATTATTATTAACCTACTTTTGCCCATCCTTGCATTTTTATAATTTGCTTTTCAAGTTTATAATTGCAAGTCACCTGGAATGAATTTTTTAGAAGGTAGTGATCCAATTTCATTTTTTTTCCATTTATGTGTGACCAACTGTCCCAGTCCCATTTACTAAATAGTCCAGGTCTCTCCACTGATTTACAAAACCTTCTCTGTGAAACTCCAAATGTTTTTTAAGCATTTAATTTTTACTGGGTTCAATTTTCTGTTCATTTGACAATTTTTTTAGGTTGGTCATTTATTTACCAGAAAAGCTTCCACTATTATTCTTCTTAAAAATTTATCTTTATTTTTGAAAGTCTCACAGATATCCTCTTTTTTCCCCCAATGGTCCCTTCCACCCCACTCTTAGCCCTTCCCCAAGTCTGTGTCCATGGGTTATGCATACAACTTCTTTGGTTAATCTCTTCCAAGTCCCCCTTCCCTCTGAGATCCATCTGTCTGGTGCATGCTTCCATGCCTCTGAATCAATTTTGTTCTTCACAGTTTATTTTGTTCATTAGATTCCACATATAAATGAGATCATGTGATACTTGTGTTTCTCTGTCTGGCTTATTTCACTGGTTTATATTTAACAAATGTGAATTGTTACTATCATTTGATTTAATAATTGTATATTGATAACAATCTTACTTCAATTTTCAGAGATTCAACTCTGAATCTATATTCCATATTAAACACAATCCATAACTTCTGCTTTAATATAAAATAACAATAAAGTATTTGGGATTAAGTTACCTACTACCATCATAGACATATTCCAAATATTTTAAATTGGAGGAAATTGACAGAAAGGTGTTTGAGGAGCATTCTTAGAACATCAAAGTATTTTGTTCCATTTTTCATCAGGCATCAAAATGGCCAAGAGTGTCAGGGGAAAGCAGGGATAAAAGTTTCAAATCAAAGAAGGAACCTAAATGTCACAGAACTTAAAAACATATAGTCATTGTAGGAATATTTAAATATACAGAAAGAAATATAAGCCATATGAAAATCACATTTTGACTACTCTCTGATTTAGTGATTCATTTGAACCCTCTGCACCAGATCCCTTCTATCTTGGTAAATAGTAGAGATCTGGGAGATTTCTAGCTCCTTCACAGCCTGGAGGATTTCCCAGTTCTGGGAGTGTCACCACCTCTGTTCCACTGGGAGCAATAACAGGTTGAGTTTCAGCAGGAATAATATTATACTCTCTCAAGGCCTGCTCTCCTGAAAACAAACTAATCTGAACTTCAAAAATAACCTTTGAAAAAAGGGGTACAGATGAATTAACATACTGAGTATTTTTATACAAATCCCAGATATGGTTACAATACTCTTTCTTTACTTCCCATTGCCACTGCCCAGCTGCCAGTGTCTCTGGGTTTGGAGTAATCAGAAAATGTACTAGACCACCCAGTGTAAGGGCTAGGTATACAAGCAGGAAGAACATGGATCAGGCCTTTGCCATTTGGTCTGCCAGACTGGTTTGGTGAGGGTGATAATTATTAACATGGCAGTTATGGGCATGGTAAACGGTCAGGGAGGCCATATGGACACTAGGCAGTAAAGGCACCGGGTTTGAAATCTGTGGCAATAAAACAACTAGACTGCATTCCTACTACTCTTCATTATGAATGATTGTGAAGTCATATTTCTTCACTTCAAAAATGGGATCAGTAGGAGGCCTGAGTCCCCTACGGGTTCATAGCAAGGAGCAAGGAGATAAAGGAAAGCTTTGTAGACTAGAAAGGCCCAGACACATGAGGGGACAAAGAACAATTATGTGAAAGCTAAACCCACCTGGACAAAGGCCCTGACTAGCAGAAAACTGGTTTTGTAGAGCAACTGGCTTATGAGGGTTTTATGAATATCAAAACGTGCATAACGTATCGTAAATACTATCAGGGAGAGAAAAGTAAGTAGGATTAGTTTGTGGCAGCCAGAGGTATAGTTCCAATAAACTCTAAGTTCTGGGGCCAAAATCAATGTTCTTTCCAATGTGACCTGTTCCAAACAGCCTCTGATATGATCACTCAGTGAAATGCTGTTATTGATGAGTCTTGGTAATTTACTGCTAAAAATAAAACTGCCATGGTCCTCATCAGTGATGAGAATCAGACTTACTGTACAAGACAAAAAGCCACAGCCCTTTACTGTGAGGATGACTTTACCTCTTGGTTATGAAAAGATTTCTTTTCAGTGGTATCAGAACAGGGTTGAATAAGTTTTCATTTTTTAAAAAAAAGTATGTAAATGTGAGGATTCAGAACACGGGTTATATAAAATCAGAATAAAACTTTCAAATCAAAGAGAGAACCTAAATATCACAGGAGAAATTAAAAACTTACAGTCACTGTAGGTAAATGTAAATATACAGAAATACATATAAGACCATTTATGAAAACCACGCTTTGTCTACTCTCCTCATTAGTTATTCACTAATGATTTGACCTTTCTCCTTCTCAACATCTGTTTGGGGAGGAGGATTAAGAAAGGACTGTTTCTCTGCCAGGGATTTTCCTCACAGCCACTCTAGAAGTGACTCATCATCTCCATTTTACAAAGTAAGCACTGGAACTCAGGGATGTCAAGTCACCTGTTCACAGACCGAAAGTAGGATTCAGATTCAGACAAAAGGATTTCAAACTTCAAGGTTTCCCCTGAACCCAGACCTTGAGAGGAGTGATGCTTAGTGACATCAGCAAGACGGCAAAATAGGAAGCCTTTGACAGGGTTTGGAGCATAGAAGACACGACAAATACCGGTACTTGTTGCCTAAACATATTTATGCATTTGTAAAGGACAGTTCTATTAAAATTTCCCAAATGTTAAAGGTTAATGTTTAAAATTAACTGGAAAGGCTGATTTTCAGAACTTTATGATATAAGTTCACCAGGAATTCACAGCAGGTTAACATCATGACTGAAAGACTTAAAGATGTGGGTCTTCTTAAGACTTAATGGAAGATGTGCTCCAAACAACTGATCCATAAGAAACAATGCACATATACTCATAAGTAAGAGAGGGCCTTTTAGGCAGAAGGAGCGTTGGTACAAAGGTGAAAAAGTATGAAAAAGCCTTTCTAATTAGAGACTTTGTAAAAAAAAAAAGTTCAGAAGTTCTGGAGTATAGGACATAAGTAGAAGAATGATAAAAAGTATGTGGCAGGTAGTCAAATTGTGAAAGACTTTAAGGTCCAAATTAAATAATTTAATGGAAACACATAGATTTAGTCAGAATTAGTCCCATCTTCTCTACAATCTCGATTAAATATGAGAACTAAAAGCAACAACCAAAGATGTTGCTCGTAGTATATCTGTTGTTAAGATCAATGCATGAGTAAACTACCCATTTGTAAAGTCCTAGGCAATGTATCTGATCTCAAGAAGAATTAATCTGGGCCACTTTTTGTGTATCTCACAGCACTTGTTACTATCTTACAATATTTTTCACATTTCACTTTATATTCTACTAGAGGCCTGGTGCACAAAATTCGTCCCCTCAGCCCAGCCTGTACCCTTTCTGATCTGGGACCCCTTAGGGGATGTCTGACTGCCCTCTCACAACCCGGGACTGCTGACTCCTAACTGCTCACCTGCCTGCCTGCCTGATCACCCCTAACTGCCCCCCACCCCTGCCAGCCTGATACCTTTATCTGCCTCTGCCTGCCAGCCTGATTGCCCCTAACTGTTCCCCCTTCCCGCTGGCTGGTCACCCCCAACTGCCCCCTTGCCAGCCTGGTTACCCCTCACTGCCCCCCTCTGCTGGCATGGTCACCCCATGCAGCCTGCTGTTCAATCGCTTGGTCATCCTTCACCAATACCCCTGCTGGCCTGGTTGCCCCACGTAGCCTGCTGGTCAGTAGTTTGGTCGTGTGCCCTCCCCCCCCCCCCCCCTTGCTGGCCTAGTCGCCCCATGCAGCTTGCTGTCCAATTGTTCCTGTGAGGGCATCGTGACCAATTTGCATGTTACCCTTTTATTAGTATAGATAAGTTAATTGTGCCATTTCCCTCAACTACATTTTTAGCCTCTTGCTTATTTCTGTATCTACCACAGAGGTTGGGTTAAATGAATGGCACCAAATGAAACTCAGGTAAATTATCCTTTTTCATAAATTTTATAATTGGTATCTTTATTGAATGAATGTAATACCAGAAAAGGTCTCTCATAATATGATTAGCTTACATTAAACACACACACAGACCCACAAGAGAGCATCGTGTTTGGTTACTCACACCTGACCCCTTGTTTTCCTTAGGCTTGAGTCAGCAGAAATATGAAGCCCATGAGGACTGCCTGTATTCCCAGCCCCTGTAACCCTGCTTACTTATCTAGCTATTGTGAACTTTAACCCCCTTATTTTCTTTTGCAGCCTGTATGTTTGTGTACCATTCACCTGCATGAAAGAGAAACTCCCTGTTCTAAAGAATCCAGCTATAGAAATTTGGGAGGCATGGAGAGAAGAGACTGGTCAACATACACATTTGGTATTTCTGCATAGAATGACCAATAGAGCTCTTTCAAGGTAATCTTGGCTCTAACTGCTAATCCAGATAGGAAGTGCCTAATCTTTACAGAACTACTGAAGAAATGAGTATGTTTTTCTTTGCTTATCACAGGTTCAGTTATAGGATAAAACCTCAAAGACCTATGTGCCACACCACCCAAAGGGCTCAGTGAAAAAGGAAAAAAAAAAAAACTAGCATGTTGGATGATAAGGGAATAGGACAGTTGCATAAGCCCAACCACACTTAGGGCTATATAAAGGGAGTATCAAAATCAGAAGTAGAAAAGTTAAGATTTTTCACGTTGCTTCCTATAATTTTTATTTTATTTTTATTTTTTTTATTTTTGTAGCAAACACATCCCACATTTCTGATTATATATATTTATGTGAATTTACCCTGCCATAGTTAAAAAGTCATTTTAGGCTTTTTAAAATAGTGCTGAATTCAAAAGGTATAAATCCTATAGCTAAAGGTATCTTATTTCATAGTCAGATATTTATGCTAAGCTCTTAATAATATATCTTTCAATTTTAGGCCATGATCTTGTTATTTGGCATCCAAGTACATTAATTTAGTTAATGATGCTTTAGTTTCTTGTGGGAATTAATGCGATTTCTAAAAGCATTCATAGCTAAAAATGCTTCTTAAGCTCTGGAAAATTGCAAACAGCTAAGACCGGTATCATAGTTCTGGAGGAATCAACAGTTTCTCAAGTTCCTTAAGGGAGGATTACTTCAGTACATGTTCCAGGGAAGGGGAAGTAGCATGGGAGAGAGGTGGTCGCAGATAAGGGGTTTCATATTCCAGGACTGCAAAGAATTTAGGAGAGTCTTTCTTAATTCTCTGAGGCTTGTCCATTGTGATAAATTATATAAAAAAGATCTAAGTGGATAGCTTTTGAAAAATGATCTGCTTCTCTCTTCTCACCCCCACTCTCCCCCCCCCCACCCCACACACACCAAAATATGTCAGTCTGTTCCATGCCACCATGCTTCAGGTCATATTTTGTTGGTCAATTCATTTTGTTCATTAGATTCCACAAATAAGTGAGATAAACCAAATATTTATATACTTATGTGCTTAGTCCATGAATACAGACTGTAAGGTGTTGAAGGTCTGGGGAGGAGGGGGTTGAGCAGAAGGGGATTAAGGGGGGAAAATGGGGGACATCTATAATACTGTCTGTATCATATATATATATATGGTACCTTTCAATACCAGAAAACTCAATATAATTTACTTTTGAGAAATTATTTCTGATTTCTCTTTTGAATATTAATCTAATGTATGTGCTATCATTATAATATGCAGAAATTGTTTTTAGAGAGGAGAAAAATACACTTATAAATCAAAATATCAGAAAATATACCAAATTACAATTCATTATTCTAAATTATTCTTTTTTCATCACCTTGGAAAAGATGAAATTTCTATAACATTATAGTTTATTAGATAAATGTTTGGGGAGATTTTTGAAGCTTCTTTCCTTTTTGTTTTACTTTTTTCTACTGTTTATAAGAGCAATAGTTTGGTTACATGAAACCTCTTTTCTATCAAAGGGGGGTTAATTCTCTTTAATAAATTTTATATTAAATAAGACAATGGAAACGAATGATGGGGATCAACTCTCCTGTGAATGGGAAGAATCAGTGTCCCCCAGTTTAGTAGTTTGGAAAATGAATGCAAATTGGTGCCACCAACTAAGATATAGAAGAAGAAATAGCAAATTTGAAAAATGATGAGCTCAACAGTAGTGATGCCATTAATTAATTAATTAATAAGGATAAACCAAAAACAAACAAACAAACAAAAAAACAAAAAGGAAAAATGGCAGAGGAAAAATGTCAGCATCTTAGATAACTACTCAGTAAATCCTACCACAAACGTCTCCTCCTAACAATAGATGGAAGACACATTTCAAAGGTGAGGTTTCCAATGCTGATGTGAAACATGGACCTCAGGTCAGGGAAGCACATAACACCTAATAACTTAGATCATCCCCTGGGGTTGAAAGGTAAAGTATAGTGTGACACACCCCACAGCCAGAGGATAAACCGGCTTGGGTTACCTAGGCATTGTTTGGCTGCCCTCATCAGAAACATAAACTGTCTCCACAAGTTTAAGATAAAACAGGCGAGGCCTGATCATTTGACTCAAACAAAACCGTCTTAAGTGACACTGCTCTCTTCCCTGCTGGTATGGCCCAGGGCTCTGAGTTAGGCCCCGCTGGGGACTGTATCTGCAAGGATTATGGTTGAGTTTTCTGAGTTGGCCCTTTTCTTTTACAACACTCACTAATATGATCATCTTATTTTTATTGAAACAACATGATAAAAGTTGCATAAAATCTGAAAAACAGTAACTACACATGAAGAAATTCCGCCAGGAGCAGTACCACCCTGAGATGAGTCTTGAAAGGTAATAGCTTTGTGGGATTTGGCCGCCTGCTGATAATATTTCATGTTAAGTTTCCACAGCCAAAAGCACATCAATCCAAGTGATTTTTGCACCTTCTCCTCCCAAGTATGTGAAAAAACAGAGGGAAAAAGTGCATAACACAGGCTTCTGATATAACTTTGGGGATCATTTTTACTGAGATGGCCACACATCTGTGAATATTAAAAAATAAATTTTGGCACTTTTATTCTTTATTGTAATATTATCATCACTTATTTCCTTCTCTATGAATATTTTATACCCCACCCATTCTATGACCCAAACGAAAATAAATCTACTCCAAGCAAAACATGTGTGCTTATCTAAACAATGCAAGCAAGTATAAAAGATTAAGATCAAGTCCCCACTAAAAACTGAGAATGCTAAAAAAATAAAACTGAAGGTTTTTTTAGTAATATGTTTGCTTTGAATTCTATTCTCCTGGAGACCCTATAAACACTCAAGATTTCAAGAACTTCTCCATGTGTAAAGTTTAATAAGCACTGAAATAATTTATATTGTTTCCAGAAACATATATGTAGATCAGATACACACTAAAAACATTAAGGAAATTATTTTTAAGATTCTAAGAAAGTAGGTGATTTAATTTTTGTTACAGTGATAATTGCTTCAAATGTTATGTCTCATTAATCAATTAATTAAGTAGTTGGTCATCTATTATATTTCAAACCTGAGCTAAAAGAATTATGAATGTAAATATATATTAACATGTACACAAAATTTATATAAATGTAGTTTAATTAGTTTAAATATAAAAATGTCAAAAAAGGGACCAAAGGATTAAAAGTAAATGTTCTAAAATGTCCTGATTCATTTACGACTTTTGATGTGTAAGATTCACAGAGTAAGCACAGAACTCAGAGGAAGGTATTCCTTTGTGCAGTGAAGCTGAGAGAGATGGATGATTCTACTAAAAGTGGCTCAGATAATTAGATTGTGCCTCCTTTGTGGTCTCTGTAAATATTTGGTTTAAAAAAAAAACCCTCAAAACAAAAACAAGGCAAGTACTATTGATCTGGCCTTTTTCTCTCTGTGTAAACTAAGTCTGGTGTCACTCTGACACTTTATTGAGGTGTAATTGACAATGAAAAAGTATATATATTAAAGCTATACAAGTAGATTTGAAACATGTACACATTGAGAGCTATTCACCACAATTAAGCCCCTTTGTTTGTTTTGTGCTGTGTTTACAGTTTGGACTATTTTTTACCATGTATATGTATTAGCTATTTAAAATAAATATATAACATTGTTAAATAAAAATGATTTTGTTCCCCAAAGATAAAATGACAAATCAACTTTACCGAGTCTTATGAACTGAAGTGGAACACTGCTTATAATGAATTGACTGACCCCATTTATGCAAATCCCCCCTCTGGCCCTTTAATGGGATGTTTTGCAAAGTCTCTTGTGGTCAACTGCAGGCAGGAAGGGGCTCTTTGGAGTTCAAGATGGAAATGAGACCAGAGCCGAACTGGGAGTTTCACACAATGTCAGCCCACCCTTTCCCTGTGGAATAGGAACTGTTGGCAAAGTAGACATCCTCTCATAGAATAGGCTCAGCTTTCTCTTTGAAAAATATACAAGAAAGAAAAAGAACATTCTAGCATGCAACCACAAGGAATGTGCATTAGGATCCTGTTTAGAGGAATCAAAGTCTGTATCTTGAATCAGGATTCTGACTGCCCTCCCTCCGTATGTCTGTCTGAACCGGCAGTTAGATGATCCTTTTCTTCATTTTTTTACAGTGATATTTGAAAGTCTATAGTGAACTATCAGTGAAAAGCAAAGTTAAATGGAATGTTCCAAAATTATCCAGTAAATTCATCCTAAGAAAATAAACAACCAGAATAATTCAAGTCAAAAAATTTCCATTACCACTCTTTTTCCCCCCTTCTAATTATCAAGTTTACTTTGGCTGCATTATCCTAACATCTATTATATCAGGACCAGAATATACCAAAATAACTGCATTGAGTTATATTTTTAACATGAATAATAAGATTTAGTAGTCTGTCTGTCTGTATTTGCAAATTTATTTTGGAGCTATTTTAATGAATGTCCTAACCTTATTATCTCCCTAATCTGCAAACCAAACAAGTTCAGTCACCTCAAAAGTTGTGCCAAATAAGGTAAGAAATAAAGCTGAGGCAATCTGAGGTTTCACAAAGCCTTCACAAATTTGCTAATGACTTTTCATCAGCATTTGCCTATTATAGTTACTTGTGTATCCTCTAAAATGCTACCATTCAATTAAGCAAGTTTGAAAGGGAATTTTTTATAAAACTTTCCTGGGAAGATCTGATAATATTTATATGTTGTCAATTGTAGATTATGACAAGACTTTGGCATTAATATCTATGTGGTCTTGGTGTGTGTGTGTTTTAGTTTATTCTCACTGGAGGATATTTTTTTTTCTTTTTCTTTAAAAAAAAATCTTTATTGATTAAGGTATCACACATTTGTCCTCATCCCCCCATTCCCATCCCAAATCCCTCCTCATGCATACTCCGACTCCCCTGTTGTCTGTGACCACTGGTTATGCCTATATGTATGCATACAAGTCCTTTGGTTAATCTCTCACCCTTACCCCCACCCTCCCCTACCTTCCCTCTAGGTTTGATAGTCTGATCGATGCTTCTCTGCCTCCAGGTCTATTTTTTGTTTATCAGTGTATGTTGTTCATTATTTCCCCTAGATGAGTTAGATCATATGATACTAGAAATACACTTATAAGAACCGAAACTGAAACAAGCAATAATGATTACGCTGAGAGGCAAATGCCGAGGATATTTTTACATCAATTTTTTTAGAGAGAGTGGAAGAGGAAAAGATAGAAAAAAACATCAATGTCGGAAACACATGGATTGGTTGCCTCCACACACGTGCCCCAACCAGGGTCAGGGATTGAACGTGCAACCTAGGTACATGCACTTGACCAGAATAAAACCCGGGACCTGTCAGTCCCCAGGCTGACACCCAATCCTCTGAGCCAAACCAGCTAGGGTGTATTACTGAGTTTTCTATTCTGTGATCATAAATTCTACTTCCTACAGATGAAACTCAATTGTGCACTTTGCACTGTTACACAGGAAGCTCATCCTCTTCAATAATTTGGGGGCACTGACTAGCTTTCTGCAGGGACAGGAATAATGTGATGTACAAAGGATCTGACACCCTAGGCCCAACACTGAAAAACATCTGGTTCACTCTGGAGTGCATCACCCAGCAGTCAAGAAGAAAGAGAGTTTCTTGAAGCCCCATATCTCTAGCTTGATTGCTGCTAGCTGGCTTCTCCAATGATATATATTACCATCTTGCCTTGTGTAATATAACACTGAGAGATGATTCTAGGATTTGGCTATACGTGCAAGAGAAAGTATTATGAATTCTATACAATTAAGAAATATATAGTAGTATGTTTTACATTATTCAGTTCTTCATCTTCTCCTTGCTCATACTCATCCTCCCCCAGCCAAAAGTATAATCCTCCTAAATGAAATTCTCCACTGCTTAAAATCTTCCAATGGCAACACATTGCCAGTGAGACAAGCCACAAATGCCTTGCAGGCCACATAAGCGCAACTATTACTTGGTTGCTATATGTCTTCCTCATCTTTCACTTGATGATCTACAAAGACCAGATCGCTACAGTTCCTCAATGCACATGAGTAATGCATGCTGCTGTCCATAATGTTTCCTCTGCCTGCACTCTGACAAACCTTGACCTGTTGACCCATATCTAAGACTCGGGTCAGACATATCTCCTTAAAAAAGCTACTTCTCAAGCCATGAACCCTCCTGAACTCAGACTGAACAACGGGCCCTTCTGGTTGATTCCACAGGACTCTACTCTGTCTTCTGTTACAGAATGTATCATAGTGGGTTTTCTCCCTCCTTCCTTCTCAGGAAACTGTGAACACCTCAAGGTCAGGACAAATGTGTTCACCAATATTTTACTCATCTCTATGCTGCCACCTACCTTTTAGGATGGGAATGGGTGGAGAGAGAGAGAAAAAAAAATAAAAAAACAAAGACAAAGGTAACAGAAATGTCTAGAGAGAACCATGACACCAGAGGAATTCTAGAGCCAAGCAATTTGCTTAAAGGAAAACAAAGTTTATTACATGAAATTGTTATGTCTCTGCTGCTTTTAATCTGAAAGAGTAAAAGGAACACAAGACTCAATGTTCGTAGGTTAGCTTCTTGGTGAATGATAAATATTATCTCTGTTTTTACAACATGCTGTTTCCCCTCTAATCATTTTTCTCATCTGAAATGCTTGTTCCAACTCTCTAAGCCAGCTGTGGGCAAACTACGGCCCGCGGGCCAGATCCGGCCCATTCGGCTGTTCTATCCGGCCCACGGAGCCAAAAGAGCGGAGGGTTCTCTTGCTCTCCCCTCCGCTCCTTCACCAGCAGCCCAAGATGAGAGTGCCAGCATGGTCAGGTTGCTTTTGTTCCGGCCCTCCGGTCCAGTTTAAGAACTCATTGAGGTTTGCAGATTAGGGAGTCAAAAAGTTTGCCCACCCCTGCTCTAGGCCCATTTTGACATAGCACTTGAAGCCTGGGCAAGGTATTATGTCTCCATGATACCTTCTACAGTTACTCTAGGAAACATTATTTTTATCATCTCTGAAACTCTAGAACACTGACCCTTTACTCTCACCACTCATAAATATTTTAGGGCTTTCTTTCCTTCATATTCCTTTAATCTGATTAACATATTGATAACTGTATTGTGGCTAAACCACTGATACTCCTATTTGATATTGACTATAAATAAAATTAATGCTCAAATAAATGTTTTTCTCTTTTCTCTAATTTCTCTTTCAGTTAGAATATTAAGTACATGGAAAACAGTTGGATAGATTTGAATGTATTTTAGACTTTTACCCATCTGTGGTTCTTTTATTTTCTTTTTTCGTCTGTGTGTTCTTTTTTTTTTTTTTTTAAAAATATATATATATATATATTTTATTGATATTTTACAGAGAGGAAGGAAGAGAGATAGAGAGCCAGAAACATCGATGAGAGAGAAACATCGACCAGCTGCCTCTTGCACACCCCCTACAGGGGATGTGCCCGCAACCAATGTACATGCCCTTTACCGGAATCGAACCTGGGACCTTTCAGTCTGCAGACCAACGCTCTACCACTGAGCCAAACCGGTTTCGGCCGTCTGTGTGTTCTTATAAAAACCTGAAATTTCAAGTGTCTGAGGGTAAAGAAGCTGTTTATAGGCTGGGGAAAGCTTACTTCCCCTAAAGTAATTGAAAAATCTGTAATGTTCAAATGTGCCAGATATTCTCTATGTGACCTTGGGAAAGTATATTTCCTCTTTCAATTTTAGGCTGCTCCTTGTAAAATTGTACACCAGATGATAAGAGGAATCTTTCCAAATATAAATTTCCAATTTCCAAATATAGAGTAGTTTTATTTATTTATTTTACTTTTTTAAACATATATATTTAATTGATTTCAGAGAGAAAGGGAAAGGGAAAGATAGAAACATCAATGCTGAGAGAGAATCACTGATTGGCTGCCTCCTGCACACCCCCTACCAGGGATTGAGCCCGCAACCTAGGCATGTGCCCTGACCAGGAATCAAACCATAACTTCCTGGTTCATGAGCCAATGCTCAACCACTGAGCAACATCAGCCAGGGCAGAAACACTCTTCTAAGAGCTTTTATTATTGTATTTAATTTAAGTGCTTTTAAAATAATACTAAGTTATTTCTCATACAACACTCCATTCTGAGCGATGTGCTATTGGTAGCTTCCTTCAGCATATAAGGAAACTGAGGCTCAGAGAGTAACATTTGGAAAACAAAGGTGAGATTTAAATTTCAGCCCTTTTACCCTAACACAACTATTATAATTTATATCTCTACCCACCTAGCCTTTGCATATACATATTCTTCAACAGTCTTTTTGTTCTGATTTATTCATGGACTTTTGAAAGAACTGTCAGTAGTCTCAGGAATACTTTGAATAGTCTAAGAAGTAACTTATGGAGAACAGGACTAAATAGAGGAGTAGCTGCAGACTCTTGTGTACCAATAATAATCAAACACATGTTTAATCTTTACTTTTGAAAACATTATTTAAAAAGCGTTGACAGCCGAAACCGGTTTGGCTCAGGGGTAGAGTGTCGGTCTGTGGACTGAAAGGTCCCGGGTTCGATTCCGGTAAAGGGCATGTACATTGGTTGCGGGCACATCCCCAGTAGGGGGTGTGCAAGAGGCAGCTGGTCGATGTTTCTCTCTCTTCGATGTTTCTAGCTCTCTATCTCTCTCCCTTCCTCTCTGTGAAATATCAATAAAATATATTAAAAAAATAAATAAAAAGCGTTGACAATTGATAAATCAAGAATACTAACCTCTAATAATAATGACTTGCATTAAAAAAACACATTCAGTATCTCTTATCCTCACAACAATTCTATTGGGATATCTATCTTTTGACTATCTCTGTTGTTGATTTTCCTTTTAATCCATCTTATGCAATGTCAATATATCTTCCAAAATGCAAAATTCACACTGGAATGTATCTCTCAAAAAGTTTAAATATTTCCTAAACATTTAGAGAGTTTATCTCTTAAATATTTTTAAATTTACTAACTGATAGATTTATATATTATATAAATATATATGTGTGTAAGGAATGTATAATACTTATAATACACTTCAGGGTATGAGGAAAAATATGGTTTACATATGAAACAGTTTATTCTTGTATTATTTTCCATACTAACTGTAAACCTACTTGTGCTGCACTTTGTATATATAGGTGTCACAATTCTAACACATTCAATTTTCAACCTATATTTATAGAATAATCTTGTACTCCCTGTTTTTGCCTTTTCTTACTCAAGTATCCAATTATACCGAATTCATTTGCTTTCACTTGAATATGATATTTGCTTTTCATGTTTTTATTTATATTGATACTTTTCACTGATAGTATCCTATTCCTCCTTTAAGGCTCAAGTATCATCAACTCAACTTTCAAGACTTAAATGCAATGTAAACTTGGAAGTCTCTCAATCATACCAAGGCGCTTCCACAGCTCTGTGCATTTGTGCCATATGTCACATTTTATCATCTCATTTCTTCATGTGCCTGTTGGGTTTCTCATGGAGCCCTAATATAGTCCTAGAACACAGTAAGTGAATACTAGAGGATTTTAAAGCCATAAATTTTAAGATGGCACAGAGTAACTATTACGTGTATTTAACAGAAGAAGCATATTCCAAAAAGTGAAATTGACTTGCTGAGGCTACAGACTAACTCCTATGGGATATTAACACCTATTAGGAGCACATGAGAAAGCTGGCTTCCCAAATGTTCCTCCCTTTCTCATGTGTAACAGGAACTGAAGAATGACAAAGCTGGGGATGAGGGTGAAAGGTGCTAAATATGGGAAAAGAATACCAAGGCAAATTTAGAGGGACTGAATTATGAATGATTAAATTTTATGACCACAAATCTCAGTCATCTCTGAGAATTACTTTTCATATTTTCTTGGTTAGCTATTTCACATCTCTGCTTTACCCTCCATCACTCTCAGGCATCTCCTCACTCTCCAAAGCTGACTTCTCTTACTTCAATAAAAAAGTAGAAGTAGCTGCATCTGAGGCTTACAGCAAGTAAGATGGCTGAACAAATGCACATATGATAAGGGAGTAAGGGTGATCTTATTTTGACATGTGAACTTCAGTGATGACAAAGGCTTAACATCTTGACTTGTAATAAAGGGTCAGTCTCACTTTCTGTCTTTACTCTGTATCACCTCACCTCCTAATCCCCATATAATGTTGCCAGGGAGAGAATGAGACCTCAGATTTACTGCTGTCTTGGATTGTCTTAACTAATTCTCTGGGTCAATGTTTATAAAAACAGAAAGAATAGTGATAGGAAGGAGACATGAAAGAATGAGTGAGACTTACTAGTAACTCAAAGAAGATGGAGCATTTCATAATTAATTGGGTCTTATGTTGCCACATGATGAAAGAAGGGGCTCTTTATTTCTTAGATTTCTTGTGATAATGCAAACTTTTTAGTAGTTACCATTTCCTTTCAGTGCCAGTAAGGGATGATAGGGCTACGGAAACTTAGGGGAGATTCTGGGTGACAGTATTGCTCACTTAGATCTGTACTTGACACAGTTTAGAACTCACCTCATCAATTGTACTTGCTTATATGACTACGCCCTCAAACTGTGGATTTATGTATATTCCCAACACCTAGCACACTGCTAAATACATATTCAATAAATGCTTATAGAGTGAATGTATTATTTTGCTTGTTCTAGAAGTTGGGTGAAACTTCAATTCAGAATAAAATAGAATGTACCATATTTTAAGGAATGTTATCAATTTGAAATCATTACATTATTGAGATGATTTGCATAGGACCTCATAAGCCAAAATTCAACTAGAAGCAGTGCTGAAAACTGAATACCAACATTTTTACATTCATTTTTTTAATGTGAGAATTAAACTTTCAGAACAAACTCCTATGTTATTGGCTTAATTTTTCATAAGAAAGCTCAGAAAATAACACATTGTAATAACTACTTTCACTCTAGATGCCACTACTAAGTAGATTTCCTTTGTATCTGTAAGATTTACTGTATTGTTCATCAGAAATTACTTCAGAAAAATGGATTGTTATTTCTTCAGTGTGTTTCAACATTAATACTAGTCGGTCTATAGTCATGATCTGGAATACTTATAGTGTATTCCAGAAGAGACAAATTAAGAGTTTCCTGCATAATGTTTTCTTCTTTGAGGCTGGTTCATTTAAAATTTTTGATATAATTTTAAGGTGACATTGCCAGATCTAAGCATTTTCACATAAAATAAAAGTTTACTTTAGTCAAGGTGAAAGCACAAGGAAATGACTTTCCCTTAAGTCATTGCTTTTTACTTCTGTGGGTGCATGTTTTCAATGTCCTAGGGATTGGAAATGTAGTGTATGATGTTTATCATTAGCTTCTTACATCTCTGAGAGCCTTATAAGGCTCTGCATATGAATATACTTGGTTGGTTTATTACAAGTAGGACATATTCCAAAGAAAAAAGGCTTATTTATCATATTTTTAAACTCATCTTGAGTGGATCAAACAAGTCCCTGCTATTTAGAGCAAGTTCAAATATTTAGCCTTGCCAAACACAGGGTTTCTAATAATTTAACATAATGTTTAATGTTGCCTAACTTTGTTTGGATATTGCTTAAGGATCCAGTCAAAGGAAATCCATAATTCTTTTTTTGATTCACAACGCAAGGCTTAGAGAAAAAGACATTTGCAATTATTTCTGTCTTACAGGAGATTCTAATTTTGCATCAATTTCCTATATGTAGGGCAATTCACCTTTTTTTATTAGGAATTGCTCTCTTATCCAATAGGATTGTGCTCACATAGAGAACCTTGGAAGACAGTAAGTGGATGCTAATGGCAGGTTCTAATGAGGAACTCAAGTGGTTATTGTCTTTGAGGAAATGCCTGGGCCTCTCCTCTTACTCAGAGCCCATTCACTGACCTGTTGATTCAGCTGGACTCTTTAAATACCTAAATCCAATAGACTCTGTGTTTCAGGAAGGCTTTAGCTTTTTGTCAAGAGAACCTGAGTGTGAAGTAGAAAAAGTGTGGAAGCTGGCACAGGGACCGCTGTTTCCATTCCCTTCATTATAGTGAGATGTTTTTGTGGTTTACAAGAACTTCAAACCCCTGATCTGGAAGAGACCTGCCATTCTAAATTGATTTTGCACCAGGTTTCTAATGTTTCTATTTGGCACATCGATAGTCATTTATATGGAGTCTACTTTTCCAACTCTTAAATATTACTCTTCAATTACTAATAGGAATCTGCCTCAGTTTCTCCATAATTCTGTTTAGGTTATATTGTTCAGTTAATCAGGTTTGTCTTCTCTGTCTTCTTTTCTTCCAACCGTTCTCTTCTCTGTGGGCAGCCCAACTCCCAATGTAGGCTCTCAGACACTTCATTCTTTATTTGTAGAAGAAGAACTGCAAGTTATCCTACCGTGTGGATGGATGAGGGTATAAGGAAGCCAGAAGAGTTTTCATGTTAAGTTGATATAATCCAAGAAGTACATGGAGGGAAAACTTTCCCACAGTCATGATTCACTTTCTACAAGTGCAAATATTTAAGTTGTACGTGGTATTTTCAGAATTTACAACCAAACTCAGATCTTCAAGTTTCCCACAGGCAGACTTCACTATGTTTAATGGTTTAGGAGTTCATGCTTATCTAGTTAGCTGATTAGTTAGCTTATACAAAACTAATATCTTGTCTACCAAAAGTTAGAGAGTAAACACACCTCAGAGGAAATAACCACACCTGGGGGGGGGGGAGGAAACTCAGCTCTATCAATAATTAGATTTTTATACATAAGCAGGTTCAGTTCAGCACTCTAACATTCTGAGATTTATTCCTCTCTTATTTGAAGAAGGAAATAATTCTGGCCTTTTAGGTGTGAGAGAAATGTAGAAATGACATCTACAACACATTGATAGGGTCATTTTGCTGGTCAGGTTACCAAGGCGGGCATCTCATCTGCCCCAGTGCCTCCATATGAATCCTGAAACTTGGTTGATGAAAACAACATCCTAGCTTAGAAGACCACTCTTTGGAGATTATGGTACTACTTTTAAAAGTTGCTATGAATAAAAATTAAGAAAACAGATAAAATACAATACAGTGTACCTCAGACAGTGGACTCTTAATGTTGACCTTTCATGTTTATGATGTTAACACCTACAATCATAATAATAAGCTGTGATGCAAATATATGGGCTGTAATCAAAATGCTATGAAGCTAATAGATTGGCACCTGGGAGCAGGACATTGATCAAATCATAGTCTAGAGTTTAGCCCTAGCCTGTTGGCTCAGTAGTAACACAACATTGGTTACTACTAAAGGATGATTCACAATTACCAATCTCACAAAGAATAAACTTAACAAGTTACAATGAGAAATGTAATTATCACTCACAATAATCCTACTAGTCACAATTTAATTCAGCAAAAGAAATCAGGGTAAACTAAGGTTCATAAGACAGTGGAAACAGAACCAAGGTAGGAAGCTGACTGAATTTAAAGGTGAAGGCTACCACACCTTATTAAGCTGATGAATCCACAGCCACTACTTGAATTAATTTACCTTATGGAGAGGACAAAGTATAACACAAAAGAGACAGAACTTTCTATCAACTAGTTACTGTTGGTGACTCACAATCTATGGGTCTTACTATTTTTTTCTCCCCCTCTTCTAATTTCCATGTTGGCAAGTTTCCTTCCATTCTTTCTTCCTTTCTTCTATTCTTCCTTTTGCTTTACATGCTTTTCTTTTTTCCTCTCCTTTTTTAAGGCAGAATAAAATACATTTCAATAGCTTGCAACTTGTATATGTTAATAGAGCCATTCTTGTTCACTCCTGTTCAGTGACCCTGGCTACTCAAGATTCACATACTTTGTGAGTTGTATTTACAGTTGACTAATCTCATTAAATGTACAATGATTTTGTCTGATTTGTTTCTTACAGAGAAGATAAGCTTAATATCCTGGAGGTAATATGCTTTACTCCCACCATGTATATCAGGAATGTACTACTTAATAAGTCAATTGAACACATAATAAATCAGAAGTGCACCATCCCCACAGAAATGAGTGACTGATACATAATAATTTTCTATGGGAAAGGGACTAGAATCCTAGGTCCTCTGTACCTCCAGATGCTCCTGCCTCTCCATCTTCCATGGCCCAGCTAGGCAGTCATGGTGGCCCCCAGGTCTGAGGGTGATTAGATTCCACACTGAGAAAGAACAGGACCCGTCTGTAGGCTTCTGACCAGGAACTCTTCTATCTGCTTCCCTTTTCACTGAGCTTTATGGTACCTAGTCAAATTTTTTTGTTTGGTTTTATTAATCCTCTCTTAAGGATATTTTTTCATCATATATTCCTCCCAAGAGAGTGGAAGAGAGAGGGCAAAACAGAGAGAAATATCGATGTGAGAGAAACACATTGATTGGTTGCCTTCTGCATGTGCCCGGACCAGGGCCCAGGGCCAGGGAGAAGCCTGTAACAGAGATAAGTGCCCTTGATTGGAATCAAACCTGGGACCCTTGGGTCCATGGGCCAATGCTCTATCCACTGAGCCAAACTAGCTAGGACAGAATTCAATATTTTCCTTACCCACTGTGCCTAGTCTAGATATTTCTATATAGAACTCTTTAATTTCTTCTAAAGTAATATTATTTGAGTAGCAATAGCCTCTACCTCCACATGATTATGGGGGAGGGGAAGATTAAAACAATATAATACAGGAAATTATTTGAGAGTTCCTAATATTAAATGCTCAATAATCCTGTCCTTCCTTCACAATAAACAATAAGGACCATGAAAGTGACATTACATTTCCAGCACTTAGCACGGAGTCCAGAAGGTGGTCAGGGGTCAAAAATAGTGGTTGAATGAATTAATGTACAAAGAAAGGGAAAGAGAAATCAAAACACCCTCTCACGTGGCTTCCTCCTTCCTTCAAAAGCATAGAGTCCCGGGGCCCTTTGTCCTTTCCCACCACGGGGCCCCAAAGGAGAGGAGTGAGCATTGCCTGGGAAGACGCAACCTTGCCCAACACTGTTAGCGTTAGCACAAAGCATGTTGCTTTTCTTTTATTTAAATCTTAAATTCTTATAGAAATTTTAATACAAAAATTATGTTTTCAACTACTGCATGATACCTTATCCTTATGGATATCTGTGTTCATCTTTACCCCAGGAGTTTAGAACAGTTATGACAGTGGCAGGCACTTGGAATTCAAGTCTTTTGAAGGTTCATACCATGGAATTGGACTCCTCTGGCAATTTTACATTGACAAATACAGAGACTGTTAAAACTCATCAGAATGAATACTGTGTATGTAAATTGGAACTCTAATGAAAATTATTTTTTTTAAAAAGTACATATGTTGTATTGAATCCTCAGAATCATCTTATGGGAAAACCAGATGTCACCATGTTTAAGAAATCGGTCACATTATTCTGTGTATGGGGCTTATAGTAACTTACATTTTTAAAATGCTAATCTTATATTACATCCATTCTCCATCCTATAGGACATGAGCACAGATACATACCTCCAGATAATTACATACTGTGGAAGCAAACGATAGGTCATGTATGCAGAGTACTGGCATTTAAACTGACCCAGGAAGTAAGATACTGAGTCAGCACAACTATGGTTTATTTTTAAGAATAATGACATAACAGGCATTTAGAATCCAGGTCTTTTGATGTCTCAAGCATCAACCATTAGTTTGTAAGGTATCCCAATGACCAGTATTTATATTATTTGGCCATCTACTGGATCCGCAGTTACATCTATCTGAGGCAGGGAAAGTAATAAAGACAAAGCTAACTTACAGACACCACTATGGAGAGACACAGCCCCTCATTGGGGGATGAAACAAAATATTAGAGAGCCCCCAAGGGTAACCCGGACTTCCGAAATTAACAGGTGAAAACCCCAAAAGTCCAGCAATTATGCTCTGTCATCTGTCAACACAAACCACTTTCTTTTCTGTGGTTTTTTCTTTTTTTCAGGTCTTCAATTTTCAAAGATTAGTTTAAGATTACAGGAGGCAGTGAGTTTTAATTAAAAGTAGATTGAGTAGATTAGTGGACTGGAAAATGGAACAGAGCCCTGATGCTTAATACAGTCAATTATTACTAATATTTCTTATAGTTCAATGAATTTATACTGTTCTATGGCTAACCCCTATTTTTATTATCTTGTATTTCAAATGTAGTAATGTATTTATAGATACATTTCATGGACCACTCCTTTATTACAGCTGTTTAAATTATTTTGTTGGAAGTCTTTATTAAACAAAAATATCATATATATCTAATCCTTGATAGCACACTGTCATTAACAAAAGTTTGTAATTCTGTAGAAGGCTTACTCTCTAATTAAGAAAAGATTGTGCTTAAAGGAGGAAAGGCAATCCCAATTTCTGATTATTTCATAGCAATGGTAGGAGAAGAAGCTTGCAGGGGAATGGATATGGGAGGGGAGATGAAAAACTGCATCAATGTTGTGGAAGAAGCAGACTATACAAAGGGTCTTCAGGACAAAGAAGGAAGCCTTTTCAGGCTCAGTATTTTAAGCAGACTGATTCAGGAGTTATACATACTGGGAGCAGTGAATTCTAGACCTCAGCCATCCCCTGAGCCAGGTCTACCTGTAACAAGCACAGGGGTTTCTTTAACATGGGACTTGACAAAGGCAACACAAGGGTTTGTCTAGACTCGAGTGAACAAACTCTCACTCATTAAAGAGAACCACATATTGGCTTTCTTGTGCCTGTATATATGCAAATAAGGAGAACTGATTCAGTGTGAGGTGTATCAGACTCCAGCTTCACCTCACCAAGTAACCAATGACAGCCCTCAACACTTAATTCTACTTCTGTCTGGATCCTCTGTTGTGCCCCAGGTTCTTCTCACACATGTGCCAGGTCTGTTCTGGAATGATTGCAACTTGCTTCACAACCCCTCTACTCATCCAAATGACTATCTCTGGAAATGACTGCCTCATGGTAAGGATCCCCCATTCTCTAATCATAGAGCTCCATGCAGCCTTTTCAAAACTATGTATGTTCTTTGCAATCATTTTATTATGGGACTGTGGTATTTCTGATGTGTCACCATTAAGCATTTCCTAAGCAAGGTGACTTAGAACATTGCCATTTAATCTCTTCTTGCATGGGATCTTATTGGTTGCATAATTATGGGAGCGGAGATTAAATGGTAATGTTCTAAGTCACTTTGCTTATAATTATAGGCAGCTACTTTATATTATACATTTAATTGAGTAAATACATACCAAGAAATTATATTGGGCTCTGAAATGATGAATGAGATGCACTCTTCTGGCCTCAAAAAGCATAGAGCTGAGAAGAGAACAGCAATTATCCCAGCTTCTCATGTGCCCTAATGCAGAGGGCCACAGGAGCTCGGGTAACACCCTAAAGGAACACTGAATGCAGGCCTAAGAGGGGGTGCGAGGTGGCATTCTCAAGAGGTAAAACTGACTCTGATCATCATTTCGAAAAATATTACTGGATTTAGGAAAACAAATTCACTTTATTTCTGTCTAGCTTCTTCTCCTCTCACAGAGGTTCCACTGAACTCCCAACTCACACACTTTCCCACCTTCCTTTCTCGCGTGACATCCCATTAGAACCTCCATTCTCAGAGGATATGGAAAGAGATTGCTCACTGTAGGGATCACTCACAGTCTCGGGATTGTGTGTAAAGATTCATGTCACTGCATCCAGCCTTTGCTGGCCATTCCACACTAGCATTTACAAAAAAAAAATAGCAAATAAAATTTTCATGTCTTACTGAAACACCACAGATGCGCTTTCTTATGTTTGCTCTGCTGCTCTCAGTGGTCCGGAGCTGACACAGCAGCAGCAGGAATCTCACTGTCAATTCCGACCTTTCTCTACTCCCTATAAGAAGAGAATAGCATCTTTACAATTCTTTTCACAAAACCTCTCGGTCCACACGAGCAAATCGAACTTTTAAAATGACTACATCTTCTAGAGGTACGTGGAGACAGAAAGCATTTACACTATAAACTATAAAATACCAGAAATTCCACTGGAGCAGTACACTGTGCGTGTGAATACTTTTCCCCGCAAGGCTGAATATTCTGCAAACTGGAGCCTGTTTAAAGAATCTGGAATAGCTCGCTGGAAGACAAAAAACAGGATTTTTCAAGCTCCAATCCAGCACACGAAACAGCAAGGAAACTTCTGTGTCCAAAGTTAAGGGAGAGAAAAAAGGAGGCAGCCGATTGCCTGCACTCCACTGTTAGATATAATGATGCCAAAAAGTGCTAAAAATTGTCCTAGCTAAAGAAACTTGACCTTGAAAAACCTGGGCCTGCACAGGTGATGGGGCAGAGTGTGGGGACATCGGGCCCCACAGCAAGTGGAAGTTGTGTGGCCCGAGGGAGGGCTTTCGGGGTGAGGTGGGGACAAGTTGGGGGTGAGGTGGGGACAAGTGTGGCCTCTTTACCTCATCGGGCTGCCCAGACATGGTACAGGTGGCTCCAGATGACCTGAACTTCAGAGCACGTCTTTGAGCACCCATAGGAAACTGCTACAACAGCTGCAATGCGGAAATGCTCAACCCTGTGAGCCCAAGGATGGCTGGAGGTGATGCCTGGGCAGACACACGATGCCTCTGGGAAGCTGCACAGCCATATACATCCCAGCAAAGAGAGGGCCTGCCTTCCATTGGGAAAGCTCTTACTGAGCAGCAAAGAATGCACGTATGTGCAAGAACATTCTACAGTTGATCCTATAGAAAAGAACAATGGGACTTAAACCCATTAACATATCATGTGCACACATGTTTTCAGTAGCAACCAGAATCCAGAAAAAAACAAAATAACCCTCAACAAACATAATCATTGTGAAAAGAGTCAGTCTCAGCAGTTATCTCAAAGGACTGATGGCAGGTATTATATCTTCCAACACCAGTAAAGGCCAAGAAACAATGAAATGTATAATACATACATTAAATGCTGAAATTTAGGGAATGGCAGCTTTGGCAAGAGGGAGCATAAGGACGCCAATGGCAGAAGCAGCATTGGATCATGATGAAAGCTGGTATACCAGCCCCCCGAGTCTCTGCTAGCTGGCAATTTATTTATTTTTAAAATGCAACTATATTTTAGGTGGTATTTTTTTTATAAGCTGAAGAAAGACTATGTGACTTTTAATCAGAACAAAGAGGTGCAGGGTTTCTAAATAAAAGGGATTCATCCAAAAAATAATAAAATAAGAAACTTGATCTCATGTATAAGATTTAACTTAAAAATTACCTCCATCACCTACTACAGCATCTAATACTCAAATGCATCAATTGGAAGGAGCAAAATCTCTAAAGCTTTAGCCTTGTACATATCAAAGGCCTTAAATTCTCAATGGCCTGGAAGCTGAGAGGAGCTCCTCTTGACATGCATATGTACCTACCAAGGTGATTCAGAGGCAAGGGACCATATCCTTGTGGTAAGGTCGAGGAATTAAGGAAGAGCAACTGGAGTGGCACCCCAGAGCAGGATGAATAAGGCACTGGCATTTCTGGAGAAATGAGAGTAAAAGGAAGAGCAGAGCAGAAGTAGGGGCAGAGTTTTGTGAAGAGACTGAGGCTGACTTTGGTTGGGGATAAAACCAAACCAGCTTCCTAGGATGCTTACATAGTACAAAGGGAGTAGGTCCATGGCCAGAGAAGGAAGACCCTGTGATAGACACCATCTGCTGGATACTCTAAATTTTGCTTTTACACTAGAAACCATTTTCAAACGTGAACTTTGACATTTCCTGCTAATTTGTAGAGTTAAATAACTTGGTGGTTTTTTCCCCCAATTTATTTGAATACCTGCATGAAAGGATCTCATTTGAATATAATATGTTACATGTACTCTCATTAGTAGGAAGAGAATAAAGAAAACATTTACAGAATAAAATATATATGGACCATCTGTTTTATCTCCAGTGCAATTTTATTACCTATATAGAATGCTACTAGATCTACCAGATACTAACATCAAAGCAAAATAAAATATCTAAGGTTGGCTCAATGGCTCTTTTGGGGACTTCTGTGACAGAGGCAGAAGAGGTGGCAGAGAGGCTGCTCAATTTTTATTATATTGCTAGAGGCAATTAACAATATTTACCAGATTAAAAAGCTATTCATTCACCTTTCCACTTACTAATAGAGCTAAAGTTACAGTGATTGGTGAGTTACTTATTCTAAAAATCTCATGCTCCTGTTTCATTTTTCTCTTATTGTAGTTTCCAAACTACATTATATTAAACATCAGTGCATATTATACTACTTACTGAAGTTTATTTCAACGACAAATCTCCTTTGCTAGAGCACACTCCTAAAAACCAAGATGTGTGATGGCCTTGGTGTGATATATTTTAACCCTACCTAGCTGTTTTGGCTCAGTGGAGCATATGCCTGTGGACTGAAAGGTCCCAGGTTCAATTTCAGTCAAGGGCACATGCCTGTATTGCATGCTCAATCCCCAGTAGGGGGTGTGCAGTAGGCAGCCAATCAATGATTCTCTCTCATCATGTTTCTATCTCTTTCCCTCTCCCTTCCTCTCTGAAAATCAATAAAAAAATTTAAAAAGATGTTTGTCTTTTAGAGATACATACAAAAATGTTTGTAGATGAAATTACAAGACATGGAGAAAGGGTTGAGAGGAGTAGGTGAGGGTTTAGAGGAAACATATTGGTCATGAGCTCATCACACTGAAGTGAACGGTAGGTACACCCAGATTCACTATACTCTTAATTTGAATGATGTTTGAATATTTTCATAATCACAATGTAAAAACCAAGAACAAGGAACAAATCTACTTCTATAAATTGGAAAAAAAAACTCTTCAAGAGAAATAAAGATGGCTCTACAAGATGCAAAGTAAAGGGAAAAGATGTCAAAATAAAGGCTCCTTTTCTGTAACGTCGCCACCGAGATGAGAATGGAAGGAGTCTCCACTACAGCGGGTCAGTTTTTCCATTTATGAAATGTTCCAAATCTTTATGAAGCATCTGGAGAACAAGGATTTGGCTAGATTCCAATTCCACAGTAATAATGAGGCATTTATTGAGAAAGAATGTCGAAAGGAACAGCTTTTAATGTGGCTATATACACACACCAGAAACTGAAACACTTAAAGTAGTCTTCACCCCAATTTATAAAAAAAATAACACATAACATAATGTCAATAATAATATCCCATTATTCTGGTAACATATTACAGTGTATAACCAAAATTCAAACTCTGACAGAATCTTGGTTTTAAGATTATGTTATAACTAGAGGTCCGGTGCACAAAATTCGTACAGGGGGGTGGTTATCCCTCAGCCTAGCCTGCACCCTCTCTAATCTGGTGGAATCGGGCCTAAATGGGCAGTTGGACATCCCTCTAACAATCCAGGACTACTGGCTTCCAACCTCTCACCTGTCTCTGCCTTCCAGCCTTATCACCCCCTAATGACTCCCCTACCAGCCTGATCAATGCCTAACTGCTCCCTGGCCAGCTGGATTGCCCCTAACTGTCCTCCCCTGCAGGCCTGGTCACCCCTAACTGCCCTCCCCTGCCAGTCTGGTCACCCCTAACTGCCCTCCTCTGCCAGTCTGGTTGCCCCCAACTGCCCTCACCTGCTGGCCCAGTCACCCTTAACTGCCCTCCCTGCTAGCCTGATCACCCATAGCTGCCCTCCCCTGCTGTCCTGGTCCCCTCCAACAGTCCTCCCTGCAGGCCTAGTCCCTCCCAAATACCCTCCCCTGCAGGCCATCTTGTGTCTTGGAGTAACAGTCAATTTGCATATTACTCTGTTATTAGACAGGATACTACCAAATATTTTCTTTTTAGTAATGAGATAATCTAATGTATATTATTGATAATAAAGAATTTTTAATATTTAGCAATATAGACATAGGAGAAATTGGATATAAAATGATCTAGAAAATAGCATTTTCCCCCCAATGGAGCATTTTATGAAAGACTAAAAAAACGTGGATTTCCAAGTCTTTGCCTTTTCTAGTTTGCTCTCTTCCGGAATTTTCATTTTTTATACAAAATATATAGCTAACTCCATATAATTTCTAACATAAGTGCCTGTGGTGTTATAAACTTTAGATCAAATAGTAAAGTTTGCTCTGGCCTCTCTTTTCATAATACTCCAACTCCAATCTAAAAATAAACTCTGGTCACTAAACAATTGGGAATGTCACAGAAGAATGGGTACAGAGGACATAAAAGTGACCATGAGTGCCCATTTGGTCAGACAATGTGTTAAGCTCCTCATGTGTGTTACATATATATGTCTCATTTGAACAACCTTGTGAGATATGTACATATTTACATTTTATTGGCAAGGAAATTGGTGAATAATGTTCTCTTGGTACTTCAATTTAACTTAACAAACCTTCCTCAAGTGCTTACTTTGTGGGCACTGCTGATGGTGCAGGGAAATCAGAGGAGACTATGATATTACACCTGCCTTCCATTTGCTCAATTTACTAGGGAGGCAGACCAAAGAGGAACTGATCAGAAATTACTGTATGGTAAATCCTGGGGAAGTACAGGTGATTCCTAGCCTTTTCGTCCGCCAGAAAGACCTCTGAGATAACGTGAGACGTCGGTGGGCTACAGAGAGTGGGCATGGGCCTCTTGTTAGAAAAAGAGAAGTGACTCAGCAAACAAAACAATGTGTCTTCCTGGGGAAGGAAGAAAACTAGATGGAAATACACTACAATCTTCAGGGCTAGGACCCAAGAGGAAAAGAGAAAGAAATATAGAACCAGAAAATATAGATGGGGAAATAAAGATTAAAGAAAGCTAAGGGAAGTAGTCCCTTATACTCTACTCATCTCACATGCATTTGGCATGCCTGGTTTTTTTAATCAAAAGGGAAATATAAATATATATATATTTGCACGAACCCCTGGTTTTCTTAAGTGCTCTTGATCACTAAATAAGCATCTATCTTCATCATAATCTCTCTCTCACTCAGCATGGGCATAGCTAGGGAGTTACGTGCTTGGGAAAGAGATGAAAGAGATGCAAGAGCTGCCTCCTCTGTTGCATTCACCTTGGTGAACTCAGGTGTGCAGCTATGTGGATGGAGGCCAGGTACCGTCCCTGTTCTTCTTCAAGTGTTTCACGGCCTCATGCGCTTCTTCACAGGATAAGCTCCACACAGATCGCACGAAGCAGGCAGACTGCTCCCTATCTGCTGACAGCTGTTTTTACCAACCTATTAGACCGGAGTGCATTCTGCAGAACGCCAGGGGAATGATGCGGTAGTGGAAAGAATGATCGCAATATTAGAGCAAGTGCCGTTGTCACTGCCAACTTGACTCCCTTAATAATGACAAGGGAAAAGGCAGTTGGCGGAGAGGCAGGTGAGAACCCTTTGGAGAAGGCCAAGTCCCTCGGGGCTCCCCTGTGAGGCCATCCCTGAGCGCAGTCCTGCCAGGGCCCACATGTGCAGCGCTGGCTCTCAGAACGCCACACGTGCTCCCAGGGAGAGCCAGCGGGAAGAGAGCAAGGCACCTTTGACAGCTTGCACGTTCCTACTTGCTCTGAGACACACTGGGAGTTCACAGGCTTCGTTGCAGCATTTGGAAACTGCCGGTAGAATCTGGAATGCCTGGGATGGTGTAATGTTGAAGCAAAGTCACTGGGAACTGATCAGAGATCATCAACTGAAATATGCATTTCTGCATAATGGGATATCAATGAAGGAATATCAGCATGGTTAATATGCCAAGCTCTAAGACATAATGTTGTTCTGTCAGGTTTTTGTTTTTTTTTCTCTATTAGGTTATAAAGTATTAATCAACATTTTGGCACTACATAAGGAGCAGAGGTTCAGTGAAAGAGACATGAAAGTAGTTTGATCTCCTTCCTCCTCTCAGACCAGAAGGCAGAGGAGTACCTGAAGCCCTGACCATGCATCACGGTGTCACCTAGTCCTGGCCTGACAATGAAGATGGGACCACTGCCTGCAATGTCAGAGAGGTGCCATGGAGTGCCTTTCCAGACTCGCCGCTCTCCAAGGCGTGCTGATCAGAGGTAGGAAAATAGTCTGCATTCCAGTTGAGGGTGGGTGGTGGTAGTGGCTAGGGGTTCAGGGGCAACGAGCCAAACAAAACCGAAAACCAGGAAAGATCACAAAGATGAAGGTTTTGAAGCTGACAATGGTGAACAGGATCTGGAGACAATTCTGAAATGGAGAACAAGTGTCTGCTTTTATGTAGTTTCTAAGGTTATAACCTGGATGCACCCAGAGCTTAACGGCTACAAATAGAAAAAAAAAATCATTTCAGCTAACCATGCTTTACACTAATTTTCTCACAAGGCAAGGGTTCTGGAAGTAGGCGGATTCTGGCTTTGGTTTAACTGCTCAACCACGGCAGAGCTCCAGGCCATGTCTCCATGGTCCTCTGGACATTCTTGTCTTGGTTGCAGATTCCTGCAGTAGTAAGTCATCACCATGTGACCATTTTAAAGCCAGATGATGGGATGGCCCATGGCAGAGCATTTACCCTCAAACCATCTCTCAAGTTAGGAAGGAATAAAACCATTCTGAGAAATGTGTAACTCATCTATAACATTAAGGTCTAGAGTGACTAACTTGATCTTGTTTGCCTGGGACTATCTCAGTTTTAGCACTGAAATCTAGATCTCTGGAACCTTCTTGGCCATAAGCAACTGAGGATGGTTGGTCACTGTACTAGTGTCGCATGGCCATCTCTGATCAACTTTCCCGAGAGGAAGGGCTCTCCACCCATTACCTAAATTAACCACAAAGAGTGGAGGATGGTTTTTGTTCTGACCGATTCTCTCAACCTTGGCTGCCCTTTAGAATAATCTGGGGAACTTTTATGAAAGTGACAATGCCTAGGCCCTGCTCCTAGTGATTCTGAATTAATCCAGAGTATTTTTTGAGGATTCATACATTGAAAACTTAACCCAGTGATTCTAATGCACAGTCATGGTTGAGAAGTAAACTACTTGAGAAGTTTAAAAATGGGATCAACCACTGAATACTTAAAGCAAGCCCTGAACAAAGATTATAACTTAGCATGACTGGCAACATAATAAATCCTGAAATCAATGTGTTTAGTTTTCTAAAAAATTTTTTTTGTTTGTTTTTTTATTGATACTCAAAGGTAAGCAAAGTAGATGTTATCTACTTCTATTTATAAAGCTGAAGTTCAAAAATGTTACTCACCCTTGAGAGATCCCCCTCATGTACATTGCACTTAATGCATCCGGCATTGCCAAATCTCCATTTTCAGGACAAACATATTAAATATTGAGATACATGCTTGAAAACACTCTAATATATACAATAGTAATTTATAAACTTTCATTTAATTATCATGTCTATAATGGTAGGATGGATTTAGCACAGTGAACCCTAACCAAAATTATTTACACAAGCAAACCCTAAAAGTCATCTACCATGAGTTCCAAGAACCAGATAAAAATAAATGGGGCCAAAACCGGTTTGGCTCAGTGGATAAAGCATTGGTCTGCTGACTGAAGGGTCCCAGGTTTGATTCCGGTCAAGGGCATGTACTTTGGTTGTGGGCACATCCCCAGGAGGGGTTGTGCAAGAGACAGCTAGTTGATGTTTCTCATTGATGTTTCTAGCTCTCTGTCCCTCTACCTTCTTCACTGTAAAAAATCAATAAAATATATTAAAAATAAGTAAATAAAAATAAATGGGTAGACTAAATGAGAATCACATTTAAATGATTTTGTTCTATGTTGGTGAGGAAAGGGATGACTAGAAAGGAAGAATGCTACATGCATTAGAAGTTTGCTACTTCAATCTCTGAGTTGTTAGTTGGTAGATCAGCTCTGGATTCCATCCCATTGATAACAATTAAGTAATTTATTTGCTTACTTTGCTTTTCCCTTCCAGATCTACTAATAACATTGCATTTGTCTTGGGTTGACTTAAAAGTTGGCCTTGGACATGAGAGTTGTGGGATGTTACAGATTAGAAACATAATTTGTGATGCTAAGAACAAACTTATACATTCTGTGGCAGGATCAAGGTCTCGAGTATCTCCTTTCTTTACTCTTCGGGGTAACAGGAATGTGCTACTCTTTGTAGACAGAGCCAAAGGGAATTGTATGGGTCTGTGTCTCAGATGGAGAGTTGGGCCACATGTGGTAAAAGTATGGCCACCATAGCCTGTGAAGTACCCTAGGAAATCAACACGGCCAGAGAGAGAATCAATAGAGTTGTTTGGCAAAAGGGTATAGCTCAAAAAGTGTTCCAAGCATCGGTTCTGGGAAGTAAAACTAGACCACAAATGGAAATATCAAATACTATTTGAGATGTAAAATATGTGGTGGGTGAGAGCAAGTGGTTAATAACAAAGATATAATGAAGTTTTATCAATGACTATGTGCCAAGCATTATGCCATACATCCTAAAAACATTATTTCACTTCATTCTCAGAATATTCTCATGAATCAAAAGCATAAATGCCCCATGCAATAGACAGGAAAACAGAGTCAGATTAGAGTGAGTTGCTCATTAGCATGGCATGGTGGAGCTGGGGTATGCACACAGGCATGTAATTGGGTAAGATTTCAGAAGTCAAGGGGCATTTCAGGATCTTGTGGCAGCTGCCTCATCAGACCCTCTCTCAAAACTCAGGCCTGTTCCTTCTTTCTATGGGTCCAAGAAAGGAACAGGAATCATGCAAGTTTAGATGGTTGGCCATGCTTCGGTGTGGGTTGTAAAGACAAATCGGGAGAATTAATTTCTCTCTGAAGATATTCCTGCTCTACCTACTTACTCACTCTCTGCTGGATAACAGGCATTTGTGGTAGAATAACTTATTAGGCAATTAAATGATCTGCCTACCGGATTAGAAGAGACAGGCAGAAAGATGAAAAGATAACTTGTGCCCTTTACCAACCCAAGAGTTTTTAGATTCTGATTTCTCTCAGGAGTTGGTAATGCTTTTCGTGCTGCCTGGCCCAACATAAAAGCTGCTAGGCACCTGCTGTCCAACCTTAGCAGGGCTTTGTGTTGGGGGGACTGTAGCTGTGCTCCTCGGAGGGAGGAGAAGGGGACGACTGGGTTAAAAGAAGGGAAGTGCACAAATGTAGCCATGGTTCCTGGGACTGGAGGAAAGGGATGTGGCAAGGGGTTCCATTAAGGGTGTGTCACATGTGGAAGTCCCCAAGGGGGCCGCTGACGGGGAGAGCTCATGTGGGTTCAGAAGTGGCGGACTATCAACTCTCCAGCAACACAGTCTTCGCAATTGCTGCCAAAGATGCGGGGGCCACACTGGCAGAGTCTGGACCTGCCTCTGCATGGACCAAGAGCATCCCGGCGGCATCCCTGAAGGACCAAGAGGCTCTTTCCTACGTTGTTGCTGCTGCTGCTGTGTGCGTGTTTTACCCGAGAGTGTACACCACACTAAAGACAAAAAAGGATCCCCCAGCGATAAATTATATTCGTGTTCTTCCTGCCCTCATAAGTGAGTGCTTAGAGCCAGATACAATTTACTATGTCCAAATTAAATACCACCTTATACTAGTACCTTCACGTTTGTGGAAATAATTCATACGTTTACACCGATTCTCCTACTTAATGCGTGCAAATATTTTAAGTGCCTAAAATAGGTAAGGAGCTATCCCCTTGCTTAGAAGAGGAAACCGAGGCAGGTGAAGCCACTATGTAGTCAGTGGGCTGACAACATGGAGGAAAGAACCACACACAGAAGACCTACCTCTTGCATCTTGTGAGGAAATCGTTTGGCTGAAATGAACAAAACCACAACTCAACAACTGACCTGAGGGTGTGCAATGGAACAGCGTGATGGCTTCCCTGCCTGGCCTTACACCTCCGCAGACGTCCAGTGGGGCCTCAGGGTCTGGCGCCTCCCACCTCTTGGTTAGCCATTGGTTTTCAGCCTGCACATGCGCAGTTCACTGCCATGTTCTGGCTTTTGCGGGGGGGGGGGGGGTGCTGCAAAAGCCAGAGCCTATCTTCCACCCCCCAGGGCTGGGTCCCTGTCACGCAGGTGCTGCTCCTGCGCTTTGACCCCGGGTGCCAGTGCGGGTTTGCTAATAGGTGGCCTGAGCCCCACTCATAGAGATGATTCAGGGATGGGGCCCTCTAGCACGGGGACACCCTGCTTCTCTCATCTCAGAGGTCCCCTGTCTTACCCCAAAGAGCTCCTGAGATCTCCCAGATCAGCTTCCTCTGCAAAGAGAGGAGGCAATAGTGCCTGGGGCCTGACTCCTCCCTTCTCTGAGCTGCACTCATGGTCAGCTTCTCTCCCCTCCCTGCCCCTCCTTGGGCCTGCATGTAGTCCCCCACACCTTCCCCCAGGCCTTGCAGGAGCAGATCAGGCAGCTCCAACTGCACTGTTTGCCTTCCTGGTGTTAAAATTAAGTACAAAAGGTTCGGAGAGAGAGAGAACTTTAAAATTCCCTGAGCAGACAAAACCCTTTAAAACACGTAAGTGAAACCTAATTGAGCCTATTCTGCAAAACAAGCAAAACTGGTGCCTCTTGAAAATGCCTCGGATAATCAGAAAAGAAGCTTAAGTCACCTTCCTAAAAAGCCTCTAAGATCATCACCGTTATCCAATGCCCTGTCACCAGGAAGCCCCCCATCGCAATAATAACCAGTCATTATAAAGTTAGAGCACTTCCTCATTTTCATGGTATAAGCCATCCTGTGAAGTCAGGGCCCCAAGTTCCCTCTCAGTCTTTCAGTTGAAAAGCTGCCAGGCGACAAGTATTCTTAAATACATAATAAACTCTTACTAATTACTTACTAAAAACAAACAAACAGAGCTGAAACCAAAAAAGGAATTAGTTAGACTGATGTAACTGAACAGTCCGGGAGCAAAGCTGCCATCTAGCAATGGGACTGAGCTGATGTCAGCAGAGCGGAGTTTCTTGTAAGCTGTCTTCTGCTCTGACTTTACACTCAGGTTTTAGGTGCTGGAAGATGACTGCAAACAAGTCCAAGACTCTATTTTCCTAGGCTCAAGTGCAATTACAAATTTGCATTTCTGCCTGGCCAGTGTGGCTCAGTGGTTGAGGATCAATCTATGAACCAGGAGGTCATGTTTGGATTCCTGGTCAGGGCACATGCACTGCGGGAGCGTGCAGGAGGCAGCCAATCCACGATTCTCTGTCGTCATTGATGTTTCTATTTCTCTCTTCCTTCCCCTTTCTCTCTGAAATCAATAGGAATATATATATTTATATTTAAAATGTGCACTTCTATCACAATACTTTTTGCAGAAGTCTCATTGGCTCCAGTTGAAGTCACTGACCCAAAGACTCTGACTAGGGTGACAGAACTCCTTTCTGCCAGACCTGAGCCGCCCAGGCACTCTGAGTTTAGGGATGTTTAGAGATTGCAATTCCACCTGCACATGGCTGAGGCTAAAGAGGAAAGTAGAGGTACCCTTCCATAAAGGTGAATAGATGCTGACTGTCCAAATAAAAACCAAGATGACTGATTTCAATGACCCTAAATTCAATCACAAAAGAGACTTGAATCCATTGACTGTTTTGGTGAGAGGGGGCCCATCCCAGCTCCTTGCCTAGTTTGCCACGCTCTCCTCAGTCACCATCTGTCAAGAGTTGACAGCATAACTGAGTTGCCAAGCTTCTGGGAAGAAACCCTCAAGTAGATCAGGAAGACCTTCAATCCATAAAAAAAAAATTGAGTCCCAGCCC
Source organism: Vespertilio murinus (assembly GCA_963924515.1). Taxonomy (NCBI): domain Eukaryota; kingdom Metazoa; phylum Chordata; class Mammalia; order Chiroptera; family Vespertilionidae; genus Vespertilio; species Vespertilio murinus. The sequence goes on along the minus strand of OZ004708.1, from coordinate 132,072,761 downwards.
TGGATAGTTCTCCATCTGCCCCCTCACCTTGAGAGAGGAAGAACAGAGAGCCCCCAGAAATGGTGGCTGTCAGACTGGCCATGGATTCACAGACCTCTCCGACAGGGAGGGCGGGCACACTTTTTATGTCCTTATATCCATGATTATTGGCAAACACAACACAGTGGGACAATGGAGGCAGTTCAGAGCTGCCTAAAATCCAACAGCACAAGGGAATATAGCAACAAATAAGAGTGAGAATTATGTCCCAGGAGGCTCTGGTAAGAGGATAGCAATGTTCCCAGAGGGTAAGGATGTGAGAGATGAAACTAAGAATTATTTCAAGGGTCAAAAGTTCAAGGGAGATAGTTACGGCTGAGTTCCCAGACCCTCTAGTATAATCAAAAGGCATCCTGAGAGCTAGTGGACCAGGAAACTCCCAACATCTAAATGGAAATCTGAATAGGCTAGTGGCTCAGGAGGTCAAATAATGCTTTCTTATACCAAGAATATGCAGCAAAGCCATCTCTTAGAGGACATATTGCTGACACACAAGAGCTGCCATTCTAGGTGCTACTGCACAGCCTGCCACTGGCTGTACCTTTGAAGAGCCCTCTGGCTTCAGATATCTTTCCTCCCAATGTCTCCCAGCCCCATCCTCAGGCAGTGCCCACTGGGTCTGGCCATTTCCCAGATGCGTGACCACATGGAGGACAGCAGAAACACTGATGCGCACCAGGAGCCCTGGGTTCCTAAGGTCCAGGCCCCAGGGAAGAGCCAGGACAATAAATTCAGGTCCAACTGGAGAAAAGGACACTCCTGGGAGACCCAAGTCAGGAGAGCATCAGGGAGCAGCGGCAGGGTTGAGACCTTCCTGTGCCAGAGTGAAGGGCTTCTCTGCCCAGGGCATGGGGCCTCCGGAGGCGCCTGGGAACTAGTATCCCCCAGTACCTGATGCAGAAGGAACAGGCTCCTCCTAAAAGTAAATTCCAGGAGAGAATGAAGCACGTGTGTGAGCGGCTTTGTCGCAGGAGCAAGATGAAAAGGCAGGAAGGTTTTCTGCAAAAAGCGGGCCCTGTGGGAAGCAGAGCCGTTTCATGGATGTGAGGGTATCTGAAGGGCAGGAGAATGGGGAGGCAAGCATCTGAATATGGGAAGGAGACTGGGATTAGATGTGGACTTCCTGCGTGGGAGGAAAGGCAGTTGGAGGAGGACCTCAAGGCCCAAGCGGAGCTGTGACTGGTCATTCCTCTGACTAGAGGGCTCCTTCCCACCGAAGCCAAGGTGGGAAGTACGCTGGCCCTTTGGTCTGGGAGAGGCATGGTCTCTAGCTCCCGAGCCCAGCCACCATACAGACATCCTGGACAAGAGGGTCTGGTTAAAGAGACGCAGAAACGCAACAGACACATGGAAAGTGGTCTCCCAACTATAGTTGGAAATCAACCTTTGTTTGTCTTATTTTTTCCTTAAGTTAAATTCTATCCAAGGGACTTCACTTTATTCATCCAGACAGTGGAAGTAGAAGCACTTAATGTTCGGGACTGATCTGATTATATAGATTAATGATTATTATTAAATTTAACATTTTTTTCCATTAAAGACTGATATCTCACCTTGGGGAAATTCTGCCTATGTTATTTGGTATTTATTGGTGCCACTCTTCGGCGAGAATGTGCTGCCTGGTGTTAAAACTACAATCTTAAAACTCAAACATAAGGTCCAGTCAAAGTTGCCCAGGCTGCGGTGAGCACCTGCTGCACCTGCTGTTTGCAGGATTCCCCCTCCACCCGCAGACAGTCTCAATCCCTTCACGTATCTGCAATTCAAGAATTCACCTTCTTTCTTGGCTGAATTTTTTAAAATAAATTATACATAAATCTAAATGCCAATTAACTTGAAATTGTAAGTATTTCAAAACTATGTAAGTTACTTTTTACAAAAAAATTGCCGAAGACCAAAGACAGTGAACTATTTCTATGGTTTAGAAAAATTTATACACCCTAACTAAGAGTATGCAGTGACATTTAAAAAAAATAGTTAAGCCCAGCCTGGATTATTCAGTGGGGAGTACTGACCCATGAACCAGGAGGTCACTGGTTCCATTCCCAGTCAGGACACATCCCCAGAATTTGGGTTCAGTCCCTAGTAGGAGGGGGTGGATAGGAGGCAGCCAAAGGATGTTTATTCCTCTTCCTCTAAAAATCAATAAAAATATATTTTAAAATTAAAAAAAGTAATTAAGCATATAGAATAGATTTTTCCTTCACAATAATAGGCAAGATTTTTTTCCAAATATACAAATTATATATAAAATCCTCATGAAACCTATGATCTATACATTATATTGCTTTGGTATTGGTATTAGGATTTAGATAAGAAAATGTTTCTATATTTTATTTACATGTTTCAAAAATCCTAACACACAAAAAGGTATAGAGTAAAACACATTAGCTCTCAACCTTTTCTACCTACTCTATAAATATTTTTATTACCTCCATATGCATCTTTCCCAAATCAAACATTTTCTAATTCATCACCCCCCTTACATAAAAGTTATATTGTTCTGCTCCTTATTTTTTATCACTTAAAATTATACCTTGAGACTGTCCCATATACTAACACAGTGTTTTCTCATAATGTCAGCACTGTTTTTAAATAATTATTTAACAAGTGCTCCTTTGGTGGGCATTTATGTCATTTCCAATTTTATATTATTTCAACTAGTGTTGTGACCAATAATCTTGGGGTTTTCTCTGCTATATTATGCAATATAAATTCCCAGAAATGGGATGGATGAAGCACAAAGGTTTACAACTTGGACAGATACTGAATTGCCACCTATAGGACTTATAACGCTTTGTACAACCCCCAGTAGTAGCTGGGCCAGGTGGTGTCTGTTTGGGTGAAATTGTGAATTTCAGTGTGTATTCATCAAAGCTAGTGGAAATGCCCTCTGATAACATTACTCACCAGGGTGACCAACAGTTTTAAAGTGATAGCTATCTACATTTACATAGAACTACCACTTTGAGTTAACACATCAGAATATACTAATGAGCAGTTTCTATCTTTGAAGACCTAACTGTGGCTTTCTGGAAAGTTACAGAAAATAGATCATGTTTATACACTACAGAAAATCATCAGGTACCTGCCAAATGATTAACAAGAATTTTACGACCATAGTGACAGATAATAAGCTTCTTCATGTCATAACTATAATCACATGTTATTTTCTTAAATTTATATCAATAGAGAGAAAAGTTTAGCAAATTGATCCTTATCTGGAAGCTTTATTCAAGGAGATCAGGGGGAGAAGAGAGGTCAACCGAAGGACTGGTATGCATGCATATAAGTACAACCAATGGACACAAAACTCTGGGGAGGGAGAGCATGTATGGGGGCGGGCAATGGTAAACTATGTACACATACAATACCTTAATAAATTTTAAAAAAAGAAATAAAGAAGGGGAAAAAAACAAAACAAAAAATACTAGTCATAAACCCAAAGGAAGATAAATTAGGTTCTTATTTACTTAGAATAGTAGTGAACACAACAGTGTTTAAATTGGGAGAGTACTGGGTTTGAATCCCAGTGAATTTGCCTAATAGAGTAGTCAATTCTTCCCTCTCCATCTTTGCTCTGCCCCACTGTGGACAGAGTATATTTCCCTGGTTTATTAACTTTGGACTTGCTGTGACCCTGGAATTCTAAGTGCAAGTAACAATGTGTCGGGTCCCATTTTGCAATTCCCCTCTCCCCTGAGCTCCTTCCTTTCTGCATGAGAAGAGCATGACTCAGACTGCGGATCTTTATTTCAGAAGGAACTGGTGCTCAGGGAAGACTTGAATCCTACCAGCAGTCGGGAGCCACACCCAGCTGAATCCAGACAAGCACAGCTAGCCAGAGAAGCATAGTCACACCAGCACATCCAAGAAATAAATAATGGTGATGTAATATCCTGAGATTCTCAGGTTGTTTTGCTGCAGCAAAAGCTGATCAACATAACCACTAACTGTGTAACTTTTAGAACATTTCCTCAAACTCTTTACACCACCATTTTTTAATATGTAAAGTGAAAAATAAGAATTTTAAGGTTTAAAAGCAATAAGGCAAAGTGCTTAGCATGGGACCTTGCACATAGTAAATGACCAATCAATGATTGAAATATGATCAACGGTAACAATTCCATAAACCATGGTGACTATAATTAATCACACTGTACTGTATATTTGAAAGTTCCTAACACCATAAATCTTAAAACGTTCTCATCACAAGAAAACAAAACTTTGTGATTATATATAGTGATGAATGTTAACTAGGCTTACTGTGGTCATCATTTTCCAATATATATACAAACTAGAGGCCCAGTGCATGGATTCATGCACTGATGGAGGGATCTGCCTGCTGTGGGAGCATTGCTCATCCTCATCAGCTAAGTGGCCATGGACCCGCCCTCAGAGTGGCTGCTCCTGCTGAGGGAGCACCACCCATGACAGTTAACTGAGTGGCTCCCACTTTGGGAGCACACTGACCACCAGGGGGCAGCTCCTGTGTTGAATGTTTGCAACCTGGTGGTCAATGCACGTCATAGGGACTGGCCAACAGGTTGTTCTACTTCTGCCTTTCAGTTGTTGGACTTTTACATATAGAAATTTCCTCTACCCAGAATGTGATTCAACATTTTTTTTAAAAAAAAGCACAGGCTACTTTTGAGATGAAATTATATTAACTTAGTTTTTTATTAGAAACAATTTCATTTGGCAGAAATTTACGTGCTTCTACACAGCATCATGCCAGAAGTTATAAACCTCTTTTAGCCACAACATTCAAGGACCTCACAGCTTAAAAATTAAGAAACTAAATGATAATATAGGAGTTAAAATATGCACACACATAAAGGAGATACAGAAGAGAAACATGTCTGCTTTGGTCCAAATAAGTGACAATTACCAACTGTGAGGGCCAGCTTGTCTCTTGTGTTTGAGAACTGTAGTCATCTACACCCCTGATGTCACCAGGGGGCAGGCCCATTATTTCTTCCATGAAACATAATCCTCCAGGGTTTCCTATCTCTACTAATGGCACATCTGTCTACGCATTGGCTCACACCAGGGACCTAAATGAGAGTGAGATCCTCCTCCTCACCAAATCCTATTACTAAATCTGTCAGTTCTACCTCAAAAAAATATTTATCCACAACAATGTTCAATCATGGATTCCATACTTCCTCAAATAATCTTGTGGGGGTTTTTTCCCTCCTTTTTTGTTTTAGAAATATAATTAACAGCTTACAATAAGTTTAAGGCATGCAGCATAATGATTTGATTTACATATATCATGACATTATAACCATGATAAATTTATATTCATCCTCTCATGTAGATCTAAACTAATAAAAGGGTAATATGCTAATTAGACCGGGTCAACCAGACATCTTCCGGTCATCTGGTCCTCCTTGTGGACAAAGCCACAAAGGCAGGGACTAAGGCAGACGCAGTTAGGGGCAATCAGGCCAACAGGGGAAGAAGGTTAGGGGTGATCAGGCAGGCAGAAAGAGTGGTTAGGGACGATCAGGCAGGCAGACAGGTGAGCAGTTAGGAGCCAGCGAGCTCAGATTGCAAGAGGGATGTCCGACTTCCAGTTTAAGCCCAATAAACTGCAGTAGGACATCCTCTGAGGGGTCCCGGATTGAAGAGGGTGCAGGCTGAGCTGAGGGAACACCTCCCCATGCACAAATTTTGTGTACCGGGCCTCTAGTATTAAATAAAGCAAAGATTATTTATAGAAATCTTTATTCAAGTAGAGATATTGACTCATTATGCTGTACAGCTGAAACTAATACATCATATATCAATTATACCTCAAATTAAAAAAAAAAGGAGTAACAATCCCTACAGAGACATAAGCTCCATGGTCTCCCTCCCAACCCCCACGCCCCTTTTAGAGTTCCTGGAACAGCACAGCATTTAATCAATTTTCTTGAATAAATAAATAAATATATCAGTGAAATAAACATGCTCTGTTATGAAGAAACACCGTCTTCTTCTCAAACAGGGACAGGAGTTCAGCCATGGGTTAACTGAGATCACACCTCATAAAAAATGGGAACCAGTGAACAGTAGAATCAGCAGAAAGCAGGCTGCTCCTGGGCTGCACAGCATACTGGAAAGAGCACATATTTTGGAGCCTTAGACCTTGTGTTGAACCAGAGCTTGAGATGTAGCACTCATGTCACTTAGATGAATTACTGGGACCTGTAGTTGCCATCGCTTAAAATAAGGATGATAGTTGTCTTATATAGGTATTAAACATTTTAGAAAGAAATAGTCTATACATATTTTTAGGTACCTGTTAAGAGCATAACAAATCTTAGATTGCCCCTTCTCTAGAAATATTATTGCTGTGATAGAGGAAAGAAGGAATATTTTGGGACATAATGAAATAGATTTTATATTATTTTACTTTAAATTCTCAAGTACTTATGCCAGATAACACTATTTTAGAATCATCCTACTCTACTGCTTTATAATGAAGTTCTTATTTAAAATTCACTTTAATGTTGCCTCTTAGACTTCATTTAGTAATTCTATACATAATGTACTTAAACCAAAAGATGCACTTTTAATTATAGGGTGTTTTAAGGAAAATAGTAATTATAAAGATTTCATTTAGGTCATGGATCTTCAAAACTCCCCAGAGAATAAAATATGGCTAACTATACTTACACTATATTTTCTTACCAACTTATATAAGCTCTTCTGTGAAATAAAGATAATTGCTTTTTCTGAATTTGCCTATCAGGATACTATTGGCCTACATTAAGCAGCTTTATAAAAAACAGACCTATGAGACTCATAGCTATGTCAGTTGAAAGGAAATAATTGAGGACGTTGTTCAAGAATATTACAGAGTTTCCACCTTAGGGTAAACCCCTCAGAGAAAATTCCTTTCTGGTCTTGGCAGGGATATGTGTGCTTCCTTTGAGTGGTCAATATGCTCTTTTAACCTGCAAACACTGGAAACTGAGAACTGTCCAGGTTTTTCTTGTTACATTGATGGTTAGATATCTAAAGCTCAATTTGTGACCAACCCCTCACCCCCAAACAATTACACCTTCAATACTTAATGTCAAATGTAAAGACTGCTATGTTCTGAATGTTTGTGCTCCCTTCCCCCAACTCCTCAGTTCAAGTCCTATTCCCCAAGGTGATGGTATTAGGAGATAGGGGCGTTGGGAGGTTATTAGTGATAATCATGAATGGGAATAGCACTCTTATAAAAGAGGCCAAGAGAGTTCTCTTGCTTCTTCAACTTGTGAGGTTATGGTGAAAAGAAAAACATCAAAGAGGAAGCCATGTCTTGCCCTCTCCAGATCCTGGATTTGCTGGTACCCTTATCTTGGACTTCCAAGTCTGCAGAACATAGGGAAATAAATGTTTATTGATTACTAGAGGCCCGGTGCACTAATTCGTGCACAGCCAGGGAGGGGATGCGGGAGGTTGGCTGGCAGGTTTCCCCCACCCCTCATATCGGGGTAGGGGAGGGCAGTCAGGGGCAGGGCTGGTCAGGGGGAGGGGTTACATACAGTTGGTGGGCCACCCCTGCCCCCTAGTTGAACTCCTGGTAGAGGGGACATTTTGCATATTAGCCTTTTATTATATAGGATAAGCCACCCAGTTTATGGTATTTTTGTTAAAGTAGCCCTAAAGGATTAAAAGACACTGTGATATATGTATTTTTATATTAGCCTTGGATCTTGGTTAATACACACCCTCTCCTGGTTTTATTTTGTAGACCGCATGTGGCATGTGGTATGTATGTGTGTTTCACCTATTTTAAAATACAGAGGGAGAACTATTTTTTCTAGGGTTTTTTTTTTTAAGAAGTTATACTATCTAAACTCATTAGTTTGAAATTTTTTTCACTTGAATATATTTCAAGTACATATTTCCAAGTCAATACCTAAAGATCTAACATATTATTATTAGAAATTTCTAACTACACCTTTAACAACAGTTACTTTATAGATTATTAAGAATAAAATGAAGAGTAGTTTCACTTATTAATTCTATTGAAGTATGTTATTTAGGTCATTAAATATTTCCATCTTCTCCTTTCTTATTTTTTAAAAGTTTACTTTGTTACACCTCTGAAGACTTGATATTCAAATATATTTTCTCATTTTAACCATGATTGCCTTTTAAATGTTTCTATTTTTGACTTACATGTTATTTATTCAGGCATAGAAATGATAAATGGAAAATGAGATGATATTGAGGAATGTCTTGTTTATGAACGATGAAGCTAATGACAAGGAGGTCAGGGTAATGCTACCAAAGACACTTGAGCTGTGTTATGCAGTGGAAGCCAGGTGAGAGGTTTAATAATGGTTTCTTCTAAATCTTGGCATATGTTTGGTAGTAGGAGGCTCTAACCAAGAACTACTAAACAGATCACATTTTCAAGGAATGCACATATAGAAATCGATTATGAAAATAAACCTGACCTATTTGGCTCCTAGTATTTAAAAAAGTTTATTTTACTAAATAAAATAATTCTATTGAAAGAAAAATATTAATCTAATGCAATTAAAGGAATAGAAATATCAAAGGAAAAAGGATATATAAGTTTAAAGAAATAGTAATGTCATTAAAATAATAAAAACCATCTACGAGTGGAGATGACCTCAGTTTGAAAAGTGAAATTTTAAAAAAGCATAGGGGAGCAGATCGTACTGTACCAACGAACAGAAAGCATGACAGAGGGAGATGAGGCCATGGCACACCATGCACCAATAGCAAACATCTCTAAATTCTTCAGTAATCTTTTCACAGGCAAGATCCCTTTAAGGTTATAAGACCCTAATAGCCTAGATAGCCCCTAAATTCTCAAATCCAGTCCCCTTAGCCCATACGTAGCTAGCCCTGCTGATCTCCCTTTCTTCTGCCAAATTCCTTCTCTCTCCACAGCATTTTTAATTCTTTATTTTAAATACCCATTATGCTAGTCACAACACAGGACCAAACACATTTTGATCAAGGAGTAGGCTTCTTTTTAGGATAATTTCTAATGAGAACAATCATGATTATTTTTAGCAGTACATCTTGGGTTGTGTGTTTTTTATTGTTGTTTTTGTGTGTGTTATTTTACTCACATGGATGTTTACTTCTATGAAACATAAATGATTGTTTTCCAAAATCTACTAACTACTCACTAAAGTCCCTATTGGCATCTCTATAGTTTTTATTAATAATGTAGTTTTTGTTGAGATTCTATATGTATTCATTTCCTCTCCCCATGCCAGGTAATCTTTGAATAGTCACAACCACTACAACTTCCCCATTTAGTTCATAATCTGCTGAAATGAAGCCATTTCCTTACCTTTCTTGCCTGCATGCCCTCTCCGAGTCTGAGGAATCAGGCTTGGCCTCCGTCCTCCATCCTCTTCCTCCCACTGAGGATGTTCACCAGCAATGACAGCTCCATGCTTTGTGTGTCTTCTCCTGCATCCACAGCCTCACCATGGTCTCCATCCAAAAGCAAGGGGCACTCGTAGCCCCACCTCCCGCGCATCCTCCCGTGACTGCTGGAGGTGTCTCTTCAGAAAAATCCCTCCACTTATCTTTGTACTTCTGGGATCATGTTCTTATAGCAAGACTGGTCCCTATTGTCCCTAAGGTCCTAGGGCTCAGAGTCGTAAAAACGTCCTTCAAGATCTGAGCAAGATAAAATACACCAACTTTTTTCCTAAGTGAGAAGGCATTATAACAATGGCACATTGAATATGTTCTTCAAATATGGTCTTGTTGCCTTGGCAGGTGTGGCTCAGTTATTTGAGCATAGTCCCGTGCACCAGAGGTTGCTGGTTCAATTCCAGGTCAGGGGGCATGTAGGAAGCAATGCATCCATATTTTTCTCTTGATGTTTCTCTCTCTCGTCCCTTCTCCCTTTCTAAAATCAATTGAAAATATTTTAAATAATGGCCTTGTCATAAAAAGGAAAGACTAATAAAATGATTCAGAGAGACTGAAGATGCATGACAACTCAATGCAGTGTGTGCTTCTAGACTGAATCGCCCAATGGAGGTTTCAAAAAAAAAAAAAGCCACAAAGGGCCTTACTTGATAAATTGACAAAAATAGCCTATGAATGGGAGATTAAGTTAAAGTTTTATGCCAAATGTTAAATTACTCAATTGCTGTACCATATGTAAGAGAATCTTTTTCTTTAACACTATACAATGAAATATTGAAAGAGGAAGTTCAGGAATGCATGCATATTTTTCATATATGTAATGAAATATATATATATATAGTGAGAGGTGGTGGTGGTTGGGGAGCAGACAAAAACAGAGACAGGAGGTAAATCACAAATGTGTCAAAATATTAGTGGGTAAATCTGGATAAAGGGTTTCTGGTTTTACCATGCATGCAACTTTTCCACAGTTTGTTGGTTTGTTTGTTTATTTAAATTTTTTATTGATTTTTTACAGAGAGGAAGAGAGAGATATAGAGAGCCAGAAACATCGATAAGAGAGAAACACTGATCAGCTGCCTCCCACACACCCCGCACTGGGGATGTGCCTGCAACCAAGGCACATGCCCCCAACCGGAACTGAACCTGGGACCTTTCAGTCCAAAGGCCAATGCTCTATCCACTGAGCCAAACCAGTTTTGGCTCTTCCACAGTTTAATTATTTACAAACTAGAGGCCCAGTGCATGATAGAGCATTGGCCTCACGCACTGGAGAGTGAGGCTCCCTCAGCCCAGCCTGCACCTTCTTGTAGTCTGGGAACCCTCAGGGGATGTCCGACTGCCATGGAGGCAGGAGAGACTCCCTCCATCATGCTTGCCAGCCTTGAGCCTGGCTACTTACTGGCTGAGTGGTGATCCCCCGCTGGGAGCACACTGACCACCAGGGGGTAGCTCCTGCGTTGAGCATCTGCCCCTGGTGGTCAATGTGTGTCATAGCATCCAGTTGTTCCAACATTCAGTCGGTTTGTATTTTAGCGGTTTATTATATAGGATACATACATTTTTTTAAAATGGCCATTGTTTTCCTGAATTTTACCTGACCTTTTAGATTTCTCGCTTTAACTTCTATAGCTCTCACCTACTATCACCATACCCAGACCCCAGAAGTGTACAATGCCAACTTTAAAACAATGATCTGTTTCTGTCCCAGACAAGAAACCTGGCACCCACTGCACATATGAAGCATGCTAATTTCTCAAAAGAATTTTAAAAGTTACTGGAGAAGGTCATGTCCCCACCAAAGAATAGAATATTTCTTTTAAAATATACAGAAAATAAAACAGAAACAATACAATAACAAAAATTCAAGATGTTTACCAGATGGAACTCCTCGTTTCTTGTCTGGTGCCCCCAGGTCGTTCGTCTCCCTGGGGTTTTGTGCTGTGATGGGTTTGCTAGCACTTTACCCGCTCTGCTAGTCACTTACCACTCCTCACCTGGATTCCCATCTCCTGGAAATGGGTTGACATCTTTTGTCTTACCTTTCCCCTACTTGTTCTTCGCAAGTACTTACTCTTTAAATCCTTGGTTATTTAAATACTAGAGACCCAATGCACAAAATTCATGCATGGGTAGGGACCCTAGGCCTGGCTGGCAATCAGGGACATCTGTGGGGGTGACCAGCAGGTGGGGTGATCGATGGGCACCCCCACACACACTGGCACCCACCTTTGCTGGCAGCCTATCGCCACATGCTGGCTGGCCCATCCCCTGATTGCTGCCTCTGCTGCTGCTGGTCGCTTCCTTCTCAGGGGGAAGATGCTCAATGCAGGATCTGCCCTCGACCAGGGACAGCTCCTGCATTGAGTGTCTGCCTCCTGGTGGTCAGTGTGTGTTATAGCGACCAGTTGTTTGACCATTCAGTTAATTTGCATATTAGGCTTTTATTATATAGAATAGTTTACATACCGTACAATTTGCCCATTTAAAGTGTATGCTTTTATAATTTTAGTATTTTCAGATATGTACATCCCCACAGTAAATTTTAAAATTTTCATGACTTCAGAACAAAAACTTTTCTTTAGTTATCATCTCTCTCCTCCCCTTTCTTCCCACACCCGAGCCCTGAGTAACCACTAATGTATTTTCTATTTCTCTAGTTTTGTCTGTTTTGAACATTCCATATGAATGGAATCACATGTGACTGGCTTTATTCACTTAGCATAATGCTTTCAGGGCTCATCCGTGTTATAGCATGTATTAATATTTTATTGCCAAAATATATTTTTTTTAAAGTTTAATATTTTATTGATGCGCCGCTTTTTTTTTTTTTTTTTTAACCATTCATCAGTTGATGGACATTTGGGCTGTTTCCACCTTTTGAGTATTATGAATACTGAATACTACTGCTGTGAGCATTTGTTTACAAGTTTGGGGTGGACATGTGTTTTCATTTCGCATGAGTGTATACTTAGAGGTGGAGTTGCTGGGTCATATGGAAACTCTCTGACACTTTGAGGAAGGGCCAGACTATTTGTCAAAGTGGCTGCACCACTTTTCATTCCCACCGGCTATGTGTGAGGATTCCACCTTCTCCACATTCTCAGCGAGACTTACCTGACTGTGTAATTCTAGCCTTTGTGTGTGTGTCTGTTGCTATCTCAAAGTGCTTGTGATTTGCATTTTTTTTCTGATGGCTAGTGATATTGAGCATTTTTTAATCTAATATTTGACTTTTAATGGCATTTTTAAAAAGAAAGAAGTGTATCTAATCTGCATTTAAGTCATTTTCATGCATAACAGGAAAATTTCTTCTAAAAATTTAAAAGCACATAGTGTTGTTTTTGAGTGTTTTCTTGAAAAGTCCCCATCTCATGGCTTCTTGCTCCTCTGTGTCCAGCACATCTGTTGAGCAAGTGGAGATGGCCTCCGTTTGAGGAAAGTGAGATTTGCCATGGATTTGAGGAGCTTTGGGGAGAAAATGGACAAAGGAAACATGGAACTAAGCTCCATATTTTTGTTCACATGTGAGTAAGCATGGTATCATTATTTGTGGAAGGAATGAATGATTTCCAGACAGTTCATGGCACCAGTAGAATCCATTGTGAGATTTACTAGTAATCCAGTAGTGATCATTACTTATAGAAAGACATTTCTGGAAAAACACGGAGTTGAAATTTCACCAGACCGGAAGGATTCAACTGGGCTAGAAGGAGCCCATTGTCACGGAGCTTTTAAAATGTTAGTCACTAGATAGACCATCAAGTCTATTAACAATGGGCATCTATGATGGAAGGATAGGGGATGAGGCCAAAGGGTAAAAGATCAGACTATATTATTCCAGAGACAGAAACATTCCTGGTAATAAGGTCTACAGTGTGGCAGTAACTGCACTGGAGTGGAAGTAAAGGACCCTAAGATGAGATGGTAGAGGAACTGGGAGGCTTCGTTATTGGTTGCTTGTCCAAGTGGAAGGTAGAGCCCTCTACTGCCTGCTCACCACTTCACGTTCCCTGCCTTGGGCTCCATTCCACCTTTAGCTCCTCTTTGGTCTGCATTTTTCTGGGACCTCTAGCTTCAGACATTGTTAAGCCAATGGCATAACTCTGGACAAGAAGATACTAGTGTGATAGTGAGAAGGACTCTGTTGTTTGTAGTTATATTTTGCTTTTTCTCTTTCCACTCAGGATTCACAAGGCTTACTGGGAAAGCTACCTGAAGTGCTCACGAGGACGCTCATTCCATATTTGTGTTTCAACCTGTACAAGTGGACTTGCCTTCCCTCCAGGCCACTATAATGAGGGCGGATGTGTGTGCAGATTTGGCAGGAGAAAAACAATACTCCCCTCCCTCCAAAAAAAACACAAAAACCCTCCCATTTAGGGTTCATTCACCTGTAGGATCCTCTGATCACTGACTTCTAAATAATGATTAAGCCACTGGCTCCTCTTCACTGACACTTTCTGAAAAAAATATGCCCATCCTTGATCTTCAGAATAGGAAGGTCTATGCTCGCTACTGCCTTAAAGGACATAAAGCATTCCCTGAGGGGGAAGGTGTGGGCTGCTATCCATGTCCATTAAGGTGAAGCTATGAGGTGGGAGGCAGAGCCCATCTCCGCAGACCTCATCAGCCAGGAAGTGGGCTTTGGGGGAGGACACATGATAACTGTTTCTCGGCAACAGCTCCAGGCAATGGTCACTTTTGGAAGCCAAAGGAAGCAATCAGTAGGACCTGAACTTCTTTCTTTCCGTAAGCAAAAGCCCTGAGAACCCCTAAACCCATGCCCCCAACACAGGACACAGAGAAGACATCACTATTGTGATTGACACATTTATTAGGCAAGCCAATATTCCCCTCGAGGGAGGAATTATTTGGGGGCAGCAAATGTATCCCGCTGGAAATTCTGGAGGAGCATTGTGTGTCTGAATCTTGGTGGCGGGTCTCTGCGCTCAGTGCTTCCAGCAGTGGCGGGAACAGTAGGACGCCCCTTGGCCACTCAAGGCCTGCAGCTGGGGCTTGGATGGGGCACAGTCCCCTTGAGGGACACAGATTGGGGGTCCTTTTGATACATTTGCTGAGGCTTTAGTGCCATGACGTTTTGGGGGTGTTTGTCCTCTTTTCTGGTATGCCTATTACAGGTAGAGCCCTGGCCAGCCAAGATAGCTGCGTGGCGGCCGGACATGGCATAGGAGGGAGTTGTGCGGTGGAAAGGTTGCCCCTGGCCTGGCTCTGCCTGGGCCTCCGCTGCTCCCTTCTGCACAGGCTTCCCAGACTGCGATGCAGGGGGAAGGGGCTCTTGAGGGCAGGTGGTAGCTCCTACACGTTGACGCCCCAGTTTCTCTTCTGGGCACTTTCCCATGTCTGAAATGACTCTTTGGTCTTGCATATTTTCTGTTGAGGCAACTGTGCTTTTACCGGGGCCTCTGCTCTGTGCAGAACACATGGGGCTTCCCTCTTCCTGGTGGATTTCTTGCATTTGGTAGTTAATTGTAGGCTGAAGCCTTCTAAAAAACCTCTTCATTTTATTTATGAAGAGGCTATCGGATAGAGCCTCTTCCTTAAGGGAATCGCTCCCAAACATCTCCTCTACAGCTGTGTCCTGAGGGTGAAATCTCTTCCCTCCAGGTTGGGAAATCCTCGCCCTTGCATCTCCTGCACCAAGGTCTTTATCACTGGGGTCTGTAGGCTTTGGGGGAGGGTGCACTATATCTTTCTTTACATCTGGTGGGACATTCTGATCCCGGCAGGACCTTAACAGGTGCTTAGGAAGCCATGGTTGCTGTGGCTGCTCCATCCTGACTCTGCCTTGCTCTGAATGGACATGCATCACCTGGGAAGCTTGCATGACTGCACTGGGCCCGCCCTTTGCAAGTGTCAGGGAAGCTTTGTAATTCGAGCTGTCTGAGTCATGGGACACCTCTGTGGGTTGGCCTGGGGCCTGACTACACCTCTTCTGGAACTTCAGTTTTAGCTCAGTCATTAATTGTGTGGCAAGGTCTGCTAAGTCAGGAGCTGGAACCAATGACTTAGAAGGTGGGTTTTGAAATGCCACAGCAGTAGTTTCTTTGTTTATTCTTTGGGAGGGTCCTGGCTCGCTGGTTGTCATGGCGCCACTAGTTTTGGGCTGAAGAGCACTGAGCCCCTGAGCCCCGACTATCTCCCTGGGCACGCTAGATATGAAGGCAGGCTCTGATTCCTCCCTGTCTTCGCCCTGTTGTATTTCTGCTTTGTCATTAGAAGTCACACTGCTAGTAGTAGTAGTCTGTGGGGTACCTGCTTGCCTTGTGGGCACCTTTGGGGGTTGAATGTTGGCTACCAGAGAAATTCCCTTACTTTTCCTGCCACTGGTTGTGTTTGCAACAGGCAGTTTGGCCTTCAAAATTTTCTGGATTTCCTCTGAGAGTATGTGCTGGATATCAGTGGGCTTGTGTTCTTTCTTGCCCACCAGTGAGGTAGCAGGGACAGGAATATTCAGGTGGTCAGCTGCATTTTCTCTTCCCATTTGGGCCCCAAGAAGAGATTCAGAACTTTCTCTCAGGGGCATAAAGGTCCCCAATTTAGGGTTTACCTTGGAAAACAGTTTGGCTGAAGAAGAAAGATCGGGATTGATGAAAGAATAGGATTGAGTATCTTTTGAGGCCCCAGATTTGGTGTTCGCCTCATAAATCAGTTTGGTTGATGAAGAAGAGTTGGGATTGATAGAAGAGTAGGATGAAGTCCCTTTAAATTTGAAGTGCTCTTTGGATTCAAGGACTTTGTTGGGAAGGCCTGACCTCCCCATCTGAAACTTGGGAATGTGAGGTTTCTGTATCTGCTCTGCAGCACACTCAAGCAAGGGGAGCTCCTGGGATGTGTCCAGGTGGTAGAGCCCACCCACCGATGATGGCAAACTTCTTTGCTCTAATTTGGTGTGGGATTCTATAGAAGAAATCTCATTGATAGAATGCTGTGAACTGTGCACAGTCCCAAGCAGCATTTTCTCAACCTTTCTGCTCACATATACTCTCTGGATATTTTCCAGTTGTCTTTGAGTTAAACTAAGGCCTGAAAGCACCGATTTTTGTCTTGACAGGCTCATGTCAGAGCCACTTGCCACATCCTTATGGGAAGAGGTCTTTGAATCACTCAACAGATGGACTTTTGGATCATTATCCTGGCTGTGTACCTCATCCTTCCCTTCATTCTCCTCTAGTTGAAACATTTCGGAGCTCCTCTCATAGGAGCTTCGTGGTTGGCTCAATCCAACATTTGGATTTTCACTAATTTGGTCCTTATCTATAGGTGCCCAGGAGAGGCCAGAACTGCTCTTTGACTGAAGTATGCCTGAGCAATTGTTAGGAGGCCCCATCCCTGACAGAGACCCCTGGGTCTTCCAGGGCTGGCCCTTGTGGTGTTGAATGAGCCTTACTCTAAGGTGACTCTCAAATTTCTCTCTAAATTCCCTGCTCAGGGGAAACTCGACAGGATCAATGGAGATTGCAACATGGGCCTTAGAACTTTGCATCACAGATGTTAAGCCACACAAACTACCCTGTTCCTTCTGCAACACATTGCATTCCTGGTGTTCCATTTCAGATGAAGTGAGACATTGGGATTCATTCTTAGGTTTGTGGAAAGACACTTCACAGACCTTATCCTGGATAATGGGACTGGATGGCAAGATTGGGAGTGGGGACTGAAGGTGGGCCTGGGGTTGGTTCTGAGGGAGATGTAAGTCCTGGGACTGAGGCAGGGTTTGAGGCAAGGGTTGAGGTTGGACCTCAGGCAAGGATGGAGGTAGGAAATAAGGAATTCCTGTAGATTTTTGGCCTGAGAAGGTAGTTGAGATGCTATTGAAGAAGATTTGATAATCACCGGACACATGGACAGCAGAGGACAAGGACTCGCTGTGCAAAGATGGGAGGCCCCAGAAAAGCTGGGCAAGTTTTTGTTTTAAACGGTCCTCCCAAATCTTAGGATTTAAGTAGTTCTGGGCCGAGTCCTGCTCATCGGGGCTCAGAAATAAGAGGTGTCTAGAATCTATAAATTTGGCTTCAGAGTCTGCCCCAAAAGAGATCTTTGTAGAACGCAGGGCAAGAAACCCTTGATGGAACTCATATTGCGTCAAGGTCGAAGAGAACAAATCTTTGGGTCGGGATGAAGAATGGTGCACTGGCTCTGGAGACCGAGTCTCACCCGGTGGTGAGGGTGAGAGAAAATTACCCAAGGTGGTCATTGCCTTTAAGGGGAGCTCTGAGGGTGGTGGTGGGGAAGGCTCAGGCAGAGGAGTTGGTATGAGTTCTCCTGGAGAGGCTCCTGTGAAAGCAGATGACTGACTGGATGGTGGCTCAGTCAAAGGAGCTTTCACAGGAGCTGTTGAAGCCACAAGGGACACAGATGGAGTAGAAACGTCCATAGCCTTTGAGAAAAGCTGATTGATTTCGGTAGTTGCATTATTACAGACCTTACGGGAGGGGTCTGGGCATAAAAGTTGACAACAGCGAGTGGTATCATAATTCTGTCCCAGGGGGCTGCAGAAGACAGGAGGTAAAGAGATGCAGCTATGACTAGAACAATGAAAGGAGGGCCTGGTGAGGGTGGGGCCACCTGAAGCCTGCTTCCCCTTCATATTACTCCACATCCATGACTTCATAATGCACTCAATTTGCACTCATCCCAAGCACACTCACAATCTCGTTCCTATGGCAACCCCTCCCATGACTAGGGAAGGCTCCACTGAATCCCTGGAATTGAACAGAACATGCTAGAGACAGACCAGGAAAAATGGGGCCAGACTAGTCACCTTTTCAGGAAATCAATCAGCTCCCTTTCCTCCTTCTTGCAGTGATGATGTCTCACACCTGGGAACAAGTAGAATGAATTACATGAAATGAAGGTAGACACATAGGCATTACACAGGAGTCCCTTTATGAAGACTATTGGGATAACAGACTGAAACCCTCAAGAATTAGTAAATGAAGCCCAATGGTCATTGATAATATGAATAAGGTCCCCATGTGTGTTGTTTAATTGATAAAACTGATAAAATTGATAAAATGTTATACACATTATTGAATTTGATGCTCAAAACCACGCTGTGATGCAGAGGGGCCAATGGTCGCAACAAAGAAGAATGTGATCATCCTGAAGCACAAGCACTTTCTCAAAGTCAGGAGTCACAAGCTCTGATTCTCAGTGTCTGTTGCGCAATACCCAGGGCCCATGGCCCTCACCGCTTCTTACCCAGGGACAGCAGAGCAGGGAATCTGAGCAGTATCTCAGGTTCTGTCTTTCCAGGAGCCTCTCCTCTGAGGGCTCTGTCTCCTGACAGGGGCTGTATCTACCAACTGACAGAGATCAGGGACCTGGTACCTTGTGGAAAGGAGAGAGGAAGGGTCCCCCATTGGGGAGCTCAGGTGGAATAGGGCAGAACCTTACCTTCCCGTGTCCCACCTTTCCTTCTCCTCTTGGCTCTGTAATGACGCTGAGAATAAAAAGGAGACAAGGGGCAATCAGGACTCATTTCTCTTCTCCTCTTCCTAGGAAACTTAGACATATACTGTCTAAGAATAATGCCTCTCTGAGCCAACCAAATACATTTTCACTAAGAGAATGTGGTGCCCCTTTTTACCATTTTTTTAAAGTTTTAAAATTTATTTTTAAAATATATTTTACTGATTTTTTTACAGAGAGGAAGTGAGATAGAGAACTAGAAACACTGATCAGCTGCCTCCTGCGCGCACTCCCTACTAGGGATGTGCCTGCAAACAAGGTATATGACCTTGACCGGAATCAAATCTGGGACCTTTCAGTCCACATGGCAATGCTCTATCCACTAAGCCAAACTTATTAGGGCTAAAATGTTTTTAACTTTTTCTCTTTGAAAAACTCAAAGAAGGACTGTGTTTATGGAGTCCGCACTTGCTTTTCTCAGAGGTCCTCCTGTGCTCAAGGTCAGCACATAATCTGAGGCCTACCTTCCATCTCTGTCCCCTCAGATAGGACCCAGTAACTTAATATGCTCAGGCTGCAGCCTCTGCTCACTCAGAGACTCTCAGAGGCTCAGCACTGCTCTGCTTATCCGCCCAACACAAAGGTTTGGCCAAATGATGCCTGACAGGACAGTATGAAGTGCTGGATGAAGTGCTGGTTAACTCTGATGTTCTATAGAGATCGTCTTGGATCCAGGATGAAGGAATCACTGTGTTGGGAGCCAGAAACATGTCACCACACCCAGATGGTCTGTGAGCTTCATATGGGAGCCTGAGACCTCCCTGAACCCCTAGCCCTGCCTGGTCTCTTCCCCGAGAAGAGTGATGTTCTATTCTCTCCTCAAACGTCCCAACTTTGGTGTCTCTCTGACTCAAATCAAACTCATTTAGAAATCTGGGAATCCAAATGACAACAATGAAGAACTCTATTGGGGCTCCATTAAACTCTCACTCAGGGTTCCTTACCTTTTGTGTATGTTCATGTTTCCGGAAGTTGGCTCTGTGGGTTGATGGAATTCCCACAGAGTAAATGAAGAAGTAGACGAATAAGCTCAACACTAAGATGAAAATTATGCTGAGATTGTCACATAAATATTCTGAGCCGAAGCTCAGAGAAAACTCTAGTAGGCTATTTAGAAATAGACTGAGATCCATTTTCCAAATCGCAACGCCGCTCGAAGCAACTGAGCTCTGAGAGCTCAGGCTCCTGAATTTATAGCCAGGCCTGCATCACAGAGCATTGTGGAGTGAAAGGGTTTCTGTGAGTGGGCGCAGGTACAGCTTCAAGAGGGTGTGTCCACAGCCCCTCCCTCCAACCAGCCCAGCACATCCCCTCCACCTCTCTTGGGCCTCTCGGTCCTGCTCCCCTACTCTCCTGTTTTCCAATTTGCCTTTTAATATAGCATATATTCACCTTAATGAATGCTCTGCTTGTTTCACCTGTAACCCAGATATTAGCTGGGTCCCTCTTTAATGTTTGAAGACCTTGACTTTGGTCTCACCGGGTCCACTACCTTGCAAGTCTGAAATACTCCCTTGAAAGTTTGCTTGTGCCCAGACATTTACACTGAGGATCATATACGGCATATCCTCAAATCCAACTCACACAAACCCAGGTACAGAAATAAAAGGTCATTTAGACTTCTTTAGTTTTGTGAATGTTAAATAGAAATTTTTTTCAGTATTTATATATTTATATATTATATATAAATGAATAATATACTCTAAAATATCACACACAGACACATAACCCCAGAAATACATCTCACATATTTTACATATGTACAACCCCTAAGTTCTGTAATAAAACTCTCCTCAGGACATTTCAGGCTGCCATGGAGGTGGCCGAGTTGGTGTGTGGCAGAGTGTGATCCCCACACAACCCCACGACTTCTCAGTTGAGGTACATCCCCACACAGAAGACTGGTCCCAGATTTCAGACTGCACTTGGTTATATTGTCTGCAAGGAGGAGTGTCTGCCAGAATCTCTATTTGACTAACGTGCTGCTATTTGAGGAGGCTCATTGGGCTGTATGTCATTAGCTTAGGACTTTCAATGTTTTCATTTTCCTGGGGACGGTCCTCAGTGCTCTCTCACTCCCATCCCTGTTACTATCCCTGAGCCACATGCATACATTTGTTTTCAGGGTCCCCAAAAGGCAACTGGTTCAAATGAAAAGCACGCAGCCTCTCAGGGCTGTCAGCACCCCCACTTACTTAGTGGTAGACAGAGCAACCTTGTACTCATGTTGAGCCTCACTGAACTCTCACCATCATGGATCCACATGAATTCTGTGCCATGGGGCTCCCCAAGTGCTGTCTGTGAAGGGAAGGGCAGGTTCTCACATTGTGCGAATCCCCTCTGCTCATGCACATGCTTCATTGTCCCCATAAACTTCACTTACAAACCCAAGTATTAAGGTAAAGTTATTAAGAATCACAAAACGGTGGCAGTGCAGCATTAAACCCAGCACTGAGTGCTCCTGAGTGTCCCCCGAGTGATAGCACAGGTTGTTGTCCTTGACCTGCCCTGCAGCTTCCTTCCTCGCCTCAGTTTACATTCTGGTCTTCCCTCCTCCCCTCTCTCTTTCCTTCCCATCCACGCTCTCTAAAAATCAATAGAAAGAGTATCCTTGGGTGAGAATTAACAACAACAAAAAGCTAACATAGATCTTTATTGCTCGTGATATGAGAATATGGATAAACTATTTGAGGATAAGTCTTTAAATATACGTTATGGTATCTCAAATAATCATTTTGTGGATGACGCATGAATATTTCCATAAATGTTCTCTGCAAGTAAAATAATTTGTTATACTATATTATTCAAATATCCTGATATTCTATATATATTTACCTATATTACTTACCATGAGCTGATGTTATTTTGAAAATTCACTTTCACTTGTATTTCTATTTATTTCCTCTTACTTAAAATTTCATTACTGGTATACTATTAATTCTGACTTTATCAATATAAACAGCACTTTTATCCTGGCTTAAACTTTTTTGCTTTAACTTCACCTTGATAACAATATATTTATATTTGCTTGAATATACTTTTTCATCTGTTAATGAAAAACTGTCACGTATCATTTAAATATATATAGAATTGATTTTTTTTTTTTACACAGAGGAAGAGAGAGGGATAGAAAGTTAGAAACATTGATGAGAAAGAAACAGATTAGCTGCCTCCTGCACGCTCTACGGGGAATGTGCCTGCAACCAAGTTACGTGCCCTTGACCGGAATCCAGCCTATGACCTTTCATTCTGCAGGCTGATGCTCTATCCACTGAGCCAAACCAGTTAGGGCAGTCCTGTATCATTCTGAATGTTCCTTTGTATGCAACCAATTTTCAAATTTCATTTTAAAGCCAATTTTAATTACCCAGTGTCTGAATTTTCTCAACCTAGTAATTATTTTATTACTGTCATTTAAAAATTGCTTACTACTATCTTGCTAGAAAACTTTATTTGCTTTTACTATAAAGCATTGGAAGATAGATATTTGCTCTAAATTATCATAAATCTGTAGTAACCTAATAATTAAAACATTAGTTTTTCCTCTATAAATATTTGGCCTAATTGAAATGTCCCATTAAGGAAATACTAGGAATGTAGTTCTTTCATTATTTTAATTTCATATTACTTTTTAATCTTCGGTTATAAATCACATCACTTTTTACATAATTAATTCTCAGTTTTGAATTTTTATGTATTTTATTATAGGAGTAATATTTATGAGCTTTAGATTTTCATACGGAATTTAATTTTTAAAATTTTAATACAGTTTGGTACAATTCAGTTCCTTCACTGCCAAACCTGAGGGCAGGAACTGCTTCGGCTCCGCCGCCTGCCCTGTGTGTGTGAGGACCAAGGTGTAGGGTTTCTTACTTTGCTTCATCTTGGCAGATTTAGTGTCCTTCCTCCTGGCTGGTAGCAGGAAGACGTGACTCTCTCCGCTTTGGGGGCCCTGGCTACTAGTTCTGAAGAGTGTGTGGTGGCCAGCATGGCAAGCTTAAAGCAGCGAGGAGGATGGGGGGAGGGGGGAAGGGAAGCCAATGTTATTTTTTTGGTATGATTTATCTATATCTATATTCAGTTCTTACTACTTAATTCAGTTATCCTTACTTGGATAAGAATATGTATGCCATTTTAAATAGAATAAATGCTTGGGTAGCCTATCTGAAATTATCTTTTTAATCTTGGCTTGGGTATATAATGCTTGTGGCCTGGTCATTTTATCTTATGTCCTGGTAGCATTGCTTTGGAGCCTTTTGATTACTGAAGTGAAACTATGGTGTCTTTTCTATTCTGAATGAGTGATTGCAATATGTATTCTTGAAAATTTTTTTATTAATTTATTTAGAGAAGGAGAAATATCGGCTTGTTGTTCTATATATCTATGCATTCATTGGTTGATTCTTATATGTGCCCTGACCAGGGATTGAACCCACACCCTTGGTGTATTGGGACAATGATGCTTTATAAACTAAGCTACTCAGTCATGGCTCGGTCTGCATTCTTAATCTTCAAAATGTGAAATTTCATTACATCGTGTTGGAATTCATCTCTATTCATTTATCTTTCTTCGCTAGTGTGATCCCTCTCAGTTTTCCATTTGAAGTGTTTTCCTCGAATTGAGAGTTTTCTTTAGTAGGTTTTCATTATTGCTCTCTTTTTTTAAGCAGAATACCTATTCCTTGTAGATTTGCTCTCCCTTTTATCAATCAATATGCATTAATATCATCTGCCACTGGATGTGCCCTTTCATTTCATCCCCTTCACATCTTCATTTATCTCAGGGTATTTATGCTTTCAACCCAGATTCTTCCTGTACTGTGATTTTGTGTTATTACCTCTTATTAGTTTGGTCTCCTGTTATGTAATACAGGAACTATTTATAATCTTGTTTGTATCTAAAGCAGACATTTTCTACCTTTCCTGAAAATCAGCATATTTGAGGGGGGAGTGTTTTCTTCTTAGCACGTGGGTCTGCTTTTTTGCATGTTAATTTTTGAACACAAAGCATTCTATTCTGTTTTTTGAGGATTTACATCAATGTCCTCATAAATGGCCTGACTGTTGTCTCCTGGAACTGGAGCTGGATTGTTAGGGGGTGAGCCTCACAGAGGTCCTGCATATCAAGTGTTCAGCACTTCTGAGGCCTGCTTCCAGATGTTAAGTTCTCCAGAGTTACTAAGAACACCCCACATCCTCAGTAATCCAGTGACTTATTTCAGTGGTTATTGGACTCTAATGCTCTCAACAATGAAAAACAAGGCCACCTGGGAGAAATTTTGGTGTTTTTTTTTAATGTTTTTTATATTATGAATGAAGAGTTATATTCTGCTTAAATACCCAGGAGGCATTTTTTCAAGATACAAACAAAAGGTAGTAAAGACACATGTAGGAAGACCACCAGGAGGTTCAAAGATAACTCACAACTTCTTCATAAAACACTATTAAAAACTATGGCCAATATGCATGCCTATACATACAAAAATACTAGGATAATGAAAACAGCAAAATTCAGAGAATTCCCTGACTCTTGGCTCAGAGTTTCCTTTGTCTTCCATAGTCTTTATGTTCCAAATGCTCCAAGGGAAAATCTGATGCAAACATTTCAAGGAATTATAGACTTCACCATTAAATCACTTATTCACAGGCAGAGTTTCAAGTTATATTTGATTGTCCTTTCTAGCACTGAGAGCTAGAATAACAACTCATGTTTCTGCACTCACATGTTCAAGACCTAGATGGGATCTGCTCCTATTATGCACACCTACTAAGCACAGATTTCTCTCCTGAACACGTGGGGAAGTTCTTTAGCTCTGCTCCTTGCCTTGCTTTGTTTACGGTTCTGGGGCTGGCAGGACCGCACAGTTAGTTGGTGATAATAGCCGTGAGGGAGTCCTGTTAGTCATGGCAATTCTTGTAATTGTCACCCAGACTTTGGGGAGGGCATCTACCATTTGGTGCTGACAGTGCTTCCAGAAGCTCTGTGGGGCTTGCCAACCATCACTGAGGCAATGAAGTGCCATACACGGAACCGGGATAAAAAACCCTTTGGGGGTTTTCATGGGATAGTCATGTCTTTCTGTATTGGCCTTACTCTAACACCTGATGAGTGGCCCAGGATCCTAATCCTTTTCTGTCACTGTGGATCTGCATCCCAAACAAAAAGGCCTGTATTGGGATGGAATGAATGATGCCTTTCTCACGGTCCTGACAGCTTCACAGCAAGTCCATTAGAGCCTGAAATTCTAGCTTAACTGAGGGTTCATTCTGATAGTCCTGGAGGCTCATCTTCCTCAGGTCTCCCACTTAGAAATGTTTGTGCCTGGTTCTGTAGAATGGGAGGTGACAGGATTTTCCCCACAGCCTCAAAGATTCTGCAGAATGTCCAGTGTGGGCAGGGAGAGAGGAGGGGAGATACACACACACACACACACACACACACACACACACACACACACTCACACACACACACGAAAGAGCTTTATATATGTAATATATATATATATATATATATATATATATATATATATATATATGTGTGTGTGTGTGTGTGTTTGTGTGTGTGTGGAGAGAGAGAGAGAGAGAGGGAGAGGGAGAGAGAGAGAGAGAGAGAGAGAGAGAGAGAGAGAGAGAGAGAGACATTGATGTGAAAGAGACACAGTCATTGGTTGCTTCCCGGACCCTCTAACCACTGAGAAAACTGCCCAGGGCTGGAGGTTGCATTTTAAGTTGGGGATTTCGATTCAGGTCTTGTGTCTCTGATATTGAAATGAGAGCTATAACCCAAAGCACCAAATCATTCCTTAAATAATTTTTTCTCAAAGTATAAGCAGAAAAGAATATGAGATATGTGTTTTCTATTAAGTAACAACTTAGGGCAATCAAATAATTAAACCCTCAAGATCAGAGAGAGTATGGGAGAATGACATTAGCACAATCTGGAAGAGGTGACAGGCTCCATATTAATTCTACTGCCACTCAGTAAGCATTCCATCTTGGATAACTTGTTTCTCCATCTGTATGCAGTGGGATTATCCCTAAGATTCTTATCCCCTGGGGTTGTCAAAATGTTCAAATGGGATGAATATGTGAAAGAGCTTCATAAACCATAAAGCACTGCACAGTTTAAGTGTGACCCTGTGTTTATGCCCATATGACAGAAAACATGTCCAGAAAGAACCTTTGATGTCCTGGTAGTTGAGCAGGAGTACACTTACTGTGCAGACGTCCATGCAGACTTCTTACTGTTTATTTCTGGCTGCTTTGCAATCAAAGGCTTGTCCATGTACTTGGCAGACTCCCGACTCCCACCACCTTTCTCATGGGTTTTCATTCTTTGAAGTTGTATAGGATAGTTCTATTTCACCAGCAACTTATATCTTTGCTCTTCAGAGTGAAATGCTATAATACAAATTATTCTATTGCCAGTATGTCAACACAGATACAGCTTACCTTAGCACAACTTTGATATGTTAGTATGCTAACAAGCTGTCTCCTCCACCTGGGGCAGATGTGGGGAGGGACAAACCTGAGAACCTTGTCCTGGCATGTATGGCAGTATCTTAACTAATAAAAGAGAAACATGCAAATTAACATCACTACGTTACACCCCCAGCCAATCAGAGTGAGTATGCAAATTAAGTCAACAAAGATGGAGGTTAATTTGCATATGCAGGTGTGGAGTGCTTGATTCAGGACTTGCAGGCTCTGGGCTGCCTGAGAGCGGATGCCAGCTCCTAGGAGGCTGGGGAGCAGGGACTTGCTGACTTCCAGGCGGGCAGGGAGTGGGGGTCTTGCTGGCTCCCGCATCTGAGAATGAAGCCAGGGGAAGGAAGGCCTATTCTTACATGAATATTGAGCAACAGGCCTCTAGTTATTAATAAATGTGGAGTAAGTGGGTAATTTCTCCAGGTCCTCCAGCTACAGTCATGCTTTGGTTCTGGTGCTGAGAAACAGAGCACGGGAAAGTAAACTTGCTGGCAATTCCTTTTCTCACACTTCATGTTGAAATGCCACTTCTCTGACTGTTTAGAAAGCGGTTTTCAGAAATTGCTGATTTTAAGTTGTGCCAAAGTAAAGGGGAGATGTGATGGGATTATGGGAAGTTATGTCAGCACATCCTGGACTGAAAGCAGAATCATAAGATGTTAGATTCCACTCTGTAGCTACCAAATGTCTCCCGAGATTGGTGTTCCAAGGGAAAAGGCAGAAGCCATATTAATTTAAATAAAGTTTAGCTAAATAGAAATGAGGAGTTATATAATTATGAGATCAACTGCCAACGGAAACATTCTCTGCCTAGAGTGAATTCCCTAATGTTCATTCTAACTTTAATGACTCTAGTAATGGTTTTTATACTTCTCAGATAATTGAAGTAAATATGAAAATCATCACATGTTATTGCTTATTCAAAACTGTCAAATATATGGTTCCTAGTAGGCTGTTTCTATGTAAATCCCTTTTGTACAAGCCATCCAGGAACTCGGGGTTTGTTTGTTTCTTTTGTTTTGTTTTGTTTTGCTACTAAAGGAAGTGTGCAGTGTATATAATATAAGAAAAGAGAAAATGGAGGAGATCATAGTCTGGGAAATACCTTTTAAAATATATAAAAATGTGTTATAAACTGAAATTGAGCAATAAATAGACTAAATTTGACAATACCATAAAAATGTTTGTCATCTTCAATCTAAAAAAGTTCATCAACAAATAAAAAACAATCCCCATCAACTACTAAATAGAGCTTATAGTTCTTCCTCTGTTAACCATAGACCTTCACACATTGGTCCAGTTGATTTCCTTGCCATTTATGCCCACTATAAATATTTTTGCACCTTTCACTTACTCATACCATTTCATTATTTTATTCCAGCCCCAACAAACTATTTGCCATTATTCACAAAAAAACTTGTGTTTTTCAACATCTATGTCACATTTTCCTTTATTTACAAAGCTTATTTATTCCTTCCTTTATTTCCCTAGCAGTTTTATTGCACCTACTGCAGAGAGCGTAGTATAGCAGATGAAGTGGTTTACTGCCACGATCCAGATCTATCTCCTCCCCCTGCTCCCAAGGAGTGCTCACTCATTTGCTCAGCTGCTGGGTGTCTTGGCTAAAAACAGCTCTCAGGAGACCGAAGCAAGATGGCGGCCTAGGAAGTCTCCTGGGCTGCCATCTCCTCAACAATTTGGAAAAAAAACAACAGATAAAATCAAAAGGGATCACACCAGACCCACAGGAAAGCTGGCGAAATGGGAAGGCTACAACTAGACACAAAGCAGGACGCTGTTGCTGCCATGTGGATTTAAACACTACAGCGAAACTGAACCTGCCGGAGCCGCTGCCGCTCGGGAATGAGGGAAGCCAGACCTCGCTCCACCCCGGGGCCCAGGGAGTGGGCCAGCCCTGCAGGCCGCCACGGGAGCTGATGTCGGCCTACGCCGCTGTGCCTTCGGCTCTTGCCTGGACGAGAAGCCAGTGAGCACGACCTCCCAGCCTGCAGGCAGTGCTGGAGAGGAGGGGGCGCAGCGTCTCCCCCGTCTGCAGCCAGCTCGGCTCAGCCCCCCGCACTCGCAGGCGGGCGAAGAGATGGTGTAGTATCTCCCTGCCCACAGCCAGCTCGGCCCAGACACCCCGCTTGCGGTGATGGCGAAGAGATCGCGCAGTGTCTCCCTGCCCACAGCCAGCTCGGCCCAGAAATGGGAAGGCTACAACTAGACACCAAGCAGGGCACTGCTGCTGCCATGTGGAGTTTAAAACTTCGGCAAACCGGACCTGCCAGAGATGCTGCCGCCAGGAACGAGGGAAGCCAGACCTCGCTCCGCCCTGGGGCCCAAGGACTGGGCCAACACGCCGGCCATGGGAACCAGGGAGCTGTTATGGAACCTTCGGCGCCTGCCCACAACCACCCCGAGCATCTCCCGGCCTGCGGCCAGCTGGGCCCAGTCTCCGCACGCACCTTATTGGTGGGGAGCTGGCGCGGTGCACTCCCTTTGCGCTCAGGCGAGTCTTTCCGCTGCCACCGCCAGCAGCCGGCTCCAAAGCTTCCGCCACTATTGCCATGTAGATTTTAATACTACAGGGGAAATTGAGACACGGGAGCTACTGTCGCTGCCGCCCCCGCTGCCGCCCCCGCGAATGGGAATACACCAAAATCAGAGCTCACTACACCCCTGGCTCAGAGAGAGTGTGGCTTCAGAAATTAGCCTCTGCGTCCACAGCAGCCCCGCTTCCACAACAAAGGAGACACCATTGAGGGGGAATTCTCCCCCCGCAGCCATCTCAGCCTGCCCACAACCTTCCCAGCACACCCACCGTGTGGGTGGGGAGCCTGCACTGCACCTTCCATTAGCGGCCCCGGTGAGTCCTCCCTCAGCCGCCGCATGGCCGGGCCGAAGATCCCGCCACTGCCGCCATGTGAACTTTAAAACTACAGTGGATCCGAAACCGGTTTGGCTCAGTGGTAGAGCCTCGGTCTGCGGACTGAAAGGCCCCGGGTTCAATTCCGGTCAAGAGCATGTACATTGGTTGCGGGCACATTCCCAGTAGGGGATGTGCAAGAGGCAGCTGGTCGATGTTTCTCTCTCATCGAGGTTTCTACCTCTCTATCTCTCTCCCTTCCTCTTTGTAAAATATCAATAAAATATATTAAAACTACAGTGGAAATTGAACCACAGGAGTCGCTGCCGCACCAGCCACCACCACCCCCCACTACCACTGCAAATAAAGGAAATCCACTGAGAACAGAGCTCACCACGCCCTGGGCTCAGAGAGTGGGCGGCCTCAGAACTTAGCCTTCTCTTCCGCAGCTGCTCTGCTTCCGCACCAAACGAGACACCTCTGAGGGCGGTCTACCCGCCTGCAGCCATCTCAGCCCGCCTGCAACCGTCCCAGCCTGCCTGCCGTGCTAGCAAGGAGCTAGCGCGGCACCCCCAGTATGAGACCGCAGCACCCGAGAGGGGTTGTGTGCCCTGGGTGAGCCATATGTCCAGGGGGCTGTGTGCCCCGGGTGAGCCGTGTGTCCCAGGGGGCCTTGTGCCCTGGGTGAGCCGTGTGTCCCTAGGGAAGCAGTGGGACCCAGGGGGAGGGGCGGTGAGAACCAGAGGAGGAGCGGACTCTATTCGGGTGGTCCTGAGATAGCCACCATAAAACAAGCAGATTGCCAAACGAGGAGCGGATTCTATTCATGAGATCCTGAGATAGTCACCATAAAACAAGCAGATTGTCAAATGACAGCAGCTAGGGGAAGGAGACTTGGGGGGAGATAAGAGAACAACCGAAGGACTGGTATGTATGAATACAATCAACGAACACAGAACTCTGGAGAGGGAGGGCATGAAACTTATAATAAAGGTGGGGGGGGGCATTGGAAAGATATGTACACATATAATACCTTAATAAAAATGGGGGGAAAAATAAATAAATAAAAACAACTCTCAGGTGAGTCCCTCCAGGAATTCTCCTCTACTAAGTAGCCCCCGTGTTCCTTAAGGTTGGGCGCCTCACTGGGAGAGGTCAGCCCACACCGATGACTGAGCTTCCTTGCCTCAGTGTAGAACTGTTTAAATAGTCAATTCTGGCTCCAGAGCTCCCGAGGAAGTGATGAGGCCTCTGTTGCAAATGCATTATTGCCCAACCTTTCTCTCTGCTCAGACCTGCTTTCCTCATTTTCTTGCAGAGAGTGTTTCTGCAAGAACTCCCAAAAAGTGACATGCATGCAAAACTCCATTTCAGAGTGGGTTTCATGGGGGAGCTTAACCTAAGACATTTGGCACCAGAAGTTGTCTGAGGAAGCATACTATTCTGAAATCACACTTTGGTGGGTTGCCCACAGATTGGCTGGAAGTGAGAACCGTATCACCTGTGCTGCACTTGAACCATTCATTTTCATGAGTGCTGAGAGGGGATGAGATACAAGTATAAGAGAATGCAACAGTAGGTGAAATACCTTACTTTAAGAGGTTCGGGGTAAGAAGTATTCATAAGGACGATGGAGGTAGATGGCTAACGCCGAAGGCAATCAAGCCCTGGAAAAAGGTAATGAATGTACGAAGGCAATTAATCACCAATTCTAGGCAAGTGTGTGAAAACCCGAGGATGTCTTGGGCAGCATAGATAGTCTTCCATCCTCTGCAGCCCAGCAAAAGCTGAATACCAGGTCCGGGACTTAATGAAAAGGGAAGTATTTGGAGATCTGAAGTTGGCTGAGAAGTCAAGTCTGTTCTGTCAAGGTCAGGGTCCAGTTTGGGGTCAGGTCCAGAGTGGGGCCCCTGACACTTGCGATGGAGACATCTGGGTTCCTGCATTAAAGATCTTGTCTGCACAAGCCCCTTCACTCTCTGGCCCTGCAAAAGCAGCCCATTGTTTCCAAATTAAGACTAATGATCCTCCCTCACCTGAACAGGAAGCAGGGGATGCCAGGCCTCAGGCATGCTTAGGGGAGTAGAGGGGAGGGGTCTCAGGCTGGAGGAGATTTAGAGCTCTCATGAAGCTACAGTGCAGAGTAGAGATGGGCCTGGATCTTAAGAATGCTGGCTCAAGAAAAAACAAAGTTATATTAGAGGGAGTTGATCAATATGGAAGCACTTTCCCATGATATGGGTTATCATACCCTGCATCCTGGTAAATACAACTAATAATGCAGCTGGGGTGAACGTGGAGGACTCTAACTTTTTGGATGCAGGAGACAAGTGAAGGTCTCCACTAATTAAAGCAGAAAAGTCAGAGAAGCTGGAGCAGATAGAGGACAGGATCAAATTTGCCATGACAGAGTGGATATGCTGCACAAAGCTAAAAACCCTCCAGCCAGATATGTTCTGCAGAGGTTTGGAGGAGATAATGTTTATTTTTAAGCGCCTTGATATTATCTGGGATAAGAGGGGCTGGAGACAATAGCATACAGGTGGAAACAAAACGTGTGCAATTGCTGTTACAAGTGGCAAGGCTCAGAATTTCAACCAGGATCCTGGCCTGCAGACAGCATTCCAGCAGTTAAGAGAAACATGCTCCCCCTCCTACCACAGGGGCAAGATAAATGGAGGAGTCAATCAGCAAATTGCTTAATTTGTATGAACAGAATAAATGAAGGGATCTAGGGGAAGCTAAAAGCTCAGCCCCAGAAATGCTAGCTTCCTACCCCTCTGTTGGGTATGTCAGCTGAAATCTTGGTCCCCAGTGCAAGGGAGAGGAGGGGGAAAGGAAGGAGACTGGGAAGGGAATGGGGAAGAGGGGAGTTAAAAGGAGGGAGGAGAAAGTAATAGGTAAACATCTTCACCACAAGCATTCTCCTCTTTCCTCAACCAGACCTAGGAATGGAAAGTTTCATTCAGGGTACTGTGTATTTCCTGTGTGTTCATTTTCACGTGGCTACTCCTCTCATCCAGGTATTTTAAACTTTGGGAAGTAAAAGAGAGGCCAAGAGGATTAAATGAATTTGATGCTTTCTTTTAAGTCTGAGGATAGAGAGGTAACAGCTGTGCACTTTTCCCCCTCATCACTCATTGCAAATAGAGGCAGATACACATTATGAAGAATTTTATTACAAAATGTAATCTGGGAATGTGTTCCCATAGAATAATATATATTGCAATTTCATGGTTTCATTCCAAAAGCAGACTTAATGAAGCTGAAATACTATGCATCTGTGTTATGTAAAAAAACAACAACAACAAAACACAATAT
This sequence comes from Vespertilio murinus, assembly GCA_963924515.1. Lineage (NCBI taxonomy): Eukaryota > Metazoa > Chordata > Mammalia > Chiroptera > Vespertilionidae > Vespertilio > Vespertilio murinus. The sequence continues at coordinate 132,040,135 of OZ004708.1, read as the reverse complement.
TGTTTTAATATTATCCATATGTGCTTAAAATATGTTTACCAATTCTTTGGTACCCCTCCTTTTAAAACAAGGAGCTTAATTCCATTCTCCTTGCATGTAGAATGGACTTGTGGTGACTTGCCTCTCGTGAGTGGGATATAGCCGAAACGACTGGATGCCATTTTTCTATAATAAGTCATGAAAGGCCTTGCGCTTTCTTATCATTCTTTCTCCTACATCACTTACTATCAGGAAAGTCATAAGGACGCTTAAGCAGCCCAGGGAAGAGGGGTATGTGATAAGGATCAGAGGCCTCCTGCAAGTGGCCAGCAAGGACCTGGCTGTGAGTTCCTTGTGAGTGAGCCATGTGGGGAGAGGATCTTTGGCCCCAGTCAAGCCTTCAGTGACTGCAGCCCAGGCTGACACGTTGCCTTGTACACAGCTTCAGGAGAGATGCTGAGCCAGAACCACTCAGGTAGGCCGCTTCCACTTTTCTCATGCACAGTCACGGGAAGATGAAAAAGTCTGTTGTGTTAAGCTGTAAGTTGGAGGTGATCTTTTTGACAGCATTAGATGCCTAGCACACTATAATACACTTATTTAATGCTGATCATTTTTTTTTCACATTTTATCATTGAGGCTGGGACTTAGAAAGAACAATCTTAATCAGAAATTATTAAAGAGGTAGATGGTACTTCTGGGCACCATCCAGACATTTATAATGAGGTGGAACTTTTTTATTTCTGGGAAATTATTTTTAAACATTTTGGGAAATTATGTATATTTCCATCAGTTGATTCATTGATTTCTTGTTATTCTGAGGAATGAGGCAAACTATAGGATATCGACTGTTGTTTCATTAGTGGTAACATGGTCCCCTCTAGACCAGCAATTTTCTACCTTTTTCATCTCATGGTACCCACAAACAAATTACTGAAATCCTAGAGCACACCAAATAATATCTTTTTGCTTATATATAACAAAAATAGGTATAATTTGATTGATTTACAATATATATATATATAATAATAGTAATTACCTACCCTTCTTGCTTCAAAGTAACTTTTTTTAAAAATCAGGTGCCTGGTGCCAAGAATTAACCAATCAAATGAACCTTATTATGCAACATGACCAACAAAATGCAACTTTATTATATGACCTATATATTTATGGTTCAAGCAGGGCATTCATAATGTAGGGCTATTGTTTGTGTTGATTGTTATAATCTATTTATTTATTTGACAATCCAAGAAAAAAGAAGCCAGTGATCCTGACTAAAAGTCAGGTATTGCATGTTTTAAAAATTCTGCAGCACACCACTTAATGGTTGGTAGGGGAACAGCTGAGGCATAAAGCAAGTCTGTGGATATCAATTGGTTGTGTTGCTTAAGTGCCCTCTTCCTGGAATGTTGGAATTTTGTTAGACCTTGTCCCATTGAAACAAGGAGATGACTAGCACCATCCATGGAATGGTAGAGTCTTCTTATTGGATAGAACAATTGTAGGGAGTTTTATAGTCTGGAGGAAGAGAGTTCCTTCCACTCTTTAGATCCTGTCTCATCACTTTGGCTCCTTTCTGTCATATACCCTAGGTCAGTGGTTGGCAAACTCATTAGTCAACAGAGTGGCAAACCATGGCTTGTGAGCAACAGTTTGCCTTCCGCTGCCCAGGTAAGCATGGCTTTCCCAGTGGCAATGTAGGATTTTAATTCCAGAAAATGAGCTTTATTGTTCCAACTCACCCTCAGATGAGAAAGTGACTGAGGTTCCTCAGCCAGAATCTGGACTTACACAGATTGCCCACTGTTCTTATTAAGTTTGACCGAGCATAAAATCAAAGACAAAAGACAAACATTTAAATGCACGAATCACAGGGTTTATTTACTAGAGTCCTGGTGGTTTCCAAAAGTCTTGGCAAGCCACCTGAAGATCAGCACCAACAGACATACACTTGAACAGGAACAATGCTGGCAGTGCTTCAGTCACAGTTGAGGCCTCAGAGGTTTGGATCATGGGCAGAGTAACAGTGGACTCGGGCATAGCTTCACGCAGTATCTCGAAAAGGAAGGGAGCGGAGAGCATATCAGGTGGACGAGCCTGACCAGTGCCTCTAGGTCTCTGACCAGTGCCTCTAGGTCCCTTCTTTTATGGCCATTTCTGGGTGTTCCCTTATTCCTTCTGGGTGTAACCAATGGGTCTTTCAGTGTGTTTTATCAGGGGTCTCACAGGCAGAATTGCCTGGCACATTGCTACTTGTTTACAACTTTAGAGATTAACACATGTTAGGGCCTTCACATTTAGGGTAAGCACGTTTACAACGTTAAAGCTTAGCACCTGTTAGGGCGTTCACACACACTCAGGGTTACAGCTTCAAAATATGCACTCTAAGTCAGTTATGCTATGCTGACTTTCACACAAAATAAACACTTTCACTCAAGTTTAAATCACACAAATGTAAATCACACATCGCACTAATATAACTATAACATTTATGCAATCTATATTTTCCTCTCTCATTTCCTTTGTTCCTTCTAGAATAGTTGGGCACCTAAAAATATATCAGGTTCTATGCTTGGTGATTTCTATGTGAATTTCCGTCAGTTTCTGTATGTAAGAAAGTTAAAATTCAGAGTGAAAATGGACAAGCAAACAGATAATTTATCAGAATATAAAACATGCTAATGGAAGAATCACTGAGTGCTATGCATCTACCGTGTTTCCCCGAAAATACGACATTCTCCGAAAATAAGACCTACTTCATGGAAACATAATACATCCCCTGAAAATAAGACCCAGTGCATCTTTGGGAGCAAAAATTAATATAAGACACTGTCTTATTTTTGGGAAAACAGGGTAGTTTAGACTTGGGAGGTCATGGAGCATTCCCAGAAGTGGTATTTGGACAGGTTCTGAAAGACAACCACGAATGCAGTAGAGAAGGCTGGGGGAGGGCAAACTAAAAAAAGGGACACTCAAATGTAAAGGCCTGGAAGCAGAAGAGATGGGCCCATTCAGAGAAATATAACAAAGAGCCGAGGATAGCTGGAAGGCTGATACAAACAGCTTGAGTTCATCCTGATGAGAGAGGAGATGGGAGAGACAGTCTTCATGAAAGGCCCCTTGTATTGCCCTAAGAATAATGGACTTGATTCTGTAGGCTATGGGGAGCTGTTAAAGAATATCTGGGTAATGAAGGTGGTGGAGTTAATGTAATATAATCAGATTTGTTTCTTTAATAAGTTTGCTCTGTTCCCAATTAATAATGCATTGAAGGACGCAATGCTGGAAAAAGATGGGCTTTGCCATATAATAATAGTTACATTTACTGAGGACTTTGAGCAGGAGAAGCTCAAGGAATGGTTCCAAAGCTGTTAGCCTGAGCCCCTGGGCGAGGGATAGTGCCATTTACAGAGGGGCGGGGCCTTTTCTTAGAAGACAAGATGTCAAGAGTTTGGAACCAAGTGTTTTCTTTTGACTCTATTGTGTTGTTGTTTTTTTTAAAAAAATTAAATGTATTGGGGTGACACTGATTAAATCATATAGGTTTCAAGTGTACAATTCTATGACACATCCATCATCTGTATATTGCATTGCGTGTTTGCCACCCAAAGTCAAATTTCGTCACCATATATTGGACCCTTTTTACCTTTTATTACCTGCTCCCCAAACACTCTTTCTCTCTGATAACCAACATACTGTTGTCTGTGTCTATGAGTTTTTGTTTGTTTACCTTATTTGTTCATTTGTTGAGTTTTATATCCCATGTGAGAGGGAAACCATATTGACCTTTACTTTTTTCGTCTGACTTGTTTTGCTTAGCATGATATTCTCAAGACCCATCAATATTGTCACAAATGGCAATATTTCATCTTTCCTTGTGGCTGAGTGGTGTTCCATTGTATCACAATATACTTTATCAAAGGACATGTTGGTTGTTTTCATTTTCTTGGTCACTCCATGACATTTCAATGCTTATTAACTAACATCCAAGACAGTATGCTTAGGAGGAAGATGGATATGCAAGTCTGAAACCTAAAAGCGAATCCTGAGAAAGTGTTAGTCTTTAATTCATGAGGGCTGTGATAGTTAATATTATGTGACAACTATGTTGGGTGTTTATGTGAGGGTGTTTTTGTATAAGATTAACATTTAAATCAGTGGGCCAAGTAAAGCACATTGCCTTCCATAATGTAAGCGGCCTCACTCAGTAGGTTAAAGGCTGTAATAGAACAGGACTTGAACTCTGCTCCCTGAGATAGAATTCTTTCTGCCTGACAGCCTTTAAACTGAGACACTGGCTTTTTTCCAGCCTTCAGACTTAAATCAAAACACAGGTTATTCCTGGACCATAAGCCTGCTTGGCCTTCAGACCAGAACTAAACCATCAGCTCTCCTGAGTCTTCAAGTGGCCAGCTCACCCTTCAGATCTTGGGACTTGTCAGCCTCCATGATCAGATGAGCCACTTCCATAGATATGTGAAAGAATATACATTTTTACATTATATACATGTATGTATATATATATATATATATATATATATATATATATATATATATATATATATAATATCTCTGGCTGGGGACTAAGTTGGTTGGAGCATTGACCCATACATCAAAAGGTTGCATGTTCTATCCCCATTCAGAATGCCTATAGGAGGAAACCTATCAATGTTTCTCATGTTGATATTTCTCTTTCTCTCTCTCTCTCTCTCTCTCTCTCTCTCTCTCTCTCTCTGTCTCTCTCTCCCCTCTCTCCCTCCTTCCTTCCCTTCCTCCCTCCCTCCTTCCCTTCCTCCCCCTCCCTCCCCCTTTCCCTCTTTTCCTTCACCTCTTGCCTTCTCTCCCCCTCTCCCTCTCTCCCTCTCCTTTCTCTCTCCATTCCTCCCTTTCTTTACAATCAATAAAAATATCCTTGCTGAGGTTTTAAAAAAAGAAAAGTATATCTTAATGTATGTGTGTTTTACTCTGTGGATTATGAATATACAGATATACATGTGTGCATATATACACTAATAAAAGAGAAACATGCAAATTGACCATCCCTCTGATATGCCCACCAGCCAATCAGGAATGAACATGCAAATTAACCCAACAAAGGTGGTGGTTGATTTGTATATGCAGGTGCAGAGCAAAGACTGAAGACAGCATAGAAGGAAGCCAAGCACTGTGAAGTGGTGGCAAAGGGAATGAGGCACAGGAAAAGGGAGGGAGCAAGGCAGTGGAGACAGGAGGGAGTAAGGCAGCAGAGACAGGAGCAAAGCCCACTGGGGGCAGGTTTCGCTCATTTCTCTGCTTCACTCCAGCTGTTGGAAGTCCTATTCTTGCAGGAATAGGCTTGAGGAAGCCCTATTCTTGCAAGAATTTTTCTGCAATAGGCCTCTAGTATGTATATATTCTTTCTCTGGAAAACCATGACAAATATAAGTGAACACTCTCGCATTGATGACAGGGTTGTTTTCCCTTATGCTGTTCACTGCTGTATCCCTAGCACCAGAACAGTACATAACATATAGAAGATGCTCAGTAAGTATTTGTTGAATGGATGAATGGTTATAAAATATTTAGTTATTAGATTTACTTTTGTTAATAAAAACAAAGCACCTTATTGGAAATGAATCATCATGCTCAATATTGAGATAGAAAGGAATTTCTATGGGACCGCATAGAAATCTATGAACTGTAGCAAATACCTTCAGCAATGTTCTAAGCGTTGAAACAGAGTTCCACAAAGTTATTTCTTATCAAGTTCCTTCAAGCATTGGTCAGTGACATCAACATAGGACAGAATGAAAGTGATTGGTATTGAGGTGGGATTGGCCACTATCCTCTCAAGCTGGGCTCCATCCAAAAGACTTTAAAGTGTCAAGTGGAGGACAGCTACTGGCAATCCTCCATAAGCATTGCTTCTTCCAGCTGTGGTTTGGAAGTTACTGAGTGGAAGTGGGTTTCATGTGAAGGCCTTTTTGTTGCCAGGTAACCTTAGAGCCATATATGTTAAAAATAAACAACACTGAGAGCAAACTGACAATTACTTGTAAAAATTGGTGACTACTTTAAGAATCCACATGTAAACAAAACTAGATAAGACTGAGCAGAAGTGCCTGAAGGCCAGAACAAATTTTGTTTTTGGAAAATAATTTTAAGTTAGCCATAACTCACAAAAAGATTAAGCATAATCAGAAGATTGCTCTCTTTTAAAAACTAAGAATCAGAATAATTGCACAATTTACACTCTCCTCCTCCCCCCGATTTTACTAGTACATTATGCAGGCATGAATAAATGGCACAAGTTGATATGATTGTGCCTGGATGCTTAAGTTCCTCATGAAAGAGATCCTTATATATCATATGTTATATGGCTATAAAATATTCTTAATATTAGATTAATCTTTTGGAGAATCAGGAATTTCATGAGCTAGAGAAAAAGTTATAAATCAAAAGGGAAGTTGTTTTTTAAAAGAGAAATAGAATTAAAAAAACTAACCCACCCTGATTAATTAGGAAAATACTAGGATCCATACAATGTTTTTTTTTCTTCAGCTTTATATAAAATTTATTCAACCTATCAATGAGTATGTAGATGCCGTTTTAACCCTTATAAAAATGCACACCACCATTTTGGCCAGTGTTGCTCAGTGGATGGAGCATCAGCCTGAGGACTGGTTAAAGGCAAGTGCCTGGATTCCAGATTTGGTCCCTGCCCATGTCTGGGCACATCAGGGACATAACCGATCTCACATTCATGTGTCTCTCTCCATCCCTCCTTCTCTCTCTCCCTCTCTGTCACTCTCCTCCCATTCCCTCCCTTCCACTTTCTCTCATAATCAATGGTGAAAAAAATGTCCTTTGGGGAGGATTAACAACAAAAATACATGCCATCATCTGTTTTGCAATTTGATGGGTTAAAAATGATGTATTATGTTTTTAATATATATTTTTTATTTATATAAATGAGAGAGACATCAATGTGAGAGAGCAAGATTGATCAGTTGACTCCTGCACATCCTCTAACAGGGGATAGAAACCTGGATATATATTCTCTGACCAAGAATGGAACCCGCCACCTTTTAGTAATTGCGACAATGCTCAATCAACTGAGCCACATGGGCCAGGATTGATGTATAGTGTTTTAATTAGCATTTACTCTATTACATGTGAGGTTAAGCTTTTAAAACATCGTTATTGTCTTTGTATTTTGATAAATTTAATAGTATATCCCTATGATGTTCCATGTTTTAAAATCCCATGTTGATCATTTGTGTTATAAAAATGAGAAGGAAATCTCAAGTAGCAAAGTGCAGTGGAAGTTCAAGTCACATCATACTTAGTACAGAGGATGAATGAACATACATTAGGTTTTGGCCAGAATGTGTGCTAACACATGTTGTACAAAATTAACTACAACTAAGTCCAGCTTCTCATTTGTACTCCTTGCCTTAATGATCCACCTATTAATACTTAGAAAGCAATGATGCAATCAAGTAAATAGGAAAAGGAGAATTAAATTATCCAACAAAGCTCTTTCTGTATTATATAATTGATTAAAATACCAGGCCATTTATCAGAATATTCTGCATATCTGCAATATGCTGCCCTTTCATGATATGTTATCTGTTGTAAAAAGAGAAAGGAATATAAACTTTCATCATTTAGGTAATTTATTCAGTGATGTGAACAGAAAGAATCCCATAGTTAACATCTTTATTTCAAGAATTGAATTTATTTTTAGTTTATTGAGGTGACACTGGCTAATAATATATACTAATAAAAGGGTAAAATGCTAATTAGACCAGACATCTTCTGGAGGTCTTCTGGATGTCCTTCTGGACAAAGTTGTGGTGGCAGGGGCTGAAGCAGAGGAGGTTAGGGGTGATCAGGCCAACAGGGGAGAGCAGGTAGGGGTGATCAGACAGCAGGGGGGAGTAGTTAGGGGCAATTAGGCTGGCAGGGGGGAGCAGTTAGAGGCAATCAGGCCAGCAGAGGGGAACAATTAGGGGTGACATCCCTTGGAAGGGTCCCGGATTGGAGAGGTGCAGTCTGGCCTGAGGGGATGCCACACCCCCCCATGCACAAATTTCATGCACCGGGCCTCTAGTATTATATAAGTTTCAGGTGTACCGTTTTATAATAAATCGTCTGTATATTGATTGCATTGTGTGCTCACCATCCTAAGTCTAGTGTCCTTCCATCACCATGTATTTGACACCCTTTTACCCATTTTATCTTCCACAACCTCTCTTCCTCAAATTATGATAGAAATCACACATTTCAGAGAAGATTCAAGGACAAAAATGTAAAGAAGAGAAAAAGTAAGCTCTCAATGCTTCTCACAGAGTGAGTTCTGGACGTTTTGATAGCACTGGACGAACCCTGATGTTCCTTTGAGTTATTTTTTTCACTCTCACCATTGCTACCGCTGTACCATTGCCAGTCATTGGACTCTTAGTGTCCCAAAGGCTTAGGTACAAAATGGTTAACTATATAGAGGTTTCAGCAAAAATTTCTCTCTATAAATGGCTAATATGCAAAGTGTCCCCTCCAGAGACAGGGAGTTTGATCGCTCCCTATGATGTGTACTGATCACTGGGGGAGGCACTGAACAAAGGAAGGCCTTGGCCAGCAGTAGGAGGGCCCTGATCAGCCCTGATTGCCAGCCACTCCTTAGGGACCAAACCTGTGCATGAATTTCATGCACTGGGCCTCTAGTTCTGTTATATATCTAGTTCTGTTATATAAATGAATGAGTGACTCAATCGGATAATCAAGTAATTTTCCCTTCGTTCTAATAGTTTATGGTGGCTTTGTCTATTACTATTAATGGTATTAACATAACAAACTCCAAATTTAAAGAAAGCAGTGATGTATAATTTAGTTTGCTATCCCAAGATCACTTCATCTCTCTTTCTTAAACTCTCAGGCCCTTTCAGTGGGATTGCTGCTACACTCAGTTTCTGAGATGGTATTGGTTTGTTCAATGAGAAAAAAGATAATTCCCTTGACACTTTTATTACTTTGGGGGCTACATTATCTAAACAACTCCAATATGAGAGAAACTCGGAAATGCTGATTCTCTGTAAAGCTTGGATGTCCCTGGAAGGGCATGTGGGTTGGTAGCTGCTGGAAGCCACTTTCAGGCATTACGAAGTCAGGTAGCACATGAGGCTAAACCACAAAAACGTAGTGATAAAATGCGAAAAGGGAGCAGAAGCCCTGATCAAAACCTTGTTGGACAAATTATTTTCCTCTAGATTTTGAAATTAGTGATTAGAAAATGTATCTTCATTGCTTAAGCCTGATTGAGTTGCCTTTTTATTACTTGCAACTGAAAATATTGTAAATGATAGAAATGGCTTGTAAGCTTGACCTGGAGAAAAATGTGGCAGCCGATCTGAGCATGAAGTGAGAAAATGTATTATTATCTTTTACTAGGTTTAAAAAAGAATCTTATTAAAGGGTATAGAGCATTCAGAATCTTTTTAATGTGAAATATCAACAATAAGAATATAAAAAGTAAACAAATTATATCTTAATTAACTATCACAGTGATAATGGGAATCAAGAATGAGAACATTCCTAGAAACCTTCTTATTCCCTTTTCCAATCACTAATTCCAAAGATTTTATCTTGAAGTAGCAAAAGACTCAAATGAAAATATATGTGTACACACATTTTTATTCTCCCTAACTCTACCAGTAACACAAGGTGGGACAAAAGTAGATTTACAGTTGTTCATATAGAAAATAATACAATAATAATGATATAAGAATAAATCCTTTTTCCTATACTCACAACTATAAACCTACTTTTGCCCCATACTGTATTGGGGGGCATACAGTTATGTACAATAATAAGCTATATAACAAAAAGAGAACAAAATTAAACAAAGAATTATAGATTGTGAGGATAAATGTAGAAAAAAAGTTGAAGATTTTATTTCCAGTCACAGTGTCAGAAAGGTAACACAATTGACTTTACTCTTTCAAGGTCTCCCAAAATAGAAAAAAAAAATCAATTTTGAAATATATCATTCTCTGAAGAATCATAGCTCACAGGGGGTACCCACTCTGTGTCAGACATTTTGCAGATACCTTGTATATCCTACATAATAAAAGCTTAATAAGCTAAGTGTCTAGTCGTCTGTTCAACCATTCAGAGGGTGATAATGTTAATGATGATATGCTAAGGTATCATAATCGCTTGCTATGACATGCACTTGGCCACCAGGGGGCAGTCAACCAGTCGCTATGACTTGCACTGACCACCAGGGGGCAGATACTCTGATCAATAGACTAGCTTGCTGCTGGAATCCTGCTGATAAGGATTGAGTGAGATGGGTCAGATACACCCTGGAGCCCTCCAGCAGTTCCTCCCTGCCTTCCCAACCTCCCACATCCCTCCCTGGCCCTGATCATGCACCAGTGGGATCCCTCATCATGGCCTGCATCTTCTTGAAATCTGGGACCCCTCAGAGGTTGTCTGAAATCCAGTTCTGGCCTGATCCCACAGGCCAGGACAAAGGACCCCACTGGCGCACAAAATCATGCACCGGGTCTCTAGTTTAACACAATTTAATGTTTTCAGTAACCCTACAAGGTAAAAACTAGTTTTCTACTCATTTTACAAAGTAGGAAACAAAGTCATCAGCATATAAGTGGTGGCCACAAGATTTGAACCCAGGCTGTCTAGCTGCAAAGCATCCTCTCTAACTGCCTTTGTGTGACAAAAGACAACTCACTGCTTAGGAGAACACAGACTTACTGACAGAAGGGAATTGCTGCCATCCATCCTCATAAAGTATAGACAGTAGGACAGTGTCGATCTTCAGTGGTATCCCTAAAGCAGCTAGAGACAGTTTTCCTGAGACTGTTCCCGTATTATAAATGAGGCCAATAATGAAGCATAGTTCAAATATAAAGGAAATGAGAGAATTCTCTGTTTGGTTTAACAGAGAATAACAACAGAGACTGATGGTAGCATATTCTTCAAAAAAATATTTCCAGGCTGAAACTGGTTTGGTTCAGTGGATAGAGCGTTGGCCTGCGGACTGAAAGGTCCTGGGTTCGATTCCGGTCAAGGGCATGTACCTTGGTTGCGGGCACATCCTCAGTAGGTGGTGTGCAGGAGGCAGCTGATTGATCATTCTCTCTCATTGACATTTCTGACTCTCTACTCCTCTCTCTTCCTCTCTGTGAAAAATCAATAAAAATATATTTAAAAAAATATTTCCAGGAATAACATTTCTAACTTTTGAGTTATTGACAATTCAAAGTTACTCTCTTTTTCAATAAACTGAAGTAAAAAAAAAAATCTCTAGCACCTATTAAAAGCAAGTACTCAGGTTGACACTCATTCATATGGAGGCAGGACTTATTATCAAGAAAATATCAATATTTTAAAAATGAAAGTGCTTAATCAGGACATGACAATGCAGAAGGTTCAACTTCCTCATGTGGAGGTGTATGTACTAAGGCAGGATTGAAGTCTAACAATTTTTTTTTCATTAACTCGACCAGTCTCTTCAATATGTCAATATGATTTTTAAATTTTTAAAAATTTCCTTCTGCAGTTGACATGCAATATTAGTTTCAGGTGTACAACATAGTGATTAAGCATGTATGTATTTTTTTAATATATTTTTTATTGATATTTTACAGAGAGGAAGGGAGAGAAATAGAGAGCTAGAAACGTCAATGAGAGAGAAACATCAACCAGCTGCCTCTTGCAAACCCCCTACTGGGGATATGCCCGCAACCAATGTACGTGCCCTTGACCGGAATCGAACCCAGGACCTTTCAGTCCGCAGACCAACGCTCTACCAACTAAAAATTAAGTTAGATATGCAATTTATTATTAGGTATTATTTTCCTTCTTTTTCTATCTTATATTTACCCTTGTTTTTCTATATAAACTAACCAAATCACCAATTATTTACTGAATGCTTATTTTAGGGAAGGCATTCTGGTAGGCATTGTGATAACCCTGCCATCAAAAAGCTCATAAATTCATTGGTATTGGGAAGTGGGAGAAAATAAATACATTTAAAACTGAATGGCTAGATAAGACATAGATGTTCAAAACAGCAGTTGAAATGTCCCAACACAGCTCCCACTTCACTGTCTGAGGAACCCTTCACAGGCTACCTGCAATTCAAAGGTGCCAGTAGTCACTTCAACCTTGGATGATGACCAAGGAATTCACTCACTTTACATTTTAATTCATTTGTACTGAAATATATTAATGATATCGAAATGCGTGCATGGTAAGTATTCCTGCTATCAGTTTTCACATTAGATACATCCACAAATCACTAGCAAAGCAAGACATCAAATGTTTCCATCACCCCAGAAAGATCCCTTACAACCCTTTCTAGCCAATCCCGACTCTCCCATACTGTCCTCAGAGGTAGCATTTCTTGATTTCTATCAGCATAAATTAGTTTTGCCTATTTGAACTTATACACATGTGATCATAGAATATAACTTCTTTTAATTTTGGCTTCTTTGGATCAACAGAAAGTTTCCAAGATTCATCCATGTTGTATGTATTCAGGGTGGGGCAAAAGTAGGTTTACTATTATATGGAAAATAATAATTAGTAAATAACAATATAAGAACAAACTGTTTCATGTTATCACAACTCTAAACCTATGTTTGCTACACCTTGTGTTAGCACGTTTTAATGCTAATAAAAATTGATAAGTTCTAATAATTTCCTTTCTAATGCTAAGTAGTTAGGCTTTTAGTTTCTTGGTTATCTATCCAATGAAGTACTTAAAACAACTTTAGTTTTCTACTACAACATAAGAAATCACAATAAACTTTATTATTTCCTAATTCTCTAAGTCAGGCTTAAGCTCAGGTAAACTTGACTAAGTCTTCTGTTCAGGGTCCAGAAGGCCTAAAGCCAAGGAGCTGACCTGCTGTGCTTTCATCTGAAACCTGGGGAATATCCCACTCGCTTGGGTGATTGGAAGAATTCAGGGTCTTGTGACTATAGGTCTGAGTCCCATCTCTTGTCTGGCAGTTAGCTGGGGTCCCCTTTTGGCTCCTAGACAACACCTGTATTCCTTATCATTAACTCCCCCTCCCCCATCTTCAAACCAACAGAGGCCTATCATATCCTGAGCTTAGAATCTGATCTTTCCTCTGCCTTCCTTTTCTAGAAGCAACTGGATAAAGTTCTTTGCTTTTAAAGTCTCCCCTTCAAAGGACGATTCTGCCATATAATTGTGGAAGTGATGTCACCATCACATGATCCGGGTAGTCCAGGCTGTGAAATCTTGGGGGACCTCCCTAGGAATTGTGCCTACTATACTAACTGGAATTATCATCTCAATTTATTTATTTAAATGATTGAAATGTGACTGGAGGAGTGAACAGGGTCAGCAAAGGTTGACAGTAGAGGTCAAAGAGCATCCACCCTGGTCTGGACAGGACTGAGAGAACCCAGGAAACACCTCATAGGTGGCCATTTGTAAAATACCAGGCAGAAGGGTTTACAATTCTGTTGGAGACTTTTGGAATATTTAATTATAAAGTGATAAGAGCACAGCAAACTAAGTGAGCCAGAAGAGGAAGGAAAATACCTGCTATTAGAACAAAGAAGTCTAACAGGAAATGAAGGGTAATCAGAGAACAATGTCTGGCTAAGCAATAAACTCACTTACATAATCACATTAAGCAGACCTCCAGTACTGATTTAACCAAATTATGGTCTATTTTACTGGGGAAATGGAAGAAGGAAAAAAGGGATGTATGATATAAGACTGCTATGATTTAATCTTCCATAATGTAAGGTAAACAGAAATTGGTGAATAAAGAGATACGTCTAATTTTAAAAGAGGAACATAAATGACAGGATAAATTAAAAGAATTTGAGTAGACTATGATGAGGTTGGGCAGAGGGTTTTTCTTTTCCATTATAAAATGTGTGGTACTTGAATATTAAAGCCACATAGATTAAAAAAAACCAATTACTAAAGAGAAAGATAGCATTTTCACGCAGACATTTCATGTTTTAACAATTACCCAAATATATTTAACTCATAATCTAAACAGAGCTGAGGCCAGGCTGAAAGTCCCCATGGTGCAAGATTGGGGCCAGAAAGGGATGTGGGAGATTGGCCAGCTGGGAAGGGACTGCATGAGTGCTCAAGGGCATGTCCAGCTCATCTTGCTCAGTCCTGATGGGCTGGACCCCAGCTGCAAGCTAACCAATAGTCAGAGCATCTGCTCCATGGTGGTCAGTGCACATTATAGCGACTGGTCGACTGTATTCCCCTGATTGTCTGTGCATGTCATAGCGACTGGGCAACTGCCCCTTGCTGGTCAGTGTGCGTCATGATGAGCAGTTGAGCACCCTTAGCATACCATTAGCATACTATATACTTTGATTGGTTGAACGGACGACTGGATGACCAAACACTTAGTATATTAGGCTTTTATTATATAGGATTATTTTTATTGTTGAAAGTATTACATATGTACTCCCATTTTCCCCATTGAACCCCTCCAGTACACACACACCCCTCCCAGGCCTTGACCACACTATTATCTGTGTCTATGGGCTATGTATCTATGCTTATAAGTTCCCTGGTTAATCATTCTCCACCTCCATCGTCCATCTCTACCTTCCCGCTGAGATTCCATAGTTTGTTCCATGCTTCTATGTCTCTGGATTTATATTGTTCATCCATTTTATGTTATTCATTAGATTCCACATAGGAGTGAAATCATGTGATGCTTACCTTTCTCTGACTGGCTTATTCTGCATAGCCTAATACTTTTCAGGTCCCTTCAAACATATCAAAGGGTAAGAGGTCCTTCCTTTTCACAGTCCCATAGTATTCCATGGTGTAAATGTACCAGAGCTTTTTTATCCACTCACCTGCTGATGGACAAATGGGTTGCTTCCATATCCTAGCTATTGCAAATTGTGCTTCTATGAATATAGGGGTGCAGATATTCCATCTGACTGTTGTTTCAGGTTTCTTAGGCTATATTCCAAGACATGGGATCACTGGGTCAATTGGCTGTTGTCTTTTTAATTTCTTTAGGAAATTCCACACTGTTTTCCACTGTGACTGCACCAGTCTGCCTCCCAACCATCAGTGCACTAGGGTTCCCTTGTTTCCACATCCTCACCAGCACTTGTCTTTAGTTGATTTGTTGATGATAGCCATTCTGACAGGAGTGAGGTGATACCTCATTGTCATTTTAATTTGCCTCTCTCTGATGACTAATGACTTTGAGTACTTTACCCTGTGTCTATTGGTCATATGTATGTCCTCTTTAGAGAAGTGTCCATTCAGGCCCTTTGCAAATTTTTAAATTGATTGCTTGTCTTCTCTTTAAGTGTTATGATTTCCTTATATGTTGTGGAAATGAACCCATTATCAGAAGTATCATTGGTAAATATGTTCTCCCATGAAGTGGGCTTCCTTAACAATGACTTATAAATTACCAAGGCCAGGTCTTTTACATCTTAGGTTCAGTTTATTCATAGGTGTGTGTGTGTGTGTGTGTGTGTGTGTGTGTGTGTGTGTGCGTGTGTGTGTGTGTGTGTAGCAATTCTGAATAGAATTGTTTTTTTTTAGTTTCCATTTCTGATAGTTCATTATTCTGTATAGAATCACAACTAACTTCTTGATATTTACTTTACATGCTACTGTGTTGCATTTATTTATCAATTCTAGTAATTTTTTAGGGGGATCTTTAGGGTTATCTCTATATAGTAGCATGTAATCTGCAATTAATAATAGTTTTACTTCTTCCTTTTCTATTTCAATGTCTTTTAGTTCTTCTTCTTGTCTGATGTGGCTAGGATTTCCAGTACCATGTTGACTAGTAGTGGTGAAAGTGAGCTGTGATGTTCCTGATTTTAAGGGAGGCACTTTTAGTTTTTCCTCGTTGAATATGAGTTTGGCTGTGGGTTTGTCGCATATGTCTTTTATTATGTGGAAGTGTGCTCACTCTATTCCCAATTTCCTGAGAGTTTTTATTATAAACTAGAGGCCCTATGCATGAAATTCGTGCAAGGGGCCTAGCCCTCAAAGCCCTGGTGGCTTGCTGTCTGAAAGGATGTCTAGAAGGGCATCCAGACTAATTAGCATCTTATGCTTTTAGTGTTATAGATGGGAGCTGTATTTTTTATCTGATTTTTCTGTATCTATTGATATGATCATGTACTTTTATTTTTCTTCATTTTTAGTGTAAGCTATCTCATTTATTGATTTGTGGATATTGTACCTGCCTTTCATCCTGAGAAGACACAAAAATGTTCATACTGTGAGATGACATTTACCGGAAACAGCAAGAATAGGTTTAAAAAAAGAGAGAGACAAATAGCATATTTGGTTTCCAGGTGCAGAAGGAGAGGGGAATGAGTACCTTTGGGGCAGAGTTTTCTTTTCCTTATGGGATGACTGGATATTCAGCAACTAGGCAGTGGTGGTGATTACACAGAATTATGGGTATAGTCATATTCAGCAATGGCACAATTTAAAATACAAATAACATTTATTATTTACAATTAATTACAACATGGGAAAATGAAGACTGAAATAAGAAAAAAAATGATAAAATAAAAAACTGAATCATGCCATGGAGGAAACAAAAATGCAACAATTAAAGAGAATAAAAGTAAAAGGCCTGTCCTGGGTGAGCCATGTGTCCCAGGGGGCCGTGTGCCGTGGTGAGCCGTGGGCCCCAGGGGAGCTCTGTGCCCAAGGGGGGGTGGTAGGACCCGGGGAGCCGTGTACACCGGGAGAGCCATGTGCCCTGGAGAAAGGGTCGGACCCCGGGAGGGAGGGGGCGGTGTGAACTGGAGGAGGAGCGGATTCTATTCGTGTGGTCCTGAGACATTTGCACAGTCTGCAGGCATTAGCTACAGAACACTCTGTTGTATTTCCCTACAAAAACAAATGAGAGAGAGTTGTCCCACTTGAAATTCATATACGGAAAAAAGGAAAAGAGAAGGGGAAAAAAATCTGAGGAACAGAATAAAGTGGTGAATATAGTAGAATCAGGAGCAAAGAAGGGGAGTGGACTGATAATTATCAGGAGGATAAGGGGGTGGGGAAGCAGTGAGAGACTAGATTGACATCGTATAACCAATGGATGAAGACAATTGGGGGGAGAGGGGGTAAGGGCAGAGGGTGGGAAGGGAACTGGGTGGTAGGGAGCTTTGGGGGAGAAAAAGGACAAACAATTGTAATAATCTGAGCAATAAAGATTTATTAAAAAAAAGTAAAAGGCCAATGTGTTGGGGTAAAACAAACAC
Source organism: Vespertilio murinus (assembly GCA_963924515.1). NCBI lineage: Eukaryota > Metazoa > Chordata > Mammalia > Chiroptera > Vespertilionidae > Vespertilio > Vespertilio murinus. Next base: position 132,022,876 of record OZ004708.1, on the reverse strand, counting down.
TTCTGATGGGAGAGAGACCACATTTAACAAACAGGCATTGACCTGGCCCTGCAGCCTTTTCTAGAGGCAGCTCCTCCTCTGAGGCAGGAAGCAGGACAGGATCAAGGGAGGGAACTGCAGCCAGGGGTGAGGGTCCTCAATTAGGTCAGGAGTGCTGCACAGGCCTGCCTGGCTCTTAAGCAGGGACTGTTGGAGGTGGAGAGACTGTTAAAGGTGGACAAGCCTCTACATCTGCCTCTGCATTGGGCTCCTCTGGATGGGAACACGAGCTTGCTCTGCCCCCTGGGCTGGAGCTGTAGTTGTGAGAAGAGAAAAGATCACCCACCAGCCTGCAATTCCATGTGCCTCCCAAACAAAGAACACAGCTGCAGCTATGAATCCCCAATAGGATGTCTTCCCGGGAAAACATTCCAGCAGGTGGTGGTTTGAGGCTGCTCATTGCTCCTAGAACCTATGGGGTGCTCCCTGTGTAACGGAGCCCGAGTCCTCCCCGTGCAAGTGCATCCACCTCTACACCCATACCACCTCCATCTCCTCCAACTTCTCATACTTGGGCTTTGCCTCCTTGGATTCCAGCTCATTGGGCCAGGTTTGTTGAGCATGGGCACCTTGCTCCATGTGGAGTCAACATTGGTGAGCTGCCAGTGGAGCATGAGTGGCTGTGAGGTTGGAGGCTTGTTGGGCCTGGGCAGGTTCAGTGAAGGAGTCCTTCCTCACCCATCCATGGGCCCTATTTTCCCAGACCCCCAGATGGCCACACTCACTTCGGACCTGCTCTGGTCCTCAGTGGTGTGGCTTGCCCACCACACACTGGTGGCATGGGTTAGGGGTCTCTTTTGACCATCTGCTGCTCCATGATGTGGGATGAACTCTGCAACGACAGTGACCGGCAGCTGGTTGGGAGTCTTTAAACCCTGCCCAGCTGTAGTCTCTCCTGCTTCTGCCCACTGGTCACTACCCAGGTCCCCTATCTGAGTATGTCCTCAGATCAGAGCAGTGACCTCATTGCCTGACAAGAGCAGTGAACTCACTTCCTGACAATGGAGCCTAACAGAACCTGGAACCTGGTAACCAGGCAGCCCCATTCTATAACTGCCCTTCCCATCTCACTCGGATAGTGGCATTAGAGAGGAGACCATGTTTACATGTTGTCTCCCAGTGTGCCGAGGCCGACGCCTCAAGAGAGGCAGCGATGAGAGTGTTTCTGCAGGTGCCCACAGCAGGGTCCGGGCACAACCCAGACGCCGCCTGTGGCCTTTTTCACGCAGGAACCCAAAGGTAGCACAGGGAGGTTTATTGGGGCCAGGCCAGCACTCTGATCACCCCTGAGCAGCCCCATGCCTGCTGTGTGTGTGTGTGTGTGTGTGTGTGTGTGTGTGTGTGTGTGTGTGTAGAAAGGCGGGAGGATTTACCTGAGGCTTATCTGCCTGGAGCAGGAACAGGGCTGGCGTGATCCAGAGCAGAAGGTGCAGTGGGCACAAGCAGCAGTGACTGGGCCAGGCTTGAGGACTCCCCACTGGCTGATGGTCACTGTCACTGCAGATCTCTACCTCCATCAAGGAGGAGCACCAGCTGGAGGAGGAAAAGCACCGCCCTATGTTCTACATTGGGGAGGAGCCTGTGAGCCACACCACCAAGGGCCAGGAAAGGCCTGAAGTGGGTGTGGCCACCTGGGGCTCTGGGGAGCCAGGGCCCATTTATGGACAGCCAGGGACTACTCCACCAAAGCAGCCCAGGTTCAACCAGTGGCTCAACGTTTTCACCAGTGACCTGGACTACAGTGCCCATGTCAACCAGACTGGCCCAGAGCACCCTCAGCCCAAAGAGGCAGAGGTCAAAGGTGAGAAGCTGGGGAAGTGAGGTTGGGATTCGGGGTGGAGCTTCATGGGAGCTCAAGGAGAGGGATTGTTGCCTGGACAGGAGCAATAATGGGCCTCAGACCACTTATCTGTTGGACTGAGGGTGGGGAGGACGTCCTATGGTGGGTCCTGGGCTGTTGTTGTGTTCTATCTTTGCGGGACACATGGACATGCAGGCACCTGGGTGACCTTTTCTCCCCTCCCAACTTCAGCACCAGCACAGGAGGCAGAGGCAGCTCCTCCTGTCACACCTGAGGTTAATCCTGAAGATCAGCATGCAGAGCTGGAGGCAACACCACCTCCAGAGTTTTCTCCACCTCCAGCGGCCTCTCCAGTTGCAGCTGTGGAGCCAGGGATGGCCCCAGAGGAAACTGAGGCCCCACCACCGCTAGATGGAGAATCCTCCCTGGAGCCCACACTGGTTCTTGCCTCAGAGGAGGCGCTGCCTGTGGAGGGCCCAGCTCCGGGGCCCCTTGTTGAATGTGCTCAACCTGCCCCAAGGGACAGCCTTGGTTTTATCATTTTCCTTTCTTTTTTGATTTTGTTTGAATGTGTTCCACGGTGTGGTTCAATTTTGTATCTTTTGATGCTTAATGATTGGGTGTTTTGGGGAATTATTGCTTTTATCATTTTATTTTTTATGATCTTAGCATTCTATTTCCCATTGTACAATTTATTTTAAATAATAAAAGTTATTTGTGTTTGAAGTGGTGTCGTTCCTGAGCATGGAGTACATTGGGATGCTGTGCAGGCCCCTCCACTGTCCAGTTGCAGGATGTCCCATCTCCCCACAAGAAAGCCAGCAAGCACCAACAATGCTCACTCCCCACTCCCCCCTCCCCTGGAAATCCCTGATCTGCTCTTTGTCTTTATTTCTTTAAATTTCTGGATAATTCCTTTTAATGGAATCTTTCTAAAAATATGTGTCAGTTCACATTTTTTAAAATATATTTTTATTGATTTTTTTCAGAGAGGGAGAGAGAGGGATAGAAAGTTAGAAACATTGATTAGAGAGAATCATTGATCAGCTGCCTCTTGCACACACACCGTACTGGGGATGGGCCCACAACCAAGGTACATGCCCTTGACTGGAATCGAACCCAGGACCTTTAAGTCCACAGGCTGATGCTCTATCCACTGAGCCATACCAATCTTGTCTAGTTCACATATTTTTATAGGATTTTTGTAATCCTAGCTTGATGAGAGATGAGATATAAAAGAATATGCTGTCTTGGTAAGTGTGTGTGTAATCTCAGGGTGGACAAGCCTGTGCTAAGTGTAACTCCTGAATTTAATCAGGAATCTTCAACAAAATTTAAGAGGTGTGAAGACTCCCAAGCTTATCCTACAAGGCCAGCATTATCCTAATTCTCAAACCAGATAAAGACACCACACGGAAATAAAATTATAAATAATATTCTTCATAAACAGATGCTAAAATCCTCAATAAAATACCAGCAAACTGGATCCAGCTATGTATTAAAAATATCATACACCATGATCAAGTGGCATTTATTCCAGGGATGTAGAGATGGTACCATATCCTCAAATGAATAAATGAGTTCCACCACATAAGTCTACAAACTCCACAATCATATTCATAGATGCAGAAAAGGCATTTGATATAATCACTTATTTATGAAAATTATCAGCCTCATGGGAATAGAGGGAACATACCTCAATGTAATAAAGGCCACATATGACAATCCCAAAGCCAACATCAGGTGCATTGGGCAAAACAAACATATTTTAAGTGGTAGTTTTACCTGTCATATAAAGTATAGAGTATTTTATGGTAGGTATTTTTGCTGGGAGGTTGGACAGGAGGAAATGATGGGTATTTGGACTAAAGTGGCAGTGTGGGGGGTTATAAGAAGTGATTGGATTCAGGTTTTAGACAAAAGCTAATGTTGGCAGGAATTATTGGTGGATTAGATTTGATGCTTGAACAATAGAAATCAACATCATACAGTATTTTGCCTGAGAAACTGGGGAAGAGTAGACTGTTTATTTAACCAGGGAACCAAGTGTCCAGCTGACTCAGAATGGGTGTTATGTAATAATAGCAGGAGTTCCACTCTGAAAGTACTAAAGCTTTTAGGTTTGTGATCTCAGTTGAATCCAAAGGTTGAGGAGTAGGTAGTCAGGATTATGAGAAGAAATGAGGGTCTAGCATTTTCCTTTGCTGGATGTTACTTTGTCTAGATCCAGAATTTTCACCGACGTCTAGTTGACTCCAGCATTCAAACTCTTTCTACCAAATTCTCCTCTGTCCCTAAGAGCCCATCTAGGGATAATAACAATTTGCCTGTTGGCCCACTGTCTTCTCTAGAATTTAAGAGTTGTGAATACCACAAAGGCTATGACAATCCCCCAGCAGGGCACCGAAGCACAGACTGTGGCCAAATTGCCTGGGTTACAGGAATGTTCCCAGAATGAATCATAGAGACAGCACACTTGTCCTCACCATGACTCTATCACTCTGTTTTTATTACATTTAGAAGGCATAAACCAATTTATCTAAGTAACCAATTAATTTAGTCTTCACTGATAGAACTGCCAGGTGCCAGTTCTATCCTGATAGCATTAATTCATTCTGCCTGAAAATTTAAAGACATTCTGGTCCATAATGGATTTAGTCTAACATTCTTTGTGTGCTCTTATCAAATTTATCTACTATTCTACACCAGAGGTGGGCAAACTTTTTGACTCGAGGGCCACAATGGGTTCTTAAACTGGACCGGAGGGCCAGAACAAAAGCATGGATGGAGTGTTTGTGTGAACTAATATAAATTCAAAGTAAACATCATTGCATAAAAGGGTATGGTATTTTTTTTAATTCAATAGTTTTATTCACTGGATCCGGCCTGCAGGCCTCAGTTTGCCCAGCTCTGACAGTGCAGCCAAAACCTAAAGATCAAATTTAACAATCTCTAATTAAATAAACTCTGCTGCTTCAAATCTCACGCCTAAATTCCTTGTCACATATTAGATTTTTAAATAAATTGAGGACTATCATTTCTCATTAGTTCTTATAAGACAGTCATTTATATTTTCTAGAAGTAATTGCTGAGTGCCTACTACTTAATACTTTGTGGGTATAACAGTGAGTAAGAAAATGATCTCTTTGAGCTCTAATATCTTATAATTTAGGAAAGACTCAGTCTTAAAGTTAACACACACACACACACACACACACTCAGTCTTTAAGTTCACACAGACAAACACACACACCTATCTTTATAGGCTATTTGAACACTTATGCTCTCTTCTGTAATTGCTTGTGCTGGACACCTATCCTGACGTGATCTGGAATTTTCTTCTGCTTACCTAATGTCTTTTTCCTTCTGTTGACTTCAGTTTCTGGACTACACAGTTTACCTTTTAGATCTTTCTCCAGCAGTTACAATTTTATGCTGTATTTGTTGATTTCCTCTTTTTTCAGCTGTTTACTTGACTGTGAGTAACTTGAGAGGCAACATTTTTTATTTAACCCATACACCCTGGACTTATTAACGCAAAGTATTCACATCAAGAATATGTATTGAATGAACAAATTAATTCAGTGCTGGATTGGGATTACATGTTGGGATGATTTAGTTTTTGTCATTATATATTCACTTTAAAATTAAGACCATATGTTTCTAACAGAATGGAAATAGTCACACAGTCAGTGAAATTATTTAACTATTATTTATTTAATGCCGATTTTACTCCAAACTTATAATTTAGGTTTGAGGTGAATCAACATATGAGACTGATTTCTATTTCACAAAATAGCATGTTGGAAAAGAGGAAAAATAGGGTGCTCTATAGTTATAAAAATCTCCCCTGATGTGAACCAATTTAGGTAGTTCCCTGTATTTCTAAAAAAAAATTATCTCATTATTGAAGTATTACAGATGTACTCTTTATTGCCCATTGGCCCCCTCCACCCCACACTCCACCGCTCAGGTCTTTAGCACACTACTGCCTGTGTCCATGGTTTATGCATATATGCATATACTAGTATGTTCTTTGTTTAAACCACCCCTCTTGCTGTTCTCTGTAGGTTTTAAATCTGTTACACAGCATATAATATTTTAATATAAACAGGGCAGTATAAGGTATGGGCAAATTCAAAAGGAATGAGTTTTCTAAGGAGATATAGAGAATTGTTCTCAGTTGGTAATTCGGATGAATTAAGATAAGCAGAAAATACTAAAGGGTTTGATGAGACTAAAGCAGGAAGAGGTAAAGTAGAAACTTGTTAATTGACTGATTTCATTTTCATACAGAAAACACTAAACTGGTTATTAAAAGTTGGACCATTTGTCTGACAGCTGGAGGGGAGAGAAGTAGTGAAATTTACTGTCTACAAAGGCCAGAAAGCATGGCCTTGGAGATAAGTTTGGTCTAGTTTTGTTAGTTGAAATGAATCATGTTTAGAAAAGGTTTCTTTAAAATAGACTGGCTCCTGGATGTGAGGGACTTCCTATGACATGGTACAGAATTGGTACTGAGTCATAGTCTGTAGGCAATAGAGAAGTCATTGAGGTTTTCATCTGTTCATATGATTAATTTTGTAAAGATTATACTATGACAATATAAATAAATACCTCAGTAGCTCAGAGGTACTTTTTATTGATTTTTTAGCAAATGAAAGAATTATTCGGATCTTTTAGTTGTTCAGTTGATCTTTGTGGAGTAAATGAGTAAACATGATTGGCCAATTGCTGAGTAAAGCAATGCTGGCTATAGGAGCATAGCTGGGACACTATCTCAGAAGTTTAGGCAAGAGACGCTGAATGCATTTGGAGTGGTGGACTCAAATTTGGACATACATTTTGTATAGAATCAGCAAAGTTTAGTGATGATTCAAATGGAGAAGGCAGAGGGAAAAGGAGGGGGAGTCTGTGATGGACTGAAATTTCTGTATTGTCAAATAGAATACAGGAAGAGGAGAAACAAAGTGTGGGAAGAGAAAGACAGCTTTTACTTTTAAAGTCTGGGAGTTGTGGTGGTTATAGGAGATCAATATAATGAGTTCCAATGGAAAGAGAGTTCATTAGAAATATAATTTGTCTCCTTAGGAAGCATTTGCCTAGTTGAGAGTTTAAATCATCATAATATTGGATGTCATTTCTTAGAGAAGTGGGTGATGTGTCCTAAAGATACACTCCTGACCCTCTGCCTGGGAGCCCTTTCCCACCTCATTAAACTGATGAACTTTCACTCATTGATTGTGACACAGCAAAAATTTTATCTTCTCTTTGAAACATTCCTTTATTCTTCAATTTCTTCTCCCTTGCTGCTTCTTTTCTCCCATAGGAGTGCAGTACCTACTACGTGCTCAGTGTCCATCTGTGGCAGATGAAGTGCTGAGCACCATACATCCTTAGTGTTGGTCAGTCCTCACTGTGATGCAGTGAGGTGGGTGTTTCTGTTATTCCTTATTTTTTCAATTTTATTAAATTTTATTGGCATGATATGGTCAACATGAACATACAGGTTTCCTGTGTAAAAATTACAAAATTTGTATAAAGCACCATGTGTCCACCAGCCAAAATCAAGTTGTTTTCCTGTAACCTCATATTAGGAACCCCTGATCTCCTCATTCTCTGGGAAACGTCACTCTGCTATTTGTGTTCAGAAGTTTCAGTTTTTATCCCACATATGAGTGAAATTCTAATATTCTTATCTTTTCCAATCTGACTTACTTCAGTAAGTATAATGTTCTCAAGGTCAATGCATGTTGTTGTAAATGACACTCTTTCATCTTGTCTTATGGCTGAGTAGTATTCCATTGTGTATATATACCACATCCCTTTATCAAGTTCTCTGTCTCAGGCCACTTTGGTTTGTGTGTGTGTGTGTGTGTGTGTGTGTGTGTGTGTGTGTGTATGTGTGTGTACAAGGGGTTTCAAGTGTAGAGAGCCTGATCCAGAGCAGAAGGTGCAGTGGACAGAAGCAGCAGTGACTTGTGCCAACTTGAGGACTCCCCACTGGCTGATGGTCACTGTCATTGCAGAGCTCTACCTCCATCAAGGTGGAGCAGCAGCGACCTGAGGAAGAGCCCTGTGACATGGGCAGCAGTGAGGGCCCGGTGAGCCACATCACTGAGGGCCAGGAAAGGCCTGAAGTGGGTGTGGCCACCTGGGGCTCTGGGAGCCAGAGCCCATTTATGGACAGCCAGGGACGACTCCACTGAAGCCGCCCAGGTTCCCTGGGCCTCCAACCTCAAAGCAACCCAGGTTCAACCAGCAGCTCAAAGGTTTCACCAGTGACTTGGACTATGGTGCTCATGTCAACCAGACTGGCCCAGAGCACCCTGAATCCAAAGAGGCACAGCCAAAAAGTGAGAAACTGGGGAAGTCAGGGTGGGCTTGGGAATGGATGTGCATGGGAGCTCAAGGAGAGGGATTTTTGCCTGGCAGGAGCAATAATGGGTCTCAGACCACCCATCTGTTGGACTGCTGGTGGGGAGGACGTCTTGTGGTGGGTCCTGGGCTGTGGCTGTGTTCTCTCTTTGGCGGACACATGGACATGCAGGCACCTGGGTGAACTTTTCTCCCCTCCCAACTCCAGCACCAGCCCAGGAGGCAGAGGCAGCTCCTCCTGTCACACCTGAGGTTAATCCTGAGGAGCAGGATGTAGAGCTGGAGGCATCACCTCCTACAGACCTTTCACCACCTTTTGCAGCCTCTCCAACTACAGCTGTGGAGCCAGGGCCGGCCCCAGAGGAAACTGAGGCCCCACCACCGCTGGATGAAGAGCCCTCCCTGGAGCCCATGCTGGCTCCTGCATCGGAGGAGTCGCTGCCTGTGGAGGGCCCAGCTCCAGGGCCCCTTGTAGAAAGTACTCAACGTGCCTCAAGGGACAACCTTGTTGTTTTCATTTTCTTTTCCTTTTTGATTTTGTTTGAATGTGTTCCACAGTGTGGTTCAATTTTGTATCTTTTGATGCTTATTGCTTGGGTGTTTGGGGGGAATATTGCTTTTAATATTTTATTTGTTATGTTCTTAGGATTATTTTTCCTATTGTACCATTGATTTTAAATAATAAAAATTATCATTTGTGTTTGAAATGGTGCCGTTCCTGAGCATGGAGTATATCACGATGCTGTGCAGGCACCACCACTGTCCAGTTACAGGATGTCCCATCTCCCCACAAGGAAACCAGCACCAACAGTGCTCACTCCCCACTCCTCCTCCCCTGGAAAACCCTGATCTGCTCTTTGTTTTTATTTCTTTAAATTTCTGGATAATTCCTTTTAAAGAAATTTTTCCCAAAAATATGTGTCTGCTCACATATTTTTATATTATTTTTGTAATCCTATTTGGATGAGAGATGTAAAAGAATTTGCTTTCTTCGTAAGTATGTGTATAGTATCAGGGTAGACAACCCTGTCTTCAGTGTAACTCCTGAAGTTAATCAGGAATCTTCCAAAAAACATAATTGTGAAGACTCCCAAGGTTATCCTATGATGCCAGCATTATCCTATTTCTAAAACAAGATAAAGACATGACAAAGAAATAAAATTATAGATCCGTATTTATAAATAATATTCCTCATAAACAGATACTCAAATCCTCAATAAAATACCAGCAAACTGTATCCAGCAATACATTAAAAATATCATACACCATGATCTACTGGCATTTATTCCAGAGATGTTACCATATCCACAAATGAATAAATGATTGACACCACATTCGTCTACAAACTACACGATAACATTAATAGATGCAGAAAAGGCATTTGATATAATCACTTATTTATAAAAATTATTAGCCTCATGGTAATAAAGGGAACATAACACAATATAATAAAGGCCATACATGACAATCCCAAAGCCAACATCAGGTGCATTGGGAAAAACAAACATATTTTAACTGGTAGTTTTACCTGTCATATAAAGTATAGTGTATTTTATAGTAGGAATGGTTGCTGGGAGGGTGAACAGGAGGAAAAGATGGGTATTTGGACTAACATGGCAGTGTGGGGGGTCATAAGAAGTGATTGGATTTAGGATTTATGTCAAAGCTAATGCTGGCAGGAATTATTGGTGGATTGCATATGATGCTTAAACAACAGAAATCAGCAATATCATATAGTGTTTTTTCTGAGAGACTGGCAAAGAGTAGATTGTTTTTCTAACCAGGGAACCAAGTGTCGAGCCAACTGGGAATGGGGGTTGGGGAATAATGGCAAGAGTTCCATTTTGGAAGTACTAAAACTTTTAGGGCTTGATCTCAGTTGAATCCAAATGTTGAGAAGTAGGTAGTCAGGACTAGGAGAAGAAATGAGAGTCAGGTGCTTTCCTGTGCTGGATATTACTTTGTCCAGATCCAGAATTTTCACCCAGGTACAGTTGACTCTAGCATTGCAACTCTTTTTACAGTGTTCTTTGTCCCTAACAGCCCATCTAGGGATAATAACAATTTGCCTGTTGGCCCGTTGTCTTCTCTAGAATTTAAGAAATGTGCATACCACAAAGGCTATGACAGTCCCCTAACAGGCACAGAAGCATGGACTATTGCCAACTTGCCTGGGTTACAGGAATGTTCCCAGAATGAATCCTAGATACAGGACACTTGTCCTCACCATGACTCTATCACTCTGCTTTTATTACATTCAGAAGGCATAAACCAAAAAATTTATCTAAGTAACCAATTAATTTAGTTTTCACTGATAGAACTTCTATGTGCCAGTTGTATCCTGATAGCATTAATTCATTCTGCCTGAAAATTTAAAGACATTCTGGTCTATAATGGATTTAATCTAACATTCTTGGTGTGCTATTATCAAATTTGTCTAATAATCAACACAGTGCAGCCAAACCCTAGAGATCAAACTTAAAAATCTGTAATAATGGAAACTCTGCCTGTTCTAGTCTCAGGCCTTAATTCCTGGTCACATTTTTGATTTTTAAATAAATTGAGAACTATCATGTAAGACAGTTATTTATCTTTTCTAGAAGTAATTGCTGAGTGCCTACTACTTAATACTTTGTTGCTGAAGACAATGATCTCTTTGGGCTCTAGCACGTTATAATTTAGCAAAGACTCAGTCTTTAAATTCACACACACAAACACACACACACACACACACACACACACACACACACACAGGCACCTATCTTAGGCTATTTGAACACTTATGCTCTCTTCTGGAATTGCATGTGCTGGACATCTCTCCTGACCTGATCTGGAATTTTCTACTCCTCACCTCATGTGTTCTTCCTTCTTAGCACTCACTTCAGTTTCTGGACTACACAGTTTGCCTTTTAGACCTTCCTTCAGCAGTTACAATTTTATGCTATATTTGTTGATTTCCTCTTTTATCAGTTGTTTACTTGACTGTGATTAACTTGAGAGGTAACTTGAGTTTTTTCTTTCACTCCATATGCCCTGTGCTTATTAACACAGAATATTCACATCAAAAATACATATTGAATGAACAAATGAATTCAATGCTGTATTGGGATGTAATGCATGGTGGGATGATTTAGTTTTTGTCATTATATATCTTCTCTTAAAAAATTAGGAGCATATGTTTCTAATAGAATGGAAATAGTCACACAGTCAGTGAAATTATTTAAGTATTGTTTATTTAATGCCAATTTTACCCCAAACTTATCATTAAGATTTGAGTTGGCACAACATTTGAGATTGATTTCTATTTTAGAAAATTGCATGTTGGAAAAGAGGGAGAATAGCATGCTCTGTAGTTCTAAAATTCTCCCGTGATGTGAATCAATTTAGGAAGTTCTCTGTATTTATTTAAAAATTTATCTCATTATTGCAATATTACAGATGTACCCTGTGTTCCCCATTGACTCCCTCCACCCTACCCTCCACCACCACTCAGGACTTCACCACACTACTGCCTGTGTCCAAGGGTTATGCATATAAGCATATACTAGTATGTTCTCTATTTAATCCACCCCTCTTTCTGTTCTCTGTATGTTTTAATTCTGTTACACAGCATATAGTATTTTAATATAAACAGGGCAGTATAAGGTATTGGCAAATTCAAAAGGAGTGAGTTTTCTAAGGAGATATAGGGAATTGTTCTCAGTCAGTAATCAGGATGAATTAAGATAAGCAGTCAGAAAATACTAAAGGGTTTGAGGATTCAAAAGCAGAAAGAAGTACAGTAGAAACTTGTTAATCGACTGATTTCATTTTCATACAGAAGACACTAAACTGGTTATTAAAAGTTGGACCATTTGTCAGACAGAGCTGGAGGGGATTGCAGTAGTGAAAATTACTGTGTACAAAGGCCAGAAAGCATGGCATTGGAGATATGTTTGGTCTAGTTTTGTTAGTTGGAAATGAGTCATGTTTAGAAAAGGTTTCTTTAAAATAGACTGGCTCTTGGATGTGAGGGACTTCTTATGACATGCTACAGAATTGATACTGTGTTTTGTACTCTGATTTTTTTTAAAAATCGTATTCATTTCAGCAACTTTATCTCATTTTAATTTTTTGCTGTTGTGAATGATTAAAATAATTTCAAATCATTCACCTCTACAGAATTCCTTTTTTTTTTTAAATGTACCTCACTTCTCTTCATTCATATCAGCTTGCAGGGGAATGGATATGGGAGGGGAGATTAAAAACTGCATCAAAGTTGTGGAAGAAGCACACTATACAAAGGGTCTTCAGGACAAAGAAGGAAGCCTTTTCAGGCTCAGTATTTTAAGTAGACTGATTCAGGAGTTATACATACTGGGAGCAGTGAACTCTAGACCTCAGCCATCCCCTGAGCCAGGTCTACCTGTAACAAGCACAGGGGTTTCTTTAACATGGGACTTGACAAAGGCAACACAAGGGTTTGTCTAGACTCGAGTGAACAAACTCTCACTCATTAAAGAGAACCACATAGTGGCTTTCTTGTGCCTGTATATATGCAAATAAGGAGAACTGATTCAGAGTGAGGTGTATCAGACTCCAGTTTCACCTCACCAAGTAACCAATGACAGCCCTCAACACATAATTCTACTTCTGTCTGGATCCTCTGTTGTGCCCCAGGTTCTTCTCACACATGTTCCAGGTCTGTTCTGGAATGATTGCAACTTGCTTCACAACCCCTCTACTCATCCAAATGACTATCTCTGGAAATGACTGCCTCATGGTATGGATCCCCCTTTCTCTAATCATAGAGCTCCATGCAGCCTTTTCAAAACTATGTATGTTCTTTGCAATCATTTTATTATGGGACTGTGGCATTTCTGATGTCACCATTAAGCATTTCCTAAGCAAGGTGACTTAGAACATTGCCATTTAATCTCTTCTTGCATGGGATCTTATTAGTTGCATAATTATGGGAGCAGAGATTAAATAGTAATGTTCTTTTTTTTTCTTTTTTTTTATTAAAGTATTATCTGTGTACATAGCTTACCATTGCCCCCCCCCCACCTCCCATTTATGCACTCCCTCCACAGAGTTCTGTGTTCCTTGGTTGTACTTATGTTCATGCATACCAGTCCCTTGGTTGTTCTCCTATCTCCCCCCAGGTCTCCTTCCCCTCCCCGCTGTCATTTGACAATTTGCTTGTTTTATGGTGACCATCTCAGGACCCCATGAATAGGACCCGCTCCTCATTTGGCAGTCTGCTTGTTTTATGGTGACTATCTCAGGACCACATGAATAGAATCCGCTCCTCCTCTGGTTTTCACCACCCCTTCCCCTGGGTCCCACTGCTACCCCTGGGACACATGGCTCACCCGGGGCACACAGCCCCCTGGGACACACGGCTCACCCAGGACACCCGACCCCTTTGGGGGATACGGCTCACCCGGAGCACATGGCCCCCTGGGACACTCGGCTCACCCGGGGCAAATGACCCCCTGGGACACAAGGCTCACCCGGGGCACTCGGCCCCCTGGGACACATGGCTCACCCGGGACACCCTTCCCCTTTGGGGGGTATGGCTGACCGTGGGCACACGGCCCCCTGGGACACTCGGCTCACCCGGGGCACACAGCCCCCTTGGACACACGGCTCACCAGGTGCACTCAGCCCCCTGGGACACTCGGCAAATGGTAATGTTCTAAGTCACTTTGCTTATAATTATAGGCAGCTAGTTTATATTATACATTTAATTGAATAAATATATACCAAGAAGTTATATTAGGCTCCGAAATGATGAATGAGATGCACTCTTCTGGCCTCAAGAAGCATAGAGCTGAGAGGAGAATAGCAATTAACCCAGCTTCTCATATCTCCTAATGCAGAGGGCCACAGGAGCTCTTGTAACACCCTAAAGGAACACTGAATGCAGGCGTAAGAGGGGTGTGAGGTGGCTTTCTCAACAGGTCAAACTGACTCTGGTCAACATTTCGAACAATATTACTGGATTTAGGAAAACAAATTCACTTTATTTCTGTCTAGCTTCTTCTCCTCTCACAGAGGTTCCACTGAACTCCCAACTAACACACTTACCCACCTTCCTTTCTCGCGTGACATCCCATTAGAACCTCCATTCTCAGAGGATTTGGAAAGAGATTGCTCACTGTAGGGATCACTCACAGCCTCAGGACTGTGTGTAAAGATTCATGTCACTGCATCCAGCCTTTGCTGGCCATTCCACACTAGATTTAAAAAAAAATAGCAAACAAATAAAATTCACATGTCTTACTGAGATACCACGGATGCTTTCTTATGTTTGCTCTGCTGCTCTCAGTGGTCAGGAGCTGACACAGCAGCAGCAGGAATCTCACTGTCAATTCCGACCTTTCTCTACTCCCTATAAAAAGAGAATGGCAACTTTACAATTCTTTTCACAAAACCTCTCAGTCCACACGAGCAAATTGAACTTGTAAAATGACTACATCTTCTAGAGGTACGTGGAGACAGAAAGCATTTACACTATAAACTATAAAATACCAGAAATTCCACTGGAGCAGTACACTGTGCATGTGAATACTTTTCCCCGCAAGGCTGAATATTCTGCAAACTGGTGCCTATTTAAAGAATCTGGAATAGCTCGCTGGAAGACAAAAAACAGAACTTTTCAAGCTCCAATCCAGCACACGAAACAGCAAGGAAACTTCTGTATCCAAAGTTAAGGGAGAGAAAAAAGGAGGCAGCTGATTGCCTGCACTCCACTGTTAGATATAATGATGCGGAAAAGTGCTAAAAAGTGTCCTAGCTAAAGAAACTTGACCTTGAAAACCTGGGCCTGCACAGGTGATGGGGCAGAGTGTGGGGACATCGGGCCCCACAGCAAGTGCAAGTTGTGTGCCAGAGGGATGGCTTTGGGGGTGAGGTGGGGGCAAGTGTGGCCTCTTTACCTCATCAGCCTACCCAGACATGGCTCAGGCTGCTCCAGATGATCTGAACTTCAGAGCACGTCTTTGAGCACCCATAGGAAACTGCTACAACAGCTGCAATGCAGAAATGCTCAACCCTGTGAGCCCAAGGATGGCTGGAGGTGATGCCTGGGCAGACACACGATGCCTCTGGAAAGCTGCACAGACATATACCTCCCAGCAAAGAGAGGGCCTGCCTTCCATTGGGAAACCTCTTACTGAGCAGCAAGGAATACACGTATGTACAAGAACATTCTACAGTTGATCCTATAGAAAAGAACAATGGAACTTAAACCAATTAACATATCATGTGCACATATGTTTTCAGTAGCAACTAGAATCCAGAAAAAAACAAAATAACCCTCAACAAACATAATCATTCTGAAAAGAGTCAGTCTCAGTAGTTACTCAAAGGACTGATGGCAGGTATTATATCTTCCAACAACAGTAAAGGCCTGGAAACAATGAAATGTATAATACATACATTAAATGATTAAATTTAGGAATTGGCAGGTTTGACAAGAGGGAGCATAAGGACGCCAATGGCAGCAGCAGCACTGGATCATGATGAAAGCTGGTATACCAGCCCCCCAAGTCTCTGCTAGCTGGCAACTTATTTATTTTAAAAATACAACTTTATTTTAGGTGGCATTTTTTTATAAGCTGAAGAAAGACTGTGTGACTTTTAATCAGAACAAAGAGGTGCCGGGTTTCTAAATAAAAGGGATTCATCCAAAAAATAATAACATAAGAAACTTGATCTCATATATAAGATTTAACTTAAAAATTACCTCCATCACCTACTACAGCATCTAATACTCAAATACATCAATTGGAAGGAGCAAAATCTCTAAAGCTTTAGCCTTGTACATATCAAAGGCCTTAAATTCTCAATGGCCTGGAAGCTGAGAGGAGCTCCTCTTGACATGCATATGTACCTACCACAGTGATTCAGAGGCAAGGGACCATATCCTTGTGGTAAGGTCGAGGAATTAAGGAAGAGCAACTAGAGTGGCACCCCAGAGCAGGATGAATAAGGCACTGGCAATTCTGGAGAGATGAGAGTAAAAGGAAGAGCAGAGCAGAAGTAGGGGCAGAGTTTTGTGAAGAGTCTGAGGCTGACTTTGGTTGGGGATAAAACCAAACCAGCTTCCTAGGATGCTTACATAGTACAAAGGGAGTAGGTCCATGGCCAGAGAAGGAAGACCCTGTGATAGACACCATCTGCTGGATACTCTAAATTTTGCTTTTACACTAGAAACCATTTTTAAACGTGAACTTCGACATTTCCTGCTAATTTGTAGAGTTAAATAACTTGGTGGTTTTTCCCCCAATTTATTTGAATACCTGCATGAAAGGATCTCATTTGAATACAATGTTACATGTTCTCTCATTAGTAGGAAGAGAATAAAGAAAGCATCTACAGAATAAAATATATATGGACCATCTGTTTTATCTCCAGTGCAATTTTATCACCTATATAGAATGCTACTAGATCTACCAGATACTAACATCAAAGCAAAATAAAATATCTAAGGTTGGCTCAATGGGTCTTTTGGGTACTTCTGTGACAGAGGCAGAAGAGGTGGCAGAGAGGCAGCTCAATTTTTATTATATTGCTAGAGGCAATTAACAATATTTACCAGATTAAAAAGTTATTCATTCACCTTTCCACTTACTAATAGAGCTAAAGTTACAGTGATTGGTGAGTTACTTAGTCTAAAAAACTCATGTTCCTGTTTCATTTTTCTCTTAATGTAGTTTCCAAACTACATTATATTAAACAGCAGTGCATATTATACTACGTACTTAGTGAAGTTTATTTCAACAACAAATCTCCTTTGCTAGAGCACACTCCTAAAAACCAAGATGTGTGATGGCCTTGGTGTGATACCTAGTAAGTGCAAGCAAGTCAACAAACGGGCACACAAAATTCAGTTTAAAACCACCCAGACACCTAAAGTAATAAAACATTTCTAAATAAATAAATGAAACTATTTTCAAAAGGATTGTGGGAGGATGGTAGAAGTGACATAATTTGGTGTTTTTTTTTTCTTTCCTGAATCAAAATGAGTATGATAGAAAAAAATTCCACAGTCAACATCTACAACAGACCTAGGTGACCAGGAGTTATCACAGACACCAAAATACAAATAGAAAGCAACAAACTAGCAACAGATCCAAGACAGACTATAGTGACTATGCGAAAGGAAGCAAAGACGAGGCAAGGAAATCGTCAAAATGTCACCAGGAACCACTGGAATCCCTTGAGTCATTTTGAGCAAAGAAATAGTACATGTGAGATGGTACTGAGGCTCCAATTTGCAGGCTAAAGCAAGAGGGCTTTGAGAAATTCTGATGGGAGTCTGACTCTGGACCTAAAAATTTCCTAAAACTAACAGCCTGGCCGACCCTCCCAGGATAACTTCCCTCACTCTGAAAACTGTTAGAAACAGAATTCAAACTAAGTGTGACAGAGATGATAATGTCAAAGAGAGAGGAAAAGTTAATTAAAAAATAAATAAAATGGGCAAGATATAGAGAAGGAAGACTTCAGAAAATACAAAGCCATCTGTTTTATTACTTGGTCAAATAAGAAATCTGGAGCTGCTCCGTTAATGATACAATTTGAACTCCGGTTACTCCACATTGTTATAGGGTGTATTTATAAACTAAGCATTTGTTTTGAAAACTTGGAATGAAAAAAATAATGTAAAATATTTAATAATTTATATCAATTTATATTTAATTATTATATTAATTAATATTTTATACTGATAATGCATTGGTTTTAATAAATATTTTATGTAATCAATATTTTTAACATTTAATTAATACACTTATATGGTCTTCAGATAATATTATAGACATTGGGGTTAAATAACACAGTATTAATTTCACCCCAAAAATTAATTTGACCCACTTCTTATTTTTTTAATGTGACTACTTAAAAATTGAAAATTATGTATCTGCTTTATTATAATAGAAGTTCCAGGAAACAAAGCAAATAAAGATAATTAGAAAATAGAGAAATGTAAATAATGAGTAAATATTGGCATTAAGAGAATTAATCTGTATTGTGATGATTTTAAAAGATATATATATGTATATATATATTGCCCTACCTAGCTGGTTTGGCTCAGTGGAGCATATGCCTGTGGACTGAAAGGTCCCAGGTTCAATTTCAGACAAGGGCACATGCCTGGATTGCATGCTCAATCCCCAGTAGGGGGCGTGCAGGAGGCAGCCAATCAATGATTCTCTCTCATCATGTTTCTATCTCTTTCCCTGTCCCTTCCTCTCTGAAAATCAATAAAAAATTTAAAAAAGATGTTTGTCTTTTAGAGATGCAAACAAAAATGTTTGTAGATGAAATTACAAGACATGGAGAAAGGGTTGAGAGGAGTAGGTGAGGGTTTACAGGAAACATATTGGTCATGAGCTCATCACACTGAAGTGAACGGTAGGTACACACAGATTCACTATACTCTTAATTTGAATGATGTTTGAATATTTTCATAATCACAATGTAAAAACCAAGAACAAGGAACAAATCTACTTCTGTAAACTGAAAAAAACACTTCAAAAGAAATAAAGATGGCTCTACAAGGTGCAAAGTAAAGGGAAAAGATGTCAAAATAAAGGCTCCTTTTCTGTAACATCAGCACCGAGATGAGAATGGAAGGAGACTCCACTAAAGCAGGTCAGTTTTTCCATTTATGAAATGTTCCAAATCTTTATGAAGCATCTGGAGAACAAGGATTTGGCTAGATTCCTATTCCACAGTAATAATGAGACATTTATTGAGAAAGAATGTCAAAAGGAACAGCTTTTAATGTGGCTATATACACACACCAGAAACTGAAACACTTAAAGCAGTCTTCACCCCAATTTACAAAAAAATAACACATAACATAATGTCAACAATAACATCCCATTATTCTGGTAACATATTACAGTGTATAACCAAAATTCAAACTCTGACAGAATCTTGGTTTTAAGATTATGTTATAACTAGAGGCCCGGTTCACAAAATTCGTACAGGGGTGTGGTTATCCCTCAGCCTAGCCTGCACCCTCTCCAATCTGGTGGAATCGGGCCTAAATGGGCAGTTGGACATCTCTCTAACAATCCAGGACTACTGGCTTCCAACCTCTCACCTGTCTCTGCCTGCCAGCCTTATCACCCCCTAACGAGTCCCCTACCAGCCTAATCAATGCCTAAGTGCTCCCGGGGCAGCCAGATTGCCCCTAACTGCCCTCCTCGGCTAGTCTGGTCACCCCTAACTGCCCTCCCCTGCCAGTCTGGTCACCCCTAACTGCCCTCCTCTGCCAGTCTGGTCACCCCTAACTGCCCTCCCCTGCCAGTCTGGTCACCCCTAACTGCCCTCCCCTGCCAGTCTGGTCACCCCTAACTGCCCTCCCCTGCCAGTCTGGTCACCCCTAACTGCCCTCCTCTGCCAGTCTGGTCACCCCTAACTTTCCTCCCCTGCAGGCCTGGTTGCGCCCAACTGCCTTCACCTGCTGGCCCAGTCACCTCAACTGCCCTCACCTGCTGGCCCAGTCACCCTTAACTGCCCTCCCTGCTAGCCTGATCACCCATAGCTGCCCTCCCCTGCTGTCCTGGTCCCCTCCAACAGTCCTCCCTGCAGGCCTGGTCCCTCCCAAATGCCCTCCCCTGCAGGCCTGGTCGTCTCAACTGCCCTCCTCTGCTGGCTTGGTCACCTCTAACTGCCCACAACTTCCCTACCCTGCAGGCCATCTTGTGGTGGTCATCTTGTGTCCACATGGGGGCGGCCATCTTGTGTCTTGGAGTAACAGTCAATTTCCTTTTTACTCTTTTATTAGATAGGATACTGCCAAATATTTTCTTTTTAGTAATGAGATAACCTAATCTGTATTATTGATATTAAAGCATTTTTAATATTTAGCAATATAGACATAGGAAAAAACAGATATAAAATGATCTAGAAATTAGCATTTTTCCCCCAATTGAGCATTTTATGAAAGACTAAAAAAACGTGGATTTCCAAGTCTTTGCCTTTTCTAGTTTGCTCTCTTTCTGAATTTTCACTCTTTATACAAAAATATATAGCTAACTCCATATAATTTCTAACATAAGTGCCTGTGGTGTTATAAACTTTGGATCAAATAGTAAAGTTTGCTCTGGCCTCTCTTTTCATTATACTCCAACTCCAGTCTAAAAATAATCTCTGGCCACTAAACAATCAGGAATGTCACAGAAGAATGGGTACAGAGGACATAAAAGTGACCATGAGTGCCCATTTGGTCAGACAATGTGTTAAGCCCCTCATGTGTGTCTATATATATATATGTCTAATTTGAACAACCTTGTGAGATACATACATATTTACATTTTATTGGCAAGGAAATTGGCGAATAATGTTCTCTTTGTACTTCAATTTAACTTAACAAACCTTCCTCAAGTGCTTACTTTGTGGGCACTGCTGATGGTGCTGGGAAATCAGAGGAGACTATGATATTATACCTGCCTTCCATTTGCTCCACTTATTAGGGAGGCAGACCAAAGACGAAGTGATCAGAAATTACAGTATGGTAAGTCCTGGGGAAGTACAGGTGATTCCTAGCCTTTTCGTCAGCCAGAAAGCCCTCTGAGATAATATGAGACGTCGGTGGGCTACAGAGAGTGGACATGGGTCTCTTGTTAGAAAAAGAGAAGTGACTCAGCGAAGAAAACAATGTGTCTTCCTGGGGAAGGAAGAAAACTGGATGGAAATACACTACAATCTTCAGAGCTAGGACCCAAGAGGAAAAGAGAAAGAAATATAGAACAAGAAAACATAGATGGGGAAATAAAGATTAAAGAAAGCTGAGGGAAATAGTCCCTTATACTTTACTCATCTTACATGCATTTGGCATGCCTGGTTATTTTAATCAAAAGGGAAATGTAAATATATATATATATATATATATATTTGCACGAACCCCGGACTTTCTTAAGAGCTCTTGATCACTAACTAATAAGCTATCTTCATCATAATCTCTCTCTCTTTCACACCGCCTGGGCATATCTAGGGAGTTACGTGCTCGGAAAAGAGGGGAAAGATATGAAAGAGATGCAAGAGCTGCCTCCTCTGTTGCATTCACCTTGGTGAACTCAGGTGTGCAGCTATGTGGATGGAGGCCAGGCACCTTCCCTGTTCTCCTTCAAGTGTTTCACGGCCTCATGCGCTTCTTCCCAGGATAAGCTCCACACAAAGCGCATGAAGCAGGCAGACTGCTCCCTATATGCTGACAGCTGTTTTTACCAACCTATTAGACCGGAGTGCATTCTGCAGAACGCCAGGGGAATGATGCGGTAGTGGAAAGAATGATCGCAATATTAGAGCAAGTGCTGTTGTCACTGCCAACTTGACTCCCTTAATAATGACGAGGGAAAAGGCAGTTGGCAGAGACGCAGGTGAGAACACTTTGGAGAAGGCCAAGTCCCTCGGGGCTCCCCTGTGAGGCCAGCCCCGAGCGCAGTCCTGCCAGGGCCCACATGTGCAGCGCTGGCTCTCAGAAGGCCACACGTGCTCTCAGGGAGAGCCAGCGGGAAGAGAGCAAGGCACCTTTGACAGCGTGCACGTTCGTACTTGCTCTCAGAGACACGCTGGGGGTTCACAGGCTTCATTGCAGCATTTGGAAACTACCGGTAGAATCTGGGATGCCTGGGATGGTGTAATGTTGAAGCAAAGTCACTGGGAACTGATCAGAGATCATCAACTGAAGTATGCATTTCTGCATAATGGGATATAAATGAAGGAATATCAGCATGGTTAATATGCCAAGCTCCAAGACATAGTGTTGTTCTGTCAGGTTTTTGTTTTTTTTCTCTATTAGGTTATAAAGTACTAATCAACATTTTGGCATTACATAAGGAGCAGAGGTTCAGCGAAAGAGACGTGAAAGTAGTTTGATCTCCTTCCTCCTCTCAGACCAGAAGGCAGAGGAGTACCTGAAGCCCTGACCACGCAGCACAGTGTCACCGAAGCCTGGCCTGACAATGAAGACGGGCCGCTGCCTGCATCTGTCAGAGCAGTGCCATGGAGTGCCTTCCCAGACTCGCTGCTCTCCCGGGCGTGCTGATCAGAGGCAGGAAAATAGTCTGCATTCCAGTTGAGGGCGGGTGGTGGTAGTGGCTAGGGGTTCGGGGGGCAATGAGCCAAACAAAACAGAAAACCAGGACAGCTAACAAAGATGAAGTTTTTGAAGCTGACAATGGTGAACAGGATCTGGAGACAATTCTGAAATGGAGAACAAGTGTCTGCTTTTATGCAGTTTCTAAGGTTATCACCTGGATGCACCGAGAGCTTAATGGCTACAAATAGCAAATAAATAAATAAATAAATAAATAAATAAATAAATAAATAAAAATAAATCATTTCAGCTAACCATGCTTTACACTCACTTTCTCACAAGGCAAAGGATCTGGAAGTAGGCAGATTCTGGCTTTGGTTTAGCTACTCAACCACGGCAGAGCTCCAGGCTATGTGTCCATGGTCCTCTGGACATTCTTGTCTTGGTTGCAGATTCCTGCAGCAGTAAGTCATCACCACGTGACCATTTTAAAGCCAGATGATGGGATGGCCCATGGCAGAGCATTTACCCTCAAACCATCTCTCAAGTTAGGAAGGAATAAAACCATTCTAAGAAATGTGTAACTCATCTATAACATTAGGGTCTAGAGTGACTAACTTGATCTTGTTTGCCTGGGACTATCTCAGTTTCAGCACTGAAATCCAGATCTCTGGAACCTTCTTGGCCATAAGCAAGTGAGGATGGTTGGTCACTGTACTAGTGTCACATGGCCATCTCTGATCAATTTTCCTGAGAGGAAGGGCTCTCCACCCATTACCTGAATTAACCACAAAGAGTGGAGGATGGTTTTTGTTCTGACCAATTCTTTCAACCTTGGCTGCCCTTTAGAATAATCTGGGGAACTTTTATGAAAGTGACAATGTCTAGGCCCTGCTCATAGTGATTCTGAATTAATCTAGAGTATTTTTTGAGGATTCATAGACTGAAAACCTAACCCAGTGATTCTAATGCACAGTCATGGTTGAGAAGTAAACTACTTGAGAAGTTTAACAATGGGATCAACCACTGAATACTTAAAGGAAGCCCTGAACAAAGATTATAACTTATCATGACTGGCAACATAATAAATCCTGAAATCAATGTGTTTAGTTTTCTAAAAAAAATTATTTTTTTATTGATAATCAAAGGTAAGCAAGGTAGATGTTATCTACTTCTATTTATAAAGCTGAAGCTAAAAAATGTTACTCATCCTTGAGAGATCCCCCTCATCTACATTGCACTTAATGTATCCTGCATTGCCAAATCTCCATTTTTCAGGACAAATATATTAAATATTGAGATACATGCTTGGAAACACTTTAATATATACAATAGTAATTTACAAACTTTCACTTAATGATGTCTATAATGATGGTAGAATGGATTTAGCACAGTAGGCCCTAACCAAATTATTCACACAAGCAAACCCTAAAAGTCATCTACCATGAGTTCTAAGAACCAGATAAAAATAAATGGGGCCGAAACCAGTTTGGCTCAGTGGATAGAGCGTTGGTCTGCTGACTGAAGGATCCCAGGTTTGATTCCGGTCAATGGCATGTACCTTGGTTGTGGGAACATCCCCAGTAGAGGGTATGCAAGAGGCAACTGGTTGATGTTTCTCTCTCATTGATGTTTCTAGCTCTCTGTCCCTCTACCTTCTTCTTTGTAAAAAATCAATAAAATATATTATAAATAAATAAATAAATAAATAAATAAATAAAAATGGGTAGACTAAATGAGAATCACATTAAAATGATTTTCTTCTATGTTGGTGAGGAAAAGGATGACTAGAAAGGAAGAATGTTACATGCATTAGAAGTTTGCTACTTCAATCTCTGAGTTGTTAGTTGGTAGATCAGCTCTGGATTCCATCCCATTGATAACAATTAAGTAATTTATTTGCTTACTTTGCTTTTCCCTTCCCGATCTATTAATAACATTGCATTTGTCTGGGGTTGACTTAAAAGTTGGCCTTGGAAATGAGAGTTGTGGGGTGTTACAGGTTAGAAACATAATTTGTGATGCTAAAAACAAACTTATACATTCTGTGGTAGGATCATGGTTTCAAGTCTCTCCTTTCTTTACTCTTCAGAGTAACAGGAATGTGCTACTCTTTGTAGACAGAGCCAAAGGGAATTGCATGGGTCTGTGTCTCAGATGGAGAGTTGGGCCACATGTGGTAAAAGTATGGCCACCATAGCCTGTGAAGTACTCTAGGAAAGCAACACGGCCAGAGAGAGAATCAATAGAGTTGTTTGGCAAAAGGGTATAGCTCAAAAAGTGTTCCAAGCATCGGTTCTGGGAAGTAAGACTAGACCACAAATGGAAATATCAAATACTATTTGAGATGTAAAATATGTGGTGGGTGAGAGCAAGTGGTTAATAACAAAGATATAATGAAGTTTTATCAATGACTATGTGCCAAGCATTATGCCATACATCCTAAAAACATTATTTCACTTCATTCTCACAATATTCTCATGAATCAACAGCATAAATGCCCCATGCAATAGACAGGAAAACAGAGTCAGAGTAGAGTGAGTTGCTCATTAGCATGGCATGGTGGAGCTGGGGTATGCACCCAGGCATGTAATTGCATAACATTTCAGAAGTCAAGGGGCATTTCAGGATCTTCTGGCAGCTTCCTCCTCATCAGACCCTCTCTCAAAACTCAGGCCTGTTCCTTCTTTCTATGGGTCCAAGAAAGGACCAGGAATCATGCAAGTTTAGATGGTTGGCCATGCTTCGGTGTGGGTTGCAAAGACTAATCAGGAGAATTAATTTCTCTCTGAAGATATTCCTGCTCTACCTACTTACTCACTCTCTGCTGGATAACAGGCATTTGTGGTAGAATAACTTATTAGGCAATTAAATGATCTGCCTACCCGATTAGAAGAGACAGGCAGAAAGATGAAAAGATAACTTGTGCCCTTTACCAACCCAAGAGTTTTTAGATTCTGATTTCTCTCAGGAGTTGGTAATGCTTTTCGTGCTGTCTGGCCCAACATAAAAGTTGCTAGGCACCTGCTGTCCAACCTTAGCAGGGCTTTGTGTTGGGGGGACTGTAGCTGTGCTCCTCAGAGGGAGGAGACAGGGACGACTGGGTTAGAAGAAGGAAAGTGCACAAATGTAGCCATAGTTCCTGGGACTGGAGGAAAGGGATGTGGCAAGGGGTTCCATTAAGGGTGTGTCCCATGTGGAAGTCCCCAAGGGGGCCGCTGACGGGGAGAGCTCATGTGGGTTCAGAGGTGGCGGACTATCAACTCTCCAGCACCACAGTCTTCGCAACTGCTGCCAAAGATGCGGGGGCCACACTGGCAGAGTCTGGACCTGCCTCTGCATGGACCAAGAGCATCCCGGCGGCATCCCTGAAGGACCAAGAGGCTCTTTCCTACGTTGCTGCTGCTGCTGCTGTGTGCGTGTTTTACCCGAGAGTGTACACCACACTAAAGACAAAAAAGGATCCCCCAGCGATAAATTATATTCGTGTTCTTCCTGCCCTCATAAGTGAGTGCTTAGAGCCAGATACAATTTACTATGTCCAAATTAAATACCAACTTATACTAGTACCTTCACGTTTGTGGAAATAATTCATACGTTTACACCGATTCTCCTACTTAATGCGTGCAAATATTTTAAGTGCCTAAAATAGGTAAGGAGCTATCCCCTTGCTTAGAAGAGGAAACCGAGGCAGGTGAAGCCACTATGTATTCAGTGGGCTGACAACATGGAGGACAGAACCACACACAGAAGACCTACCTCTTGCATCTTGTGAGGAAATCGTTTGGCTGAAATGAACAAAACCACAACTCAACAACTGACCTGAGGGTGTGCAATGGAACAGCGTGATGGCTTCCCTGCCCGGCCTTACACCTCCGCAGAAGTCCAGTGGGGCCGCAGGGTCTGGCGCCTCCCACCTCTTGGATGGCCTTTGGTTTTCAGCCTGCACATGCGCAGTTCACTGCCATGTTCTGGCTTTTTCAGGGGGAGGGGGTGCTGCAAAAGCCAGAGCCTATCTTCCACCCCCCAGGGCTGGGTCCCTGACACGCAGGAGCTGCTCCTGTGCTTTGACCCTAGGTGCGAGTGCGGGTTTGCTGATAGGTGGCCTGAGCCCCACTCATAGAGATGATTCAGGGATGGGGCCCTCTAGCATGGGTACACCCTGCTTCTCTCATCTCAGAAGTCCCCTGTCTTACCCCAAAGAGCTCCTGAGATCTCCCAGATCAGCTTCCTCTGCAAAGAGAGGAGGCAATAGTGCCTGGGGCCTGACTCCTCCCTTCTCTGAGCTGCCCTCATGGTCAGCTTCTCTCCCCTCCCTGCCCCTCCTTGGGCCTGCATGTACTCCCCCACACCTTCCCCCAGGCCTTGCAGGAGCAGATCAGGCAGCTCCAACTGCACTGTTTGCCTTCCTGGTATTAAAGTTAAGTACAAAAGGTAGAGAGAGAGAGAGAGAAAACTTTAAAATTCCCTGAGCAGACAAAACTCTTTAAAACACATAAGTGAAACCTAATTGAGCCTATTCTGCAAAACAAGCAAAACTGGTGCCTCTTGAAAATGCCTGGGATAATCAGAAAAGAAGCTATGGTCATCTCCCTAAAAAGCCTCTAAGATCATCACCGTTATCCAATGCCCTGTCACCAGGAAGCCCCCCATTGCAATAATAACCAGTTATTATAAAGTTAGAGCACTTCCTCATTTTCAGGGTATAAGCCATCCTGTGAAGTCAGGGCCCCAAGTTCCCTCTCAGTCTTTCAGTTGAAAAGCTCCCAGGCCACAAGTATTCTTAAATACACAATAAACTCTTACTAATTACTTACTAAAAACAAACAAATGGAGCTGACACCAAAAAAGGAATTAGTTAGACTGATGTAACTGAACGGTCCGGGAGCAAAGCTGGCATCTAGCAATGGGACTGAGCTGATGTCAGCAGAGCGGAGTTTCTTGTAAGCTGTCTTCTGCTCTGACTTTCCATTCAGGTTTTAGGTGCTGGCAGATGACTGCAAACAAGTCCAAGACTCTATTTTCCTAGGCTCAAGTGCAATTACAAATTTGCATTTCTGCCTGGCCAGTGTCGCTCAGTGGTTGAGGATTAATCTATGAACCGGGAGATCATGTTTGGATTCCTGGTCAGGGCACATGCACTGCGGGGGCCTGCAGGAGGCAGCCAATCCATGATTTTCTATCTTCATTGATGTTTCTATTTCTTCCTTTCCCTTCCTCTCTGAAATCAATAGGAATATATATGTATTTTCAAAATGTGCACTTTTATCACAATACTTTTTGCAGAAGTCTCATTGGCTCCAGTTGAAGTCAATGACCCAATGACTCTGACTAGGGTGACAGAACTCCTTTCTGCCAGACCTGAGCCGCCCAGGCACTCTGAGTTTAGGGATATTTAGAGATTACAATTCCACCTGCACATGGCTGAGGCTAAAGAGGAAAATAGAGGTACCCTTCCATAAAGGTGAATAGATGCTGACTGTCCAAATAAAAACCAAGATGACTGCTTTCAATGACCCTAAATTCAATCACAAAAGGGACTTGAATCCATTGACTGTTTTGGTGAGAGGGGGCCCATCCCAGCTCCTTGCCTAGTTTGCCACGCTCTCCTCAGTCACCATCTGTCAAGAGTTGACAGCATAACTGAGTTGCCAAGCTTCTGGGAAGAAACCCTCAAGTAGATGAGGAAGACCTTCAATCATAAAAAAAAAAAAAAAAAAAAAAAAAAACCTGAGTCCCAGCCCTGGATAGTTCTCCATCTGCCCCCTCACCTTGAGAGAGGAAGAACAGAGAGCCCCCAGAAATGGTGGCTGTCAGATTGGCCATGGATTCACAGACCTCTCCGACAGGGAGGGCGGGCACACTTTTTATGTCCTTATATCCATGATTATTGGCAAACACAACACAGTGGGACAATGGAGGCACTTCAGAGCTGCCTACAATCCAACAGCACAAGGGAATATAGCAACAAATAAGAGTGAGAATTATGTCCCAGGAGGCTCTGGTAAGAGCATAGCAATGTTCCCAGAGGGTAAGGATGTGAGAGATGAAACGAAGAATTATTGCAAGGGTCAAAAGGTCAAGGGAGATAGTTAGGGCTGAGTTCCCAGACCCTCTACTATAATCAAAAGGCATCCTGAGAGCCAGTGGACCAGGAAACTCCCAACATCTAATTGGAAATCTGAATAGTCTAGTGGCTCAGGAGGTCAAAGAATGCTTCCTTATACCAAGAACATGCAGCAAAGCCTTCTCTTACAGAACATCTTGCTGAGACATGAAAGCTGCCATTATAGGTGCTGCTGCACAGCCCGCCACTGGCTGTACCTTTGAAGAGCCCTCTGGCTTCAGATATCTTTCCTCCCAATGTCTCCCAGCCCCATCCTCAGGCAGTGCCCACTGGGTCTGGCCATTTCCCAGATGCGTGACCACATGGAGGACAGCAAAAGCACTGATGCGCACCAGGAGCCCTGGGTTCCTAAGGTCCAGGCCCCAGGGAAGAGCCAGGACAATAAATTCAGGTCCAACTGGAGAAAAGGATACTCCTGGGAGACCCAAGTCAGGAGAGCATCAGGGAGCAGCGGCAGGGTTGAGACCTTCCTGTGCCAGAGTGAAGGGCTTCTCTGCCCAGGGCATGGAGCCTCCGGAGGCGCCTGGGAACTAGTATTCCCCAGTACCTGATGCAGAAGGAACAGGCTCCTCCCAAAAGTAAATTCCGGGAGAGAATGAAGCACGTATGTGAGCGGCTTTGTCGCAGGAGCAAGATGAAAAGGCAGGAAGGTTTTCTGCACAAAGCGGGCCCTGCGGGAAGCAGAGCAGTTTCATGGATGTAAGGGTATCTGAAGAGCAGGAGAATGGGGAGGCAAGCATCTGAACGTGGGAAGGAGCCTGGGATTAGATGTGGACTTCCTGCGTGGGAGGAAAGGCAGTTGGAGGAGGACCTCAAGGCCCAAGCGGAGCTGTGACTGGTCATTCCTCTGACTAGAGGGCTCCTTCCCACCGAAGCCAA
This sequence comes from Vespertilio murinus, assembly GCA_963924515.1. Taxonomy (NCBI): domain Eukaryota; kingdom Metazoa; phylum Chordata; class Mammalia; order Chiroptera; family Vespertilionidae; genus Vespertilio; species Vespertilio murinus. The sequence continues at coordinate 131,993,611 of OZ004708.1, read as the reverse complement.
GGTGGGAAGTACGCTGGCCCTTTGGTCTGGGAGAGGCATGGTCTCTATCTCCCGAGGCCAGCCACCATACAGACATCCTGGACAAGAGGGTCTGGTTAAAGAGACGCAGAAACGCAACAGACACATGGAAAGTGGTCTCCCAACTATAGTTGGAAATCAACCTTTGTTTGTCTTATTTTTTCCTTAAGTTAAATTCTATCCAAGGGACTTCACTTTATTCATCTAGACAGTGGAAGTAGAAGCACTTAATGTTCGGGACTGATCTGATTATATAGATTAATGATTATTATTAAATTTAACATTTTTTTTCCATTAAAGACTGATATCTCACATTGGGGAAATTCTGCCTATGTTATTTGGTATTTATTGGTGCCACTCTTTGGCGAGAATGTGCTGCCTGGTGTTAAAACTACAATCTTAAAACTCAAACATAAGGTCCAGTCAAAGTTGCCCAGGCTGCGGTGAGCACCTGCTGCACCTGCTGTTTGCAGGATTCCCCCTCCACCCGCAGACAGTCTCAATCCCTTCACGTATCTGGAATTCAAGAATTCACCTTCTTTCTTGGCCGAATTTTTTAAAATAAATTATACATAAATCTAAATGCCAATTAACTTGAAATTGTAAGTATTTCAAAACTATGTAAGTTACTTTTTACAAAAAAATTGCCGAAGACCAAAGACAGTGAACTATTTCTATGGTTTAGAAAAATTTATACACCCTAACTAAGAGTATGCAGTGACATTTAAAAAAAATAGTTAAACCCAGCCTGGGTTATTCAGTGGGGAGTGCTGACCCATGAACCAGGAGGTCACTGGTTCCATTCCCAGTCAGGACACATCCCCAGAATTTGGGTTCAATCCCTAGTAGGAGGGGGTGAATAGGAGGCAGCCAAAGGATGTTTATTCCTCTTCCTCTAAAAATCAATAAAAATATTTTTTTTAATAAAAAAAAAGTAATTAAGAATATAGAATAGATTTTTCCTTCACAATAATAGGCAAGATTTTTTCCAAATATACAAATTATATATAAAATCCTCATGAAACCTATGATCTATACATTATATTGCTTTGGTATTGGTATTAGGATTTAGATAAGAAAATGTTTCTATATTTTATTTACATGTTTGAAAAATCCTAACACACAAAAATGTATAGAGTAAAACACATTAGCTCTCAACCTTGTCTACCTACTCTATAAATATTTTTATTACCTCCATATGCATCTTTCCCAAATCAAACATTTTCTAATTCATCACCCCCCTTACATAAAAGTTATATTGTTCTGCTCCTTATTTTTATCACTTAAAATTATACCTTGAGACTGCCCCATATACTAACACAGTGTTTTCTCCTAATGTCAGCACTGTTTTTAAATAATTATTTAACAAGTGCTCCTTTGGTGGGCATTTATGTCATTTCCAATTTTATATTATTTCAACTAGTGTTGTGATCAATAATCTTGTGGTTTTTCTCTGCTATATTATGCAATATAAATTCCCAGAAACAGGATGGATGAAGCACAAAGGTTTACAACTTGGACAGATACTGAATTGCCACCTATAGGACTTATAACGCTTTGTACAACCCCCAGTAGTAGCTGGGCCAGGTGGTGTCTGTTTGGGTGAAATTGTGAATTTCAGTGTGTATTCATCAAAGCTAGTGGAAATGCCCTCTGATAACATTACTCACCAGGGTGACCAACAGTTTTAAAGTGATAGCTACCTACATTTACATAGAACTACCACTTTGAGTTAACACATCAGAATATACTAATGAGCAGTTTCTACCTTTGAAGACCTAACTGTGGCTTTCTGGAAAGTTACAGAAAATAGATCATGTTTACACACTACAGAAAATCATCAGGTACCTGCCAAATGATTAACAAGAATTTTACTACCATAGTGACAGATAATAAGCTTCTTCATGTCATAACTATAATCACATGTTATTTTCTTAAATTTAAATCAATAGAGAGAAAAGTTTAGCAAATTGATCCTTATCTGGAAGCTTTATTCAAGGAGATCAGGGGGAGAAGAGAGGTCAACCGAAGGACTGGTATGCATGCATATAAGTACAACCAATGGACACAAAACTCTGGGGAGGGAGGGCATGTATGGGGGGGGGCAATGGTAAACTATGTACACATACAATACCTTAATAAATTTTAAAAAAAGAAATAAAGAAGGGGAAAAAAAACAAAACAAAAAATACTAGTCATAAACCCAAAGGAAGATAAATTAGGTTCTTATTTACTTAGAATAGTAGTGAAAACAACAGTGTTTAAATTGAGAGTGTACTGGGTTTGAATCCCAGTGCATTTGCCTAATATAGTAGTCAATTCTTCCCTCTCAATCTTTGCTCTTTCCCACTGTGGACACAGTATATTTCCCTGGTTTATTAACTTTGGACTTGCTGTGACCCTGGAATTCTAAGTGCAAGTAACAATGTGTTAGGTCCCATTTTGCAATTCCCCTCTCCCCTGAGCTCCTTCCTTTCTGCATGAGAAGAGCATGACTCAGACTGCGGATCTTTATTTCAGAAGGAACTGGTGCTCAGGGAAGAATTGAATCCTACCAGCAGTTGGGAGCCACACCCAGCTGAATCCAGACAAGCACAGCTAGCCAGAGAAGCATAGTCACACCAGCACATACAAGAAATAAATAATGGTGATGTAATTCCCTGAGATTCTCAGGTTGTTTTGCTGCAGCAAAAGCTGATCAACATAATTACTAACTGTGTAACTTTTAGAACATTTCCTCAAACTCTTTACACCACCATTTTTTAATATGTAAAGTGAAAAATAAGAGTTTTAAGGTTTAAAAGCAATAAGGCAAAGTGCTTAGCATGGGACCTTGCACATAGTAAATGACCAATCAATGATCGAAATATGATCAACGGTAACAATTCCATAAACCATGGTGACTATAATTAATCACACTGTACTGTATATTTGAAAGTTCCTAACACCATAAATCTTAAACGTTCTCATCACAAGAAAACAAAACTTTGTGATTATATATGGTGATGAATGTTAATTAGGCTTACTGTGGTCAACATTTTCCAATATATATACAAACTAGAGGCCCAGTGCATGGATTCATGCACTGATGGAGGGATCTGCCTGCTGTGGGAGCATTGCTCATCCTCATCAGCTAAGTGGCCATGGACCCGCCCTCAGAGTGGCTGCTCCTGCTGAGGGAGCACCGTCCATGACAGTTAACTGAGTGGCTCCCACTGTGGGAGCACACTGACCACCAGGGGGCAGCTCCTGTGTTGAATGTTTGCCCCCTGGTGGTCAATGCACATCATAGCGACTGGTCAATAGGTTGTTCTACTTCTGCCTTTCAGTTGTTGGACTTTTACATATAGAAGTTTCCTCTCCCTAGAATGTGATTCAACATTTTTTTTAAAAAAAGCACATGCTACTTTTGAGATGAAATTGTATTCACTTAGTTTTTTATTAGAAACAATTTCATTTGGCAGAAATTTACGTGCTTCTACACAGCATCATGCCAGAAGTTATAAACCTGTTTTAGCCACAACATTCAGGGAACTCACAGCTTAAAAATTAAGAAACTAAATGATAATATAGGAGTTAAAATATGCACACACATAAAGGAGATACAGAAGAGAAACATGTCTGCTTTGGTCCAAATAAGTGACAATTACCAACTTGTGAGGGCCAGCTTGTCTCTTGTGTTTGAGAACTGTAGTCATCTACATCCCGCTTGTCACCAGGGGGCAGGCCCATTATTACTTCCATGAAACATAATCCTCCAGGGTTTCCTATCTCAACTAATGGCACATCTGTCTACCCATTGGCTCACACCAGGGACCTAAATGAGAGTGAGCTCCTCCTCCTCACCAAATCCTATTACTAAATCTGTCAGTTCTACCTCCAAAAAATATTTATCCACAACAATGTTCAATCATGGATACCATATTTCCTCAAATAATGTTGTGGGAGTTTTTTCCCTCCTTTTTTGTTTTAGAAATATAATTAACAGCTTACAATAAGTTTAAGGCATGCAGCATAATGATTTGATTTACATATATCATGACATTATAACCATGATAAGTTTATATTCATCCTCTCATGTAGATCTACACTAATAAAAGGGTAATATGCTAATTAGACCAGGTCAACCAGACATCTTCCGGTCATCTGTTCCTCCTTGTGGACAAAGCCACAAAGGCAGGGGCTGAGGCAGAGGCAGTTAGGGGCAATCAGGCCAACAGTGGAAGAAGGTTAGGGGTGATCAGGCAGGCGGAAAGAGTGGTTAGGGACGATCAGGCAGGCAGCCAGGTGAGCAGTTAGGAGCCAGCAATCTCAGATTACAAGAGGGATGTCCGACTGCCAGTTTAGGCCCAATAAACTGCAGTAGGACATCCTCTGAGGGATCCCGGATTGAAGAGGGTGCGGGCTGAGCTGAGGGAACCCCTCCCCATGCACAAGTTTTGTGTACCGGGCCTCTAGTATTAAATAAAGGAAAGATTATTTATAGAAATCTTTATTCAAGTAGAGATATTGACTCATTATGCTGTACAGCTGAAACTAATACATCATATATCAATTATACCTCAAATTAAAAAAAAAAAAAAGGAGTAACAATCCCTACAGAGACATAAGCTCCATGGTCTCCCTCCCAACCCCCACGCCCCTTTTAGAGTTCCTGGAACAGGACAGCATTTAATCAATTTTCTTGAATAAATAAATAAATGTATCAGTGAAGTAAACATGCTCTGTTATGAAGAAACACCGTCTTCTTCTCAAACAGGGACAGGAGTTCAGCCATGGGTTAACTGAGATCACACCTCATAAAAAATGGGAACCAGTGAACAGTAGAATCAACAGAACGCAGGCTGCTCCTGGGCTGCACAGCATACTGGATAGAGCACATATTTTGGAGCCTTAGACCTTGTGTTGAACCAGAGCTTGCCATGTAGCACTCATGTCACTTAGATGAATTACTGGGACCTGTAGTTGCCATCGCTTAAAATAAGGATGATACTTCTCTTATATAGGTATTAAACATTTTAGAAAGAAATAATCTATACATATTTTTAGGTACCTGTTAAGAGCATAACAAATCTTAGATTGCCCCTTCTCTAGAAATATTATTGCTGTGATAGAGGAAAGAAGGAATATTTTGGGACATAATGAAATAGATTTTATATTATTTTACTTTAAATTCTCAAGTACTTATGCCAGATAACACTATTTTAGAATCATCCTACTCTACTGCTTTATAATGAAGTTCTTATTTAAAATTCACTTTAATGTTGCCTCTTAGACTTCATTTAGTAATTCTATACATACTGTACTTAAACGAAAAAATGCACTTTTCATTATAGGGTGTTTTAAGGAAAATAGTAATTATAAAGATTTAATTTAGGTCATGGATCTTCAAAACTCCCCAGAGAATAAAATATGGCTAACTATACTTACACTATATTTTCTTACCAACTTATATAAGCTCTTCTGTGAAATAAAGATAATTGCTTTTTCTGAATTTGCCTATCAGGATACTATTGGCCTACATTAAGCAGCTTTATAAAAAACAGACCTCTGAGACACATAGCTATGTCAGTTGAAAGGAAATAATTGAGGACATTGTTCAAGAATATTACAGAGTTTCCACCTTAGGGTAAACCCCTCAGAGAAAATTCCTTTCTGGTCTTGGCAGGGATATGTGTGCTTCCCTTGAGTGGTCAATATGCTCTTTTAACGTACAAACACTGGAAACTGAGAACTGTCCAGGTTTTTCTTGTTACATTGATTGTTAGATATCTAAAGCTCAATTTGTGACCAACCCCTCACCCCCAAACAATTACACCTTCAATACTTAATGTCAAATGTAAAGACTGCTATGTTCTGAATGTTTGTGCTCCCTTCCCCCAACCCCTCAGTTCAAGTCCTATTCCCCAAGGTGATGGTATTAGGAGATAGGGGCGTTGGGAGGTTATTAGTGATAATCATGAATGGGAATAGCACCCTTATAAAAGAGGCCAAGAGAGTTCTCTTGCTTCTTCAACTTGTGAGGTTATGGTGAAAAGAAAAACATCAAAGAGGAAGCCATGTCTTGCCCTCTCAGATCCTGGATTTGCTGGTACCCTTATCTTGGACTTCCAAGTCTGCAGAACATAGGGAAATAAATGTTTATTGATTACTAGAGGCCCGGTGCACTAATTCGTGCACAGCCAGGGAGGGGATGCGGGAGGTTGGCTGGCAGGTTTCTCCCACCCCTCATATCGGGGTAGGGGAGGGCAGTCAGGGGCAGAGCTGGTCAGGGGGAGGGGTTACATACAGTTGGTGGGCCACCCCTGCCCCCTAGTTGAACTCCTGGTAGAGGGGACATTTTGCATATTAGCCTTTTATTATATAGGATGAGCCACCCAGTTTATGGTATTTTTGTTAAAGTAGCCCTAAAGGATTAAAAGACACTGTGATATATGTATTTTTATATTAGCCTTGGATCTTGGTTAATACACACCCTCTCCTGGTTTTATTTTGTAGACCGCATGTGGCATGTGGTATGTATGTGTGTTTCACCTATTTTAAAATACAGAGGGAAAACTATTTTTTCTAGGGTTTTTTTTTTAAGAAGTTATACTATCTAAACTCATTAGTTTGAAATTTTTTTCATTTGAATATATTTCAAGTACATATTTCCAAGTCAATACCTAACGATCTAACATATTATTATTAGAAATTTCTAACTACACCTTTAACAACAGTTACTTTATAGATTATTAAGAATAAAATGAAGAGTAGTTTCACTTATTAATTCTATTAAAGTATGTTATTTAGGTCATTAAATATTTCCATCTTCTCCTTTCTTATTTTTTAAAAGTTTACTTTGTTACACCTCTGAAGACTTGATATTCAAATATATTTTCTCATTTTAACCATGATTGCCTTTTAAATGTTTCTATTTTTGACTTACATGTTATTTATTCAGGCATAGAAATGATAAATGGAAAATGAGATGATATTGAGGAATGTCTTGTTTATGAACAATGAAGCTAATGACAAGGAGGTCAGGGTAATGCTACCAAAGACACTTGAGCTGTGTTATGCAGTGGAAGCCAGGTGAGAGGTTTAATAATGGTTTCTTCTAAATCTTGGCATATGTTTGGTAGTAGGAGGCTCTAACCAAGAACTACTAAACAGATCACATTTTCAAGGAATGCCCATATAGAAATCGATTATGAAAATAAACCTGACCTATTTGGCTCCTACTATTTAAAAAAGTTTATTTTACTAAATAAAATAATTCTATTGAAAGAAAAATATTAATCTAATGCAATTAAAGGAATAGAAATATCAAAGGAAAAAGGATATATAAGTTTAAAGAAATAGTAATGTCATTAAAATAATAAAAACCATCTACGAGTGGAGATGACCTCAGTTTGAAAAGTGAAATTTTAAAAAAGCATAGGGGAGCAGATCGTACTGTACCAACGAACAGAAAGCATGACAGAGGGAGATGAGGCCATGGCACACCGTGCACCAATAGCAAACATCTCTAAATTCTTCAGTAATCTTTTCACTGGCAAGATCCCTTTAAGGTTATAAGACCCTAATAGCCTAGATAGCCCCTAAATTCTCAAATCCAGTCCCCTTAGCCCATACGTAGCTAGCCCTGCTGATCTCCCTTTCTTCTGCCAAATTCCTTCTCTCTCCACAGCATTTTTAATTCTTTATTTTAAATAACCATTATGCTAGTCACAACACAGGACCAAACACATTTTGATCAAGGAGTAGGCTTCTTTTTAGGATAATTTCTAATGAGAACAATCATGATTATATTTAGCAGTACATCTTGGGTTGTGTGTTTTTTATTGTTGTTTTTGTGTGTGTTATTTTACTCACATGGATGTTTACTTCTATGAAACATAAATGATTGTTTTCCAAAATCTACTAACTACTTACTAAAGTCCCTATGGGCATCTCTATAGTTTTTATTAATAATGTAGTTTTGGTTGAGATTATATATGTATTCATTTCCTCTCCCCATGCCAGGTAATCTTTGAATAGTCACAACCACTACAGCTTCCCCATTTAGTTCATAATCTGCTGAAATGAAGCCATTTCCTTACCTTTCTTGCCTGCATGCCCTCTCCGAGTGTGAGGAATCAGGCTTGGCCTCCGTCCTCCATCGTCTTCCTCCCACTGAGGATGTTCACCAGCAATGACAGCTCCATGCTTTGTGTGTCTTCTCCTGCATCCACAGCCTCACCATGGTCTCCATCCAAAAGCAAGGGGCACTCGTAGCCCCACCTCCCCCGCATCCTCCCGTGACTGCTGGAGGTGTCTCTTCAGAAAAATCCCTCCACTTATCTTTGTACTTCTGGGATCATGTTCTTATAGCAAGACTGGTCCCTATTGTCCCTAAGGTCCTAGGGCTCAGAGTCGTAAAAACGTCCTTCAAGATCTGAGCAAGATAAAATACACCAACTTTTTTCCTAAGTGAGAAGGCATTATAACAATGGCACATTGAATATGTTCTTCAAATATGGTCTTGTTGCCTTGGCAGGTGTGGCTCAGTTGTTTGAGCATAGTCCCGTGCACCAGAGGTTGCTGGTTCAATTCCAGGTCAGGGAGCATGTAGGAAGCAATGCATCCATATTTTTCTCTTGATGTTTCTCTCTCTCGTCCCTTCTCCCTTTCTAAAATCAATTGAAAATATTTTAAATAATGGCCTTGTCATAAAAAGGAAAGACTAATAAAATGATTCAGAGAGACTGAAGATGCATGACAACTCAATGCAGTGTGTGCTTCTAGACTGAATCCCCCAATGGAGGTTTCAAAAAAAAAAGCCACAAAGGGCCTTACTTGATAAATTGACAAAAATAGCCTATGAATGAGAGATTAAGTTAAAGTTTTATGCCAAATGTTAAATTACTCAATTGCTGTACCATATGTAAGAGAATCTTTTTCTTTAACACTATACAATGAAATATTGAAAGAGGAAGTTCAGGAATGCATGCATATTTTTCATATATGTAATGAAATATATATATATAGTGAGAGGTGGTGGTGGTTGGGGAGCAGACAAAAGCAGAGACAGGAGGTAAATCAAAAATGTGTCAAAATATTAGTGGGTAAATCTGGATAAAGGGTTTCTGGTTTTACCATGCATGCAACTTTTCCACAGTTTGTTGGTTTGTTTGTTTATTTAAAATTTTTATTGATTTTTTACAGAGAGGAAGAGAGAGATATAGAGAGCCAGAAACATCGATAAGAGAGAAACACTGATCAGCTGCCTCCCACACACCCCGCACTGGGGATGTGCCTGCAACCAAGGCACATGCCCCCAACCGGAACTGAACCTGGGACCTTTCAGTCCAAAGGCCAATGCTCTATCCACTGAGCCAAACCAGTTTTGGCTCTTCCACAGTTTAATTATTTACAAACTAGAGGCCCAGTGCATGATAGAGCATTGGCCTCACGCACTGGAGAGTGAGGCTCCCTCAGCCCAGCCTGCACCTTCTTGTAGTCTGGGAACCCTCAGGGGATGTCCGACTGCCATGGAGGCAGGAGAGACTCCCTCCATCATGCTTGCCAGCCTTGAGCCTGGCTACTTACTGGCTGAGTGGTGCTCCCCCGCTGGGAGCACATTGACCACCAGGGGGTAGCTCCTGCATTGAGCATCTGCCCCTGGTGGTCAATGTGTGTCATAGCAACCAGTTGTTCCACCATTCAGTCGGTTTGTATTTTAGCCTTTTATTATATAGGATACATACATTTTTTTAAAATGGGCCATTGTTTTCCTGAATTTTACCTGACCTTTTAGATTTCTCGCTTTAACTTCTATAGCTCTCACCTACTATCACCATACCCAGACCCCAGAAGTGTACAATGCCAACTTTAAAACAATGATCTGTTTCTGTCCCAGACAAGAAACCTGGCACCCACTGCACATATGAAGCATGCTAATTTCTCAAAAGAATTTTAAAAGTTACTGGAGAAGGTCATGTTCCCACCAAAGAATAGAATATTTCTTTTAAAATATACAGAAAATAAAACAGAAACAATACAATAACAAAAATTCAAGATGTTTACCAGATGGAACTCCTCGTTTCTTGTCTGGTGCCCCCAGGTCGTTCGTCTCCCTGGGGTTTTGTGCTGTGATGGGTTTGCTAGCATTTTATCCGCTCTGCTAGTCACTTACCACTCCTCACCTGGATTCCCATCTCCTGGAAATGGGTTGACATCTTTTGTCTTACCTTTCCCCTACTTGTTCTTCGCAAGTACTTACTCTTTAAATCCTTGGTTATTTAAATACTAGAGACCCAATGCACAAAATTCATGCATGGGTAGGGACCCTAGGCCTGGCTGGCAATCAGGGACATCTGTGGGGGTGACCAGCAGGTGGGGTGATCGATGGGCACCCCCACAAAAACTGGCACCCACCTTTGCTGGCAGCCTATCGCCACATGCTGGCTGGCCCATGCCCTGATTGCTGCCTCTGCTGCTGCTGGTCGCTTCCTTCTCAGGGGGCAGATGCTCAATGCAGGAGCTGCCCTCGACCAGGGACAGCTCCTGCATTGAGTGTCTGCCTCCTGGTGGTCAGTGTGTGTTATAGCGACCAGTTGTTTGACCATTCAGTTAATTTGCATATTAGGCTTTTATTATATAGAATAGTTTACATACCGTACAATTCGCCCATTTAAAGTGTATGCTTTTATAATTTTAGTATTTTCAGATATGTACATCCCCACAGTAAATTTTAAAATTTTCATGACTTCAGAACGAAAACTTTTCTTTAGTTATCATCTCTCTCCTCCCCTTTCTTCCCCCACCCCAGCCCTGAGTAACCACTAATGTATTTTCTATTTCTCTAGTTTTGTCTGTTTTGAACATTCCATATGAATGGAATCACATGTGACTGGCTTTATTCACTTAGCATAATGCTTTCAGGGCTCATCCGTGTTATAGCATGTATTAATATTTTATTGCCAAAATATATTTTTTTAAAAGTTTAATATTTTATTGATGTGCCGCTTTTTTTTTTTAACCATTCATCAGTTGATGGACATTTGGGCTGTTTCCACCTTTTGAGTATTATGAATACTGAATACTACTGCTGTGAGCATTTGTTTACAAGTTTGGGGTGGACATGTGTTTTCATTTCGCATGAGTGTATACTTAGAGGTGGAGTTGCTGGGTCATATGGAAACTCTCTGACATTTTGAGGAAGGGCCAGACTATTTGTCAAAGTGGCTGCACCACTTTTCATTCCCACCGGCTATGTGTGAGGATTCCACCTTCTCCACATTCTCAGCGAGACTTACCTGACTGTGTAATTCTAGCCTTTGTGTGTGTGTCTGTTGCTATCTCAAAGTGCTTGTGATTTGCATTTTTTTCTGATGGCTAGTGATATTGAGCAATTTTTAATCTAATATTTGACTTTTAATGGCATTTTTAAAAAGAAAGAAGTGTATCTAATCTGCATTTAAGTCATTTTCATGCATAACAGGAAAATTTCTTCTAAAAATTTAAAAGCACATAGTGTTGTTTTTGAGTGTTTTGTTGAAAAGTCCCCATCTCATGGCTTCTTGCTCCTCTGTGTCCAGCACATCTGTTGAGCAAGTGGAGATGGCCTCCGTTTGAGCAAAGTGAGATTTGCCATGGATTTGAGGAGCTTTGGGGAGAAAATGGACAAAGGAAACATGGAACTAAGCTCCATATTTTTGTTCACATGTGAGTAAGCATGGTATCATTATTTGTGGAAGGAATGAATGATTTCCAGACAGTTCATGGCACCAGTAGAATCCATTGTGAGATTTACTAGTAATCCAGTAGTGATCATTACTTATAGGAAGACATTTCTGGAAAAACACGGAGTTGAAATTTCACCAGACCGGAAGGATTCAACTGTGCTAGAAGGAGCCCATTGTCACGGAGCTTTTAAAATGTTAGTCACTAGATAGACCATCAAGTCTATTAACAATGGGCATCTATGATGGAAGGATAGGGGATGAGGCCAAAGGGTAAAAGATCAGACTATATTATTCCAGAGGCAGAAACATTCCTGGTAATAAGGTCTACAGTGTGGCAGTAACTGCACTGGAGTGGAAGTAAAGGACCCTAAGATGAAATGGTAGAGGAACTGGGAGGCTTTGTTATTGGTTGCTTGTCCAAGTGGATGGTAGAGCCCTCTACTGCCTGCTCACCACTTCACGTTCCCTGCCTTGGGCTCCATTCCACCTTTAGCTCCTCTTTGGTCTGCATTTTTCTGGGACCCCTAGCTTCAGACATTGTTGAGCCAATGGCATAACTCTGGACAAGAAGATACTAGTGTGATAGTGAGAAGGGCTCTGTTGTTTGTAGTTATATTTTGCTTTTTCTCTTTCCACTCAGGATTCACAAGGCTTACTGGGAAAGCTACCTGAAGTGCTCACGAGGACGCTCATTCCATATTTGTGTTTCAACCTGTACAAGTGGACTTGCCTTCCCTCCAGGCCACTATAATGAGGGCGGATGTGGGTGCAGATTTGGCAGGAGAAAAACAATACTCCCCACCCCTCCAAAAAAAACACAAAACCCTCCCATTTAGGGTTCATTCACCTGTAGGATCCTCAGATCACTGACTTCTAAATAATGATTAAGCCACTGGCTCCTCTTCACTGACACTTTCTGAAAAAAATATGCCCATCCTTGATCTTCAGAATAGGAAGGCCTATGCTCGCTACTGCCTTAAAGGACATAAAGCATTCCCTGAGGGGGAAGGTGTGGGCTGCTATCCATGTCCATTAAGGTGAAGCTATGAGGTGGGAGGCACAGCCCATCTCCACAGACCTCATCAGCCAGGAAGTGGGCTTTGGGGGAGGACACATGATAACTGTTTCTCGGCAACAGCTCCAGGCAATGGTCACTTTTGGAAGCCAAAGGAAGCAATCAGTAGGAGCTGAACTTCTTTCTTTCCCTATGGCAAAAGCCCTGAGAACCCCTAAACCCATGCCCCCAACACAGGACACAGAGAAGACATCACTATTGTGATTGACACATTTATTAGGCAAGCCAATATTCCCCTCGAGGGAGGAATTATTTGGGGGCAGCAAATGTATCCCGCTGGAAATTCTGGAGGAGCATTGTGTGTCTGAATCTTGGAGGCGGGTGTCTACGCTCAGTGCTTTCAGCAGTGGCGGGAACAGCAGGAGGCCCCTTGGCCACTCGAGGCCTGCAGCTGGGGCTTGGATGGGGCACAGTACCCTTGAGGGACACAGATTGGGGGTCCTTCTGACACATTTGCTGAGGCTTTAGTGCCATGACGTTTTGGGGGTGTTTGTCCTCTTTTCTGGTATGCGTATTACAGGTAGAGCCCTGGCCAGCCAAGATAGCTGCGTGGCGGCCGGACATGGCATAGGAGGGAGTTGTGCGGTGGAAAGGTTGCCCCTGGCCTGGCTCTGCCTGGGCCTGCGCTGCTCCCTTCTGCACAGGCGTCCCAGACTGCGATGCAGGGGGAAGGGGCTCTTGAGGGCAGGTGGTAGCTCCTATGCGTTGACGCCCCAGTTTCTCTTCTGGGCACTTTCCCATGTCTGAAATGACTCTTTGATCTTGCATATTTTCTGTTGAGGCAACTGTGCTTTTACCGGGGCCTCTGTTCTGTGCAGAACACATGGGGCTTCCCTCTTCCTGTGGGACTTCTTGCATTTGGTAGTTAATTGTAGGCTGAAGCCTTCTAAAAAACCTCTTTATTTTATTTATGAAGAGGCTATCGGATAGAGCCTCTTCCTTAAGGGAATCGCTCCCAAACATCTCCTCTACAGCTGTGTCCTGAGGGTGAAATCTCTTCCCTCCAGGTTGGGAAATCGTCACCCTTGCATCTCCTGCACCAAGGTCTTTATCACTGGGGTCTGTAGGCTTTGGGGGAGGGTGCACTATATCTTTCTTTACATCTGGTGGGACATTCTGATCCCGGCAGGACCTTAACAGGTGCTTAGGAAGCCATGGTTCCTGTGGCTGCTCCATCCTGACTCCGCCTTGCTCTGAATGGACACGCATCACCTGGGGAGCTTGCATGACCACACTGGGCCCGCCCTTTGCAAGTGTCAGGGAAGCTTTGTAATTCCAGCTGTCTGAGTCAAAGGACACATCTGTGGGTTGGCCTGGGGCCTGACTACACCTCTTCTCGAACTTCAGTTTTAGCTCACTCATTAATTGTGTGGCAAGGTCTGCTAAGTCAGGAGCTGGAATCAATGAATTAGACGGTGGGTTTTGAAACACCACAGCAGTAGTTTCTTTGTTTATTCTTTGGGAGGGTCCTGGCTCGCTGGTTGTCATGGCGCCACTAGTTTTGGGCTGAAGAGCACTGAGCCCCTGAGCCCCGACTATCTCCCTGGGCACGCTAGATATGAAGGCAGGCTCTGATTCCTCCCTGTCTTCGCCCTGTTGTATTTCTGCTTTGTCATTAGAAGTCACACTGCTAGTAGTAGTAGTCTGTGGGGTACCTGCTTGCCTTGTGGGCACCTTTGGGGGTTGAATGTTGGCTACCATAGAATTTCCCTTACTTTTCCTGCCACTGGTTGTGTTTGCAACAGGCAGTTTGGCCTTCAAAATTTTCTGGATTTCCTCTGAGAGTATGCGCTGGATATCAGTGGGCTTGTGTTCTTTCTTGCCCACCAGTGAGGTAGCAGGGACAGGAATATTCAGGTGGTCAGCTGCATTTTCTCTTCCCATTTGGGCCCCAAGAAGAGATTCAGAACTTTCTCTCAGGGGCATAAAGGTCCCCAATTTAGGGTTTACCTTGGAAAACAGTTTGGCTGAGGAAGAAAGATCGGGATTGATGAAAGAATAGGATTGAGTATCTTTTGAGGCCCCAGATTTGGTGTTCGCCTCATAAATCAGTTTGATTGATGAAGAAGAGTTGGGATTGATAGAAGAGTAGGATGAAGTCCCTTTAAATTTGAAGTGCTCTTTGGATTCAAGGACTTTGGTGGGAAGGCCTGACCTCCCCATCTGAAACTTGGGAATGTGAGGTTTCTGTATCTGCTCTGCAGCACACTCAACCAAGGGGAGCTCCTGGGATGTGTCCAGGTGGTAGAGCCCACCCACCGATGATGGCAAACTTCTTTGCTCTAATTTGGTGTGGGATTCTATAGAAGAAATCTCATTGATAGAATGCTGTGAACTGTGCACAGTCCCAAGCAGCATTTTCTCAACCTTTCTGCTCACATATACTCTCTGGATATTTTCCAGTTGTCTTTGAGTTAAACTAAGGCCTGAAAGCACCGATTTTTGTCTTGACAGGCTCATGTCAGAGCCACTTGCCACATCCTTATGGGAAGAGGTCTTTGAATCACTCAACAGATGGACTTTTGGATCATTATCCTGGCTGTGTACCTCATCCTTCCCTTCATTCTCCTCTAGTTGAAACATTTCGGAGCTCCTGTCATAGGAGCTTCCTGGTTGGCTCAATCCAACATTTGGATTTTCACTAATTTGGTCCTTATCTATAGGTGCCCAGGAGAGGCCAGAACTGCTCTTTGACTGAAGTATGCCTGAGCAATTTTTAGGAGGCCCCATCCCTGACAGAGACCCCTGGGTCTTCCAGGGCTGGCCCTTGTGGTGTTGAATGAGCCTTACTCTAAGGTGACTCTCAAATTTTTCTCTAAATTCCCTGCTCAGGGGAAACTCGACAGGATCGATGGAGATTGCAACATGGGCCTTAGAACTTTGCTCCACAGATGTTAAGCCACACAAACTTCCCTGTTCCTTCTGCAACACATTGCATTCCTGGTGTTCCATTTCAGATGAAGTGAGACATTGGGATTCATTCTTGGGTTTGTGGAAAGACACTTCACAGACCTTATCCTGGGTAATGGGACTGGATGGCAAGATTGGGAGTGGGGACTGAAGGTGGGCCTGGGGTTGGTTCTGAGGGAGATGTAAGTCCTGGGACTGAGGCAGGGTTTGAGGCAAGGGTTGAGGTTGGACCTCAGGCAAGGATGGAGGTAGGAAATAAGGAATTCCTGTAGATTTTTGGCCTGAGAAGTTAGTTGAGATGCTATTGAAGAAGATTTGATAATCACCGGACACATGGACAGCAGAGGACAAGGACTCGCTGTGCAAAGATGGGAGGCCCCAGAAAAGCTGGGCAAATTTTTGTTTTAAACGGTCCTCCCAAATCTTAGGATTTAAGTAGTTCTGGGCCGAGTCCTGCTCATCGGGGCTCAGAAATAAGAGGTGTCTAGAATCTATAAATTTGGCTTCAGAGTCTGCCCCAAAAGAGATCTTTGTAGAACGCAGGGCAAGAAACCCTTGATGGAACTCATATTGCGTCAAGGTCGAAGAGAACAAGTCTTTGGGTCGGGATGAAGAATGGTGCACTGGCTCTGGAGACCGAGTCTCACCCGGTGGTGAGGGTGAGAGAAAATTACCCAAGGTGGTCATTGCCTTTAAGGGGAGCTCTGAGGGTGGTGGTGGGGAAGGCTCAGGCAGAGGAGTTGGTATGAGTTCTCCTGGAGAGGCTCCTGTGAAAGCATATGACTGACTGGATGGTGGCTCAGTCAAAGGAGCTTTCACAGGAGCTGTTGAAGCCACAAGGGACAGAGATGGAGTAGAAACCTCCATAGCCTTTGAGAAAAGCTGATTGATTTCGGTAGTTGCATTATTACAGACCTTACGGGAGGGGTCTGGGCATAAAAGTTGACGACAGCGAGTGATATCATAATTCTGTCCCAGGGGGCTGCAGGAGACAGGAGGTAAAGAGATGCAGCTAGGACTAGAACAATGAAAGGAGGGCCTGGTGAGGGTGGGGCCACCTGAAGCCTGCTTCCCCTTCATATTACTCCACATCCATGACTTCATAATGCACTCAATTTGCACTCATCCCAAGCATTCACTCACAATCTCGTTCCTATGGCAACCCCTCCCATGACTAGGGAAGGCTCCACTGAATCCCTGGAATTGAACAGAACATGCTAGAGACAGACCAGGAAAAATGGGGCCAGACTAGTCACCTTTTCATGAAATCAATCAGCTCCCTTTCATCCTTCTTGCAGTGATGATGTCTCACACCTGGGAACAAGTAGAATGAATTACATGAAATGAAGGTAGACACATAGGCATTACACAGGAGTCCCTTTATGAAGACTATTGGGATAACAGACTGAAACCCTCAAGAATTAGTAAATGAAGCCAAATGGTCATTGATAATATGAATAAGGTCCCCATGTGTGTTGTTTAATTGATAAAACTGATAAAATGTTATACACATTATTGAATTTGATGCTCAAAACCACGCTGTGATGCAGAGGGGCCAATGGTCGCAACAAAGAAGAATGTGATCTTCCTGAAGCACAAGCACTTTCTCAAAGTCAGGAGTCACAAGCTCTGATTCTCAGTGTCTGTTGCGCAATACCCAGGGCCCATGGCCCTCACCGCTTCTTACCCAGGGACAGCAGAGCAGGGAATCTGAGCAGTATCTCAGGTTCTGTCTTTCCAGGAGCCTCTCCTCTGAGGGCTCTGTCTCCTGACGGGCTGTATCTACCAACTGACAGAGATCAGGGACCTGGTAGCTTGTGGAAAGGAGAGAGGAAGGGTCCCCCATTGGGGAGCTCAGGTGGAATAGGGCAGAACCTTACCTTCCCGTGTCCCACCTTTCCTTCTCCTCTTGGCTCTGCAATGACGCTGAGAATAAAAAGGAAACAAGGGGCAATCAGGACTCATTTCTCTTCTCCTCTTCCTAGGAAACTTAGACATATACTGTATAAGAATAATGCCTCTCTGAGCCAACCAAATACATTTTCACTAAGAGAATGTGGTGCCCCTTTTTACCATTTTTTGAAAGTTTTAAAATTTATTTTTAAAATATATTTTACTGATTTTTTTTACAGAGAGGAAGTGAGATAGAGAACTAGAAACACTGATCAGCTGCCTCCTGCGCGCACTCCCTACTAGGGATGTGCCTGCAAACAAGGTATATGACCTTGACCGGAATCAAATCTGGGACCTTTCAGTCCACATGGCAATGCTCTATCCACTAAGCCAAACTTATTAGGGCTAAAATGTTTTTAACTTTTTCTCTTTGAAAAACTCAAAGAAGGACTGTGTTTATGGAGTCCGCACTTGGTTTTCTCAGAGGTCCTCCTGTGCTCAAGGTCAGCACATAATCTGAGGCCTACCTTCCATCTCTGTCCCCTCAGATAGGACCCAGTAACTTAATATGCTCAGGCTGCAGCCTCTGCTCACTCAGAGACTCTCAGAGGCTCAGCACTGCTCTGCTTATCCGCCCAACACAAAGGTTTGGCCAAATGATGCCTGACAGGACAGTATGAAGTGCTGGATGAAGTGCTGGTTAACTCTGATGTTCTATAGAGATCGTCTTGGATCCAGGATGAAGGAATCACTGTGTTGGGAGCCAGAAACATGTCACCACACCGAGATGGTCTGTGAGCTTCATATGGGAGCCTGAGACCTCCCTGAACCCCTAGCCCTGCCTGGTCTCTTGCCCGAGAAGAGTGATGTTCTATTCTCTCCTCAAACGTCCCAACTTTGGTGTCTCTCTGACTCAAATCAAACTCATTTAGAAATCTGGGAATCCAAATGACAACAATGAAGAACTCTATTGGGGCTCCATTTAACTCTCACTCAGGGTTCCTTACCTTTTGTGTATGTTCATGTTTCCGGAAGTTGGCTCTGTGGGTTGATGGAATTCCCACAGAGTAAATGAAGAAGTAGACGAATAAGCTCAACACTAAGATGGAAATTATGCTGAGATTGTCACATAAATATTCTGAGCCGAAGCTCAGAGAAAACTCTAGTAGGCTATTTACAAATAGACTGAGATCCATTTTCCAAATCGCAACGCCGCTCGAAGCAACTGAGCTCTGAGAGCTCAGGCTCCTGAATTTATAGCCAGGCCTGCATCACAGAGCATTGTGGAGTGAAAGGGTTTCTGTGAGTGGGCGCAGGTACAGCTTCAAGAGGGTGTGTCCACAGCCCCTCCCTCCAACCAGCCCAGCACATCCCCTCCACCTCTCTTGGGCCTCTCGGTCCTGCTCCCCTACTCTCCTGTTTTCCAATTTGCCTTTTAATATAGCATATATTCACCTTAATGAATGCTCTGCTTGTTTCACCTGTAACCCAGATATTAGCTGGGTCCCTCTTTAATGTTTGAAGACCTTGACTTTGGTCTCACCGGGTCCACTACCTTGCAAGTCTGAAATACTCCCTGGAAAGTTTGCTTGTGCCCAGACATTTACACTGAGGATCATATACGGCATATCCTCAAATCCAACTCACACAAACCCAGGTACAGAACTAAAAGGTCATTTAGACTTCTTTAGTTTTGTGAATGTTAAATAGAATTTTTTTCAGTATTTATATATTTATATATTATATATAAATGAATAATATAGTCTAAAATATCACACACACACACACACACACATACCCCCAGGAATACATCTCACATATTTTACATATATCCAACCCCTAAGTTCTGTAATAAAACTCTCCTCAGGACATTTCAGGCTGCCATGGAGGTGGCCGAGTTGGTGTGTGGCAGAGTGTGATCCCCACACAACCCTACGACTTCTCAGTTGAGGTACATCCCCACACAGAAGTCTGGTCCCAGATTTCAGGCTTCACTTGGTTATGTTGTCTGCAAGGAGGAGTGAATGCCAGAATCTCTATTGCACTAACGTGCTGCTATTTGAGGAGGCTCATTGGGCTGTAAGTCATTAGCTTAGGACTTTCAATGTTTTCATTTTCCTGGGGACGGTCCTCAGTGCTCTCTCACTCCCATCCCTGTTACTATCCCTGAGCCACATGCATACATTTGTTTTCAGGGTCCCCAAAAGGCAACTGGTTCAAATGAAAAGCACGCAGCCTCTCAGGGCTGTCAGCACCCCCACTTACTTAGTGGTAGACAGAGCAACCTTGTACTCATGTTGAGCCTCACTGAACTCTCACCATCATGGATCCACATGAATTCTGTGCCATGGGGCTCCCCAAGTGCTGTCTGTGAAGGGAAGGGCAGGTACTCACATTGTGCGAATCCCCTCTGCTCATGTGCATTCTTCATTGTCCCCATAAACTTCACTTACAAAACCAAGTATTAAGGTGAAGTTATTAAGAATCACAAAACGGTGGCAGTGCAGCATTAAACCCAGCACTGAGTGCTCCTGAGTGTCCCCCGAGTGACAGCACAGGTTGTTGTCCTTGACCTGCCCTGCAGCTTCCTTCCTCGACTCAGTTTACATTCTGGTCTTCCCTCCTCCCCTCTCTCTTTCCTTCCCATCCACGCTCTCTAAAAATCAATAGAAAGAGTATCCTTGGGTGAGAATTAACAACAACAAAAAGCTAACATAGATCTTTATTGCTTGTGATATGAGAATATGGATAAACTATTTGAGGATAAGTCTTTAAATATACGTTATGGGATCTCAAATAATCATTTTGTGGATGACGCATGAATATTTCCATAAATGTTCTCTGCAAGTAAAATAATTTGATATACTATATTATTCAAATATCCTGATATTCTATATATATTTACCTATATTACTTACCATGAGCTGATGTTATTTTGAAAATTTACTTTCATTGTATTTCTATTTATTTCCTCTTGCTTAAAATTTCATTACTGGTATACTATTAATTCTGACTTTATCAATATAAACAGCACTTTTATCCTGGCTTAAACTTTTTTGCTTTAACATCACCTTGATAACAATATATTTATGTTTGCTTCAATATACTCTTTCATCTGTTAATGAAAAACTGTCCCGTATCATTTAAATATATATAGAATTGATTTTTTTTTTTTTACACACAGGAAAAGA
Organism: Vespertilio murinus; assembly: GCA_963924515.1. NCBI lineage: Eukaryota > Metazoa > Chordata > Mammalia > Chiroptera > Vespertilionidae > Vespertilio > Vespertilio murinus. The sequence goes on along the minus strand of OZ004708.1, from coordinate 131,972,813 downwards.
GAGGGATAGAGAGTTAGAAACATTGATGAGAAAGAAACATAGATTAGCTGCCTCCTGCGCACTCTACTGGGAATGTGCCTGCAACCAAGTTACGTGCCCTTGACCGCAATCCAGCCTATGACCTTTCATTCTGCAGGCTGATGCTCTATCCACTGAGCCAAACCAGTTAGGGCAGTCCTGTATGATTCTGAATGTTCCTTTGTATGCAACCAATTTTCAACTTTCATTTTAAAGCCAATTTTAATTACCCAGTGTCTGAATTTTCTCAACCTAGTAATAATTTATTTTATTACTGTCATTTAAAAATTGCTTACTACTATCTTGCTAGAAAACTTTATTTGCTTTTATTATAAAGCATTGAAAGATAGATATTTGCTCTAAATTATCATAAATCTGTAGTAACCTAATAATTAAAACAACAGTTTTTCCTCTATAAATATTTGGCCTAATTGAAATGTCCCGTTAAGGAAATACTAGGACTGTAGTTCTTTCATTATTTTAATTTCATATTAGTTTTTAATCTTGGGTTATAAATCACATCACTTTTTACATAATTAATTCTCATAGTTTTGAATTTTTATGTATTTTATTATAGGAGTAATATTTATGAGCTTTAGATTTTCATACGGAATTTAATTTTTAAAATTTTAATACAGTTCGGTTCAATTCAGTTCCTTCACTGCCAAACCTGAGGGCAGGAACTGCTTCGGCTCCTCTGCCTGCCCTGTGTGTGTGAGGACCAAGGTGTAGGGTTTCTTACTTTGCTTCATCTTGGCAGATTTAGTGTCCTTCCTCCTGGCTGGGAGCAGGAAGACGTGACTCTCTCTGCTTTGGGGGCCCTGGCTACTAGTTCTGAAGAGTTTGTGGTGGTCAGCACAGGGAGCTTAAAGCAGCCAGGAGGATGGGGGGAAGGGGGAAGGGAAGCCAATGTTATTTTTTTGGTATGATTTATCTATATCTATATTCAGTTCTTACTACTTAATTCAGTTATCCTTACTTGGATAAGAATACGTATGCCATTTTAAATAGAATAAATGCTTGGGTAGCCTGTCTGAAATTATCTTTTTCATCTTGGCTTGGGTATATAATGCTTGTGGCCTGGTCATTTTATCTTATGTCCTGGTAGCATTGCTTTGGAGCCTTTTGATTACTGAAGTGAAGCTATGGTGTCTTTTCTATTCTGAATGAGTGATTTCAATATGTATTCTTGAAAATTCTTTTTATTAATTTATTTAGAAAAGGAGAAACATCAGCTTTTTGTTCTATATATCTATGCATTCATTGGTTGATTCTTATATGTGCCCTTACCAGGGATTGAACCCACACCCTTGGTGTATTGGGAAAATGATGCTTTATAAACTAAGCTACTCAGCCATGGCTCGGTCTGTATTCTTAATCTTCTAAATGTGAAATTTCATTACATCGTGTTGGAATTCAACTCTATTCATTTATCTTTCTTCGCTAGTGTGATCCCTCTCAGTTTTCCATTTGAAGGGTTTTCCTCGAATTGCGAGTTTTCTTTAGTAGGTTTTCATTAGTGCTCTCTTTTGTTAAGCAGAATAAATATTCCTTATAGATTGGCTCTCCCCTTTATCAATCAATCTGCATTAATATCATCTGCCACTGGATGTGCCCTTTCATTTCATTCCCTTCACATCTTCATTTATCTCAGGGTATTTATGCTTTCAACCCAGATTCTTCCTGTACTGTGATTTTGTGCTATTACCTCTTATTATTTTGGTCTCCTGTTATGTAATACAGGAACTATTTATAATCTTGTTTGTATCTAAAGCAGATATTTTCTACCTTTCCTGAAAATCAGCATATTTGAGGGGTGAGTGTTTTCTTCTTAGCACGTGGGTCTGCTTTTTTGCATGTTGATTTTTGAACACAAAGCATTCTATTCTGTTTTTTGAGGATTTACATCAATGTCCTCATAAATGGCCTGACTGCTGTCTCATGTAACTGGAGCTGGACTGTTAGGGGGTGAGCCTCACAGAGGTCCTGCATAGCAAGTGTTCAGCACTTCTGAGGCCTGCTTCCAGATGTTAAGTTCTCCAGAGTTACCAAGGACACCCCACATCCTCAGTAATCGAGTGACTTATTTCAGTGGTTACTGGACTCTAATGCTCTCAACAGTGAAAAACAAGGCCACCTGGGAGAAATTTTGGGTCCGTTTTTTTTAAATGTTTTTATATTATGAATGAAGAGTTATATTCTGCTTAAAAACCCAGGAGGCATTTTTTCAAGATACAAACAAAAGGTAGTAACGACACATGTAGAAAGACCACGAGGAGGTTCAAAGATAACTCACAACTTCTTCATAAAACACTATTAAAAACTATGGCCAATATGCATGTCCATACATCCAAAAATACTAGGATAATGAAAACAGCAAAATTCAGAGAATTCCCTGACTCTTTGCTCAGAGTTTCCTTTGTCTTCCATAGTCTTTATGTTCCAAATGCTCCAAGGGGAAATCTGATGCAAACATTTCAAGGAATTATAGACTTCACCATTAAATCAATTATTCACAGGCAGAGTTTCAAGTTATATTTGATTGTCCTTTCCAGCACTGAGAGCTAGAATAACAACTCATGTTTCTGGACTCACATGTTCAAGACCTAGATGGGACCTGCTCCTATTATGCACACAGGTTTCTCTCCTGAACTCCAGAACAAATGAACACGTGGAGGGGTTCTTTAGCTCTACTTCTTGCCTTGCTTTGTTTACAGTTCTGGGGCTGGCAGACCGCACAGTTAGTTGGTGATAATAGCCCTGAGGGAGTCCTGTTAGTCATGGCAATTCTTGTAATTGTCACCCAGACTTTGGGGAGAGCATCTACCATTTGGTGCTGACAGTGCTTCCAGAAGCTCTGTGGGGCTTGCCAACCATCACTGAGGCAATGAAGTGCCACACACGGAACAGGGATAAAAAAAACCCGTTAGGGTTTTTCATGGGATAGCCATGTCTTTCTGTATTGGCCTTACTCTAACACCTGATGAGTGGCCCAGGATCCTAATCCTTTTCTGTCACTGGGGATCTGCATCCCAAACAAAAAGGCCTGTATTGGGATGGAATGAATGATGCCTTTCTCACGGTCCTGACAGCTTCACAGCAAGTCCACTAGAGCCCGAAATTCTAGCTTAACTGAGGGTTCATTCTGATAGTCCTGGAGGCTCATCTTCCTTAGGTCTCCCACTTAGAAATGTTTGTGCCTGGTTCTGTAGAATGGGAGGTGACAGGATTATTCCCACGGCCTCAAAGTTTCTGCAGAATGTCCAGTGTGGGCAGGGAGAAAGGAGGGGAGATACACACATACACACACACAGACACACACACACGAAAGAGCTTTATATATGATATATATATATATATATATATATATATATATATATATAGAAAGAGAGAGAGACAGAGAGAGACAGAGAGAGACAGAGAGACAGAGAGATATGAGAGAGAGAGAGAGAGAGAGAGAGAGAGAGAGAGAGAAAGAGAGATTGATGTGAAAGAGACATAGTTATTGGTTGCTTCCCGGACACTCTAACCACTGAGAAAACTGCCCAGGGCTGGAGGTTGCATTTTAAGTTGGGGATTTCGATTCAGGTTTTGTGTCTCTGATATTGAAATGAGAGCTATAACCCAAAGCACCAAATCATTCCTTAAATAATTTTTTCTCAAAGTATAAGCAGAAAAGAATATGAGATATGTCTTTTCTATTAACTAACAACTTAGGGCAATCAAATTAACTAAATCCTCAAGATCAGAGAGAGTATGGGAGAATGAAATTAGCACAATTTGGAAGAGGTGACAGGCTCCATATTGATTCTACTGCCACTCAGTAATCATTTCATCTTGGATAACTTGTTTCTCCATCTGTATGCAGTGGGACTATCCCTAAGATTCTTGTCCTCTGGGGTTGTCATAATGTTCAAATGAGATGAATATGTGAAAGAGCTTCATAAACCCTAAAGCACTGCACAGTTTAAGTGTGACCCTGTGTTTATGCCCATATGACAGAAAACATGTCCAGAAAGAACCTTTGATGTCCTGGTAGTTGAGCAGGAGTACACTTACTGTGCAGACGTCCATGCAGACTTCTTACTGTTTATTTCTGGCTGCTTTGCAATCAAAGGCTTGTCCATGTACTTGGCAGACTCCCGACTCCCACCACCTTTCTCATGGGTTTTCATTCTTTGAAGTTGTATAGGATAGTTCTATTTCACCAGCAACTTATATCCTTGCTCTTCAGAGTGAAATGCTGTAATACAAATTATTCTCTTGCCAGTATGTCAACACAGAGACAGCTTCCCTTAGCACAAATTTGATATGTTAGTATGCTAACAAGCTGTCTCCCCCACCAGGGGCAGATGTGGGGAGGGACAAACCTGAGAACCTTGTCCTGGCATAGATGGCAGTATTTTAACTAATAAAAGAGAAACATGCAAATTAACCATCACTCCGTTTCGCCCCCAGCCAATCAGAGTGAGTAGGCAAATTAACACAACAAAGAGGGAGATTAATTTGCATAAGCAGGTGTTAAGCCTGCTATGAGGGCGGGGGGGGGGGGGGCAGAGGGCGTTACTGCAGTGGTGCTCCAGACAGAAACAAGGATTGCCAGCTCTGGGCTACCTGAGAGAGGGATGCCAGTTCCTATGAGGCTGGGGAGCAGGGTCTTGCCAGCTCCTGGGCAGCTGGGAGTAAAGCCAGGGGAAGGAAGGCCTATTATTACATGAATATTGAAAGGGTGAGGCTAGAACCCTGCCTCCTTGTGGGACAGGGCGGAGCTATCCTCCATTTTGTGGCCGGACCGTAGCCCTAACCCAACCAATCAGGGTCATATCCCCCCTTGCATAAAACCCATTGAGATGTTACATTCTCTCTCTTTTCCGCCATGCTGTTGGTGTGAGTGGAATGGAGCTCATGCTTGCATGGAAGAGACTCTCTTGCTAATTGCATTGGATTTGGTTCCCTGGTGGTCCTTGGGGAATCACAAAATCTGGGCATAACATATGGGGGCTCTCCCAGGATCCCCAATATCCCGAGGAACCCAGATCTGGAGAGCCTCACTGGCCGCGGTGAGTGTGTGTGTGTTTGTGTGTTTGTTAGCTGGTTCTGAAGGGATCCCTGTGGGAAGCGCCCAAACGGCCTAGTGGACGCACTTGAAGGTCTGGGCTGGAGTGGACAAAAGACGTTTTTGAAAGGTTGTAAGGTCCCGATGGAGAGGTTTGTAAGATCCCAGCTGAGAGGTAGGCGGCGCAGAAGTAAGACACGGAATCCCGGCCATTAAGAAGGGGGGTTTAATCTGCACTCCCGGGCGAAGCTCTCTGGTCCGAGGGTGGGCCAGGGAAGTTCGCGCCCAAAAGCAGCATGGGTATTTCTTTTATACAGCTGTTTAGGGAGGGGAGGGTGGAGGACATGAGAGGTGTGGAATTCCTGCCTCAGGCCAGGGATCTAGGAAGGCCCTAGGAAGGCGCCAGCTAGCCAGTTATCTTTGTCACCATCCATCCTGCAGATGCTTGCATCTGCCCTGGGCTATACCCCCTGCCTCAACCTAACATCCCAGCCTTTTGGTGATAGGGGGCGCCGAAATCGTCTGACTGCTTCCTGCTGAGCATGGGCGAAGGAGGGGTGTCAAAGGCCAGGATCAGGCAGAGGCAGATCTGAGGGCAGCCTAGTGTAGGGATGGAGCAGGAGCTGGTTTACGGTCACCTGAGACATTTCAGCGATCCTGGAGCAGATGAATTTGAGGAGGCAGGGAGCTAGGGAAAAAAAGACACTGATTAGAATCAGGGGCCCTATCAGGGGTAGGATCCAAGTAGCTAAAGGGCTTTGGAGCCAGCCGAAAGGAGAGTTGTCCTGTGAGTGTCTTGCACGTAATTCTTCACTCAGCTTAGTCAGGGTCTGCACGTTCTGTTCCACCACTCCGGACTCCTTGATGTAGTAACAGCATTATTCTTGAAGGAACATGCAGGTTCCTCCTCTTTCTGCAGTAAGAAGGTCTAGGGCCCTTCTGTTCTGCAGGGCTATTTGGGCTACCGATGTTACTTGTCGCTGCAGGGAAGCTAAGGAGGTTGTGGTAGACTCCAGGGCTATCTGGAGTTTGTCATTGAAATCCTGAGCAGAGATTATGCTATTACCCAGGGCCCCCCCAGCTAGGCCCATTGAGGCAGCGATACTTACCCCCAACATGACAGGGAGAAAGGCGGCCCGGTGGGCCCAGGGGGGGAGGGATGAAGGGAGCAACCAGGCGAGATCTGACTCTCCATACAAGGTTAGTTGGGGAATTACTGTGACCATGAAGCAAGGCCCGGGCTCAGAGGAGTTTATGCAGTTGCTTAAGGTGCCGTTGCACTAAAAGAAGGTACCCGGGCTGGCCCTGGTGAGACTGGCTGCGGTGTGGTTTTGAGTACAGTTCCAGGTGACCCGTCCCCCAGTTACCGGGTTGCTGGTCTGGTAGCATATCCGCGGGGGCAAGCTGGGTTCTGGAGTTTCGGGTTCCCAGAGGGGAATGCCAGCCAGGGGAGGCTGACATTCACCATGTCCTTGGGTTCCTGGAGAAGTCATAAGTGGAACAGCAGCCAGCAAAGGTCTTTGGAGAGAGACACATAAAAAGCAGTGTGAGACATTGGGCAGGGTGTGGGTCTCGTTAAGGAATAGTAGAGTGTGTTGGATAAGTTGGAGCCATGAGGACAGGACTTCTACCCGGGGGGAATCAGGCATCTTCCCTTTAAGGGACTGTTCGGCCTGTAGGATGCTGTTGGAGACCTGGATTTGGGCCTCCTGAGACATGACATACTCCCGGGAGATGTAGATGGTCCCTGAAGGGGTCGAGCTCCAACCACTCCAATACAGTTTTCCCATAACTCCCGCAACCCATCGCTGGTTCCAGGGGTCCCGGACCCTGATGTTGAAGGTGCCGTCCTTCCAGAAAAAGGGGCCATGCCTGACCTCTCTGTAGGCATCATGAATGACACAGTCTGACCAGCGGCAACCCCCATAGGTGTTGACGTCTTGATTACACCTGTCTGGGTTCCGTTGGTCGTAAGCAAAGCAGGCATATGGCCGGCCACTGTTGGACACTGACCAGAGGTCGACAGCAATCAGGATCTCTGCCTGACAGCCAACCAGAGGGCAGTCCTGAAATCCTACCTGCTGGGTGACTTGTATGTTGCCCTGGTCATAGGTTTCATGGACCTTGAACCTCCACACATAAGCAGGTGGGGGTGAATATAGGTTGCCCAGGGCTGGGAGGAGAAGGAGGAGCGGGAGGGCAACTAATGCGGATCTTAGTGGGGCCCAACACCTCACATTTATAGAAGTCATGCTGTTCTGGGGTCCTCTTGAGCCTGGAGAGGTGATGCCACGATGGATTGCCAAGTAGTTTTGCTGCAGTGGGCGTTGTGAGGATGACTGTGTGAGGTCCTGTCCACCTGGGTTCCAAGGCTTTGGGATGTAAATTCTTAAGGAGGACTGAGTCCCCGGGCTGGAGGGGTGGACCTCATGAGGCTTGGTCAGCTGGTTCTGGTCTGGGCAGAAACCTGTCAGCGTGTTCTCGGAGCAGCTGCCTGAGTAGAGACAGGTACGGAAGATAAGTAGCCAGGAGAGGAGGGTCAGTAGGGAGACGATGGTTGATCAAGAAGGGTCTCCCATAGAGGAGTTCAAAAGGGCTTAGGAAGGTGGGGCTCCTTGGTGTAGCCCGGATTCTGGTCAGGGCTATGGGCAAGAGGTCCGGCCAGGAGCTGCGAATTTCTAAAGAGAGTTTTGTTAGATGGTCTTTAAGGAGGCCATTGGCCCTCTCAACCTTACCCGATGATTGTGGGCAGTAGGGTATGTGCAGTTTCCAGGAGATGCCAAGTGGGGTGCTAACCTGCTGAACGACCCTTGATATAAAAGCTGGGCCGTTGTCTGATTGTATGGAGTTGGGGAGGCCGAACCTAGGGATTATATGTGTTATTAGGGTCTCAGCCACAACTTCAGCAGTTTCCTTGTGGGTAGGGAAGGCCTCTACCCACCCTGTCAGGGAGTCTACCATGGTGAGAAGATATTTAGTCTTCTTATGGGGAGGCATTTGGGTGAAGTCTACCTGCCAGTCCTGTCCTGGGAGGTGTCCCCTCATTTGATGGGTAGGAAAGTTAGGGCGCATTCCTCCCTGGGGTGAGGCAGCTGCACACGTGGAGCAGGAGGAGCAGGCACTCATGACAGCTTCTCGCAGTATGGGAGAGGTGAAGAGGGGTTCGAGAAACCTCCAAAGTGCCAGCGTTCCAATGTGCAATGACTGGTGAACCTGTTGGGCAATGGCCCCTACCTGAGCCTTGGGAAGGGCAATCTTGTTATTTATGAAGATCCATCCCTCAGGACCAGAAGAGCCTCCCCGTTGTAGAAGTTTATTTTTTTCTTCTTCTGTATACTGAGGGGTAATGGAGGGAAGGGAAAGAAACAGAACCGGAGCTGGGGACCCTTCACCCTGTGTTAAGCCTCTGGCCACCACATCTGCTCTGGCGTTTCCCTGCGAAACCATCGAGGAGTCAGTCTGATGGCCTCGGCAGTGCACGATGGCTACCTGGGAAGGAAGCTGTAAGGCATCAAGTAAACGGATTATGAGTCTAGCATTAATAATAGGTAAGCCTTTAGTGGAGAGAAAGCCCCTCTCCCTCCAAAAAACTGCGTGGCAATGGGCTATCAGGAAGGAATATTTGGAGTCTGTATATATGTTTACCCTCCTCCCTTTGGCCAGATGCAGGGCCCTGGTCAGTGCAATGAGCTCAGCCTTTTGAGAGGTGGTACCCTCTGGGAGCCGGGCCGCCTCCAGGGTCCGCTCCAGTGTTACTACTGCATAGGAGGCTTTCCGACGCCCTTGGGGGTCTAGGCGAGAGCTTCCATCCACAAACAGAGTTAAGTCAGGATTAGAGAGAGGGATATCTGAGAGTCCTGCCCGAGGTTGAGTGAGGGCCTTGACGACCTCGGGACAGGAGTGAGTTGCCATAGGTTGAGTGGAGGCAACTGGAAGGAGAGTGGCTGGGTTCAGGGCTGGGGACTGGGTTAGGGAGATGACCGGACTCTCGAGGAACAGGAAATGGAGCTCCTGCATGCGAGAGGGAGCAAGGAGAGATAAGGACCGGTGTGACAGAAGATCCTGTAGCCTATGGGAGGAGAATACCTGTAAGGGTTGCTGGAGACAGATTTTCTGGGCCTCCTTGGTGAGAGCAGCGGCTGCAGCCAGAGCCCGGAGGCAGGGCTGCCATCCCCGAACTGTTGGATCGAGCTGTCTGGATAGGTAGGCTACTGGGGTGAAGGCTGGCCCTAGGGGCTGGGTGAGGACCCCTATGGCTATTCCCTGTTTCTCATCAGTAAATAGTTGAAAAGGCTTAGAGATGTCTGGGAGAGAGAGGGGGGAGATGCCAGAAGGGCATCCCGGAGCTTAGTAAAGGCCTGGCGAACGAGGGAGGGTGAAGAGAGGGGGCCTATTGGTGTTTCCTTAGCGGCCTGGTACAGAGGCTTAGCTAGGAGAGCAAAATTCGGGACCCAATGGCGGAAGAATCCTACCAGCCCTAGAAAGGACAATATCTGTTCCGCAGAAGTGGGAGGCTGTAGGTCTCGTATTGCCTGTGCTCTGTCAACTGTCAGTCCTCGGGAGTTGGGGGTCAGACAGATCCCCAAGTAAATGACAGTAGAGGCCGACAGCTGCACCTTGGCAGGAGACACACGGTATCCTTTGTCCCCTAGAAAGTTGAGGAGGTCAGCTGTCTGCCTCCGAGAAATGTCTAAAGAGGGGCTGCAGAGAAGGAGATCATCCACATACTGGAGAAGAGTGCTGGGTTCTAATGAGCATTGTTGGAGGTCTCTGGCTATGGCCTGGCCAAACAGATGAGGGCTGTCTCTGAATCCCTGGGGCAGAACTGTCAAGGTGAGTTGGCGGGATACCTGCTCTTCTGGGTCCTCCCAAGTGAATGCAAACAGATGGTAAGAGTCTGGATCCAGAGGGATGGTAAAGAAGGCATCCTTGAGGTCAATGATGGAAAAGTGGGTGGTACCCGCTGGTACGCGAGAAAGGAGAGTGTAAGGATTGGGGACCACCGGGTGGATGGGGACCACCGCTTCATTGATTAATCGGAGGTCCTGCATCAGCCGGTAGGTCCCATCTGCCTTCTTAACTGGGAGGATGGGGGTGTTGCAGGGAGAGTTGATAGGTATGAGGAGACCCTGCCCCAGAAGCCGAGTAATGAGATGCTTGAGGCCTCGGCGATGAGTCAGGGAAATAGGAAACTGGGGGCGAGAAGGAAATGAGGTGGGGTCCTTAAGTCTGATCTTCACTGGGGTATGGTGCCTAGTAACCACCGGGGTAGAGGTGTCCCATACTTTTGGGTTAACAAGGGACATAGGCAGTGGGGGATCAGTGTTCCCGTGGAGGGAGGGAGCCAGGAGCGGAAGAAGCAGGGAAGCTGAAGGACTCCGAGTGAGCTGCAGAGTGGCCCCTAGTTTGACAGGATATCTCGTCCTAAAAGGGGTACGGGGCACAAAGGCATGACTAGGAATGAGTGGGTTATAGGGCTATTGTCGAGGAGACAGGGAAGGGGTCCGGTGGCCAGTGGGCAGGTGGATTTGCCATCAATTCCCATGACCGAGATCGGGGAAGGGAACAGTGGCCCAGAAAAAGAAGGCAGAACAGAAAAGGTAGCCCCCGTATCGATCAAAAAGGAGATCATCTTACCTGCTACCTGGAGCTTTACCCGAGGCTCGGCCAGGGTGATGGGGGTAGTCGAATCCGGGCATCTTCATTCTGCCAGTCCCAGCATGGCCAGCGGCGGGTCATGACCTGGAAGGATGGCCCCTCCACGCTGAGATGCAGAGGGCCCATCACCATTCCAAAGGCAGTCACTTTTCCAGTGGCCGCTTTGACCACACACCGGGCAGGGCTTGTTTGGAGCACGGGGTTGTGGGCATCCTTTAGCCCAGTGGCCTTCTTTTCCGCACTTGAAGCATCCTCCAGGTGGCGCTCTTCCTTTTGTTGTACCCCCATCACGCACAGTCCCCTTTGGACCATGCGCGCGGTGCCGGCCTTAGGGCTGTTACCAAGGCTTGAGTTTGCAGATTCACCTTTTGTCGAAGGCGGGCCTCCCGATCTGACTCTGCCCGCTCTTCTCGGGCATTGAAAACCTTAAATGTCATATTCACCGGATCTCGGACAGGTGTCTGAGGGCCATCCTCTGCCTTTTTAAACTTTTTTCTAATATCTGGGGCTGACTGTGAAATGAAGTGAGTGGCTAGGACAGTTGCTCCAGCTGGGGACCCAGGATCCAGGCGAGTATATAAGGTCAGAGCCTCAGTCAGCCTGTTAAGGAAGACCTCGGGGTTCTCATCTGGTCCCTGAGTAATTTCCCTCAGTTTGTCAAAATTAACGACCTTGTGGGAGACGGCCTGTAGGCCGGCTATTAGGCACTGGAGCATCTGGTCTGTAAGGTGGATCTGATCTGCATGGCCCGTTGCTGCTCCTAAGACTCTATTCCTTTCATCTGATGTTAGGGTGGAAGAGAGAATGACATGGATGTCCTGCCAGGTGAGATCATAGGCCTGAGAAAGGTATCGGAATTCCTTGATGAACGCAGTGGGGTTGGTGGAAAAAGACCCCAGCCGCTTCTCAATCTGGGATAAATCTGACAGAGAGAAGGGAACATGAACCCTGACCATGCCCTCAGCTCCTGCTACTTCCCGGAGGGGGCAGAGCAGCGGAGCCTGAGAGCGGGTTTGCTGGCTGACTGGGGAAGCAGGCGGGGGTGGGGGTGGGGGTGGGGGTGGGGGGAGGGGAAGGTCGGTAGGTAAATAATGAGGCTCTGGGGGAGGGGGCAGCGGAGGGAGATCTGGAAGTGAGGATGGGAGAAGGGCGGGAACTGACTGCGGGGCAGGAGACAAGGCTGAAGGAGCTCTGTGATAGGGAGGCGGGTGAGATGGCAGGGAGGAAAGAGTCTCAGGGGGTTCAGATAAGGCGGAAAGTGGAGGAGTGTCGGTAGGGAGGGGAAGTTTCTCCTGAGCTAGGAGAACCTGGGCAGTGGAACAGAAGGAGCAGAGGGAGGGACGGGAGCGCAGATAGAAAAAGGCCTGGACATATGGAACCTCCAGCCACTTCCCAGCTCGTTTGCAAAAATTGTTGAGGTCAGTCAGAATGTTAAAATCAAAAGTACCATGTTCAGGCCATCTTGACCCATTGTCCAATTCATACTGAGGCCATGCCACTTTACAGAAGTAAATGAGGCGTTTAGGACGCAGATCCTGGGACAGGCCTAGGTTAGCCAGATTTGTAACAAGACACCCCAGTGGGGTCTTTGGATCTAATTTGGATTTTTGGTTGCCCATTGTTGACGCCCAGGGCCCGTGACACTCCGAAGGGAGAAAGAGCGTCCTCTTCTCGCCTTTCGGGGTCCGGAATGAGGCCAAAGGCCAGAGGGAGCCAGAAAGAAGAAGGAACGTCCGACTTCTACTGGCCCGGGGATTTCCCTGGGAAATCCCGGAAAAAGGGCTAAACCCGGAGGCAAGACTCTGACTCGGCCGAGATTTTACAGACAGGCAGAGATGCCGGAAAATGACCCTAGGAGTCAACCAATAGGAATGGGAATGTCTGCTGACTCTGATGTTGCTGAGCTGGAGAGAAATCTGAGGGTTCCTTAGCCACCGGGGTACCCCAGACCGGGAAAGGTCTTACAGGGCAGGGCACTTACCCCGTGCCCGGGTTTCGCACCAAGATGAAAGGTTGTAAGGTCCTGACGGAGAGGTTTGTAAGATCCCAGCTGAGAGGTTGGCGGCGCAGAAGTAAGACACGGAATCCAGGCCATTAAGAAGGGGGGTTTAATCTGCACTCCCGGGCGAAGCTCTCTGGTGCGAGGGTGGGCCAGGGAAGTTCGCGCCCAAAAACAGCATAGGTATTTCTTTTATACAGCTGTTTAGGGAGGGGAGGGTGGAGGACATGAGAGGTGTGGAATTCCTGCCTCAGGCCAGGGATCTAGGAAGGCCCTAGGAAGGCGCCAGCTAGCCAGTTATCTTTGTCACCATCCATCCTGCAGATGCTTGCATCTGCCCTGGGCTATACACCCTGCCTCAACCTAACAGTTTTGATCCTCCTAAGGTGGTTGGCGTGAGGCCGTCCTTGGTGGGAGTTGGAAGATATTTGTCGGGCCCCACCCCTGTCTGTTCCTGTGTTCTTTGTATAACATTGAAGATGTTGATGGGGGGAGTTCCCCTTTGTTGATTGTTGTGATTTTCTGTGTTGTGGAGGTTAGTGGAGACGCCCTGACCTCCCTGAGTCTTGAGACCAGCGTGGGCTGTCTCAAATGCGGGAGAAGTTTGGAACTTTTCCCAGGTAGCAGCGTGGGGCGGTATAAGGTCAAAGACCCCCGGTGAGTCCGACGGAGGGGGCGACGACCCCAAGTCAAACGCCGAGACCAAAACTTGATGCAAAAAGCAGGAGGTTTTATTAGTACAAGCGCAGCACAGGGGCGTCTCAGGCAGACAGCAACAGTGCTGGCTGCCTGGAGCGCCGAGTAACTGCAGAACATGAGTTTATAAAGGCAAAAACCACACGCAGGTGGGGTTACACATGGAGGGGGAAGAAGGGAACAAAGAAATTCCAAGAAGGGGAGCTGGGCTCGTTAATTACATGTTTTATGACAGGGTCTATGCTTAGTCAACAGTCCCATCTGGTAATCTTGCAAGCCCCTTTGCCTCTCCCCTTCCCATTCCTCTGGGTAAGTCCTCAGGGTAGGGAGTTTCTGGGGACTGATTTCATTCTTGCCTAATCTTCAACCGTAAAGAACTGACCTCATCCCTGTCTAATCTTTAACCATAAAGGTCACATCCTGGAACAGGCAGTGGGGAAGGTCAATTCCTCAATGTTGGGGCCCTACATTCCCCCCTTTTCTTTTCAGGGAAGTTCCAATCCTGGAACTGTAGTTCTCCAGCTTAATAGAGGGGCAGGTACCTCTGCTAGGGACCCGACCGATTTTTCTAATTCGCCTATAGATTTCTCTAGGGTACTTAAATCATGGTCTATTTGTTGATTTAATTCTTGCTCGCACATTGAGCTTTACTAAGCCTCAGACTTTTTCACTGGCTAGCAAAAATGTTTTTACCACAGTTCCCATTGAAGTCCAATTCCCCTCCTGCCAGCATCAAGTCTCCTCCTGACCCGTGTGGAGCTCAGGCTAGGGATCTCACGGGTGAGGCCGCTGGTTGCCAGGATCCAGGCCCTTTTCTGTGCAGGAGCAGGGGGTGGTGTAGTCATGTCTGGGTGCCATCTACTTGGGCGTGCTCAGGGTAACAGTGTAGCGTACTTCTCAGGTTGGGGTTAGTCTTTGGGCAGTGAATTTCTTTACCCACACAGAGTCTCCGGGCCGGAAGGGGTGTACAGGGTCCATGGTGGGCACTGGCAGTGCATCTGCAATAATCTTATGGGTGGCTCTCTGGGTAAACTGCAGAGCCTGTAAGGGCTTGAGCAAGGGAACGGTTACAACTTTTAGCTTTTAGTTTCTCCCTGTCCCTGGGAAGGATGGAGAGGAAGTTTACCATACATGATCTCAAAAAAGGGGGAATCCATCCCAGTAGAGGGCACATCTGGTCCATAAGAGGGAGAAGGGCAGGGGGTTGGTCCAATTTTCACCGGTTTCTAGGACAAATTTAATTAAACTTTTTAGAGTCCTGCTCATGCCTGTCCTAAGGCTTGAGCTATACTTTGAGATACCTTGCTACAAATGCTGGGCTGTTATCTGATCCTATGATTACTGGCAGCCCAAACCTAGAGGCAGTTTCTGTCCTAGTGGGGTATGCTTCAACCTGACCTGAGGTGTTTACAAAAAACAAAAACAAAAAACAAAATAATTAGCATGTACTTATATCTTAATGTTGGTGGCTTAATCTCTGTGAAATCCACCTCCCAATGCTCTCCAGGGGAATCTCCTTGGGGCCCGAATTCCCAGGGGGACCCTCTTACCTTGCTTAGTATTTACCTGTGCACAGACAGTACATCTAGTGACTATGCTTTTAATTACCTTATCTAAGCTTGGTAGCACCTTCTTACAGAAATTCAGAAGACATGGTGACACCTAAGTGGGTAACCTGGTGTAACTGGGCAACTAATGTCTGACCTGAAGCCTCTGTGACCAACAGTCTGTCATCTGGTAGAGTCCACCTACCATCTGGTCCTTTGATGACTTGCTTTCTGTTCAGCCAATTCCTCTTTTTGCTTGGTGTAGGTCGGGGTCCGGCAGGGTTACTAACACTTGTAAAGGCCCCACTGGTTTTGGGGCTTCTTCCTTAGTAGTTTGGTCTGCGGCTCTATTTCCTCTGGCTTTAATTGTCTCCCCTTTCTGATGTCTTTTGCAGTGCACTATTGCAGCTGCCTTTGGGAGTCAGATGGCCTCAAATAAGGCTAAAATAATGTCCTTTCTGGCTGGAGTTGGTAACCCTCTTTCCCAGAGGATGGCACTGTGTCCCCATCAAAGGGCCTAGATTAAGGCCAAAAGTTCAGGAACTGTGCCCAAACTGTGTGGTCCATGGTGACTCCTGCTGCCCCTGTATATCAGATCCCATCCTGTACGTAACTGCTCCCATTGTGAACAGTACCTCGTCTGGTGATGATGGCAGGGCATCTGTCAGTACTGTGTCTGTTAACTCTATGCAGTCATGAATGGGTTCCTCTGGATCATCTGGAAGCAGGCTGGCAGGGTTGATGGCCAGTGTCTTATGGAACCGGACATAGGGCTGGTCCAGGAGAAGAGCTTGGCACTGGGTGATTCTGGTGTTTGACATCCATCTCTCTGGATCACTCAAAGAGGGCCTCAATGGCATGGGTTGTTGTCAGGGCTAGCTCCTGGCCCAGAGTCTGCTTATCTGCCTCCTTCACCAGCAATGCTGTAGTGCCCACTGTTCAAAAACACACTGGCCACTCTGCTGCCACAGGGTCTAGCCTCTTAGACAGATAGGCATCAGGTCTCTTCCAGGGACCTAGAGTCTGAGTGAGAACCCCTTTTGTAATGCCCCTTACCTCAGTCCCTTGGTGACATCTGGCAAGGCTAGTGCAGGTGCTGAGATGAGAGCCTTCTTTAGCTCCTCAAAGGCCAGTTGTTCCACTTTGGTCCAGTTCAGCAGCTGCATCCCCCAGTGGGTATTCCTTCCCAGGTCTATGGTCCTTCTCGATGTCCCAGGAAAACAGGCAGTTTGTCTGGTGGCTCTCTGGACTGATATCTTCTTAGAGGTCCCATTGGCTCTGTCAAGACTGAATAAACTGCCCCAGTGTTCACCAGTAAGTTAATAGGTTTGCCTCTCACTTGTAAGGTTAATCGTGAGGGATTAATGGAAAGGAGCCCAGTCCTGTTAGTCCTCTTCCTCTATGTTAAAAAACTCCTGAAGTCTAACTCTCCCTTTCTTGCTTCTCTAGCTAATCTGCTAGGAGATCCTCCCTTGTAGTGCCTTTGTTTCCTACATAGGCACACTAATTCCTTCTTATTTACTGCTGGCCTTTTCCTCCTTTCAACCTTTCTCTGTTCCCCTTCTCATCACATGCACAACCTTCACAAAAATCTTTTTTAAATTAGCCTTCAAACTTTCTCTATGTCTTTCAAAAACGCAAAACCATGCCTTAAACCTTCCATTATTAAAAAATATTTAGAAAAGGAGAGAGGGAAGAGAGAGCAGGCTTAGCCCCCTATTCCCAGGCCTCCAGCTGCTTGAAATTTAAAATGACACATTTTTCCTACTGATGAGGATCTCAGTTTCTGATAAGCCTGAAAAGAAGAATGGGGGATTTCTGACTGCACTTTTAAGCCCCTTAAGCCCCCTAACAGAACACGGTGAAAAGCGTCCAAGCAGTCATGGGGGTTTGGGGGTCTCATTGGGGTACAGGGGGGTCACAAAAAGAATTTCCCTCCTAGTCAGCCACCCCCTCCAGCTACTCTAAACAACCCCGGGAGGGAATGGACACCGGGTGGGTGGGGACAGGGAGCGGCACAGGTCCCAGGTGGCGAAGGCGCTGCTTACACAGAGGCATTTTCATCTGGCGGCCCACTGGGAAAATCGCTTGCCTCCTGCTGATGAAGGTGGCGCAGGGGAACCGGTTACCTCTACACTGAAATCAGAGTCCCTGAATGTTCTGAAAAGTTCTTCTGCTCGACTGTCATAACTTAAGAGTTGACACACACACACCAGGACCTAGTTGTCCTCAAAATATTTTCTTTTCTTTCTAAAGATTTTACAAAATACTGTAATCATTAATCACATCAAATTTAAATGACCAATTGAGACAAACAGTTCTGAAGCCATTCCTCCACCACTGCTGATAACTGGGTGGCGGCAGGCGTCTGAAATAAGATTCATTTAGTTTTTGAGCATGCTGGGCTGACTTGGTGACATTGCCAGTACAAGCTTCCTTCTTGCAAATAGTTAACTTAAGAATTTGGTATCTGCATTTAACTCTTTGTACCACAATTGTTACAATTTCATACCTTCAAATTAATAAACATACGTAGAACTTTTGTTAGCCCAGCAGTTTTCCCTATGGCAGAAAGCAAGCACCCCTGGGGAAAGAGTTCCCTGTGGCCACTTGGGGCGGTTTGCTAGCCATCAGAGCACTTAGTTTTAAACAAATTAAAAGTTTCTTTCTTTCTCCTTTTCTTCTCTCACAGATATTCACACTTTCATGAACAAATAATTATACCCAAGCAGACAAACAAAATATCAAACAAACGTCTGTACTTATACCCTTTCAATAAACAAGTAACATTGTAGTGTTTCAGCAAAACAGAAAAGGCACTCATGTTGGACAAAGATACCAAGACTAATACTCTAGGAACCATGAGAGGAAAGTTATCTTACAGACCGGCATTGACCTGGGAAAAAGTGTGGTTAAGTCAAAAGCATTAATATAAGAGAGAGACAAAGAACAAAAAGCGATACAAGACACCGGGCCCACATGAACTTACACAGATACAGAATACCAGACCAGATGAGGGATGATATCCCTCCCAGATGCCAGCCCAGTCGGACACGCAAGTGCCTGTTGCCGGCCAGCTACCAGAAGTGACCAAGACCTCTCGGTTACCACCCGTCCCTGGGGCGTCCCCCAGGGTGACAGCTTTTCTGGTCGAAGACCCTTCAACCAGAGGTGCCGATTCCTTCCGGAACCGACGCCCTGTCCCAGACGAGGGATGATATCCCTCCCAGATTCCAGAGAACACCAAAAACGAACAGAGGACAGGACAAACACTGAGCGACTCCGGAGTTTGCTTACCTCCAAGACCCATCTTGGCGCTTGAGGGGTGGTTGCCTCCATCCCGAACGAGCCCCCAAATGTAAGGTCCCAAGACCCCCGGTGAGTCCAACGGAGGGGGCGAAGACCCCAAGTCAAACACTGAGACCGAAACTTGAAGCAAAAAGCATGAGGTTTTAATACAAGCTCAGTGCAGGGGCTTCTCAGGCAGACAGCAACAGTGCTGGCTGACTGGAGCGCCGAGTAACTGCAGAACATGAGTTAATAAAGGCAAAAACCACACGCAGATGGGGTTACCCATGGAGGGGGAGGAAGGGAACAAAGAAATTCCAAGAAGGGGTGCTGGGCTCGTTAATTACATGTTTTATGACAGGGTCTATGCTTAGTCAACAGTCCCATCTGGTAATCTTGCAAGCCCCTTTGCCTCTCTCCTTCCCATTCCTCTGGGTAAGTCCTCAGGGTAGGGAGTTTCTGGGGACTGATTTCATTCTTGCCTAATCTTCAACCGTAAAGAACTGACCTCATCCCTGTCTAATCTTTAACCGTAAAGGTCACATCCTGGAACAGGCAGTGGGGAAGGTCAATTCCTCTATCTTGGGGCCCTACACAATCAGGGTCATATCCCCCTATGTATAAAACCCATAGAGATGTTACATTCTCTCTTTTCTGCCATGCTGTTGGCGTGAGTGGAATGGAGCCCATGCTAGCATGGAAGAGACTCTCTTGCTAATTGCATCGGATTTGGTTCCCTGGTGGTCCTTGGGGATCACGAAATCTGGGCATAACAATATCATGCAACAGGCCTTTAGTTATTAATAAATGTGAAGTAAGTGGGTAATTTCTTCAGGTCCTCCAGCTACAGTCATGCTTTGGTTCTAATTCTGAGAAACAGAGCACAGGAAAGTAAACTTGCTGGCAATTCCTTTTCTCACACTTCATGTTGAAATACCACTTTTCTGACTGTTTTGAAAGCAGTTTTCAGAAATTGCTGATTTTAAGTTGTGCCAAAGTAAAGCGGAGATGAGATGGGATTGTGGGAAGTTATGTCAGCACATCCTGGACTGAAAATGGAATCATAAGATGTTAGATTCCACTGTGTAGTTACCAAATGTCTCCAGAGGCTGGTGTTCCAAGGGAAAAGGCTTCCGCCATATTAATTTAAATAAAGTTTAGCTAAATAGAAATGAGGAGTTATATAATTATGAGATCAACTGCCAACGGAAACATTCTCTGCCTAGAGTGAATTCCCTAATGTTCATTCTAACTTTAATGACTCTAGTAATGGTTTTTATACTTCTCAGATAATTGAAGTACAATATGAAAATCATCACATGTTATTGCTTATTCAAAACTGTCAAATATATCGTTCCTAGTAGGCTGTTTCTATGCAAATCCCTTTTGTACAAGCCATCCAGGAACTCAGGGTTTGTTTGTTTGTTTGTTTGTTTTGTTTTATATATACCATATACCACTATTTTTTTATATACCACTATTTTTATATATACCACTTTCAATATACCATATATGAAAGTTTTCTAATAAAAACAGCCGGTGTATCTGCTGCATGGCAGGTCATGTGGCCGGTGGGAGTGCCATCTGGAGCAGACTCCACATCAGCCTCCCTCAGCCTACCCTCTCTCAGCCTTGCCTGGGACAGGTGGGTTCTGCAGACTTTAAGGCTGGGAGATGCTCTCTGAACAAAAGGGTTGGATCATCAAATCACTTGAGGAATTGTGGAATGTGAAACCTTTCAGAAACTCACCAGGATTATTAGTATGTTAAGGCTTTGACACTTTTCTAGAGCCCAACAACATTGGGTCTGCCTGCTCCCTTTGCTTCCCGGACCTCATCGCTCATGTCTCTCTGTCGTTCTCTGGTCTCTGACTGTACTGGCCCTTCGCTCTGTCTTTTGTGAAACACCATCTTCCCAGTGCAGCCTTCCTTGGTTACCTTCTTTAATTTTGCTTACTGTTCCCTGCCGGCACTCCCTCTTGACCTTTTCATTAGGGTTATGTTTCTCCATCGCACTAACCACCATGGCCACAATATTGCTGCATTCACAGACCACCTCAGATTCCCCTGGCATGCAAACACACACATTTACTTAGCTTAAAGGGATAGCATGTAACTACTCTGTCCTGGCTTCATGCCCTTGTCTTCGGCCAACCGTGGGTCATCTAGCAGCTCTAGGGATATGGGCTGGGCTTGTTCATGTGTCTCCCGGATGTTGGCTAGTGTAGGAGGCCCCAGGAGATGACTGGCCCGTCTTGGCTCTGCAGCATGTGTCTCTCATCCTCAGCAAGCGAGCAGAGGCATATTCTCCTGAGAGTTACAGAGAAGCAAGAGCCAATAAGCCTTTCAACGTGTGTAAATCAATTTGCTAATGTCCTATTGGCCAAAGCAGGTCACCTGGCCAAGCACAGAATCAGAGTAAGAGTGCACTACTGTGTTGCACAGCTAAGGATGTAGATAGAGGAAGAGTGAATGTTTTTGCAAGGTATCAAACATATCAGGACTTTCACTTAAATGTTTCCCCCTCCACTGGAATATAGGCTCCATGAAAATGAAGACATTTTTTAAATCAATTTTGTTAAGTACTTTATCTTTATTCTACTCACCTAGACTGTGCCCAGCAGGTAGTATGTACTCAATAAGTATTTGTTAAATGAATGAATACCTAAAAATAAATCCATTTAACTTTAACATTTTCAAATGTGTTAGATTCAATTTTTGGAGAAAGACATATAGAATCTCATTTGAAACAAAAGACTCTTCAAATAGCATGCGACTCTCTTATTGAGAATGTAATTACTGTAAGCTCCAGTAGTTAATTGTAAACTATGATTTTTACTAATAGAAAAAATCTATCAGTATTTATTTTGCCTCCTTGCATTCAGGTTTTGTACTAGATGCTGGTGGTAATGGAGAGAAAGAATATAGCCCCAGCCTCTGGGAATTCTCAGTTGAGTTGAAGAACAAATCTATAAAACAACATTGAGCAATGTGATATGCTTCATTGTAATAGATTAAAATAGTTCCCAAGTACATAGTGGAAGAAATGTTCAAATGTGCCATTAGATATTAGATCAAGCATGTCAGACGCAAAGGTTAACATGGGCCAAATAAATGAGGCATGCAGCAACTGGGCCTTGAGTTTGACATGCTTGTATTAGATATTCAAGCTTGTACCATTCTCACTTTGACCTCCATAACTATTTAGACTGATACAGTTATTTTTCCAGTATTTCTGTTCACACTGTTTAGTCTCTTTGTCCACTCACATATTCACTCTTATCTTCTCTTCTTTCTGAATCCTACCCATCCTTTAAGTCCAACCAACAATGGAACATTCTCTGACTGAGTTCACTTATAGTTTTCTCGGAATCTATCTGAATTCCTGTATCATCTTAATGTCTACTTCCTGGAAATGCCTATTCTACTGTGCATGTATGTTTTTAATAGGCTATTTAACTCTCCTGTTGTTCACCTTTTCACATGTGGATGCCTTGCCTTTTCAAAGAGTTCATAACCATCTTGAGAACAGAGATTTTTGTTTCTTTATTGGAGTTACTGAATAGAATGCTCGATATAGTAGGCACTCAGATCACTAATTAGAAGGATGTCCTGAAAACTCAGCATTTTAATCACCACTCATCACCACGTTATGGTGAGGCCTGATACACATGTGGGCTATTGGCTGGTGGCACAGAAATATTTCTGCTTAGGTCTGGTTTTGATGTACCATCCTCATCTGTGTAGAAAACCAGTGACTACTTTATATGAAGCTGTAACCACAAACCAATATTTTTTAACAGGCCAAAACAAAACTGGCAATTTTAATAGAGTTTGGAATTGAATAAAAGAATATTTTAAAATGCCAAACTATAAGTGCATGGGAAATAAAGAAATTTCTCTATTGGCAAAGAAAATGTTGAAAATGGAATAAAAAAAGAAAAGATGAGTTACCTTATGTTCTGGGCTCCAGGGCAAAGTAGTGGAACATTTACCTTTTAATTAGTCTTGAAATTTCTACACACCTGCATTACCTGTCCATCAGCCCTCCAAAAATTGCCCTTTAGGGCTAAATTCTGCTTAACATGGTAGTTGATGTGTGGGAAACCCCCCAAATTAGCCACAAAACTAACAAGTCGATTCATTTAGAATCTTATATTTGACTTGGATGACTTTGAAAAAATCAGAAACCAATTCATCAAATATTCTGAGTACTTACTGAAAATAAAAGTATGCTAAAAGTCATATCATGATAAGAAAAAGGGAAATTATTAGTTTAATCGTAGTCATAGTAATTAATTTATAATCTATTCAGATCCTATTTAGGACTTTGTCTCAATACATTTCTGAGGTATTAGGCTACAGACCATTCTGAGCTCCCTTTTGCTGATTCTCCATTCTCTAAGGAACTTGTACACTTATCCATGGCAATCACAATTTAGGGAGGGCTGCTGTGTACAGCTGACAGATAGAATGATTGCTTATGGACTCATTTCCGAGTTTAAGTGAATCTATGTGGTTGGAAGTCTCGTGGCATTTCCATAGTATGAGTCATTCATTTTTTTATCCCTTTCAGAATGAGCTGACAAGGGTTTTTCCCACCTACACGACTGAGGAAACTGTGGCTGGACTCAGAGTGATTTCACAAAGGTCAGCGTTCAGACCTAAAATTACTTCTTTACTCAAGAACTGGTGTTGGCTATAAGCGTAGTAACATAAACACATATGCTAGAACACATATAAATTTTAAAAGAGAGATGTTATTTTTGTCATTTCTTTTAAACTTGAACCTCTTCTCATATTTTCCATTCCTTTACCCTATATGTAGATATTATAAGGAAAAAGATTATTATTTGACTACATTAAAATTAACCAGTCCTAGCTACCGTATTTGCCGGCATATAAGACGACTTTTTGGCCCTGAAAAATATGCCTCCAAGTGGGGGGTAGTCTTATACGGCAAGTATATAACAAACTCTGTATTTTTAGTGGAAATGTTAGGGGGTCGTCTTATATGCCCAGTTGTCTATACGCTGGCAAATACGTATTTTTCAGAGCCAAAAAATCGTCTTATACGCCGGCAAATACGGTAATTCAAAAGACAAAAAAGGAAACAAAAGGTGTGTAGATTTGGAAGGAAGATAAAATTATTGTTGCTCATATCTTTGTAGATAATACAGGGAATTAGCAAAATAACTCCTGGAACTAATGAGCAATTGTAGCAAGGATGTAGGATACAAAGTTAATGTGTAAAAGTCAATCACTTTCCTGTATACTAGCAACAAAAATTTGAAATTTGAAATTAAAAACACAAAACAATTTACATTAGCAGCCCTAAAAGTGAAAACTTAGGTTATAAATCTGACAAAATATGTACAAGATCTATGTGATGAAAGTTACAAAACTCTGATGAATGAAATCCAGGAAGAGCTAAATAATGGGGAAATAGTTCATGCTCATGGGTATGAAAACTCAATATTGACAAGATGTCAGTTCTTCCAAAACATGATAAATAGAGTTAACACAACCCCAGTCAAAATCTCTCCAAGTTATTTTGTGGATATTGACAAACTTATCCTATCGGTGAAATGGAAAGGTTAAAAGACCCCATATAGCCAACACAATATTGAAGAGGAAAGACAAAATTGTAAGGCTAACACTACTTGATTTCCAGATTTACTACAGTTACTACAACCTAATCACCACACTTTATTGGTGAAAGATCAGATAAATAGATCAATAGAAACAAATAGAGAGTTTAGAAATCAGTCCATATTAGTATGGTCTTTGACAAAGGAGCAAAGCAATGCAATGCAGCAAATACAGTCTTTCCAACAAACGGTCCTAGAACTACTGGACATCCAGATGTGAAGAATGAATCTTTACACAAACCTTATACCCTTCATAAAATTAAAATTGTTCATAGACCTATGAATGTAAATGTCAAATGAAAAACTATAAAACTGGAAGATAATAACATAAGAGAAAACCTAGATGACCTTGGGTAAATTGATGTCTTTTTTGATACAAGACCACAAACATGATACATGAAATAACTAATTAATAAAATGCTCTTCATAAAGATTTAAAATATCTGATTTATGAAAAAAAAAATGATGCCAAGTTGCAAAAGGCATATCTGATAAAGAACTATTTATCCTATATAATAATCCTATATAATAAAGAGGTAATATCCAAATTGATCATCACGCCCTCACAAGATAACTGCCTATGACCAGGCCAATAGGGGGTTAGTGAGGGATGACCAAACGACTGAATAGCAAGCTGTGTGGGGCAACCAGGCTGGGGGTGGGGGGCAGTTAGGGGTGACCAGGCTGGCACAGGGGCAGTTGGATATCCCCTGAGGGGTCCTGGATGGGAGAGGATGCAGGCTGGACTAAATTTCATGCACTGGGCCTCTAGTATAGAGGTAAAAAAACAAACAACCCCATTAAAAAATGGGCCAAAGATACATCACTAAAGAAGATAAATAGATGGCAAATAAACTTATGAAAAGAAACTCCACATTATATGTCCTCAGGGAAATGAAAACTAAAACAATGAGACACCATTACACACCTATTTGAACGTGAACACCGATGTCAAATGCCGGTGAACAGGTGGTGGGAATGCACTGTGGTACAGCCACTTTATATGACACTTTACTTCCAAAACTAAATATACTAGTATGATGCTATACAGTGATCATGCTCCTTGGTATTTACTCAGAGGAGTTGAAAACTTGCATCTATGCAAATACCTGTACACTGATTTGTATAGCAGCTGTATTCACTGTTGCCAAGAGTTGGAAGCAACCAAAATGTCCCTCGGTAAGTGAATGGACAAATAAACTGTGATATATCAGGGGTGGGGAACGCCCAGCCCACTGGCCATATAAGGCCCACGGAATCTTTTGGTTTGGCCTTGCCAAGGGATGGGGCGGCGGGGGGGGGGGGGGGGGGGGAGAGGTAATTAAATATCTGACCAAATATAACAGACTAGTTTTTAAGTTGATAATTTTGTATGGACCAAAAATGGTGTCATAAATATCCAAATGGCCCTTGGCAGACAAAAGGTTCCCCACCCCTGACTGAGACAGTCAAATACGATTCAGTGCTAAAAAGAAAGGGGCTCTTAGGTTGTGAGAAGACGTGAAGGAACTGATATGCATGCTACTAAGTGAAAGAGGCCAATCTGAAAGGTATGCACACCGTATGGCTTCAAGCATGATGTTCTGCAAAAGGCAAAACTATGAGGACAGTGCAAACATCAGTGTGTTTCTAGGGGGTTGCTGTGTGTGTTTGGGAGGAGAGGGGGTCTTGGAAAAGGTTGCATAATAGGAACACAGAATTTTCAGGGCTCTCTTTGATGTAATATTTCAGAGAACATTTTTATACCATATTTTATATTCATTAATTTTTGCAGACTTATTCTCACACATTCAGTTGGAGATTTTTCAGGACAGAATGGAGAAGTATAACCCCATTCTTCTCTCTCTCTTTCTTCTATAAATATTTTTAAAAAGGAAGCATTTAGTCCTTAAAGACCAGTGTAGTAGTTTATGAATATCTATTCTATAGTACAACATGTAAATACATGAAAACATTTATTTTCTGTATTATTTTATCTTCCCAAATGACAAGGAGTTCCTCAAGGAACTCTAAAATATGCCTGCTGTGTGCTCTTGGCTCATTGCACCTCCAAGTTTCTGGTATGAAACACTAAAGGAAATGAAAGGAAAATATGCTGTGTTCAATTTGATAGGAACATCTGCATTTTGCAGAAAGAAGATTTCCATATTATATATTGGACTTTACATTTTTGCAGAC
Organism: Vespertilio murinus; assembly: GCA_963924515.1. Taxonomy (NCBI): domain Eukaryota; kingdom Metazoa; phylum Chordata; class Mammalia; order Chiroptera; family Vespertilionidae; genus Vespertilio; species Vespertilio murinus. The sequence goes on along the minus strand of OZ004708.1, from coordinate 131,946,722 downwards.
TCCTTTTAACTTTTTACTCCACAGGACAGACATGGGGAACTTAGGGGCCATTTGGGAACTTTGCGTAGCCAGATGAACTTTGGCATTCCTGGGGAAAGGGGATGTTCTGGTGGGACCCAATGCATGTGTGAGTGGGAACTGGGCTATTGGAATGGCTATGCATGTCTCTAGCCTGGTGTGACTAACGGAGAGGCATCCTGAACCACACTCACCTAAAGGCACATTTTAAATGCCACAGATTATCATTCATTAAGTGTATGATTTCTTAACCGCACCCTAACACCCAGCTTAGGAAAGCAAGCAGATTTAGGAACTTTGAATTTTCAAAACAGAAATAAAAGATATCTCTTCCCTAATCTAGACTTTCCTCCCCTTAGTCAGAATGTTTAAACTATCTTTCTTTCCTTGTTCTTACATCAGGCTTTGTTGGCGAAATTTCTAAATTGGAGAGAAAAGTGAAAATGTTGTCAGGGGGAAAAAATGTTTTCTTAAAGAATTTAAGAAAATTAATAAAGTATATTTATAACTAAACATAAATATCATAGTTTAATCCTAAGTACTGTCTCTCACAAGGGGAAGTGAGCATGCTTACTTAGCCATAATTGAGCTTGATGTGACATGTTTTGTGCTCAGTTTAGAGGTGGGCAAACAGGCATGAAAGTGACACAGACCTCAGCCCAGGAGGCACCTCTCAACCAGGAGGCAGATACTGTGTGCTGTGTGCCCAGGACATTATCACCCACAGGAATCCAACCCGCTTCCCTGAAATCAATGCCTCTGCTTTCGGGGAGCGCACAAATGTCCTGGGAAATTTTTAGAGGAATTAAACAACAAGGATGGGAGCATTTTAAGGATGAGGCTTAGGCGTCTCTTGGGAAAACAAAGCTTTCAAAAGTCCAGACTCTAAAATAGCAGACAAAAACGTGTGTAAAATGTTAAGAGGAAACCCCATAAACATTTTTTTTTACTTAATTACTGGTGCAGTATATGTGAGATTCATGCCCTTCCATCTCTTGCCTACCTACACCCCTTTGACAATGGAGATGGAGGTGGGGGCGGGGGAAGGGGGCAGCAGAAACAAATCAGAGATAGTTTATTTAAGATTCAGAAGAAAAAGGCTGGTCTGGAGCCAAATATCTATAGTCTCTGCGTTACTGGGAGTAAAAAAAACACACCAGTTTTTCCAAAAATCACTTTGCTGATAGTCTCACTCTTGGTTTATTTTAAAAATACATTATTAAAAACCTTCTGTAAACGACTGTCTCTAAGGAATGTGGAAGTATTTTGGAATATCTAAATGCTTCCAGCTGCTATCTTAATTTTTAAAATATTTCTTAAAGGGAATTTCCAGCTAGCTGGCAGCAACAGAATAGAATGTCTCTGTCATTTTTTATTCTCGTTTCTGTTTCTATTATTGGATTTCATAATGCATCATATAATTTACTTTGGAATGACAATAAAATGCATTCATTCAGAAATTTATATTATTTCTTAATTACCCATTAAAATTATATTTTCCCATTAGTTTAGACTTGTTCTAGTTAGTGGAGAATGATACATTATGATGCAGTGCACCCCTGCTGAAGCTAGAAAATCAGAAGTAGATGGAAGGTGCTTTGCCAAAAGACATCATGTTTAGAGATAGAAATTAAACTGAGGTTCAAAATCAGACATCTTTCCCTAAGGTCACAGAAGCGCCAAGGTTCAGTCCTTGCAATGCCCAGCAAAGTGTGCCCAGAAAAGGAAGAGTTCCCAGATTTCTGGAGATGGTGTGTAGAAAAGGAAGGAAATGGTGTGGTTCAGGAAATTTCCTCGAACCTAGGTCCTAAACCTGGTTAGCATCCCTATAGACTGAAGTTGGTATTGCATCTCAAAGATTAGAGAAATGTCTATCATATGTCTCTGCCATGGTAGTAGTAGTACCACTTATGTTTCCTCCCAGCCCCAATTCCTTAGGAGAGAAATGGGAATATCTATAATTCTGAGATTTTCCTTGTGGTCTAAGTTGTGTGCATAAGTAGTGAATTCCAGATCCCAGAAGCCAATTCCAGCATGTCAGCAGGGCTGAATCATCTAGAAATGGCTGAGGGCATTTCCACAAATCTGAAAAGGATGCATAAAATGATTGCTTGCTGCCAAATAGCTGAGGGCATGTCAGTCTACATGTTATTGCCTCCTACTGGTCAAACACTTGAACAGCCATAGGCAATCTTCCAGACTGACAATGGATTCTGTATACCAAACCCTGGCCTTTGATATATATATCTATTTTGTGTTAGGACAGTTTGTGTTAATAAAAAGCAAGGGGTCCTGAGACAAGAGAGAACTTAGTTCTTTTAGCTGAGTCTTCTCTGGCTCCCCAAAATGCCTTCCAAAATTATGTTTCCTCTCTGGACTCTTTAATCAATTTACATACAGCCCTTCTCCAGATTCTAGAACCCTTCTTGATACTGGATTAAGACCCCTGGAAACTAGACACAAAGTATGGGGTAGATAGTCTCTCTCACAAATTTTAAAATAAGACCATTGAAAGAATGAATTACTCGTTTTTAAAAGAACTGAGGTGGAAAATTATGTAGCTCCTAGGATGAAGGCTGCCATTTTTGATTGGCACTGGTGGTGAGTCACAGAAGTCAAGTCGCAGAAGCAGAAATAACAGAAGTAGAAAAACAAAAAGATATTACTCTCAAGACCTTCATGAGAGCTGACTATGTTTTAATTATGCTCCACGCTGGGCAAAGGTTGTCATCTGTAGCTCTCAATGACATGTCCATGATGTCCTAATCCTTGGAACCAATAAATGCTACCTTTTTTGGGCAAAGGGCTTTTACAGATGTATTGAGAATCTTGAGATGGAGGGATCCTCTTGGATTACCTAGGTGGTTCCTAAATGTCATAATAAGCACCACAAGATAGAGACAGAGCAAGATTAGAACCACAGAGAAGAGAATAAAGAAGAGTTACCACAGGGGCAGAGTTTGGAGTGAGGTGGCCACAAATCCAGGAGTGCTGACAGCTACCAGAAGGTGGGAGCATCAAGGAACAAATCCTTCCTAGAGACTGTGGTGGAAGTGCAGCCCTGTTGACACTTGTCTCAGTTAAACTGATTTCAGTCTTCCAGCTTCTGGAACTTGGAGATACTAGGTTTCAGATGGTTAAGCCACCAGGTTGGTGGCCATTGTTATGGAAGCTTAGGAAGATTTTTTTTTAAGCATGAAGTAAAACATACTTTGTGCTCCCAAGTAGTTCTAAAATAATTAGAGGAGAACACCCAATTAACAATAAAAACAACAACAACAACAAAATAAGTAATGATTTCCTCATTAAAGGGATCCGTTAGCAAATATAACCAGATGGCTATGAATTGACAGAAGAAAGAACAAATAACTTCTAGTGATTTCCAAGATGTGATAAAGATGGCATTAGAACTGAGTCATGAAAGCAAACATATTTAGTTTGAACTAAGAATATTTTAAAATTTCTGTGACAAAGTCCATAAGTGGATGATTGGTACATATCTTCTCCCCCTCGTCAAATAAAAACAATGTATAAAAAACAGATACTGAAATTAAACTGAAATGTCACAAGATATTAGGCAAGGCTATGGGCAGTAGATCACCGTGTTCAGTGATAAAGGTATGAATTTATCTGAAATCTCCCATTTGCAAAAAGACTAAGCTACAGTTCTGATAATGTATAAGCTAGTATTCAAAATGTATAAAACAGATCTTAAAATTTGCTTTTAGATTTCTTTTTTTTTCCTCCCAAAGGTGTGAAAATGCACATTTGGCATTACTAAACCTGAAAATGACTTTTACCACCCCATATATTTTTTGAATTATCTCAATTCTTTTTCTTGTGGCTGATGAATTGCATCTTTTTTACAGGAAAGGAGAAAGGACTGGATATTTATTAAAAAGTAAAATCAAATGCAGAGGGCCACATTAGTGGAGGAGGAATGGAGTTCAAATGTATAATAAATCCAAATGCCGTGCTTTCTAATTTTAGAGGCTGAGGCACTCCTGTGTGGCTGGAATGTTAGGACTGGAAATCTGTAAGAGGGAAGCTCCCAGGGGTCATGGCCACGGAGCACTCCCTGCCTGCTGCCTTCCAGGGCTGCCTGCTGCTCCTTCTGTCAGTTGTGTTGCTAGTATGTGAAGCTGATCCTTTCCAGACAGGAATTAGTACGTATTATGCTTAGATTAAAAAGTGCCAACATAACATTATACATGGAAAAATCCCAACAATTCTGAGTCAAGTTCAGGTTGCATAAGATAAAAATATATAAGGCCAAATTCCTCAGAAATTATTACCAAGAAAAAAACACCACCACTCCAAAATAAAAATGAAAATAATGTATACTAGCTCTGACGGGCATTATAATGCTTACCAACAGTCAGCTCTCTTTTCTTCCTGGGCATCTGAAAAATGACCCTTCCCAGACCCCTTGCAGTGAGGTGGGCCATTAGCTAGCTCTGACCCAGGCAATGTGAGCAGAAAAGGTACCATGCAGTTTTCTGTTTCTGCTTTTCCACTGGAAGGAATGTTGAAACCATAGTTCTAATCGTGAGCTTCCATTTTATGAAGTAAAATGCAATCCCCCTGTGTTGAACATTCAGGGTTAACAAAAATAAGCCTTTGTTATAGTAAGACATTTAGATATCAGACAAGTTTCTACTACAGCAAAACCTGTAAACTTACCCTGGTTAATATACCAGTCAACCAAATATATCAATAGAGAAAGAAAAATTTAATGTTAAAATAAAACAACCCTGGGGGTGAGGGGGGGATGTACTTCTCTTTAAGTAGCATGACCTTGTATATACTTTCTCACTTTTTTATTTGAATGTACAATGAGTGGCAAGATTATTATGATCTCTGAACGCATAATAATCTGGCCACTCAGTGTATATCCTATATACCATGTTTCCCCAAAATAAGACATCCTCCAAAAATAAGACCTACTTCATGGAAACATAATACATCCCCTGAAAATAAGACCTAGGGCATCTTTAGGAGCAAAAATTAATATGAGACGCTGTCTTATTTTTAGGGAAACAGGGTAGTAAGGGGCTAATATGCAAATTGTCCCCTCGACCAGGAGTTTGACCAGCAGGCAGGCCAGCCAATTCCCCTTGTCCCCTCCCCCTGGCCAAGCTGGCCAGACCCCACCCACACAGGAATTCATGCACCAGGCCTAAATTCACTCTCTTTCTCTCTCTCTCTCTCTCTCTCTCTCTCTCTCTCTCTCTCTCTCTCTTTCTCTCTCTCTCACACACACACACACACACACACACACACACTGAGTGGCCAGATTATTATGTATTCAGAGATCATAATAATCTGGCCACTCAGTATTTATCAATGGACTAATCATACTTTAAAGAGTCATGATCTCCAAAGTCCTCCTGTGCACTAAGTGAAGACAACTACCCTTTCCTTTGAGAGATCTTTGTATTCTTCCTTCTGATCATGGTCCTAAGTATTTGCAAACAGCTCAGACGCTGAAAGTGAGTTGCCTTTTATCTGTTGCCAGATTCAGATTACTTATTGGTGGCTTTCTCCATGTGCTTCTTTTAAATCTTTTAAAAGAAAACATATATGATATTTCTCAGCATGTGGACACTCAGCTGGTTTCATTAGGTCTACAATAATGTTTTATATAAAAAATAGAGGACAGCATTGAAAATAGATATTAAAGATCATCTTACTCCTCCTCTCAATCTTCTTCTTTTTAAAAATATATATTTTTATTAATTTCAGAGAGGAATGGAGAGGGAGAGAGAATTGGAAACACCAGTGCTGAGAGAGAATTATTGATAGGATGCCTCCTGCACACAGCACCATGGAGATTGAGCCTGTAACCTGGGCATATGTCCTGACCAGGAACTGAACTGTGACCTCCTGGTTCATAGGTCAGTACTCAACCACTGAATGACACCAGCTGGGCCCTTCTCTTAATCTTGTTCTCAGTCATGGAGAAATCCCTCTGGGCCCTCTACTAAGGGACCTGGCATCATGGAAAGTTTCCTACTTGCCTGGAAGTGGCAATGTCACTTTGGGAATAAGAATAATTTTTCAGTATAGAGATGTTTGTGTGTGTGTGAACCAATTCTGTTCTCAAGTATTACTCCTTCATCTCCAAATTTTTATTCACATTTTATGTTAATAGAGTCAGTTGCACTAAAGATTAAGTTTAAATCATTAAATATGTAAAGTACAGCAGACATTGAGGTTGCCATTAGTATCCAAAAAACTATAAAGACCTCCTACAAATCAATATAAAATGATAAACAACCCAACAGAAAAATAGACAAAGGACATGAACAAGCAATTCACAAAAGATGAAACTAGATTACCCATATACATATAAAATGATATTCAGTTTCATTAGTAATCAAGAGAATGCATCAGAGAAGTACCATTTTGTAGCTATAAATTTAGTCATATTTATAAAATCTAATGTTTAGCATGTGGAAACACTGAATTCTAATACATTGTTATTGGAAGTGAATATTGGTACAACCAATTTAAAAGCACAATTTCATACCATTTAATTGAATTGTGTCACCCCCAAAAAAGATATGTTGAAGTCTTTATTCCCAGTATTTCAGAACGTGACCTTATTTGGAAATAGGGTTATTAAGGATGGAATTAGTTAACTTATGATGATGTCATACTAGAGTAAGGTGGGTCCCATATCTAACATGACTGTTGTCCTTACAAGAATATGGCCACATGAAGACACAGGGAAAATGTCATGTAAAAATGGAGGTGGAGCTGGGACATATGCTATCGCCAGGAATGTCTGGGGCTACCAGACATTGGAAGAGGCAAAAAATGATCCTCCTATGGAGCCCCTGAAGAGATTATGGCCAATACCTTTTTTGAAAAGTTTATGGTGGCTATTCTTTTACTACATTTTTTGATTCTTTTTAAATTATCATTCTCCACCTTAACATATAAGTTTTGTCAGATAGGAATTATCCTTCTTATTAATGGTTATTACTCCCCAAATCTAGTAAGATGTCTGGCAAATAATAGGTGAATGAATGAATGAAAACCTAAATCCTTATTTGCTCATTGGGAAACACCTACTATTTTTTTAAATATATTTTATTGATATTTTACAGAGAAGAAGGGAGAGAGATAGAAAGCTAGAAACGTCGATGAGAGAGAAACATTGACCAGCTGCCTCTTGCACACCTCCTACCCGGGAAGGGATGTGCCTGCAACCAATGTACATGCCCTTGACTGGAATCGAACCCAGGACCTTTCAGTCCACAGACCGATGCTCTACCACTGAGCCAAACCGGTTTCGGCAACACCTATTTTCATTGAAATTGTGCCCGCCTTTCATAATCTTCAAGATACCACAGAGACAGAAGCAGCCTATGTCCATAGTGGCTGGCTCCCCAACTGCAGTCAGTTGGTTCAGGGATTGGTTGCTACCCTAACTGATCCAATAAATTTGTGCCTTTAGAGGTTATTGTTAGGTTTGAAAGGAAACAGGAAACGGAACAGCAGGGAGTTTTAAAGAGTTTATTCCCCGGTAATGGGCGGAAGCCATCACCAAGGTAAAGATCAGAATTAGGGGAGAGGGGACAGGAGATCGGAACCCAACCGGGCCAATGGAGATGCACCTCCAACGGAGATGCCCCTCCAAAGAACGCACGTGGCCGGTCTGGAGTTCCTTTTAAAGGGAGGGGATTGGGCCCAGGTGGAACAGGAAAGGATGGGCCCCAAGGGCACCTTGGCCCCTTAATTGGTGGCTCACTGTCTTGGAGATGTCTCCTTGGCAGGTGTCAGTCATGTTGTTAGCTCCACCCACCAGTTTGGGAGGGGGGGGAGCCCTAAGGGGTCATGTGTCAAACTCCGCCCACCAGTTTGGGAGGGGGAGAACCTTTCAGTTATACTTGGCTCAAAAGATATAATCTTCTTCTATGTGGTTGAAGCTGTAAAATGTAAACCAGGGGCATTCTCAACGATTTTATTTTGTGTTCCCGAAATAAAAGGAAGCTGTTACAAGGCAAAGGCAGAAGACGGAGACCAGTGGGCTGACGATGATGATGATTGCCAAGGGCGTATAGGTAGGCAGTAAAGGCTAAAGAGGAGGATGATATTTGGGTAGTGATTTTAATATTATCTTATTTTCACTCATTTGTCTGATATCTGGTGGGGTCTGAGGACACTTGGGTTATTTGAGTATTGTCCCTACAGAGAGTGTTATTTAGGTCTTAGATACAGAATTATAGTTTAAGTTCTGTAATTAATATTACTCCTTGGTGGTGAAAACAAACTCTACAGCTCATGCATGCTTCCCCCTGTCCCTGTCCTTTATCAAGGTTCATAGACAGGTGCAAAGGGATTGATCAGTGCACCAGATGTAGACAGAATATAAATCCTATCATGCCAATGTCCTTATATCATAATCAAGTGCATAAACATTCTTTTTTTTTCCTGTTTAAATATATTGTAGTTATCCACCGAAGGCAAGATAGTTGGCTCGAGATAAGAAAACAACATTAAAGGTCTTTCCGACTCACATGTAGAGGCTAAGTGTGTAAGAAAACCATTAATAAAGCAAACATGTTATCCGATTAAAAGTTAGCAGAATTAAGAAAACTGCAAACTGGTTAGGAAAATCCTCTAAGAAACCCAGACCTTTCTATTGGGGATCTGACCCTAGCCATAAGGCTGGGACACTGATGTTTCTTAACACTCAGCTTTCTGTATTCTGAAAACCTCCAGGCAACTAGCACAAATCTTTGAAGCTTCCCTAGTCCCCAGGTTATCAAGTTATTCTCTTCAGCAAATCAGTGCCTGAGGGCGTTACCCCAACCAGTCCACAGCAGGCTGGCTCTGCATGTCAATGCCAACAGAAGGTCAGCTGGGAAACTCCCTGCCATCCTCACAGTAAATGATGCTGCTTCTGAGAAGATCATTTCTGCTTTTATTCAGGATAAATTCACATCTACTGCTCCCCAAATACTCCTACAAGCACACAGCCATTGAAAGATGTAGGTCAGGTGATGAGAAGTAGGAAACACCACATAACAGCTGCAGTTTTCTTTTCTTTGGGGGAAAGGCAACACGAAGAATTCAGAACAACAGGCTAATGTTATCATCTAAAAATTCTGAATCTCTCATTCACAAACATTTTCTCATTTCTCTTTCCATCCTTTTCCCCTGTGAGCCTTTGCTTCTCTGTTTCTCTTTTCCAAATATAAAAGTCTGATATTTCAAATAAAGAAATGGCAGAGGAAAATGGGACCCATTTCTGAGAAAAGAGGTAGAGGACAAGCAGCTTTTTATGCAAATACCTGTCATAGAGAAGAAAATACCAGATAAATCTTATAGATTCCTGTGTTAGAATCCTTGATTGGTATGGAAACCAAGGGCCCTTATGACTTTGATTAAATTTAGCTTTAAATCTTAGTTCTATAAGTCATATATATATATATTTCTTTCCCTCCCTCCCTCCCTCCCTTCCTCCCTCCCTCCCAGACCTAGCCTTTCCCCAGGATAATCAGCAACCCCTGAGCAGAAGACATTGGCCTGGAACTGACTGATGGTCACACAGTGGGGGACCTCTGATGTAGGGCCCCAAGATTGAGGAATTGACCTTCCCCACTGCCTGTTCCAGGATGTGACCCTTACGGTTAAAGATTAGACAGGAATGAGGTCAGTTCCTTATGGTTGAAGATTAGGCAAGAATGAAATCAGTCCCCAGAAACTCCCTACCCTGAGGACTTACCCAGAGGAATGGGAAGGGGAGAGGCAAAGGGGCTTGCAAGATTACCAGATGGGACTGTTGACTAAGCATAGACCCTGTCATAAAACATGTAATTAAAGAGCCCAGCTCCCCTTCTTGCAATTTCTTTGTTCCCTTCTTCCCCCTCCATGTGTAACCCCACCTGCGTGTGGTCTTTGCCTTTATAAACTCATGTTCTGCAGTTACTCAGCGCTCTAGTCAGCCAGCACTGTTGCTGTCTGCCTGAGAAGCCCCTGCGCTGCGCTTGTATTAAAACCTCATGCGTTTTGCATCAAGTTTTGGTCTCGGCGTTTGACTTGGGGTTGTCGCCCACTCCGTCGGACTCACCGGGGGTCTTGGGACCTTACACTGGCAGGTTAAAGATAACATCTTGATCTAAGTTATGTTTCAGCTCTTGAGCCCTAAGGTGGAACTCCGCCCCCATACCCAGCTCTTTTTCCATGAGATGGACAGAGGAACTCTGGACCAGTCCTCCACACTGTCCTCAGGACCTGAAGAAATGACTCATGACCCTTACCTCACCTCTGACCCATCAACTCCCAGCTTGTCTCCCAACCCCTAACCCACAGCGCCTTGTGACTTTGCCCTGAGAACTATGTCACCCACAGGCCATTGGGGAGTTTGAGCTTTTGAGCTTTAGCTTCCCATTCTCCTGCGTGGTACCGCTCATAATAAAATAGACAATAAACCCCAACTGCAGTTCTCAGTGTTTACCTCTGCTAGCACTGTGGGGAGAATGCTTCCTGTTCTGTAACAGAATCTCCATTTAGATTGTAATTCAAATAAACTCACTAGAAGTTAACAATCTGGAATGAGATTTTCCTGCTATCATGGAATTTCAGCTAAGCCTCAAGTTTAGAATAAAAATGGTACTAAGTCCATATTCCAGACAGAGCTAGCTGCTGGGTGCATACATGCAGGACTTACCAACATGAGCAGAGCTGGCCCAGTGACCATTGCCCACTTCTGGAAATCCTAGAGGACGATCCTTGAGAGGCCTTCTTCTAGGAGTAGAGAGAGCTTTGATTTCCTCTTCCCCTTCAGGGGTAAAGAATGTGGTGGCCTCTCTGATCCTCACTCCCTCTCATGCCAAAGTCTGCGAAGGTCTAAGAGAATGAAATGTAGATGATGGAGCTGCCTATAGAAATGAGAACCTGCCCTCTTCCTTCCAGATAGGAAGGAGTGAGCTTTTGCCATTCAGTCCAGCCTCTGTGAAGCCACTGAGATGGAGCTTAGTGACGAGTTCTTGCTCCAGAGTCTGACAGGTCTCCAGGAATTTGGGAGCATGATTCACACCAAGGCCTGCTTTTAGCTGAGAAGTGCTGATTGGCCGAAATGGACATGTGTGGAGAGTTGGGGGCTCATAATGAACTGTAAATCCACATTTGGTATGGCAAAGATGCATAGGTCATAGGGTTGCTAGCTGTAAGTGGGTTGCTAGCTGTAAGTGGCTGAGGATGTCCCCAAACTAAAGAAGGATTTGAGGAGCTCAGCTAAGAAGTGCCCTGTCCACATCAGGGATTGTGAAGAACCCACCAGGGTGCCCCGTTATCCCCTTCTATCATCCCCTGTCTGCCCATATGAGGGAAGATAGAAAATGTATGTCTGAGCAGACCCCACTTTGAATAAAATTGGACCAGACTGGACATTTTAATACCTGAATGTGGCTAGAAAGTGAGGGGATAGCTGTAAGGTGTGAAAAAGTGCGTGCCTGCAGCATTCTGAAGACAGTGAAGGGAGAGAAATCATGTTGTCTCCTGTGTATATCGGGACAAATACTGTCACTTTATTTGTGGCCAGTGATTATCACGAAAACATACACAGGCTGAAAAACTGGGGGGTAACATGTGGACCTCAGAAATTAAATGGTGACTATAGCCCATTGTTTTCACTGTGTGAGCTCAGTGGAATAGAAAGTAAAGCCCCATCTGTATCTTCCAGGTATGGGTTTGAGGAGGCTGCGCACAAGCACGTGGCGGAGCAGAGGCTGAGGACATGAGAGGACAGTCTTCCCTACCCCTGGTCCTGAGGTGAGCGTCTGCCTCATGTCTCTGCCAGGCCGGTGGGCGTGGCTGCTCTGAGGCCACTTTGCCTCTTTCCCTGGTGACTGGTCCTGTATGGGTGTCACGCATGAGCACTCGCGTGGGCCTGAGAGCCAAGGTGTCTATTGTTTCTGCCCCACGAACCAGTGCGGAGTGATTTACTTCCTCAGCTTCACGCGAGGTGCCTCACCACTAATGGGGAGCGTGTATCACCTCCTGGTCTGAGGTGGGGGAGACCTGGGTTCTATGGCTTGGACCAGAAAGGCAGCAACAGCAGAAAGCAGAAGACTCTGCTGATTTATGGTGGCCTCGGATCTCATTTTTAAAAATATATATATTTTATTGATTTTTTTACAGAGAGGAAGGGAGAAGGGTAGAGAGTTAGAAACACCGATCACAGAGAAGCATGATCCATCATTTGCCTCCTACATCCTCCCTACTGGAGATGTGCCCGCAACCCAGGTACATGCCCTTGACCAGAATCGAACCTGGGACCTTTCAACCCACAGGTCGATGCTCTATCCACTGAGCCAAACCAGTCAGGGCGGATTTCATTTTTTTTAAATGTATTTTTATTTATTTCAGAGAGGGAGAGGGAGATAGAAACATCAATAATGAGAGAAAATCATTGATTGGCTGCCTCCTGAATGTCCTCTACTGGGGATCCAGCCTGCAACCCGGGCATGTTCCCTGATAGGGAATCAAACTGTGACCTCTTGGTTCATGAATTGGTGCTCAACCACTGAGCAATATTGGCCAGGCTCAGACCTCATTTTTAAGACAGAAAAAATATTTTGTTGGGTGATTTGTTTATTCATTTTCTATCCTGCTCTCTGGAATGTAAGGTCCCTAAGTGTATCCCATCATGAGAAAATAGGAATTGATAAGTTTTGGTGATGAATGAATAAAATCTCTTCATGGTAAATATACTCATAATCAGGAATATTATGTATTAAAAACCAGTAAACATTCAGGCACTGGGCAACCGCTTTACATATAAGGAAGGTCTTAATTCACATTCTTCCATAGTGTGTGTGGGGTATGTTATACTCCTGTTTTAGCTGAAATGTGGGGATTGACAGGAATAAATATTTTTCAAGGAAGAGGAATAGTTGGATGAACCCAGCTATGCTTTTCCCACAAATCATGCTGCTTTTGTGTTGCGAACAATGGCTTGCTTATTTCTTCCCCTCAGTTTAAAAAATCCCAAGACGTCCAGCAGTTATAAAGAATTACAATGGGAAAACTCCAGCAATGGCATCCAATTTGGGGACATGTATTATGTACTAGATAGATTCTTAACAATAATGACAAAAGAAGAAAATACTAATATTCTTATTCACAATTTAATTTGCTGCTAACTGATTTAATGAACTTTACTATCTCAGCCACTTTACTATCTTAGTTATTTTGACTCAGTAACATAACTAAGTATAACACATACCTCTCTCAGTGTGGTTATGAAAGATCAAACATAGAGTCACCTGACACACATGTGCACTTTTTGTCCAAGCGTTCAAATCATTTAATAATCAGATGGCAGGTGGCCCTTTGATAGTCAAAGTGCAGTGAGCTCAGGTATTGACTGCTGTATGAAATCACCAGTTCCATAAGTTGTTATGTAATTCCTTCATGAGGAAGAGATGCTGTCTCAGACTTTAAAACATGTAAAACCCTTGGAAGATAAAGACAGTATTTGAACATGGGCAGTGTGCAGTATTCTGCTGGGTACATGCTCTGAGAAGTGTTCACTGCCTTGGCTTAGGCAGCAAAGACTGTGCAGCTCAGTCCTATTGGGGATGACACATTTCCCCAGTGTAAAGTGCTACTGATACAAAACGGAACCCCTTATGGAAACTGAGGAGTTATTTTAGGAAATGAAATACTACTTCCATGCAGCCCATTGAGCCAGTATCTTTTCATAAAACAATGGATCTCTTTGCATGTAAGTACTGAATAGGAAAATCCAAGGTACATTTAACCTTTGTTTTATTCCAGAATTATTCTCTGTGATATTTTAAGAGGGATACTTGAAGAGAAAAAATAAATAAAACAGGCGAATATATCACTATGCCTTCTTATTAGGCAAAAATAAAAATTTTAAAAAGGATAACTGCAATGGAGAGACTTAAGCAGAGAAGTTTCTAGTAAATTGAAAGCTCAGCAAACTGCTTTTGAAATAAATGCATTAGGAAGAATTTTGAATACAAAACATTTCTTCGTGGCATCTTTAATTCATGTTACTCTTTTAGAGTCTCTTAAATGTCTTTAGATGCTATGTGATAGGTTGGTGATCAGTAAAATGTTTCTGTAGCATTGAAAGTGGCCTTCTGGCACACCCCTAAAAAGAAAGAAAAACAAAAGGTAAGATTGCTGGTGAAGTGTTTGAGACTATTTTCTTTTATGAAAGATTTTACTAATAATCTACTGCATGCCTTTCCTCACTGGCTTTTGAGCTTTCATTCGCAAATCTGAAATCATACTCAGACTATGTATATGTGTGAATGCCATGTATCATTCAAACATTTTCCACTTAAGCTAAAATTTCTTGTGTGTAGAAGCTCTTTTATGTAGAACTTGAAGGGATGTAGCACTGTGTGTGTGTGTGTGTGTGTGTGTGTGTGTGTGTGTGTGTGGTCAGTCTTATGATAAACAGTGAAAATCATCTTTCCAATAGAATAAAACAGCATAAGTTTTAAATTGATTCCATAAACCCTGGTACCTACTGATTTGTTCTACACACTTGTATATGAAATAGAGGCTCACATTTTAGCTCTGTTCTGAAGCCTCTTTGGTAGAGTAACACAAAATCACTGGGAATGCATTGACACAGATAATAATAGGGTCCATCAACTCTGCCTACAAAGCACAATAAAAATCCTGCCATATTAAATGGGGCAGGAGACCATCCTGCTCATCCTTTTCATCCAGTCACTTTCCCCCAGTCCTCTTCACCTGTCTCACTTCTCTGCTCAAAGATCCCCCTTTTCTCTGACTCTGGGTTGGACTCCAAACCTCCCACTTCTCACTGAGCACTCCAGAACCTGGCTTCACTTCACCTATTGTCTTAGGTCACTTCCTCAATCAGATTGTATTTCTGTAGCAAGATCTTATACTGCACATGTTATGTTTACAGTATGATTTTGAAATTTCTCCCATGGAAGGGTTGTGTCTGTGCTCCTTTTCTGGAAATTGGGTGGACCTTTGTGACTACCTCTGCCATTAGAGCATGGAAGTGATGGTATGTGACTCCTGAGGTTAGATCACAGAAAGGCCGTGCCTCTCCTTGTTATTTTGGAAGGGTAAGTATTAATTCCATTTGTCTGTAGGTCAGCCTGCCTGCTACCTCATGGCCTCTGCTCTATTTTTCTCTTTTAGTAGGCCAACTTCCTTTGCTTTTCAGTGTACATGGTTATTGTAAGGTCCTCCCCCATCCTAACTGGTGGGCGGAGTTTAACACATGACTGGCACCTGTCACAGAGACATCTCAAAGACATTGAACCACCAATCAGCACATGCCAAAGTGTCCTTAGAGCCGACCCCTTCCTGTTCTGCCCTGGGCCCAACCCCTTCTGTTCCAGCCCTTAAAGTAACCCCCAGGCAGGACACGTGCTGCTTGTCCGCCATGCCAGGAGTCAGCCCGGCTGGGTCCCCTGCCCCCTCCCAAATCCTACAATTCTGATTTCTCTACCTCCTTAATAGGTTCCGCCCATTACCGGGGAATAAACTTTACTTTAAAATTCCCTGGTGGTCTGTTTCTTGCTCCCTTCAAATCTAACAGTTATCTATATCATCTCAATTCTGGCTGTAAATGTAGGACCCCAAGATGGAGGAAGTGACCTTCCCCACTGCCTGTTCCAGGATGTGACCTTTACGGTTAAAGATTAGACAGGGAGGAGGTCAGTTCTTTATGGTTGAAGATTAGGCAAGAATGAAATCAGTCCCCCAGAAACTCCCTACCCTGAGGACTTACCCAAGGGGACTGTTGACTAAGCATAGACCCTGTCATAAAACATGTAATTAACGAGCCCACCTGCGTGTGGTGTTTATTTCCTTGTTTCCTTCTTCCCCCTCCATGTGTAACCCCACCTGCGTGTGGTCTTTATAAACTCATATTCTGCAGTTACTCGGGGCTCCAGGAGACAGCTCTGTTGCTGTCTGCCTGAGAAGCCCCTGCGCTTGTACTATTAAAACCTCATGCTTTTTGCATCAAGTTTCGGTCTCGGCGTTTGACATGGGGTCGTCGCCCCCTCTGTCGGACTCACCGGGAGTCTTGGGACCTTACATTTGGGGGCTCGTCCGGGACTTGGGGCGACCACCCCTCAAGCGCCAAGATGGGTCTTGGAGGTAAGCAGACTCCGGAGTCGCTCAGTGTTTGTCTTGTCCTCTGTTCGTTTCTGGTATTCTCTGGAATCTGGGAGGGATATCATCCCTCGTCTGTGACAGGGTGTCGGTACCGTAAGGAATCGGCACCTCTGGTTGAAGGGTCTTTGACCAGAAAAGCTGTCACCCTGGGGGACGCCCCAGGGACGGGTGGTGACCGAGAGGTCTTGGTCACTTCTGGTAGCTGGCCGGCAACGGGCACTTGCGTGTCCAGCCGGGCTGGCATCTGGGAGGGATATCATCCCTCGTCTGGTATCTGGGATGGATATTATCCCTCATCTGGTCTGGTAGTTTGTATCTGTGTAAGTTCGTGGGGGCCCGGTGTCTTGTTGCATCACTTTTTGTTCTTTGTCTCTGTCTTATATTAATGCTTTTGATTTGACCGTGCTTTTTCCCAGGTCAATGCAGGTCTGTGGGATGGCTTTCCCCTCATGGTTCCTAGAGTGTTGGCCTTGGTTTCTTAGTCCAACATGAGTGCCTTTTCTGTTTTGCTGAAACACTATAATGTTACTTGTTTATTGAAAGCGTATAAGTACAGATGTTTGTTTGATATTTTGTTTGTCTGCTTGGGTATAATTATTTGTTCATGTAAGTGTGAAAATCTGTGAGAGAAAAAGAAGAAGGAAGGAAACTTTTAATTTGTTTAAAACTAAGTGCTCTGACGGCTAGCAAACCGCCCCAAGTGGCCACGGGGAACTCTTTCCCCAGGGGTGCTTGCTTTCTGCCAGAGGGAAAACGGCCGGCCTAACAAAAGTTCTATGTATGTTTATTAATTTGAAGGTATGAAGTTGTAACAATTGTGGTACAAAGAGTTAAAATGAGATACCAAGTTCTTAAGTTAACTGTTTACAAGAAGGAGGCTTGTACTGGCAAAGGCACCAAGTCTGCCCAGCAAGCTTAATAACTAAATGAATTGTAGGACCCCAAGATGGAGGAAGTGACCTTCCCCAATGCCTGTTCCAGGATGTGACCTTTACGGTTAAAGATTAGACAGGGAGGAGGTCAGTTCTTTATGGTTGAAGATTAGGCAAGAATGAAATCAGTCCCCCAGAAACTCCCTACCCTGAGGACTTACCCAAGGGGACTGTTGACTAAGCATAGACCCTGTCATAAAACATGTAATTAACAAGCCCACCTGCGTGTGGTGTTTATTTCCTTGTTCCCTTCTTCCCCCTCCATGTGTAACCCCACCTGCGTGTGGTCTTTATAAACTCATATTCTGCAGTTACTCGGGGCTCCAGGAGACAGCTCTGTTGCTGTCTGCCTGAGAAGCCCCTGCGCTTGTACTATTAAAACCTCATGCTTTTTGCATCAAGTTTCGGTCTCGGCGTTTGACATGGGGTCGTTGCCCCCTCCTTCGGACTCACCGGCGGTCTTGGGACCTTACATAAAGAGGCAGAGATCAGTATATACCAGCCCAATTTTCTATTTCTGGGACAGTGGTTTTCTCTGAAGGTCCCTCTAGTCAATTTTGGCCAATAGGTTAAATGTTACCTTACAAACATACTATTGTCCATTTCTATGAAGGGGACAGTTATGAAAGGAATGCTCTTAGTCAATCGCCTTTAAGAAGTAGAACCTGAAATAAGGATTGAAGAGCTAATATTTTATCTAGGAGATGTGAGCCCATTGTAGAGGGTATAAAAGAAAAGAGGGGAAAGGATATGAAGCTAATGAAGATGGAAGCAATGTGCTGTGATACCTTGCCACGCTGTTCCCACTTCACAGCAGCCTAAATAGAGACCAAGGGGTCCCTTGGCAGGCAGATCAGCCTACAATGGTGACTTCTGGAGAAATATCACCCTATGGGAAAGTTACTTCCTCACATTTCCATGGTAACTCAGGAAACCTGGTGTCAATGGCCACATTGACAAAGGGATTACTTGGTAAAGGGATATTATATATGGAATTAAGGTTATGAACTTTCAAATAGGGAGTTTATCCTGGATAACCTGGATCAACCCAATCTAAACAGAGGCACTTTTAAAGGTAGAGTGATGTAAAAATATTTCTCTCTTTTCTGCATCCAGCACTGCTAGAGAGTGTGTATAGTTTCTGAGTAGAGGAGCTAGGGATTAAGAAATAAGAGAAAGAGACAAAACACAAAATGGAAGGAAAAAGCTGGGAACAGGTGGGACCACTGCCCTCTTCTGCTGGAGAAGCAGTGACCCAGAGTTGATACAGTGTGTTTATTTTATACCCCCAAATACCAGGAAGTTTCAGGAAAAGTCAAGACAAAGGAGATTATTATTCTTGAGTAGGCACCAGCATTCCTGGTGCTTGACTGGATTTACATATCAAAACACACTCCCTGACACCTGGGCTGAAGTGAAGGTCAAGCTGATGACACCCTTGCCTTTTTGGCAAAGCATTTTCCCAGGGTGTGGCTTTGCCTGTGGCCTTGGGTTCCCCTGACAATTTAAAGAAATGCCCATGTGCCTTTCCAGGCGCTCTCTACAGTAGAGATATATGGCAGAAGAGGGAGTCAGAGAGAGGTTAAGTGTGAGAGGCCTGATGGCATTGTTGGAGTAGCCACATAGAAGGCAGAGAAGACATGTGGGCACACTCTAGCAGCAAAGACAGGCTCCTGTCTGATACCCAGGAAGGAATGGGACCTCAGTTCTACAACTTCCAGGAACAAATTCAGCCCATGACTGGAATGAGCTTGTAAACAGAGTCTCCAAAACGAAGGCAGCTTTCAAACAACTGACACTGTAATCCAGGGATAGAGGAGAGCCACACTGTGTATGCAGGCTTCCGACCTACAAAAGTAGGAGATGATAAATAAGTGGATGTCGTTTTATGCTGCTAAATTTGTGATCATTTATTACCACAGCAATGAAAAACTACTACTTTACACGAGGTTTAAATCCCCATGCAGAGGTCAGATACGCAAAGTTGCCTCATATTTACCCAATATAATTTTCTACCTGAATCAATATGATGTTTTTGCTCACTGCTCACTGGATAGAGTATCTGTCATTACACTCCTGTTCTTATTCCATTCATCTCCCTTTTATTTTGGTATTATTGTGTCAGTGAAAGTACTTCCAGCCTATAGTGTAAGGTCCCAAGACCCCCGGTGAGTCCGACAGAGGGGGCGAAGACCCCAAGTCAAACGCCGAGACCGAAACTTGATGCAAAAAGCAGGAGGTTTTATTAGTACAAGCGCAGCGCAGGGGCTTCTCAGGCAGACAGCAACAGTGCTGGCTGACTGGGAGCACCAAGTAACTTCAGAACATGAGTTTATAAAGGCAAACACCACACGCAGGTGGGGTTACACATGGAGGGGGAAGAAGGGAACAAGGAAATTCCAAGAAGGTGAGCTGGGCTCGTTAATTACATGTTTTATGACAGGGTCTAATATTGCAAGCCCCTTTGTCTCTTCCCTTCCCATTCCTCTGGGCAAGTCCTCAGGGTAGGGAGTTTCTGGGGACTGATTTCATTCTTGCCTAATCTTCAACCGTAAAGGACTGACCTCATCCCTGTCTAATCTTTAACCGTAAAGGTCACATCCTGGAACAGGCAGTGGGGAAGGTCAATTCCTCAATCTTGGGGCCCTACATTCCCCCCTTTTCTTTTGGGCCAGTTTCAATCATGTAACTGAAGACCTTCATCTAAGGGTACAGGTTGGTACCGTTGTTGGAGAACCATTACCTGGACTGCACTAATTCTGTCCCGGATAAAGGTGACTAGCTGGTTTAATATGCATGACGCTGATGCCCGAGCGTCAGGAGGAGGAGAAGAATAATTAAGGGTCCCGCTAGTGAAGGTATTAGGGTTGTAAACCAAGGTGAGCTATTAAGCCATCCTTCGAACCAGCCTTGTTTGGCTTCTCGCTCTCTTTTACGAGTCTCCAACCTCTCCCTGAGTTTTGACATGGAATCCTTTATAACCCCTGAATGATCAGCATAGAAACAGCACTGCTCTTTGAGGGCTGCACATAGTCCTCCTTCTTTTAGAAATAGGAGGTCAAGCCCCCGTCTATTTTGTAAGACTACCTCAGATAGGGAGGTCAGAGACTCTTCAAGCTTAGTGATGGAGTGCTCTATGTGTTTGAGGTCTTCATCTATAGCAATTCTGA
The DNA here is from genome assembly GCA_963924515.1 of Vespertilio murinus. Classification (NCBI taxonomy): domain Eukaryota; kingdom Metazoa; phylum Chordata; class Mammalia; order Chiroptera; family Vespertilionidae; genus Vespertilio; species Vespertilio murinus. Next base: position 131,926,438 of record OZ004708.1, on the reverse strand, counting down.
GCTCTTTAGTATAGGTAGGGCCTTGGATGAGGGCTGTCGTCCCTGTGCCTACTCCTGCCGCGAACCCTAGACCCAGGAGAGCGGCCAGGGTCAGTGAGACAAGTTCCCGTTTACTTCGATGGGAAGGAAGATAAGAGTCAAACTCTTCTTCAAAGGCATTAGCTTGGTAATACATGATCCTGGGAACCAACTGGACAAGGATGCAATAATCTTGGGAACGGTTGAAGACCTGGGCTGCTAAGCAGGGAGTGAGCCCTGTACTGCAAGCCCACCATCCACCTGTTGGAGGCACTAAGTAATAGCTTGCAGAGGGGGGACCCGCTAGGGTCTCATTGCAGAGATGCCAGCGGTCTTTTGGCACTTGTCCTATACATGTGCCTTGCCCTGAGACCTCAGTAAGGATCAGCTTCCCATGCTGTCCCCACAGACAATGGTCATGGCTAGTAGTGTTGGTGTAATTACCCCGGAAAGCTATTACTTCATAGTAGGGTGGCCCCGTAGTTAGGCAAAGCCAGCAAGACTCAGTCAGATTAGATTTGGACATGTTCAGAGAACTGTAGGCCCCCTCTACTAATCCTAATAGTCTTTGACCAGTGCCTGACTCCGGGTTTATGGGGCCTGCCAGTTCTTCCCTGGGGGCTGAGCTGGTCCTTGCTGGCACTGAGGTTGTGGTGAGGGGCCTCCTTGTCTCAGGGAACTGCCGGCCAGATAAGGCGGGATTTGGCCCCACGGCAACCGGTGGCCTGTAGTCCAGTATGTCTAATTTTATTTTAAAAAGGAGGCCATCATCATGGTGGTCTTTATACAGTCGGAGCCCCCAAGTTACTCCCCACTGCCATTTGTGCAGGTCATATGACCACCCGGCTGGGGTAAAGGAGACATTTAAGGGGTTAGTCCAACCCTTATGACCAGAAGATTTGCTTCTATTTCTCTGAACCTGGATGAGGTCCCACGCGGGGGGCCCCTGGACCCAATAGCCAGTACCAGTTGTTTCACACCCCCATTCTGCACAGAAATACTCCCGCTCAGAGCCACAATTTTTTCTATGTCCCTGCCTGTCTTTGGGGCACACATAGAATGGGATAATGGCTAACTTCTCGCGATCCCTCTGTGTTCTACAAAGTCCATCTTTATAAACTGCTCCATACCTCGTAAAGTAGGGAGCGCTTAGTCCTCCCTCCTTCTGAGTTTCCTCTACTGTGCTTTCTGGGATATCCCAGTGCTGCCATCCGGCCGCCATGGCACAGAGATCTGGCATTAGATCCGGCCACCATGTCCCTTTCGGGGCAATGTTGGTGGTTGACCAAACTGTTTGTCCAGTGTGGGGGGATATTACCCTCCAGGTCAGTCTCTTAGGGGCATAGGGGTTGCTACTTATCATCGGCAGGCTCAGCAGGAGGAGGAGAGCAGCGGCGGATCTGTAGCTTGAGGGGATTGTCAGTTCTCTCTGCAGTCCATCCATGGTGGGTGGCGTCCGGAGGAGTCGCTCGCTTGACTTGGGAGGCGTGGATCCAAGCAGCTACGCTGTCTACCTTGACCGCTGTCGGGTTGTTAGCAATACCAGGTGTGGTCCCTTCCACCTCGGCTCGAGGTTTGCAGCTCAATGACGTTGGATGCAGATGAAGTCTCCAACCTGGAACTGGAGGGGGACCTGCAGTTCTCCGGGTTGGTAGAGGGCAGCCAGGGGGGTCCACACCTCCTTTTGGACTGTCTCGAGGGCCTTTAGCCTGGCAAGCAGGGATTGGGGGGTGTGAATACCCGGGGGCATTGACCAAGGGTCAGTGGCTAAGGGCGGAGGGGCCCCGAACAGAATCTCAAACGGAGTCACCCCTAAGGGGCCTGGTGTATTTCGCGCGCGGAAAAGGGCAAAGGGAAGGAGGACTGTCCAGTCTGCCACGCCAGTCTCTAAGGATAATTTAATCATAGCCTCTTTTAATGTTCTATTCATTCTTTCTACCTGTCCTGATCTCTGGGGCCTGTAAGCACAATGTAATTTCCAATCTGCCCCCAGTATCTTGGCTATTCCCTGACTTACCTGGGCAACGAAGGCCGGACCGTTGTCCGATCCGATTACCTTTGGAACTCCAAATCGAGGGAAGATATCTTCTAAGATCTTCTTGGCGACTACAGTTGCAGTTTCTCTCTTAGTGGGAAAGGCTTCTACCCAACCTGAGAAGGTATCTATGAAGACTAAGAGATATTTGTAACCGTAGCAGGCAGGTTTCACCTCTATGAAATCTACCTCCCAGTAACTTCCTGGCCGATCTCCCCTAAGTCTCTGTCCTGTCCCGACCTGGGGTGGATGGAGGTTTACTAGCTGGCATGCCTTGCATTGCTTGACTACCTCCTCTGAGAGGCGGTCGAGTCCTTTGACGTAGTGTCCAGTGGCTCGGCTAGTGGAGCTGAGGTATTTGGCCTCCAGGTGGGTGAGGCGGTGTAGCTGTTGGAGATAGGCAGTGGCCTCCTCCCTCGGTACCACCATTTTCTCCTCCGTGGTCCTCCAGACCCCGAGTTTGTCCCTGTGGTATTTCTCTGGCTTTTTGAGTAGGTCTTCCTCTTCCTCCGGGGTGTAGTGAAGGGCCTCTGGTTGTGGTACCGCGGGACCAGCAGCGAGGGTAAGTAACCGGGGTCCGAGAACGGCCCGTTTCGCCTCAGCATCTGCCTTCCTATTCCCCACAGCTATCTCTGAGGTCCCCTTCTGATGACCGGGACAGTGGATGATAGCTACTTCCCGGGGGGCGTGGACAGCCTCTAGGAGGTCGAGGATCTCTTTCTTATTTTTTTTAAAATATATTTTATTGATTTTTTACAGAGAGGAAGGGAGAGAGATAGAGAGCTAGAAACGTCGATGAGAGAGAAACATCAACCAGCTGCCTCTTGCACACCCCCTACTGGGGATGTGCCCGCAACCAATGTACATGCCCTTGACCGGAATTGAACCCAGGACCTTTCAGTCCGCAGACTGATGCTCTACCACTGAGCCAAACCGGTTTCGGCTCTTTCTTATTTTTAATCTCCTTCCCTACTGAGGTGAGGAGACCTCTCTGACGGTATATGGCCCCATGTACATGAGCGGTGGCAAAGGCATAACGGCTGTCAGTGTAAATATTAGCTCGGCTGCCTTCCGCAAGTCTGAGGGCCTGAGTTAGGGCAATTAATTCAGCCTTCTGGGCCGAAGTCCCCTCGGGCAAGCTGCTAGCCCAAATAGTCCGATCCTGGTTAACGACAGCTGCACCTGCTGCCCTCTTACCTTCAGGAGGTAGCTGCTGCCGTCGGTGAACCATGTGAGTTGAGGCCCTGACAGGGGAAAGTCCTTAAGGTCTCTCCTTGGCCCTGTTTCTTCTGCTAGAATGTCACAGCACGAGTGTAGAACTTCTCTACCCTCAGGATCTACTTCCGGCAGTAGGGTAGCCGGGTTGAGGACTACTGGAGCCCCGAAGTGGACTCGATCTTCATTCAGTAAGAGACTTTGATAGTGGGTCATCCGGGCATTGGACATCCACCGGTCCGGTGGCTGCCGAATAATACTCTCGAGGGTATGGGGGGCCACTACAGTCAGTTTCTGCCCCAGGGTAAGTTTGTCCGCATCCTTTACAAGCAGGGCGGTGGCTGCGATTGCTCTTAGACAAGCCGGCCACCCTCTAGCCACCGGGTCTAGTCTCTTGGACAGGTAGGCTACCGGCCTCTTCCAGGCGCCTAAGGTCTGGGTTAAGACCCCTCTGGCTACCCCCTTTCTTTCGTCTATAAACAGAGTAAAGGGCTTGGCCACGTCTGGTAGGGCCAGTGCCGGGGCAGATAGGAGGGCCTTCTTGATGTTGTCGAAAGCCCTTTGATGAGTCTCCCCCCATTCGAAGGGGTTCCCCTGTTTTGTCAGTGGGTAGAGAGGCTCTGCCAGGGTTGCAAAACCCGGGATCCAGAGGCGACAGAACCCAGCTGTCCCCAGGAACTCACACACCTGTCGAGGGGTTTGTGGCCTAGGAATCTGGGTGACCGTGCTTTTTCAAGCCTCAGTGAGCCACCTTTTTCCCCCCTCTAGTGCATATCCCAAATAGGTCACTCTCTGCTGACATACCTGTGCTTTCTTGGCCGAGACCCAGTATCCTAGGCAGGAAAGCTCTAGGAGCAGGGCCCTGGTACCTGCTTCACAGTCCTCTTTAGTAGCTCCCGAGAGGAGGAGATCATCTACGTACTGGAGAAGAGTGACTTGGGGGTGGTCAGCACGAAAAGCAGCCAGGTCCTGATGAAGGGCCTCATCAAAGATGGTGGGGGAATTCTTGAATCCCTGGGGAAGTCGAGTCCAAGTCAGCTGCCCTGTCATCCCCGAGTCCGGGTCTCTCCATTCAAAGGCGAAGATGCTTTGGCTGGCCGGGTGCAGCCGCAGGCAGAAGGCATCCTTTAAGTCTAGAACTGAATACCACACATGAGACGGAGGGATAGAACTCAGGAGACTGTAAGGATTGGGAACCGTAGGATGAATGTCCTGTACCCTCTTGTTGACCTCTCTTAAGTCCTGCACTGGTTGGTAGTCATTAGTTCCAGGTTTCTTTACCGGGAGGAGTGGGGTGTTCCAGGGGGAGTGGCACTTGACTATGACTCCTAGACATAAGAGACGTTGGATATGCACTTTGATTCCCTTCCAGGCCTCTTTTGCCATGGGATACTGTCGTACTGCAATTGGGGTTGCAGAGGACTTGAGTTCTATTACTACGGGGGCCGTTCCGCTGCCAGGCCCATCCCCGCAGTCTCAGCCCATGCCTAAGGGTATTTTTGTAACCACTCCTCTAACCCCTCATTCTCTTGGACTCTGTCCTCGAACAGCCGGTGCTCATCCTCAAGTTGAAGTGTCAAGAGGGTAACTGGTTCCCCATGCTGGGTCAGGGTCGGCCCCTGGGGGGTAAAGGTGATCTGGGCCCCCATTTTAGTTAACAAGTCTCTCCCCAGAACGGGGGCAGGGCATTCTGGTATCACCAGGAAGGAATGCGTTACCCTCCCCGTGCCTAAATCCACAGTCCGGGTGGTGGTCCAGGAGTATTGTTCATTTCCCGTTCCCCAATTACCCAGGAGGTCTTCTGGGAGAACGACCCTAACGGTTTCTTGAGAACTGAAGAACTGAATACTGGGCTCCCGTGTCTACTAAGAAATTGACAGGCTTCCCCTCCACCTTGAGAGTTACACTAGGCTCGGGGAGGGGATCCAAGCCCCGACTCCTTCAATCACTGTCTTCCTGGAGTGCCAGCGCCTTTTTTGTTAGTTTTTTCGGGCACTCCCGCTTCCAATGACCTTCTTCCTTGCAATAAGCACATTGGTTTTTTCCTATCGACGGCCTGTTGCCCAGGTTACCTGCCTGCCTTCCCTTTCCTTTCTCTTGCGGCTTTCTTTCTCCTATTGCTGCGGCCAAGATACGAGTTAGTCTTTCCTCCTCCCTTTTCTCTCTTCTCTCTTTCTTCGGCTGTTCCTTTTCCTCCTCTGTCTCCCTCTTATGGTACACTTTCTCTGCCTCCTTAACTAAATCCTGGAGGGTGAAATCCTGCAGCCCCTCCAGTCTCTGCAGCTTCTTTCTAATATCTAACGCTGACTGCCCTGTAAAGGCCATGGCTACCGCAGCCTTTTGTCCCTCTGATGTGGGGTCAAATGGGGTGTACCGTCTGAACGCCTCCATCAGCCGCTCAAGAAATACAGAGGGCGGTTCTGTGGGCCCCTGGATGACCTCTCTTACCTTAGCCAAATTTGTGGGGCGCCGCGCTGCCCCTCTGAGGCCGGCCACTAGAGTCTGGTGGTAGACTTTCAGGTGCTCCCTACCTTCTGCCGTGTTGAAGTCCCAGTCCGGCCGGGACAAAGGAAAAGCTGCATCCCCCAGATTGGGGAGCTGGGTTGGCCGGCCGTCGGGGCCGGGAACGTTCTTTTGGGCCTCTAAAAGAATCCGCTCCCTCTCTTCAGTAGTAAAGAGAGTCTGGAGAAGCTGCTGACAGTCGTCCCAAGTGGGCTGGTGAGAGAACATAAGGGACTCGACCAATCCCGTTAGGCGTTGGGGAGCCTCTGAAAAAGGAGGGTGATTAGTTTTCCAGTTATAGAGGTCCGCTGAGGAGAAAGACCAGTACTGGAGTGGCTGGAGCAGGGTCGACTCGTCATCGTCCCCGCGGGGTGGAGGCCGGTATGGCCGGAGAGGACAGGCCACAGTCGAGTCCGGGGACACGGGATGTCTTCTCTTTCTCCGGGTTTCCTGAGCTGGTCCCTCCGCTGGAGGAGCGGGGGGTGCCAGGGCCTCTGCCTCTCCGGTGGCTCCGGCTGGAGAGGAGAGGGATAAGGGGGTGGGGAATCTAAGAGGAGAAGGTCAGCATGAGGGTCAACCAGAGGACGTTTCGCCTGGTCTGCGGGAGGGGCCTGGGCCACGAGAACCCGGGAGGTGCCGGACACCAGCCAGGGTTTCAACCAAGGGGGAGGGTTTTGGACCAGGTCCTGCCAAACGATGATATACGGCTTCTGGTCCGGGTGGCCAGCCGATCCTGACTGGAACACCTTATTCTTTACTGCAAAAATAATAGATAGGTCAAAAGTCCCATCTGCTGGCCACCCTACACCTAGGGCTGGCCAGTCAGATGAGCAAAAAGTGTGCCAAGGACCCTTCTTGACACTGACGGAGAGATTAAATCCCCCACTCCGGATGTCCTTCCAATGTGCCACTGTGAGAGAAAGAGGGGTGCTGCTTCCTTGGCCCATGTTACAGAGACAAAAAACAAAAAGCGACGCAACAAGACACCGAACCCACATGAACTTACACAGATACAAAATACCAAATGAGGGACGATATCCCTCCCAGATACCAGATGAGGGATGATATCCCTCCCAGGCGCTAGGCCGGCCGGACACGCAAGTGCCCGTCGCCGACCAGCTACCAGAAGTGACCAAGACCTCTCGGTCACCACCTGTCCCTGGGGCATCCCCCAGGGTGACAGCTTTTCTGGTCGAAGACCCTTCAGCCAGAGGTGCCGATTCCTTACGGTAAGGACACCCTGTCCCAGACGAGGGATGATATCCCTCCCAGATTCCAGAGATGACCAAAAAATGAACAGAGGACAAGACAAACACTGAGCGACTCCGGAGTCTGCTTACCTCCAAGACTGATCTTGGTGCTTGAGGGGTGGTCGCCCCAAATCCCGGACGAGCCCCCAAATGTAAGGTCCCAAGACCACCAGTGAATCCGACGGAGGGGGCGATGACCCCTAGTCAAACGCCGAGACCGAAACTTGATGCAAAAAGCAGGAGGTTTTATTAGTACAAGCGCAGCGCAGGGGCTTCTCAGGCAGACAGCTACAGTGCTGGCTGACTGGGAGCGCCGAGTAACTGCAGAACATGAGTTTATAAAGGCAAAGACCACACGCAGGTGGGGTTACACATGGAGGGGGAAGAAGGGAACAAGGAAATAAACACCACTCGCAGGTGGGGTTACACATGGAGGGGGAAGAAGGGAACAAGGAAATTCCAAGAAGGGCAGCTGGGCTCGTTAATTACATGTTTTAATCTTGCAAGCCCCTTAGTCTCTCCCCTTCCTATTCCTCTGGGCAAGTCCTCAGGGTAGGGAGTTTCTGGGGACTGATATCATTCTTGCCTAATCTTCAACCATAAAGAACTGACCTCATCCCTGTCTAATCTTTAACCGTAAAGGTCACATCCTGGAACAGGCAGTAGGAAAGGTCACTTCCTCAATCTTGGGGCCCTACAGAATGACTCATACTATGGAAATGCCATGAGACTTCCAACCACATAGATTCACTGAAACTCGGAAATGAGTCCATAAGCAATCATTCTATCTGTCAGCTGTACACAGCAGCCCTCCCTAAATTGTGATTGCCATGGATAAGAGTACAAGTTCCTTAGAGAATGGAGAATCAGCAAAAGGGAGCTCAGAATGGTCTGTAGCCTAATACCTCAGAAATGTATTGAGACAAAGTCCTAAATAGGATCTGAATAGATTATAAATTAATTACTATGACTACGATTAAACTAATAATTTCCATTTTTCTTATCATGATATGACTTTTAGCATACTTTTATTTTCAGTAAGTACTCAGAATATTTGATGAATTGGTTTCTGATTTTTTCAAAGTCATCCAAGTCAAATATAAGATTCTAAATGAATCGACTTGTTAGTTTTGTGGCTAATTTGGGGGGTTTCCCACACATCAACTACCATGTTAAGCAGAATTTAGCCCTAAAAGGCAATTTTTGGAGGGCTGATGGACAGGTAATGGAGGTGTGTAGAAATTTCAAAACTAATTAAAAAGTAAATGTTCTACTGCTTTGCCCTGGAGCCCAGAACATAAGGTAACTCATCTTTTCTTTTTTTATTCCATTTTCAACATTTTCTTTGCCAATAGAGAAATTTCTTTATTTCCCATGCACTTATAGTTTGGCATTTTAAAATATTCTTTTATTCAATTCCAAACTCTATTAAAATTGCCAGTTTTGTTTTGGCCTGTTAAAAAATATTGGTTTGTGGTTACAGCTTCATATAAAGTAGTCACTGGTTTTCTACACAGATGAGGATGGTACATCAAAACCAGACCTAAGCAGAAATATTTCTGTGCCACCAGCCAATAGCCCACATGTCTATCAGGCCTCACCATAACGTGGTGATTAAAATGCTCAGTTTTCAGGACATCCTTCTAATTAGTGATCTGAGTGCCTACTATATCGAGCATTCTATTCAGTAACTCCAATAAAGAAACAAAAATCTCTGCTCTCAAGATGGTTATAACTCTTTGAAAAGGCAAGGCAACCTCATGTGAAAAGGTGAACAATAGGAGAGTTAAATAGCCTATTAAAAACGTACACGCACAATACAATAGGTATTTCCAGGAAGTAGACATTAAGATGATACAGGAATTCAGATAGATTCCGAGAAAACTATAAGTGAACTCAGAGAATGTTCCATTGCTGGTTGGACTTAAAGGATGGGTAGGATTCAGAAAGAAGAGAAGATAAGAGTGAATATGTGAGTGGACAAAGAGACTAAACAGTGTGAACAGAAATACTGGAAAAATAACTGTATCAGTCTAAATAGTTATGGAGGTCAAAGTGAGAATGGTGTATCTAATACAAGCATGTCAAACTCAAGGCCCAGTTGCTGCATGCCTCATTTATTTGGCCCATGTTAGCCTTTGCGTTTGACATGCTTGATCTAATATCTAATGGCACATTTGAACATTTCTTCCACTATGTACTTGGGAACTATTTTAATCTATTACAATGAAGCATATCACATTGCTCAATATTGTTTTATAGATTTGTTCTTCAACTCAACTGAGAATTCCCAGAGGCTGGGGCTATATTCTTTCTCTCAATTACCACCAGCATCTAGTACAAAACCTGAATGCAAGGAGGCAAAATAAATACTGATAGATTTTTTCTATTAGTAAAAATCATAGTTTACAATTAACTACTGGAGCCTACAGTAATTACATTCCTGTGCTTTGTTTCTCAGAACTAGAACCAAAGCATGACTGTAGCTGGAGGACCTGGAGAAATTACCCACTTCACATTTATTAATAACTAGAGGCCTGTTGCATGATATTGTTATGCCCAGATTTCGTGATCCCAAGGACCACCAGGGAACCAAATCTGATGCAATTAGCAAGAGAGTCTCTTCCATGCTAGCATGGGCTCCATTCCACTCATGCCAACAGCATGGCGGAAAAGAGAGAGAATGTAACATCTCAGTGGGTTTTATACAAGGGGGGATATGACCCTGATTGGTTGGATTAGGGCTAGGGTCTGGCCACAAAATGGAGAATAGCTCCGCCCTGTCCCACAAGGAGGCAGGGTTCTAGCCTCACCCTTTCATTCCCCCCTTGTCTTATGTGCACGGAGTCAAACCATTGACTCATCCGACCAAGACCTTTAGTACCACAGATCCCATCAGTACTGTTCAGTTCCTCTCCTGCAGGCATCAAGTCTCCTCCTGGCCTGCGTGGAGCTCAGGCTAGGAATCAAATGGTATGGTCTAGGGTGATTACCTCTGCCTTTGATGATGGCAGTGCTGCATCCATGCAGCCACAAATGGGCTCTTCTGGTCCATCATCCGGAAGCAGGCCAGCAGGGCTGATGGCCAGTGTGACTCTGGACCCAGAGTCTGCTTATCTGCCTCCTTTACCAGCAATGCTGTGGTGGCCACTGCCCGGAGGCACGCTGGCCACCCTGCTGCCTCAGGGTCTAGCCTCTTAGGCAACAGGTCTCTTCCAGGGACCTAGAGTCTGAATGAGAATTCTTTTGGCAATGCTCCTTACCTCACTCACGTAAGGCTTCACTACGTCTGGCAAGGCTTATGGCAGGCGCTGAGTCTTGATCTTCAGTAGCTGCATTCCTCCAGCACGTGTTCTTTCCGAGGTCCACAGTCCTTTCTTGATGTCCAGTTTGGGTCCCATCGGCTCTGTCAGGACTGAATAGGCTGCCTCAGTGTCCACTAGGGAATTTCTAATTAACCTGTCAGGATATTCTCTCTACAACCTTTACAGAAATTTAACTCTTAAACCTTAAAATGCTACATTTTTCCTATAGCTACAGGCCTATCTGCATCTCTAAGCGCTGCCCTCCCCAGAACATCGGTGAAGGTTGTCCACACAGTAGCAGGGGTTAAATACAAATAATCAATAATCATTTTCACATTGTTTTAGCACAATTCTAAATAAATTACAAACAACTGAATGCATAAAATATAAAATGCAGGTACAAACCTAAATTCAAGCTTACAATGTGATTACAAATAAAGCAAAACAAATAAATTAAACCATTCACAAGAGGCATACTATACGTAGGTCTGTATAAAACAACCTGGATAGGGCTTAAGCATCACATAGATTATTGCTCTAATCTTATGTTCAGCATATTCTTATATATACCATCATGGAAAACTGGCCCATGTATCTGTCTCTTCAGATTTCTGACTTTAATCAAACTTTGCTTTGTTAAATAAAATCACAAATTTTAAATTCAGTTGGTAAATAAATCACCTGCTGTAAAATCCTTGAAAAGAGTTAATTATTTAAGAGAAAATACATTTTTTTCAAAAACAAGTTGCTATACTCTAAGCATTTAGTTATTACAATTATATAATTTGTCCCAATTCATTCTGAATCCTAAAACCTTCAGAGCTCGCAAGTCAAACATCCAGCAGCTCCCCATTAATAAACCTTTATAAAATCTAATAATTAATTTTAAATCACTTTTTGTGTGTGTGTGTGTGTGTGTGTGTGTGTGTGTGTGTTTCTGCCCTAGGAAACTGAGCAAAAGGCATTCAAAGCAAATGAGCATTCTTTAAAGATAGCTGCTGGCTAGAATTGGATTACCTGTTCTGGGTGGGAAGTGTGGTCCACCCCTTTCTCTATTAAAAATAAGGTGTAGCTTTAAAATCTCTTCATGGCAAGGGAACTTAAACTTTCAGAACTTTAAATAAATTTTTCAGGTAGCAAATCAAATACTTAGCATTTCCCAAATTAATAATAATTATACATATTAAAAGCAATTCTCTAGACTTCATGTGCTAGAAATCAATTATTGTCTTGCTAATGAAATAGGCTGGTCAACCTTGAAGCTCTGAAAGGTCAGAGCCAACCACTCCCTATCTAATTGAGACAATGGCAATTGTGGCAACTTTTACTTCCTGCTGGTTATTTGCCTCAGGGCAGGAATTTTAAAAGCTGTTTACAATGCCTTGGGAAACCAGCTTTAATTGATCTCTGTTTACTTCTACCATCTTTTAAGCTCATTTTTGTATCCAGAAAAGAGTTTAAGCAAGGCCCAAAACTATGCGCACTCGTTTTGAACAGGCCTTTTCACTTTACATGAGCACAGAAATTCGCCCATGAAACCTCCTTGGTCCGCATCAGCTCTAGTCCTTTGCTAGGCAGCTGCAGAGGCGAGGAGCCTCGCGGAACCATGGTCTGGAGGCGGGCAAGGACGCCCACCAAAGCATGGTTAATCCACCAGAAGGGCCGGGCTCACATCCAGAGCCGCTGCCTCCGCCCCCCTGGTGTCTGGGCCCCTGTGGGCCCGTGAGCCCCGCGGGAGACCTTCCCCCAGACCTGACACCGCCAGGGGGCCCGCGCCAACACGCCAGCCTCACACCCACTTTGCCGGCTCCATCCTGGGACACTGCGAGGCCCACAGGCTCCCAGTTTAGTTGCCAAGGGTCCCACACCCCTGCCGAGCTCTGCAGCCCCATTCGACATGGTGCCGCCTCACGCTGCTACCTGGGAAAAGTTCCAAACTTCTCCCGCATTTGAGACAGCCCACGCTGGTCTCCAGACTCAGGGAGCTCAGGTCATCTCCACTAACCTCCACAACACAGAAAATCACAACAACCAACAAAGGGGAACTCCCCCCATCAACATCTTCAGTGTTATACAAAGAACACAGGAACAGACGGGGGTGGGGCCCGACAAACAGCTTCCAACTCCCACCAAGTATGGCCTCACGCCGACCACCTTAGGAGGATCATAACGTCTTTTGACCAATCCGGCCCAGACCTTGAAGTGCGTCCACTAGGCCGTTTGGGCACTTCCCACAGGGATCCCTTCAGAACCAGATAACAAACACACAGACACACACACACTCACCAGGGCCAGTGAGGCTCTCCAGATCTGGGGTCCCTCGGGGTTTTGGGGATCCCGGGCGAACCCCATATGTTATGCCCAGATTTTGTGATCCCCAATGACCACCAGGGAACCAAATCCCATGCAATTAGCAAGAGAGTCTCTTCCATGCTAGCATGGGCTCCATTCCACTCATGCCAACAGCATGGCGGAAAAGAGAGAGAATGTAACATCTCAATGGATTTTATACAAGGGGGGATATGACCCTGATTGGTTGGGTTAGGGCTAGGGTCCGGCCACAAAATGGAGGATAGCTCCTTCCTGTCCCACAAGGAGGCAGGGTTCTAGCCTCACCTTTTCAATATTCGTGTAATAATAGGCCTTCCTTCCCCTGGCTTCACTCCCAGCTGCCCAGGAGCTGGCAAGACCCTGCTCCCAGGCCTCATAGGAGCTGGCATCCCGCTCCCAGGTAGCCCAGAGCTGGCAATTCCTTGCTTCTGTCTGGAGCACCACTGCAGTAACGCCCTCTACCCCCCCCCCCCGCCCCCTCATAGCAGGCTTAACACCTGCACATGCAAATTAATCTCCCTCTTTGTTGTGTTAATTTGCCTACTCACTCTGATTGGCTGGGGGCGTAATGGAGTGATGTTAATTTGCATGTTTCTCTTTTATTACTTAAAATACTGCCATATATGCCAGGACAAGGTTCTCAGGTTTGTCCCTCCCCACATCTGCCCCTGGTGGGGGAGACAGCTTGTTAGTATACTAACATATCAAAGTTGTGCTAAGGGAAGCTGTCTCTGTGTTGACATACTGGCAAGAGAATAATTTGTATTATAGCATTTCACTCTGAAGAGCACAGATATAAGTTCCAGGTGAAATAGAACTATCCTATACAACTTCAAAGAATGAAAACCCATGAGAAAGGTGGTGGGAGTCGGGAGTCTGCCAAGTACATGGACAAGCCTTTGATTGCAAAGCAGCCAGAAATAAACAGTAAGAAGTCTGCATGGACGTCTGCACAGTAAGTGTACTCCTGCTCAACTACCAGGACATCAAAGGTTCTTTCTGGACATGTTTTCTATCATATGGGCATAAACACAGGGTCACACTTAAACTGTGCAGTGCTTTAGGGTTTATGAAGCTCTTTCACATATTCATCTCATTTGAACATTATGACAACCCCAGGGGATAAGAATCTTAGGGATAATCCCACTGCATACAGATGGAGAAACAAGTTATCCAAGATGAAATGATTACTGAGTGGCAGTAGAATCAATATGGAGCCTGTCACCTCTTCCAAATTGTGCTAATTTCATTCTCCCATACTCTCTCTGATCTTGAGGGTTTAGTTAATTTGATTGCCCTAAGTTGTTAGTTAATAGAAAAGACATATCTCATATTCTTTTCTGCTCATACTTTGAGAAAATATTATTTAAGGAATGATTTGGTGCTTTGGGTTATAGCTCTCATTTCAATGTCAGAGACACAAAACCTGAATCGAAATCCCCAACTTAAAATGCAACCTCCAGCCCTGGGCAGTTTTCTCAGTGGTTAGAGTGTCCGGGAAGCAACCAATAACTATGTCTCTTTCACATCAATCTCTCTCTCTCTCTCTCTCTCTCTCTCTCTCTCTCTCTCTCTCATATCTCTCTGTCTCTCTGTCTCTCTCTGTCTCTCTCTGTCTCTCTCTCTTTCTATATATATATATATATATATATATATATATATATATATATATATGACATATATAAAGCTCTTTCGTGTGTGTGTGTCTGTGTGTGTGTGTATCTCCCCTCCTCTCTCCCTGCCCACACTGGACATTCTGCAGAAACTTTGAGGCCGTGGGAATAATCCTGTCACCTCCCATTCTACAGAACCAGGCACAAACATTTCTAAGTGGGAGACCTGAGGAAGATGAGCCTCCAGGACTATCAGAATGAACCCTCAGTTAAGCTAGAATTTCGGGCTCTACTGGACTTGCTGTGAAGCTGTCAGGACCGTGAGAAAAGCATCATTCATTCCATCCCAATACAGGCCTTTTTATTTGGGATGCAGATCCACAGTGACAGATAAGGATTAGGATCCTGGGCCACTCATCAGGTGATTGCAAGGCCAATAAAGAAAGACATGGCTATCCCATGAAAACACCTAAAGGGTTTTTTATCCCTGTTACGTGTGTGGCACTTCATTGCCTCAGTGATGGTTGGCAAGCCCCACAGAGCTTCTGGAAGCACTGTCAGCACCAAATGGTAGATGCCCTCCCCAAAGTCTGGGTGACAATTACAAGAATTGCCATGACTAACAGGACTCCCTCACAGCTGTTATCACCAACTAACTGTGCGGTCCGCCAGCCCCAGAACTGTAAACAAAGCAAGGCAAGAAGTAGAGCTAAAGAACCCCTCCACGTGTTCATTTGTTCTGGAGTTCAGGAGAGAAACCTGTGTGCATAATAGGAGCAGGTCCCATCTAGGTCTTGAACATGTGAGTCCAGAAACATGAGTTGTTATTCTAGCTCTCAGTGCTGGAAAGGACAATCAAATATAACTTGAAACTCTGCCTGTGAATAATTGATTTAATGGTGAAGTCTATAATTCCTTGAAATGTTTGCATCAGATTTCCCCTTGGAGCATTTGGAACATAAAGACTATGGAAGACAAAGGAAACTCTGAGCAAAGAGTCAGGGAATTCTCTGAATTTTGCTGTTTTCATTATCCTAGTATTTTTGTATGTATGGACATGCATATTGGCCATAGAATTTAATAGTGTTTTATGAAGAAGTTGTGAGTTATCTTTGAACCTCCTGGTGGTCTTTCTACATGTGTCTTTACTACCTTTTGTTTGTATCTTGAAAAAATGCCTCCTGGGTTTTTAAGCAGAATATAACTCTTCATTCATAATATAAAAACATTAAAAAACAAAAACCCAAAATTTCTCCCAGGTGGCCTTGTTTTTCACTGTTGAGAGCATTAGAGTCCAGTAACCACTGAAATAAGTCACTGGATTACTGAGGATGTGGGGTGTCCTTGGTAACTCTGGAGAACTTAACATCTGGAAGCAGGCCTCAGAAGTGCTGAACACTTGCTATGCAGGACCTCTGTGAGGCTCACCCCCTAACAGTCCAGCTCCAGTTACAGGAGACAACAGTCAGGCCATTTATGAGGACATTGATATAAATCCTCAAAAAACAGAATAGAATGCTTTGTGTTCAAAAATCAACATGCAAAAAAGCAGACCCACTATTAAGAAGAAAACACTCTCCCCTCCAATAGGCTGATTTTCAGGAAAGGTAGAAAATATCTGCTATAGATACAAAGAAGATTATAAATAGTTCCTGTATTACATAACAGGAGACCAAAGTAATAAGAGGTAATAACACAAAATCACAGTACAGGAAGAATCTAGGTTGAAAGCATAAATACCCTGAGATAAATGAAGACGTGAAGGGGATGAAATGAAAGGGCACATCCAGTGGCAGATGATATTAATGCATATTGATTGATAAAAGGGAGAGCCAATCTACAAGGAATAGGTATTCTGCTTAACAAAAGAGAGCAATAATGAAAACATACTAAAGAAAACTCCCAATTTGAGGAAAACACTTGAAATGGAAAACTGAGAGGGATCACACTAGCCAAGAAAGATAAATGAATAGAGAAGAATTCCAACACGATGTAATGAAATTTCACATTTTGAAGATTAAGAATGCAGACCGAGCCATGGCTGAGTAGCTTAGTTTATAAAGCATCATTGTCCCAATACACCAAGGGTGTGGGTTCAATCCCTGGTCAGGGCACATATAAGAATCAACCAATGAATGCATAGATATATAGAACAACAAGCCGATGTTTCTCGTTCTCTAAATAAATTAATAAAAAGAATTTTCAAGAATACATATTGAAATCACTCATTCAGAATAGAAAAGACACCATAGTTTCACTTCAGTAATCAAAAGGCTCCAAAGCAATGCTACCAGGACATAAGATAAAATGACCAGGCCACAAGCATTATATACCCAAGCCAAGATGAAAAAGAAAATTTCAGACAGGCTACCCAAGCATTTATTCTATTTAAAATGGCATACGTATTCTTATCCAAGTAAGGATAACTGAATTAAGTAGTAAGAACTGAATTTAGATATAGATAAATCATACCAAAAAAATAACATTGGCTTCCCTTCCCCCTTCCCCTCATCCTCCTCGCTGCTTTAAGCTTGCCATGCTGGCCACCACACACTCTTCAAAACTAGTAGCCAGGGCCCCTAAAGCGGAGAGAGTCACGTCTTCCTGCTCCCAGCCAGGAGGAAGAAAACTAAATCTGCCAAGATGAAGCAAAGTAAGAAACCCTACACCTTGGTCCTCACACACACAGGGCAGGCGGAGGAGCCGAAGCAGTTCCTGCCCTCAGGTTTGGCAGTGAAGGAACTGAATTGAACCAAACTGTATTAAAATTTTAAAAATTAAATTCCGTATGAAAATCTAAAGCTCATAAATATTACTCCTATAATAAAATACATAAAAATTCAAAACTATGAGAATTAATTATGTAAAAAGTGGTGTGATTTATAACCCAAGATTAAAAAGTAATATGAAATTAAAATAATGAAAGAACTACAGTCCTAGTATTTCCATAACGAGACATTTCAATTAGGCCAAACATTTATAGAGGAAAAACTAACGTTTTAATTATTAGGTTACTACAGATTTATGGTAATTTAGAGCAAATATCTATCTTCCAATGCTTTATAATAAAAGCAAATAAAGTTTTCTAGCAAGATAGTAGTAAGCAATTTTTAAATGACAGTAATAAAATAAATTATTACTAGGTTGAGAAAATTCAGACACTGGGTAATTAAAATTGGCTTTAAAATGAAAGTTGAAAATTGGTTGCATACAAAGGAACATTCAGAATGATACAGGACTGCCCTAACTGGTTTGGCTCAGTGTATAGAGCATCAGCCTGCAGAATGAAAGTTCGTAGGCTGGATTCCGGTCAAGGGCACGTAACTTGGTTGCAGGCACATTCCCAGTAGAGTGTGCAGGAGGCAGCTAATCTATGTTTCTTTCTCATCAATGTTTCTAACTTTCTATCCCTCTCTCTTCCTCTCTGTAAAAAAAAAAAAAATCAATTCTATATATATTTAAATGATACGGGACAGTTTTTCATTAACAGATGAAAGAGTATATTCAAGCAAACATAAATATATTGTTATCAAGGTGATGTTAAAGCAAAAAAGTTGAAGCCAGGATAAAAGTGCTGTTTATATTGATAAAGTCAGAATTAATAGTATACCAGTAATGAAATTTTAAGGAAGAGGAAATAAATAGAAATACAAGTGAAAGTAAATTTTCAAAATAACATCAGCTCATGGTAAGTAATATAGGTAATTATATATAGAATATCAGGATATTTGAATAATATAGTATATCAAATTATTTTACTTGCAGAGAACATTTATGAAAATATTCATGCGTCATCCACAAAATGATTATTTGAGATCCCATAACGTATATTTAAAGACTTATCCTCAAATAGTTTATCCATATTCTCATATCACAAGCAATAAAGATCTATGTTAGCTTTTTGTTGTTGTTAATTCTCACCCAAGGATACTCTTTCTATTGATTTTTAGAGAGCGTGGATGGGAAGGAAAGAGAGAGGGGAGGAGGGAAGACCAGAATGTAAACTGAGGCGAGGAAGGAAGCTGCAGGGCAGGTCAAGGACAACAACCTGTGCTGTCACTCGGGGGACACTCAGGAGCACTCAGTGCTGGGTTTAATGCTGCAATGCCACCGTTTTGTGATTCTTAATAACTTTACCTTAATACTTGGGTTTGTAAGTGAAGTTTATGGGGACAATGAAGCATGCGCATGAGCAGAGGGGATTCGCACAATGTGAGTACCTGCCCTTCCCTTCACAGACAGCACTTGGGGAGCCCCATGGCACAGAATTCATGTGGATCCATTATGGTGAGAGTTCAGTGAGGCTCAACATGAGTACAAGGTTGCTCTGTCTACCACTAAGTAAGTGGGGTTGCTGACAGCCCTGAGAGGCTGCGTGCTTTTCATTTGAACCAGTTGCCTTTTGGGGACCCTGAAAACAAATGTATGCATGTGGCTCAGGGATAGTAATAGGGATGGGAGTGAGAGAACACTGAGGACCGTCCCCATGAAAATGAAAACATTGAAAGTCCTAAGCTGATGACTTACAGCCCAATGAGCCTCCTCAAATAGCAGCACGTTAGTCCAAGAGAGATTCTGGCAGACACTCCTCCTTGCAGACAATATAACCAAGTGCAGCCTGAAATCTGGGACCAGACTTCTGTGTGGGGATGTACCTCAACTGAGAAGTCGTGGGGTTCTGTGGGGATCACACTCTGCCACACACCAACTTGGCCACCTCCATGGCAGCCTGAAATGTCCTGAGGAGAGTTTTATTACAGAACTTAGGGGTTGGATATATGTAAAATATGTGAGATGTATTCCTGGGGGTATGTGTGTGTGTGTGTGTGATATTTTAGAGTATATTATTCATTTATAACTTACCTAAAAAAATTTCTATTTAACATTCACAAAACTAAAGAAGTTTAAATGACCTTTTAGTTCTGTACCTGGGTTTGTGTGAGTTGGATTTGAGGATATGCAGTATATGATCCTCAGTGTAAATGTCTGGGCACAAGAAAACTTTCCAGGGATTATTTCAGACTTGCAAGGTAGTGGACCCGGTGAGACCAAAGTCAAGGTCTTCAAACATTAAAGAGGGACCCAGCTAATATCTGGGTTACAGGTGAAACAAGCAGAGCATTCATTAAGGTGAATATATGCTATGTTAAAGGGCAAATTGGAAAACAGGAGAGTAGGGGAGCAGGACCGAGAGGCCCAAGAGAGGTGGAGGGGATGTGCTGGGCTGGTTGGAGGGAGGGGCTGTGGACACACCCTCTTGAAGCTGTACCTGCGCCCACTCACAGAAACCCTTTCACTCCACAATGCTCTGTGATGCAGGCCTGGCTATAAATTCAGGAGCCTGAGCTCTCAGAGCTCAGTTGCTTCGAGCGGCGTTGCGATTTGGAAAATGGATCTCAGTCTATTTCTAAATAGCCTACTAGAGTTTTCTCTGAGCTTCGGCTCAGAATATTTATGTGACAATCTCAGCATAATTTCCATCTTAGTGTTGAGCTTATTCGTCTACTTCTTCATTTACTCTGTGGGAATTCCATCAACCCACAGAGCCAACTTCCGGAAACATGAACATACACAAAAGGTAAGGAACCCTGAGTGAGAGTTTAATGGAGCCCCAATAGAGTTCTTCATTGTTGTTGTCATTTGGATTCCCAGATTTCTAAATGAGTTTGATTTGAGTCAGAGAGACACCAATGTTGGGACGTTTGAGGAGAGAATAGAACATCACTCTTCTCCGGGAAGAGACCAGGCAGGGCTAGGGGTTCAGGGAGGTCTCAAGCTTCTATATGAAGCTCACAGACCATCTGGGTGTGGTGACATGTTTCTGGCTCCCAACACAGTGATTCCTTCATCCTGGATCCAAAACGATCTATATAGAACATCAGAGTTAACCAGCACTTCATCCAGCACTTCATACTGTCCTGTCAGGCATCATTTGGCCAAACCTTTGTGTTGGGCGGATAAGCAGAGCAGTGCTGAGCCTCTGAGAGTCTCTGAGTGAGCAGAGGCTGCAGCCTGAGCATATTAAGTTACTGGGTCCTATCTGAGGGGACAGAGATGGAAGGTAGGCCTCAGATTATGTGCTGACCTTGAGCACAGGAGGACCTCTGAGAAAACCAAGCGCGGACTCCATAAACACAGTCCTTCTTTGAGTTTTTCAAAGAGAAAAAGTTAAAAACATTTTAGGCCTAATAAGTTTGGCTTAGTGGATAGAGCATTGCCATGTGGACTGAAAGGTCCCAGATTTGATTCCGGTCAAGGTCATATACCTTGTTTGCAGGCACATCCCTAGTAGGGAGTGCGCGCAGGAGGCAGCTGATCAGTGTTTCTAGTTCTCTATCTCACTTCCTCTCTGTAAAAAAAATCAGTAAAATATATTTTAAAAATAAATTTTAAAACTTTAAAAAAATGGTAAAAAGGGGCACCACATTCTCTTAGTGAAAATGTATTTGGTTGGCTCAGAGAGACATTATTCTTAGACAGTATATGTCTAAGTTTCCTAGGAAGAGGAGAAGAGAAATGAGTCCTGATTGCCCCTTGTTTCCTTTTTATTCTCAGCGTCATTGCAGAGCCAAGAGGAGAAGGAAAGGTGGGACACGGGAAGGTAAGGTTCTGCCCTATTCCACCTGAGCTCCCCAATGGGGGACCCTTCCTCTCTCCTTTCCACAAGGTATCAGGTCCCTGATCTCTGTCAGTTGGTAGATACAGCCCCTGTCAGGAGACAGAGCCCTCAGAGGAGAGGCTCCTGGAAAGACAAAACCTGAGATACTGCTCAGATTCCCTGCTCTGCTGTCCCTGGGTAAGAAGCGGTGAGGGCCATGGGCCCTGGGTATTGCGCAACAGACACTGAGAATCAGAGCTTGTGACTCCTGACTTTGAGAAAGTGCTTGTGCTTCAGGATGATCACATTCTTCTTTGTTGCGACCATTGGCCCCTCTGCATCACAGCGTGGTTTTGAGCATCAAATTCAATAATGTGTATAACATTTTATCAATTTTATCAGTTTTATCAATTAAACAACACACATGGGGACCTTATTCATATTATCAATGACCATTGGGCTTCATTTACTAATTCTTGAGGGTTTCAGTCTGTTATCCCAATAGTCTTCATAAAGGGACTCCTGTGTAATGCCTATGTGTCTACCTTCATTTCATGTAATTCATTCTACTTGTTCCCAGGTGTGAGACATCATCACTGCAAGAAGGAGGAAAGGGAGCTGATTGATTTCCTGAAAAGGTGACTAGTCTGGCCCCATTTTTCCTGGTCTGTCTCTAGCATGTTCTGTTCAATTCCAGGGATTCAGTGGAGCCTTCCCTAGTCATGGGAGGGGTTGCCATAGGAATGAGATTGTGAGTGAATGCTTGGGATGAGTGCAAATTGAGTGCATTATGAAGTCATGGATGTGGAGTAATATGAAGGGGAAGCAGGCTTCAGGTGGCCCCACCCTCACCAGGCCCTCCTTTCATTGTTCTAGTCCTAGCTGCATCTCTTTACCTCCTGTCTCCTGCAGCCCCCTGGAACAGAATTATGATACCACTCGCTGTCATCAACTTTTATGCCCAGACCCCTCCCGTAAGGTCTGTAATAATGCAACTACCGAAATCAATCAGCTTTTCTCAAAGGCTATGGACGTTTCTACTCCATCTGTGTCCCTTGTGGCTTCAACAGCTCCTGTGAAAGCTCCTTTGACTGAGCCACCATCCAGTCAGTCATCTGCTTTCACAGGAGCCTCTCCAGGAGAACTCATACCAACTCCTCTGCCTGAGCCTTCCCCACCACCACCCTCAGAGCTCCCCTTAAAGGCAATGACCACCTTGGGTAATTTTCTCTCACCCTCACCACCGGGTGAGACTCGGTCTCCAGAGCCAGTGCACCATTCTTCAGCCCGACCCAAAGATTTGTTCTCTTCGACCTTGACGCAATATGAGTTCCATCAAGGGTTTCTTGCCCTGCGTTCTACAAAGATCTCTTTTGGGGCAGACTCTGAAGCCAAATTTATAGATTCTAGACACCTCTTATTTCTGAGCCCCGATGAGCAGGACTCGGCCCAGAACTACTTAAATCCTAAGATTTGGGAGGACCGTTTAAAACAAAAACTTGCCCAGCTTTTCTGGGGCCTCCCATCTTTGCACAGCGAGTCCTTGTCCTCTGCTGTCCATGTGTCCGGTGATTATCAAATCTTCTTCAATAGCATCTCAACTACCTTCTCAGGCCAAAAATCTACAGGAATTCCTTATTTCCTACCTCCATCCTTGCCTGAGGTCCAACCTCAACCCTTGCCTCAAACCCTGCCTCAGTCCCAGGACTTACATCTCCCTCAGAACCAACCCCAGGCCCACCTTCAGTCCCCACTCCCAATCTTGCCATCCAGTCCCATTACCCAGGATAAGGTCTGTGAAGTGTCTTTCCACAAACCCAAGAATGAATCCCAATGTCTCACTTCATCTGAAATGGAACACCAGGAATGCAATATGTTGCAGAAGGAACTGGGAAATTTGTGTGGCTTAACATCTGTGATGCAAAGTTCTAAGGCCCATGTTGCAATCTCCATCGATCCTGTCGAGTTTCCCCTGAGCAGGGAATTTAGAGAGAAATTTGAGAGTCACCTTAGAGTAAGGCTCATTCAACACCACAAGGGCCAGCCCTGGAAGACCCAGGGGTCTCTGTCAGGGATGAGGCCTCCTAACAATTGCTCAGGCATACTTCAGTCAAAGAGCAGTTCTGGCCTCTCCTGGGCACCTATAGATAAGGACCAAATCAGTGAAAATCCAAATGTTGGATTGAGCCAACCAGGAAGCTCCTATGACAGGAGCTCCGAAATGTTTCAACTAGAGGAGAATGAAGGGAAGGATGAGGTACACAGCCAGGATAATGATCCAAAAGTCCATCTGTTGAGTGATTCAAAGACCTCTTCCCATAAGGATGTGGCAAGTGGCTCTGACATGAGCCTGTCAAGACAAAAATCGGTGCTTTCAGGCCTTAGTTTAACTCAAAGACAACTGGAAAATATCCAGAGAGTATATGTGAGCAGAAAGGTTGAGAAAATGCTGCTTGGGACTGTGCACAGTTCACAGCATTCTATCAATGAGATTTCTTCTATAGAATCCCACACCAAATTAGAGCAAAGAAGTTTGCCATCATCGGTGGGTGGGCTCTACCACCTGGACACATCCCAGGAGCTCCCCTTGGTTGAGTGTGCTGCAGAGCAGATACAGAAACCTCACATTCCCAAGTTTCAGATGGGGAGGTCAGGCCTTCCCACCAAAGTCCTTGAATCCAAAGAGCACTTCAAATTTAAAGGGACTTCATCCTACTCTTCTATCAATCCCAACTCTTCTTCATCAACCAAACTGATTTATGAGGCGAACACCAAATCTGGGGCCTCAAAAGATACTCAATCCTATTCTTTCATCAATCCCGATCTTTCTTCCTCAGCCAAACTGTTTTCCAAGGTAAACCCTAAATTGGGGACCTTTATGCCCCTGAGAGAAAGTTCTGAATCTCTTCTTGGGGCCCAAATGGGAAGAGAAAATGCAGCTGACCACCTGAATATTCCTGTCCCTGCTACCTCACTGGTGGGCAAGAAAGAACACAAGCCCACTGATATCCAGCGCATACTCTCAGAGGAAATCCAGAAAATTTTGAAGGCCAAACTGCCTGTTGCAAACACAACCAGTGGCAGGAAAAGTAAGGGAATTTCTCTGGTAGCCAACATTCAACCCCCAAAGGTGCCCACAAGGCAAGCAGGTACCCCACTGACTACTACTACTAGCAGTGTGACTTCTAATGACAAAGCAGAAATACAACAGGGCGAAGACAGGGAGGAATCAGAGCCTGCCTTCATATCTAGCGTGCCCAGGGAGATGGTCGGGGCTCAGGGGCTAAGTGCTCTTCAGCCCAAAACTAGTGGCGCCATGACAACCAGCGAGCCAGGACCCTCCCAAAGAATAAACAAAGAAACTACTGCTGTGGCATTTCAAAACCCACCATCTAAGTCATTGGTTCCAGCTGCTGACTTAGCAGACTTTGCCACACAATTAATGACTGAGCTAAAACTGAAGTTGGAGAAGAGGTGTAGTCAGGCCCCAGGCCAACCCACAGAGGTGTCCCATGACTCAGACAGCTCGAATTACAAAACTTCCCTGACACTTGCAAAGGGCGGGCCCAGTGAGGTCATGCAAGCTCCCCAGGTGATGTGTGTCCATTCAGAGCAAGGCAGAGTCAGGATGGAGCAGCCACAGCAACCATGGCTTCCTAAGCACCTGTTAAGGTCCTGCCGGGATCAGAATGTCCCTCCAGATGTAAAGAAAGATATAGTGCACCCTCCCCGAAAGCCTACAGACCCCAGTGATAAAGACCTTGGTGCAGGAGATGCAAGGGCGACGATTTCCCAACCTGGAGGGAAGAGATTTCACCCTCAGGACACAGCTGTAGAGGAGATGTTTGGGAGTGATTCCCTTAAGGAAGAGGCTCTATCCAATAGCCTCTTCATAAATAAAATGAAGAGGTTTTTTAGAAGGCTTCAGCCTACAATTAACAACCAAATGAAAGAAATCCACCAGGAAGGGGGAAGCCCCATGTGTTCTGCACAGAGCAGAGGCCCCGGTAAAAGCACAGTTGCCTCAACAGAAAATATGCAAGACCAAAGAGTCATTTCAGACATGGGAAAGTGCCCAGAAGAGAAACTGGGGCATCAACACGTAGGAGCTACCACCTGCCCTCAAGAGCCCCTTCCCCCTGCATCGCAGTCTGGGAAACCTGTGCAGAAGGGAGCAGCGCAGGCCCAGGCAGAGCCAGGCCAGGGGCAACCTTTCCACCGCACAACTCCCTCCTATGCCATGTCAGGCCGCCACGCAGCTATCTTGGCTTGCCAGGGCTCTACCTGTAATAGGCATACCAGAAAAGAGGACAAACACCCCCAAAACGTCATGGCACTAAAGCCTCAGCAAATGTATCAAAAGGACCCCCAATCTGTGTCCCTCAAGGGGACTGTGCCCCATCCAAGCCCCAGCTGCAGGCCTCGAGTGGCCAAGGGGCGTCCTGCTGTTCCCGCCACTGCTGGAAGCACTGAGCGCAGAGATCCACCACCAAGATTCAGACACACAATGCTCCTCCAGAATTTCCAGCGGGATACATTTGCCGCCCCCAAATAATTCCTCCCTCGAGGGGAATATTGGCTTGCCTAATAAATGTGTCAATCACAATAGTGATGTCTTCTCTGTGTCCTGTGTTGGGGGCATGGGTTTAGGGGTTCTCAAGGCTTTTGCTTAGGGAAAGAAAGAAGTTCAGCTCCTACTGATTGCTTCCTTTGGCTTCCAAAAGTGAAGATTGCCTGGATCTGTTGCCGAGAAACAGTTATCATGTGTCCTCCCCCAAAGCCCACTTCCTGGCTGATGAGGTCTGCGGAGATGGGCTCTGCCTCCCACCTCATAGCTTCACCTTAATGGACATGGATAGCAGCCCACACCTTCCCCCTCAGGGAATGCTTTATGTCCTTTAAGGCAGTAGCGAGCATAGGCCTTCCTATTCTGAAGATCAAGGATGGGCATATTTTTTTCAGAAAGTGTCAGTGAAGAGGAGCCAGTGGCTTAATCATTATTTAGAAGTCAGTGATCAGAGGATCCTACAGGTGAATGAACCCTAAATGGGAGGGTTTTTGTGTTTTTTTTGGAGGGAGGGGAGTATTGTTTTTCTCCTGCCAAATCTGCACACACATCCGCCCTCATTATAGTGGCCTGGAGGGAAGGCAAGTCCACTTGTACAGGTTGAAACACAAATATGGAATGAGCGTCCTCATGAGAACTTCAGGTAGCTTTACCAGTAAGCCTTGTGAATCCTGAGTGGAAAGAGAAAAAGCAAAATATAACTACAAACAACAGAGTCCTTCTCACTATCACACTAGTATCTTCTTGTCCAGAGTTATGCCATTGGCTTAACAATGTCTGAAGCTAGAGGTCCGAGAAAAATGCAGACCAAAGAGGAGCTGAAGGTGGAATGGAGCCCAAGGCAGGGAACGTGAAGTGCTGAGCAGGCAGTAGAGGGCTCTACCATCCACTTGGACAAGCAACCAATAACGAAGCCTCCCAGTTCCTCTACCATCTCATCTTAGGGTCCTTTACTTCCACTCCAGTGCAGTTACTGCCACACTGTAGACCTTATTACCAGGAATGTTTCTGCCTCTGGAATAATATAGTCTGATCTTTTACCCTTTGGCCTCATCCCCTATCCTTCCATCATAGATGCCCATTGTTAATAGACTTGATGGTCTATCTAGTGACTAACATTTTAAAAGCTCCGTGACAATGGGCTCCTTCTAGCCCAGTTGAATCCTTCCTGTCTGGTGAAATTTCAACTCCGTGTTTTTCCAGAAATGTCTTTCTATAAGTAATGATCACTACTGGATTAATAGTAAATCTCACAATGGATTCTACTGGTGCCATGAACTGTCTGGAAATCATTCATTCCTTCCACAAATAATGATACCATGCTTACTCACATGTGAACAAAAATATGGAGCTTAGTTCCATGTTTCCTTTGTCCATTTTCTCCCCAAAGCTCCTCAAATCCATGGCAAATCTCACTTTCCTCAAACGGAGGCCATCTCCACTTGCTCAACAGATGTGCTGGACACAGAGGAGCAAGAAGCCATGAGATGGGGACTTTTCAAGAAAACACTCAAAAACAACACTATGTGCTTTTAAATTTTTAGAAGAAATTTTCCTGTTATGCATGAAAATGACTTAAATGCAGATTAGATACACTTCTTTCTTTTTAAAAATGCCATTAAAAGTCAAATATTAGATTAAAAAATGCTCAATATCACTAGCCATCAGAAAAAAATGCAAATCACAAGCACTTTGAGATAGCAACAGACACACACACAAAGGCTAGAATTACACAGTCAAGTAAGTCTCGCTGAGAATGTGGAGAAGGTGGAATCCTCACACATAGCCGGTGGGAATGAAAAGTGGTGCAGCCACTTTGGCAAATAGTCTGGCCCTTCCTCAAAATGTCAGAGAGTTTCCATATGACCCAGCAACTCCACCTCTAAGTATACACTCATGCGAAATGAAAACACATGTCCACCCCAAACTTGTAAACAAATGCTCACAGCAGTAGTATTCAGTATTCATAATACTCAAAAGGTGGAAACAGCCCAAATGTCCATCAACTGATGAATAATGGTTAAAAAAAAAAAAAAGCGGCGCATCAATAAAATATTAAACTTTAAAAAAAATATATTTTGGCAATAAAATATTAATACATGCTATAACACGGATGAGCCCTGAAAGCATTATGTTAAGTGAATAAAGCCAGTCACATGTGATTCCATTCATATGGAATGTTCAAAACAGACAAAACTAGAGAAATAGAAAATACATTAGTGGTTACTCAGGGCTGGGGTGGGGGAAGAAAGGGGAGGAGAGAGATGATAACTAAAGAAAAGTTTTCGTTCTGAAGTCATGAAAATTTTAAAATTTACTGTGGGGATGTACATATCTGAAAATACTAAAATTATAAAAGCATACACTTTAAATGGGCAAATTGTACGGTATGTAAACTATTCTATATAATAAAAGCCTAATATGCAAATTAACTGAATGGTCAAACAACTGGTCGCTATAACACACACTGACCACCAGGAGGCAGACACTCAATGCAGGAGCTGTCCCTGGTCGAGGGCAGCTCCTGCATTGAGCATCTGCCCCCTGAGAAGGAAGCGACCAGCAGCAGCAGAGGCAGCAATCAGGGGATGGGCCAGCCAGCATGTGGCGATAGGCTGCCAGCAAAGGTGGGTGCCAGTGTGTGTGGGGGTGCCCATTGATCACCCCACCTGCTGGTCACCCCCACAGATGTCCCTGATTGCCAGCCAGGCCTAGGGTCCCTACCCATGCATGAATTTTGTGCATTGGGTCTCTAGTATTTAAATAACCAAGGATTTAAAAAAGAGTAAGTACTTGCGAAGAACAAGTAGGGGAAAGGTAAGACAAAAGATGTCAACCCATTTCCAGGAGATGGGAATACAGGTGAGGAGTGGTAAGTGACTAGCAGAGCAGGTAAAGTGCTAGCAAACCCATCACAGCACAAAACCCCAGGGAGACGAATGACCTGGGGGCACCAGACAAGAAACGAGGAGTTCCATCTGGTAAACATCTTGAATTTTTGTTATTGTATTGTTTCTGTTTTATTTTCTGTATATTTTAAAAGAAATATTCTATTCTTTGGTGGGGACATGACCTTCTCCAGTAACTTTTAAAATTCTTTTGAGAAATTAGCATGCTTCATATGTGCAGTGGGTGCCAGGTTTCTTGTCTGGGACAGAAACAGATCATTGTTTTAAAGTTGGCATTGTACACTTCTTGGGTCTGGGTATGGTGATAGTAGGTGAGAGCTATAGAAGTTAAAGCGAGAAATCTAAAAGGTCAGGTAAAATTCAGGAAAACAATGGCCCATTTTAAAAAAATGTATGTATCCTATATAATAAACCGCTAAAATACAAACCTAATGAATGGTGGAACAACTGGTTGCTATGACACACATTGACCACCAGGGGCAGATGCTCAACGCAGGAGCTACCCCCTTGTGGTCAGTGTGCTCCCAGCGGGGGATCACCACTCAGCCAGTAAGTAGCCAGGCTCAAGGCTGGCAAGCATGATGGAGGGAGTCTCTCCTGCCTCCATGGCAGTCGGACATCCCCTGAGGGTTCCCAGACTACAAGAAGGTGCAGGCTGGGCTGAGGGAGCCTCACTCTCCAGTGCGTGAGGCCAATGCTCTATCATGCACTGGGCCTCTAGTTTGTAAATAATTAAACTGTGGAAGAGCCAAAACTGGTTTGGCTCAGTGGATAGAGCATTGGCCTTTGGACTGAAAGGTCCCAGGTTCAGTTCCGGTTGGGGGCATGTGCCTTGGTTGCAGGCACATCCCCAGTGCGGGGTGTGTGGGAGGCAGCTGATCAGTGTTTCTCTCTTATCGATGTTTCTGGCTCTCTATATCTCTCTCTTCCTCTCTGTCAAAAATCAATAAAAATTTTAAATAAACAAACAAACCAACAAACTGTGGAAAAGTTGCATGCATGGTAAAACCAGAAACCCTTTATCCAGATTTATCCACTAATATTTTGACACATTTGTGATTTACCTCCTGTCTCTGTTTTTGTCTGCTCCCCAACCACCACCGCCTCTCACTATATATATATATTTCATTACATATATGAAAAATATGCATGCATTCCTGAACTTCCTCTTTCAATATTTCATTGTATAGTGTTAAAGAAAAAGATTCTCTTACATATGGTACAGCAATTGAGTAATTTAACATTTGGCATAAAACTTTAACTTAATCTCCCATTCATAGGCTATTTTTGTCAATTTATCAAGTAAGGCCCTTTGTGGCTTTTTTTTTTTTGAAACCTCCATTGGGGGATTCAGTCTAGAAGCACACACTGCATTGAGTTGTCATGCATCTTCAGTCTCTCTGAATCATTTTATTAGTCTTTCCTTTTGATGACAAGGCCATTATTTAAAATATTTTCAATTGATTTTAGAAAGGGAGAAGGGACGAGAGAGAGAAACATCAAGAGAAAAATATGGATGCATTGCTTCCTACATGCCCCCTGACCTGGAATTGAACCAGCAACCTCTGGTGCACGGGACTATGCTCAAACAACTGAGCCACACCTGCCAAGGCAACAAGACCATATTTGAAGAACATATTCAATGTGCCATTGTTATAATGCCTTCTCACTTAGGAAAAAAGTTGGTGTATTTTATCTTGCTCAGATCTTGAAGGACGTTTTTACGACTCTGAGCCCTAGGACCTTAGGGACAATAGGGACCAGTCTTGCTATAAGAACATGATCCCAGAAGTACAAAGATAAGTGGAGGGATTTTTCTGAAGAGACACCTCCAGCAGTCACCGGAGGATGCGGGGGAGGTGGGGCTACGAGTGCCCCTTGCTTTTGGATGGAGACCATGGTGAGGCTGTGGATGCAGGAGAAGACACACAAAGCATGGAGCTGTCATTGCTGGTGAACATCCTCAGTGGGAGGAAGAGGATGGAGGACGGAGGCCAAGCCTGATTCCTCAGACTCGGAGAGGGCATGCAGGCAAGAAAGGTAAGGAAATGGCTTCATTTCAGCAGATTATGAACTAAATGGGGAAGTTGTAGTGGTTGTGACTATTCAAAGATTACCTGGCATGGGGAGAGGAAATGAATACATATACAATCTCAACAAAAACTACATTATTAATAAAAACTATAGAAATGCCCATAGGGACTTTAGTAAGTAATTAGTAGATTTTGGAAAACAATCATTTATGTTTCATAGAAGTAAACATCCATGTGAGTAAAATAACACACACAAAAACAACAATAAAAAACACACAACCCAAGATGTACTGCTAAAAATAATCATGATTGTTCTCATTAGAAATTATCCTAAAAAGAAGCCTACTCCTTGATCAAAATGTGTTTGGTCCTGTGTTGTGACTAGCATAATGGGTATTTAAAATAAAGAATTAAAAATGCTGTGGATAGAGAAGGAATTTGGCAGAAGAAAGGGAGATCAGCAGGGCTAGCTACGTATGGGCTAAGGGGACTGGATTTGAGAATTTAGGGGCTATCTAGGCTATTAGGGTCTTATAACCTTAAAGGGATCTTGCCTGTGAAAAGATTACTGAAGAATTTAGAGATGTTTGCTATTGGTGCATGGTGTGCCATGGTCTCATCTCCCTCTGTCATGCTTTCTGTTCGTTGGTACAGTACGATCTGCTCCCCTATGCTTTTTTAAAATTTCACTTTTCAAACTGAGGTCATCTCCACTCGTAGATGGTTTTTATTATTTTAATGACATTACTATTTCTTTAAACTTATATATCCTTTTTCCTTTGATATTTCTATTCCTTTAATTGCATTAGATTAATATTTTTCTTTCAATAGAATTATTTTATTTAGTAAAATAAACTTTTTTAAATACTAGGAGCCAAATAGGTCAGGTTTATTTTCATAGTCGATTTCTATATGGGCATTCCTTGAAAATGTGATCTGTTTAGTAGTTCTTGGTTAGAGCCTCCTACTACCAAACATATGCCAAGATTTAGAAGAAACCATTATTAAACCTCTCACCTGGCTTCCACTGCATAACACAGCTCAAGTGTCTTTGGTAGCATTACCCTGACCTCCTTGTCATTAGCTTCATGGTTCATAAACAAGACATTCCTCAATATCATCTCATTTTCCATTTATCATTTCTATGCCTGAATAAATAACATGTAAGTCAAAAATAGAAACATTTAAAAGGCAGTCATGGTTAAAATGAGAAAATATATTTGAATATCAAGTCTTCAGAGGTGTAACAAAGTAAACTTTTAAAAAATAAGAACGGAGAAGATGGAAATAATTAATGACCTAAATAACATACTTTAATAGAATTAATAAGTGAAACTACTCTTCATTTTATTCTTAATAATCTATAAAGTAACTGTTGTTAAAGGTGTAGTTAGAAATTTCTAATAATAATATGTTAGATCTTTAGGTATTGACTTGGAAATATGTACTTGAAATATATTCAAGTGAAAAAAATTTCAAACTAATGAGTTTAGATAGTATAACTTCTTAAAAAAAAAACCCTAGAAAAAATAGTTCTCCCTCTGTATTTTAAAATAGGTGAAACACACATACATACCACATGCCACATGCGGTCTACAAAATAAAACCAGGAGAGGGTGTGTATTAACCAAGATCCAAGGCTAATATAAAAATACATATATCACAGTGTCTTTTAATCCTTTAGGGCTACTTTAACAAAAATACCATAAACTGGGTGGCTTATCCTATATAATAAAAGGCTAATATGCAAAATGTCCCCTCTACCAGGAGTTCAACTAGGGGGCAGGGGTGGCCCACCAACTGTATGTAACCCCTCTCCCTGACCAGCCCTGCCCCTGACTGCCCTCTCCTACCCCAATATGAGGGGTGGGGGAAACCTGCCAGCCAACCTCCCGCATCCCCTCCCTGGCTGTGCACGAATTAGTGCACCAGGCCTCTAGTAATCAATAAACATTTATTTCCCTATGTTCTGCAGACTTGGAAGTCCAAGATAAGGGTACCAGCAAATCCAGGATCTGGAGAGGGCAAGACATGGCTTCCTCTTTGATGTTTTTCTTTTCACCATAACCTCACAAGTTGAAGAAGCAAGAGAACTCTCTTGGCCTCTTTTATAAGGGTGCTATTCCCATTCATGATTATCACTAATAACCTCCAAAAGCCCCTATCTCCTAATACCATCACCTTGGGGAATAGGACTTGAACTGAGGAGTTGGGGGAAGGGAGCACAAACATTCAGAACATAGCAGTCTTTACATTTGACATTAAGTATTGAAGGTGTAATTGTTTGGGGGTGAGAGGTTGGTCACAAATTGAGCTTTAGATATCTAACAATCAATGTAACAAGAAAAACCTGGACAGTTCCCAGTTTCCAGTGTTTGCAGGTTAAAAGAGCATATTGACCACTCAAAGGAAGCACACATATCCCTGCCAAGACCAGAAAGGAATTTTCTCTGAGGGGTTTACCCTAAGGTGGAAACTCTGTAATATTCTTGAACAATGTCCTCAATTATTTCCTTTCAACTGACATAGCTATGAGTCTCATAGGTCTATTTTTTATAAAGCTGCTTAATGTAGGCCAATAGTATCCTGATAGGCAAATTCAGAAAAAGCAATTATCTTTATTTCACAGAAGAGCTTATATAAGTTGGTAAGAAAATATAGTGTAAGTATAGTTAGCCATATTTTATTCTCTGGGGAGTTTTGAAGATCCATGACCTAAATGAAATCTTTATAATTACTATTTTCCTTAAAACACCCTATAATTAAAAGTGCATCTTTTGGTTTAAGTACATTATGTATAGAATTACTAAATAAAGTCTAAGAGGCAACATTAAAGTGAATTTTAAATAAGAACTTCATTATAAAGCAGTAGAGTAGGATGATTCTAAAATAGTGTTATCTGGCATAAGTACTTGAGAATTTAAAGTAAAATAATATAAAATCTATTTCATTATGTCCCAAAATATTCCTTCTTTCCTCTATCACAGCAATAATATTTCTAGAGAAGGGGCAATCTAAGATTTGTTATGCTCTTAACAGGTACCTAAAAATATGGATAGACTATTTCTTTCTAAAATGTTTAATACCTATATAAGACAAGTATCATCCTTATTTTAAGCGATGGCAACTACAGGTCCCAGTAATTCATCTAAGTGACATGAGTGCTACATGGCAAGCTCTGGTTCAACACAAGGTCTAAGGCTCCAAAATATGTGCTCTTTCCAGTATGCTGTGCAGCCCAGGAGCAGCCTGCTTTCTGCTGATTCTACTGTTCACTGGTTCCCATTTTTTATAAGGTGTGATCTCAGTTAACCCATGGCTGAACTCCTGTCCCTGTTTGAGAAGAAGACGGTGTTTCTTCATAACAGAGCATGTTTATTTCACTGATACATTCATTTATTTATTCAAGAAAATTGATTAAATGCTGTGCTGTTCCAGGAACTCTAAAAGGGGCGTGGGGGTTGGGAGGGAGACCATGGAGCTTATGTCTCTGTAGGGATTGTTACTCCTTTTTTTTTTTTAATTTGAGGTATAATTGATATATGATGTATTAGTTTCAGCTGTACAGCATAATGAGTCAATATCTCTACTTGAATAAAGATTTCTATAAATAATCTTTGCTTTATTTAATACTAGAGGCCCGGTACACAAAATTTGTGCATGGGGAGGTGTTCCCTCAGCTCAGCCTGCACCCTCTTCAATCCGGGACCCCTCAGAGGATGTCCTACTGCAGTTTATTGGGCCTAAACTGGCAGTCGGACATCCCTCTTGCAATCTGAGATCGCTGGCTCCTAACTGCTCACCTGTCTGCCTGCCTGATCGTCCCTAACCACTCTTTCTGCCTGCCTGATCACCCCTAACCTTCTTCCCCTGTTGGCCTGATTGCCCCTAACTGCGTCTGCCTTAGTCCCTGCCTTTGTGGCTTTGTCCACAAGGAGGACCAGATGACCTGAAGATGTCTGGTTGACCCGGTCTAATTAGCATATTACAGTTTTATTAGTTTAGATCTACATGAGAGGATGAATATAAACTTATCATGGTTATAATGTCATGATATATGTAAATCAAATCATTATGCTGCATGCCTTAAACTTATTGTAAGCTGTTAATTATATTTGTAAAACAAAAAAGAAGGGAAAAACCCCCCACAACATTATTTGAGGAAGTATGGTATCC
Source organism: Vespertilio murinus (assembly GCA_963924515.1). NCBI lineage: Eukaryota > Metazoa > Chordata > Mammalia > Chiroptera > Vespertilionidae > Vespertilio > Vespertilio murinus. The sequence continues at coordinate 131,891,886 of OZ004708.1, read as the reverse complement.
ATGATTGAACATTGTTGTGGATAAATATTTTTTTGAGGTAGAACTGACAGATTTAGTAATAGGATTTGGTGAGGAGGAGGATCTCACTCTCATTTAGGTCCCTGGTGTGAGCCAATGGGTAGACAGATATGCCATTAGTTGCGATAGGAAACCCTGGAGGATTATGTTTCATGGAAGAAATAATGGGCCTGCCCCCTGGTGACATCAGGGGTGTAGATGACTACAGTTCTCAAACACAAGAGACAAGCTGGCCCTCACAGTTGGTAATTGTCACTTATTTGGACCAAAGCAGACATGTTTCTCTTCTGTATCTCCTTTATGTGTGTGCATATTTTAACTCCTATATTATCATTTAGTTTCTTAATTCTTAAGCTGTGAGGTCCCTGAATGTTGTGGCTAAAAGAGGTTTATAACTTCTGGCATGATGCTGTGTAGAAGCACGTAAATTTCTGCCAAATGAAATTGTTTCTAATAAAAAACTAAGTTAATATAATTTCATCTCAAAAGTAGCCTGTGCTTTTTTTTTAAAAAAATGTTGAATCACATTCTGGGTAGAGGAAATTTCTATATGTAAAAGTCCAACAACTGAAAGGCAGAAGTAGAACAACCTGTTGGCCAGTCCCTATGACGTGCATTGACCACCAGGGGGCAAACATTCAACACAGGAGCTGCCCCCTGGTGGTCAGTGTGCTCCCACAGTGGCAGCCACTCAGTTAACTGTCATGGGTGGTGCTCCCTCAGCAGGAGCAGCCACTCTGAGGGCGGGTCCATGGCCACTTAGCTGATGAGGATGAGCAATGCTCCCACAGCAGGCAGATCCCTCCATCAGTGCATGAATCCATGCACTGGGCCTCTAGTTTGTATATATATTGGAAAATGATGACCACAGTAAGCATAGTTAACATTCATCACTATATATAATCACAAAGTTTTGTTTTCTTGTGATGAGAACGTTTTAAGATTTATGGTGTTAGGAACTTTCAAATATACAGTACAGTGTGATTAATTATAGTCACCATGGTTTATGGAATTGTTACCGTTGATCATATTTCAATCATTGATTGGTCATTTACTATGTGCAAGGTCCCATGCTAAGCACTTTGCCTTATTGCTTTTAAACCTTAAAACTCTTATTTTTCACTTTACATATTAAAAAATGGTGGTGTAAAGAGTTTGAGGAAATGTTCTAAAAGTTACACAGTTAGTAGTTATGTTGATCAGCTTTTGCTGCAGCAAAACAACCTGAGAATCTCAGGATATTACATCACCATTATTTATTTCTTGGATGTGCTGGTGTGACTATGCTTCTCTGGCTAGCTGTGCTTGTTTGGATTCAGCTGGGTGTGGCTCCCGACTGCTGGTAGGATTCAAGTCTTCCCTGAGCACCAGTTCCTTCTGAAATAAAGATCCGCAGTCTGAGTCATGCTCTTCTCATGCAGAAAGGAAGGAGCTCAGGGGAGAGGGGAATTGCAAAATGGGACCCGACACATTGTTACTTGCACTTAGAATTCCAGGGTCACAGCAAGTCCAAAGTTAATAAACCAGGGAAATATACTCTGTCCACAGTGGGGCAGAGCAAAGATGGAGAGGGAAGAATTGACTACTCTATTAGGCAAATGCACTGGGATTCAAACCCAGTACTCTCCCAATTTAAACACTGTTGTTTTCACTACTATTCTAAGTAAATAAGAACCTAATTTATCTTCCTTTGGGTTTATGACTAGTATTTTTTGTTTTGTTTTTTTCCCCTTCTTTATTTCTTTTTTTAAAATTTATTAAGGTATTGTATGTGTACATAGTTTACCATTGTCCCCCCCCCATACATGCTCTCCCTCCCCAGAGTTTTGTGTCCATTGGTTGTACTTATATGCATGCATACCAGTCCTTCGGTTGACCTCTCTTCTCCCCCTGATCTCCTTGAATAAAGCTTCCAGATAAGGATAAATTTGCTAAACTTTTCTCTCTATTGATATAAATTTAAGAAAATAACATGTGATTATAGTTATGACATGAAGAAGCTTATTATCTGTCACTATGGTCGTAAAATTCTTGTTAATCATTTGGCAGGTACCTGATGATTTTCTGTAGTGTGTAAACATGATCTATTTTCTGTAACTTTCCAGAAAGCCACAGTTAGGTCTTCAAAGATAGAAACTGCTCATTAGTATATTCTGATGTGTTAACTCAAAGTGGTAGTTCTATGTAAATGTAGATAGCTATCACTTTAAAACTGTTGGTCACCCTGGTGAGTAATGTTATCAGAGGGCATGTCCACTAGCTTTGATGAATACACACTGAAATTCACAATTTCACCCAAACAGACACCACCTGGCCCAGCTACTACTGGGGGTTGTACAAAGCGTTATAAGTCCTATAGGTGGCAATTCAGTATCTGTCCAAGTTGTAAACCTTTGTGCTTCATCCATCCCGTTTCTGGGAATTTATATTGCATAATATAGCAGAGAAAAACCACAAGATTATTGATCACAACACTAGTTGAAATAATATAAAATTGGAAATGACATAAATGCCCACCAAAGGAGCACTTGTTAAATAATTATTTAAAAACAGTGCTGACATTATGAGAAAACACTGTGTTAGTATATGGGACAGTCTCAAGGTATAATTTTAAGTGATAAAAAATAAGGAGCAGAACAATATAACTTTTATGTAAGGGGGGTGATGAATTAGAAAATGTTTGATTTGGGAAAGATGCATATGGAGGTAATAAAAATATTTATAGAGTAGGTAGACAAGGTTGAGAGGTAATGTGTTTTACTCTATACCTTTTTGTGTGTTAGGATTTTTGAAACATGTAAATAAAATATAGAAACATTTTCTTATCTAAATCCTAATACCAATACCAAAGCAATATAATGTATAGATCATAGGTTTCATGAGGATTTTATATATAATTTGTATATTTGGGAAAAAATCTTGCCTATTATTGTGAAGGAAAAATCTATTCTATATGCTTAATTACTTTTTTTAATTTTAAAATATATTTTTATTGATTTTTAGAGGAAGAGGAATAAACATCCTTTGGCTGCCTCCTATCCACCCCCTCCTACTAGGGACTGAACCCAAATTCTGGGGATGTGTCCTGACTGGGAATGGAACCAGTGACCTCCTGGTTCATGGGTCAGTACTCCCCACTGAATAACCCAGGCTGGGCTTAACTATTTTTTTTAAATGTCACTGCATACTCTTAGTTAGGGTGTATAAATTTTTCTAAACCATAGAAATAGTTCACTGTCTTTGGTCTTCGGCAATTTTTTTGTAAAAAGTAACTTACATTGTTTTGAAATACTTACAATTTCAAGTTAATTGGCATTTAGATTTATGTATAATTTATTTTAAAAAATTCAGCCAAGAAAGAAGGTGAATTCTTGAATTGCAGATACGTGAAGGGATTGAGACTGTCTGGGGGTGGAGGGGGAATCCTGCAAACAGCAGGTGCAGCAGGTGCTCACCGCAGCCTGGGCAACTTTGGACCTTATGTTTGAGTTTTAAGATTGTAGTTTTAACACCAGGCAGCACATTCTCGCGGAAGAGTGGCACCAATAAATACCAAATAACATAGGCAGAATTTCCCCAAGGTGAGATATCAGTCTTTAATGGAAAAAAGATGTTAAATTTTATAATAATCAGTAATCTATATAATCAGATCAGTCCCGAACATTAAGTGCTTCTACTTCCACTGTCTGGATGAATAAAGTGAAGTCCCTTGGATAGAATTTAACTTAAGGAAAAAATAAGACAAACAAAGGTTGATTTCCAACTATAGTTGGGAGACCACTTTCCATGTGTCTGTTGCGTTTCTGCGTCTCTTTAACCAGACCCTCTTGTCCAGGATGTCTGTATGGTGGCTGGCCTCGGGAACTAGAGACCATGCCTCTCCCAGCCCAAAGGGCCAGCGTACTTCCCACCTTGGCTTCGGTGCGAAGGAGCCCTCTAGTCAGAGGAATGACCAGTCACAGCTCCGCTTGGGCCTTGAGGTCCTACTCTAACTGCCTTTCCTCCCACGCAGGAAGTCCACATCTAATCCCAGTCTCCTTCCCATATTCAGATGCTTGCCTCCCCATTCTCCTGCCCTTCAGATACCCTTACATCCATGAAACGGCTCTGCTTCCCACAGGGCCCGCTTTGTGCAGAAAACCTTCCTGCCTTTTCATCTTGCTCCTGCGACATAGCCGCTCACACACGTGCTTCATTCTCTCCTGGAATTTACTTTTAGGAGGAGCCTGTTCCTTCTGCATCAGGAACTGGGGGATACTAGTTCCCAGGCGCCTCCGGAGGCCCCATGCCCTGGGCAGAGAAGCCCTTCACTCTGGCACAGGAAGGTCTCAACCCTGCCGCTGCTCCCTGATGCTCTCCTGACTTGGGTCTCCCAGGAGTGTCCTTTTCTCCAGTTGGACCTGAATTTATTGTCCTGGCTCTTCCCTGGGGCCTGGACCTTAGGAACCCAGGGCTCCTGGTGCGCATCAGTGTTTCTGCTGTCCTCCATGTGGTCACGCATCTGGGAAATGGCCAGACCCAGTGGGCACTGCCTGAGGATGGGGCTGGGAGACATTGGGAGGAAAGATATCTGAAGCCAGAGGGCCCTTCAAAGGTACAGCCAGTGGCAGGCTGTGCAGTAGCACCTAGAATGGCAGCTCTTGTGTGTCAGCAATATGTCCTCTAAGAGATGGCTTTGCTGCATATTCTTGGTATAAGAAAGCATTATTTGACCTCCTGAGCCACTAGCCTATTCAGATTTCCATTTAGATGTTGGGAGTTTCCTGGTCCACTGGCTCTCAGGATGCCTTTTGATTATACTAGAGGGTCTAGGAACTCAGCCTTAACTATCTCCCTTGAACTTTTGACCCTTGAAATAATTCTTAGTTTCATCTCTCACATCCTTACCCTCTGGGAACATTGCTGTCCTCTTACCAGAGACTCCTGGGACATAATTCTCACTCTTATTTGTTGCTATATTCCCTTGTGCTGTTGGATTGTAGGCAGCTCTGAAGTGCCTCCATTGTCCCACTGTGTTGTGTTTGCCAATAATCATGGATATAAGGACATAAAAAGTGTGCCCGCCCTCCCTGTCGGAGAGGCCTGTGAATCCATGGCCAGTCTGACAGCCACCATTTCTGCGGGCTCTCTGTTCTTCCTCTCTCAAGGTGAGGGGGCAGATGGAGAACCATCCAGGGCTGGGACTCATTTTTTTTTTTTATGGATTGAAGGTCTTCCTGATCTACTTGAGGGTTTCTTCCCTAGAAGCTTGGCAACTCAGTTATGCTGTCAACTCTTGACTGATGGTGACTGAGGAGAGCGTGGCAAACTAGGCAAGGAGCTGGGATGGGCCCCCTCTCACCAAAACAGTCAATGGATTCAAGTCTCTTTTGTGATTGAATTTAGGGTCATTGAAATCAGTCATCTTGGTTTTTATTTGGACAGTCAGCATCTATTCACCTTTATGGAAGGGTACCTCTACTTTCCTCTTTAGCCTCAGCCATGTGCAGGTGGAATTGCAATCTCTAAACATCCCTAAACTCAGAGTGCCTGGGCGGCTCAGGTCTGGCTAAAAGGGGTTCTGTCACCCTAGTCAGAGTCTTTGGGTCAGTGACTTCAACTGGAGCCAATGAGACTTCTGCAAAAAGTATTGTGATAGAAGTGCACATTTTAAATATAAATATATATATATATTCCTATTTATTTCAGAGAGAAAGGGGAAGGAAGAGAGAAATAGAAACATCAATGACGAGAGAGAATCATGGATTGGCTGCCTCCTGCATGTTCCCGCAGTGCATGTGCCCTGACCAGGAATCCAAACATGACCTCCTGGTTCATAGATTGATCCTCAACCACTGAGCCACACTGGCCAGGCAGAAATGCAAATTTGTAATTGCACTTGAGCCTAGGAAAATAGAGTCTTGGACTTGTTTGCAGTCATCTGCCAGCACCTAAAACCTGAGTGTAAAGTCAGAGCAGAAGACAGCTTACAAGAAACTCCGCTCTGCTGACATCAGCTCAGTCCCATTGCTAGATGCCAGCTTTGCTCCCGGACCGTTCAGTTACATCAGTCTAACTAATTCCTTTTTTGGTTTCAGCTCCGTTTGTTTGTTTTTAGTAAGTAATTAGTAAGAGTTTATTATGTATTTAAGAATACTTGTCGCCTGGCAGCTTTTCAACTGAAAGACTGAGAGGGAACTTGGGGCCCTGACTTCACAGGATGGCTTATACCCTGAAAATGAGGAAGTGCTCTAACTTTATAATGACTGGTTATTATTGCAATGGGGGGCTTCCTGGTGACAGGGCGTTGGATAACAGTGATGATCTTAGAGGCTTTTTAGGAAGGTGACTTAAGCTTCTTTTCCGATTATTTGAGGCATTTTCAAGCGGCACCAGTTTTGCTTGTTTTGAAGAATAGGCTCAATTAGGTTTCACCTTACGTGTTTTAAAGGGTCTTGTCTGCTCAGGGAATTTTAAAGTTCTCTCTCTCTCTCTACCTTTTGTACTTAATTTTAACACCAGGAAGGCAAACAGTGCAGTTGGAGCTGCCTGATCTGCTCCTGCAAGGCCTGGGGGGGCCGGGGGGGGGGAGGGGGGAGTACATGCAGGCCCAAGGAGGGGCAGGGAGGGGAGAGAAGCTGACCACTGGGGCAGCTCAGAGAAGGGAGGAGTCAGGCCCCAGGCACTATTGCCTCCTCTCTTTGCAGAGGAAGCTGATCTGGGAGATCTCAGGAGCTCTTTGGGGTAAGACGGGGGACCTCTGAGATGAGAGAAGCAGGGTGTCACCATGCTAGAGGGCCCCATCCCTGAATCATCTCTACGAGTGGGGCTCAGGCCACCTTTCAGCAAACCCGCACTGGCACCCGGGGTCACAGCGCAGGAGCAGCACCTGCGTGTCAGGGACCCAGCCCTGGGGGGTGGAAGATAGGCTCTGGCTTTTGCAGCACCCCCTCCCCCCGCAAAAGCCAGATCATGGCAGTGAACTGCGCATGTGCAGGCTGAAAACCAATGGCCCTCCAAGAGGTGGGAGGCGCCAGGCAGTGGCCTGGGCTCTGGCACCAGACCCTGAGGCCCCACTGGACGACTGCGGAGGTGTAAGGCCGGGCAGGGAAGCCATCACGCTGTTCCATTGCACACCCTCAGGTCAGTTGTTGAGTTGTGGTTTTGTTCATTTCAGCCAAACGATTACCTCGCAAGATGCAAGAGGTAGGTCTTCTGTGTGTGGTTCTGTCCTCCATGTTGTCAGCCCACTGAATACATAGTGGCTTCACCTGCCTCGGTTTCCTCTTCTAAGCAAGGGGATAGCTCCTTACCTATTTTAGGCACTTAAAATATTTGCACGCATTAAGTAGGAGAATCGGTGTAAACGTATGAATTATTTCCACAAACGTGAAGGTACTAGTATAAGTTGGTATTTAATTTGGACATAGTAAATTGTATCTGGCTCTAAGCACTCACTTATGAGGGCAGGAAGAACACGAATATAATTTATCGCTGGGGGATCCTTTTTTGTCTTTAGTGTGGTGTACACTCTCAGGTAAAACACGCACACAGCAGCAGCAGCAGCAACGTAGGAAAGAGCCTCCTGGTCCTTCAGGGATGCCGCCGGGATGCTCTTGGTCCATGCAGAGGCAGGTCCAGACTCTGCCAGTGTGGCCCCCGCATCTTTGGCAGCAGTTGCGAAGACTGTGGTGCTGGAGAGTTGGTAGTTCCCCACCTCTGGACCCACCCGAGCTCTCCCAGTCAGAAATCCTGCTGCCCCCTTGGGGACTTCCACATGGGACACACCCTTTATGGAACCCCTTGCCACATCCCTTTCCTCCAGTCCCAGGAACTATGGCTACATTTGTGCACTTCCCTTCTTTTAACCCAGTCGTCCCCATCTCCTCCCTCCGAGGAGCACAGCTACAGTCCCCCCAACAAAAAGCCCTGCTAAGGTTGGACAGCAGGTGCCTAGCAGCTTTTATGTTGGGCCAGGCAGCACGAAAAGCATTACCAACTCCTGAGAGAAATCAGAATCTAAAAACTCTTGGGTTGGTAAAGGGCACAAGTTACCTTTTTCATCTTTCTGCCTGTCTCTTCTAATGGGGTAGGCAGAGCATTTAATTGCCTAATAAGTTATTCTACCACAAATGCCTGTTATCCAGCAGAGAGTGAGCAAGTAGGTAGAGCAGGAATATCTTCAGAGAGAAATTAATTCTCACGATTTGTCTTTACAACCCACACCGAAGCATGGCCAACCATCTAAACTTGCATGATTCCTGGTCCTTTCTTGGACCCATAGAAAGAAGGAACAGACCTGAGTTTTGAGAGAGGGTCTGATGAGGAAGAAGCTGCCAGAAGATCCTGAAATGCCCCTTGACTTCTGAAATGTTATGCAATTACATGCCTGGGTGCATACCCCAGCTCCACCATGCCATGCTAATGAGCAACTCACTCTACTCTGACTCTGTTTTCCTGTATATTGCATGGGGCATTTATGCTGTTGATTCATGAGAATATTCTGAGAATGAAGTGAAATAATGTTTTTAGGATGTATGGCATAATGCTTGGCACATAGTCATTGATAAAACTTCATTATATCTTTGTTATTAACCACTTGCTCTCACCCACCACATATTTTACATCTCAAATAGTATTTGATATTCCCATTTGTGGTCTAGTTTTACTTCCCAGAACCGATGCTTGGAACACTTTTTGACCTATACCCTTTTGCCAAACAATTCTATTGATTCTCTCTCTGGCCGTGTTGATTTCCTAGAGTACTTCACAGGCTATGGTGGCCATACTTTTACCACATGTGGCCCAACTCTCCATCTGAGACACAGACCCATACAATTCCCTTTGGCTCTGTCTACAAAGAGTAGCACATTCCTGTTACCCCGAAGAGTAAAGAAAGGAGATACTCGAGACCTTGATCCTGCCACAGAATGTATAAGTTTGTTCTTAGCATCACAAATTATGTTTCTAATCTGTAACATCCCACAACTCTCATGTCCAAGGCCAACTTTTAAGTCAACCCCAGACAAATGCAATGTTATTAATAGATCGGGAAGGGAACAGCAAAGTAAGCAAATAAATTACTTAATTGTTATCAATGGGATGGAATCCAGAGCTGATCTACCAACTAACAACTCAGAGATTGAAGTAGCAAACTTCTAATGCATGTAACATTCTTCCTTTCTAGTCATCCCTTTCCTCACCAACATAGAAAAAAATCATTTAAATGTGAGTCTCATTTAGTCTACCCATTTATTTTTATTTACTTATTTTTAATATATTTTATTGATTTTTTACAGTGAAGAAGGTAGAGGGACAGAGAGCTAGAAACATCAATGAGAAACATCAACTAGCTGTCTTTTGCACACCCCCTCCTGGGGATGTGCCCGCAACCAAGGTACATGCCCTTGACCGGAATCAAACCTGGGACCCTTCAGTCAGCAGACCAATGCTTTATACACTGAGCCAAACCGGTTTTGGCCCCATTTATTTTTATCTGGTTCTTGGAACTCATGGTAGATGACTTTTAGGGTTTGCTTGTGTAAATAATTTTGGTTAGGGTTCACTGTGCTAAATCCATCCTACCATCATTATAGACATGATAATTAAATGAAAGTTTGTAAATTACTATTGTATATATTAGAGTGTTTTCAAGCATGCATCTCAATATTTAATATATTTGTCCTGAAAATGGAGATTTGGCAATGCCGGATGCATTAAGTGCAATGTAGATGAGGGGGATCTCTCAAGGGTGAGTAACATTTTTGAACTTCAGCTTTATAAATAGAAGTAGATAACATCTACTTTGCTTACCTTTGAGTATCAATAAAAAAACAAACAAAAATTTTTTTTTAGAAAACTAAACACATTGATTTCAGGATTTATTATGTTGCCAGTCATGCTAAGTTATAATCTTTGTTCAGGGCTTGCTTTAAGTATTCAGTGGTTGATCCCATTGTTAAACTTCTCAAGTAGTTTACTTCTCAACCATGACTGTGCATTAGAATCACTGGGTTAAGTTTTCAATGTATGAATCCTCAAAAAATACTCTGGATTAATTCAGAATCACTATGAGCAGGGCCTAGGCATTGTCACTTTCATAAAAGCTCCCCAGATTATTCTAAAGGGCAGCCAAGGTTGAGATAATCGGTCAGAACAAAAACCATCCTCCACTCTTTGTGGTTAATTTAGGTAATGGGTGGAGAGCCCTTCCTCTCGGGAAAGTTGATCAGAGATGGCCATGCGACACTAGTACAGTGACCAACCATCCTCAGTTGCTTATGGCCAAGAAGGTTCCAGAGATCTGGATTTCAGTGCTAAAACTGAGATAGTCCCAGGCAAACAAGATCAAGTTAGTCACTCTAGACCTTAATGTTATAGATGAGTTACACATTTCTTAGAATGGTTTTATTCCTTCCTAACTTGAGAGATGGTTTGAGGGTAAATGCTCTGCCATGGGCCATCCCATCATCTGGCTTTGAAATGGTCACGTGGTGATGACTTACTACTGCAGGAATCTGCAACCAAGACAAGAATGTCCAGAGGACCATGGAGACATGGGCTGGACCTCTGTCGTGGTTGAGCAGCTAAACCAAAGCCAGAATCCGCCTACTTCCAGACCCTTGCCTTGTGAGAAAGTTAGTGTAAAGCATGGTTAGCTGAAATGATTTTTTTTTTCTATTTGTAGCCGTTAAGCTCTGGGTGCATCCAGGTTATAACCTTAGAAACTACATAAAAGCAGACACTTGTTCTCCATTTCAGAATTGTCTCCAGATCCTGTTCACCATTGTCAGCTTCAAAACCTTCATCTTTGTGATCTTTCCTGGTTTTCGGTTTTGTTTGGCTCGTTGCCCCTGAACCCCTAGCCACTACCACCACCCGCCCTCAACTGGAATGCAGACTATTTTCCTGCCTCTGATCAGCACGCCCTGGAGAGAGCAGCGAGTCTGGGAAGGCACTCCATGGCACTGCTCTGACACATGCAGGCAGCGGCCCGTCTTCATTGTCAGGCCAGGCTTCGGTGACACTGTGCTGCGTGGTCAGGGCTTTAGGTACTCCTCTGCCTTCTGGTCTGAGAGGAGGAAGGAGATCAAACTACTTTCACGTCTCTTTCGCTGAAACTCTGCTCCTTATGTAATGCTAAAATGTTGATTAATACTTTATAACCTAATAGAGAAAAAAAACAAAAACCTGACAGAACAACATTATGTCTTAGAGCTTGGCATATTAACCATGCTGATATTCCTTCATTGATATCCCATTATGCAGAAATGCATATTTCAGTTGATGATCTCTGATCAGTTCCCAGTGACTTTGCTTCAACATTACACCATCCCAGGCATCCCAGATTCTACAGGTAGTTTCCAAATGCTGCAACGAAGCCTGTGAACTCCCAGTGTGTCTCAGAGCAAGTAGGAACGTGCACGCTGTCAAAGGTGCCTTGCTCTCTTCCCGCTGGCTCTCCCTGGGAGCACGTGTGGCGTTCTGAGAGCCAGCGCTGCACATGTGGGCCCTGGCAGGACTGCGCTCGGGGCTGGCCTCACAGGGGGCCCCGAGGGACTTGGCCTTCTCCAAAGTGTTCTCACCTGCCTCTCCGCCAACTGCCTTTTCCCTCGTCATTATTAAGGGAGTCAAGTTGGCAGTGACAACGGCACTTGCTTTAATATTGTGATCATTCTTTCCACTACCACATCATTCCCCTGGCGTTCTGCAGAATGCGCTTCAGTCTAATAGGTTGGTAAAAACAGCTGTCAGCAGATAGGGAGCAGTCTGCCTGCTTCGTGCGTTCTGTGTTGAGCTTATCCTGGGAAGAAGCACATGAGGCCGTGAAACACTTGAAGGAGAACAGGGACGGTACCTGGCCTCCATCCACATAGCTGCACACCTGAGTTCACCAAGGTGAATGCAACAGAGGAGGCAGCTCTTGCATCTCTTTCATCTCTTTCCCAAGCACGTAACTCCCTAGCTATGCCCATGCTGAGTGAGAGAGAGATTATGATGAAGATAGATGCTTATTTAGTGATCAAGAGCACTTAAGAAAGCCAGGGGTTCGTGCAAATATATATATTTACATTTCCCTTTTGATTAAAAAAACCAGGCATGCCAAATGCATGTGAGATGAGTAGAGTATAAGGGACTACTTCCCTTAGCTTTCTTTAATCTTTATTTCCCCATCTATATTTTCTGGTTCTATATTTCTTTCTCTTTTCCTCTTGGGTCCTAGCCCTGAAGATTATAGCGTATTTCCATCTAGTTTTCTTCCTTCCCCAGGAAGACACATTGTTTTGTTTGCTGAGTCACTTCTCTTTTTCTAACAAGAGGCCCATGTCTACTCTCTGTAGCCCACCGACGTCTCACGTTATCTCAGAGGGCTTTCTGGCGGACGAAAAGGCTAGGAATCACCTGTAATTCCCCAGGACTTACCATACAGTAATTTCTGATCAGTTCCTCTTTGGTCTGCCTCCCTAGTAAATTGAGCAAATGGAAGGCAGGTGTAATATCATAGTCTCCTCTGATTTCCTTGCACCATCAGCAGTGCCCACAAAGTAAGCACTTGAGGAAGGTTTGTTAAGTTTAATTGAAGTACCAAGAGAACATTAGTCGCCAATTTCCTTGCCAATAAAATGTAAATATGTACGTATCTCACAAGGTTGTTCAAATGAGACATATATATATATAGACACACATGAGGGGCTTAACACATTGTCTGACCAAATGGGCACTGATGGTCACTTTTATGTCCTCTGTACCCATTCTTCTGTGACATTCCTGATTGTTTAGTGGCCAGAGTTTATTTTTAGACTGGAGTTGGAGTATAATGAAAAGAGAGGCCAGAGCAAACTTTACTATTTGATCCAAAGTTTATAACACCACAGGCAATTATGTTAGAAATTATATGGAGTTAGCTATATATTTTTGTATAAAGAGTGAAAATTCAGGAAGAGAGCAAACTAGAAAAGGCAAAGACTTGGAAATCCACGTTTTTTTAGTCTTTCATAAAATGCTCCATTGGGGCGAAAATGCTATTTTCTAGATCATTTTATATCCAATTTCACCTATGTCTATATTGCTAAATATTAAAAATTCTTTATTATCAATAATACACATTATATTATCTCATTACTAAAAAGAAAATATTTGGTAGTATCCTGTCTAATAAAAGAGTAATATGCAAATTGACTGTTACTCCAAGACACAAGATGGCCTGCAGGGGAAGGTATTTGGGAGGGACCAGGCCTGCAGGAAGGACTGTTGGAGGGGACCAGGACAGCAGGGGAGGGCAGCTATGGGTGATCAGGCTAGGAGGGAGGGCAGTTAAGGGTGACTGGGCCAGCAGGTGAGGGCAGTTGGGGGCAACCTGGACGGCAGGGGAGGACAGTTAGGGTTGACCAGACTGGCAGAGGAGGGCAGTTAGGGGTGACCAGACTGGCAGGGGAGGGCAGTTAGGGGTGACCAGGCCTGCAGGGGAGGACAGTTAGGGGCAATCCAGCTGGCCAGGGAGCAGTTAGGCATTGATCAGGCTGGTAGGGGAGTCATTAGGGGGTGATAATGCTGGCAGGCAGAGACAGGTGAGAGGTTGGAAGCCAGTAGTCCTGGATTGTTAGAGGGATGTCCAACTGCCCATTTATGCCCGATTCCACCAGATTAGAGAGGGTGCAGGCTAGGCTGAGGGATAACCACCCCCCTGTACGAATTTTGTGCACCGGACCTCTAGTTATAACATAATCTTAAAACCAAGATTCTGTCAGAGTTTGAATTTTGGTTATATACTGTAATATGTTACCAGAATAATGGGATATTATTGTTGACATTATGTTATGTGTTATTTTTTTTATAAATTGGGGTGAAGACTACTTTAAGTGTTTCAGTTTCTGGTGTGTGTATATAGCCACATTAAAAGCTGTTCCTTTCGACATTCTTTCTCAATAAATGTCTCATTATTACTGTGGAATTGGAATCTAGCCAAATCCTTGTTCTCCAGATGCTTCATAAAGATTTGGAACATTTCATAAATGGAAAAACTGACCCGCTTTAGTGGAGTCTCCTTCCATTCTCATCTCGGTGCCGACGTTACAGAAAAGGAGCCTTTATTTTGACATCTTTTCCCTTTACTTTGCATCTTGTAGAGCCATCTTTATTTCTCTTGAAGAGTTTTTTTTTTTCCAATTTATAGAAGTAGATTTGTTCCTTGTTCTTGGTTTTTACATTGTGATTATGAAAATATTCAAACATCATCCAAATTAAGAGTATAGTGAATCTGGGTTTACCTACTGTTCACTTCAGTGTGATGAGCTCATGACCAATATGTTTCCTCTAAACCCTCACCTACTCCTCTCAACCCTTTCTCCATGTCTTGTAATTTCATCTACAAACATTTTTGTATGTATCTCTAAAGGACAAACATCTTTTTAAATTTTTTTATTGATTTTCAGAGAGGAAGGGAGAGGGAAAGAGATAGAAACATGATGAGAGAGAATCATTGATTGGCTGCCTACTGCACACCCCCTACTGGGGATTGAGCATGCAATACAGGCATGTGCCCTTGACTGAAATTAAACCTGGGACCTTTCAGTCCACAGGCATATGCTCCACTGAGCCAAAACAGCTAGGTAGGGTTAAAATATACATATATATATAATATATATATATAGTATATATATTATATATATTATATATATTATATTATATATATATATATATATATATATATATCCTTTAAAATCATCACAATACAGATTAATCATTCCCTTAATGCCAATATTTACTCAGTATTTACATTTCTCTATTTTCTAATTATCTTTATTTGCTTTGTTTCCTGGAACTTCTATTATAATAAAGCAGATACATAATTTTCAATTTTCAAGTAGTCACATTAAAAAAATAAAAAGTGGGTCAAATTAATTTTGGGGGTGAAATTAATACTGTGTTATTTAACCCCAATGTCTATAATATTATCTGAAGACCATATAAGTGTATTAATTAAATGTTAAAAGTATTTATTACATCAAATATTTATTAAAACCAATGCATTATCAGTATAAAATATTAATTGATATAATAATTCAATATAAATGGATATAAATTATTAAATATTTTACATTATTTTTTTCATTCCAAGTTTTCAAAACAAATGCGTAGTTTATAAATATACCCTATAACAATGTGGGGTAGCCAGAGTTCAAATTGTATCATTAACAGAGCAGCTCCAGAGTTCTTATTTGACCAAGTAATAAAACAGATGGCTTTGTATTTTCTGAAGTCTTCCTTCTCTATATCTTGCCCATTTTATTTATTTTTTAATTAACTATTCCTCTCTCTTTGACATTATCATCTCTGTCACACTTAGTTTGAATTTTGTTTCTAACAGTTTTCAGAGTGAGGGAAGTTATCCTAGGAGGGTCCACCAGGTTAGTTTTAGGAAGTTTTGGGGTCCAGAGTAAGACTCCCATCAGAATTTCTCAAAGCCCTCTTGCTCCAGCCTGCAAATTGGAGCCTCAGTACCTTCTCTCAATTACTATTTCTTTGCTCAGAGTGACTCATGGGATTCCAGTGGTACCTGGTGGCATTTTGACGATTTCCTTGCCTCGTCTTTGTTCCTTTCGCATAGTCACTATAGTCTGTCTTGGATCTGTTGCTAGTTTGTTGCTTTCTATTTATATTTTGGTGTCTGTGATAAGTCCTGGTCACCTAGGTCTGTTGTAGATGTTGACTGTGGAATTTTTTTCTATCATACTCATTTTGATTCAGGTAAGAAAAAAACACCACCAAATTATGTCACTTCTACCATCCTCCCACAATCCTTTTGAAAATAGTTTCATTTATTTATATAAAAATGTTTTATTACTTTAGGTGTCTGGGTGGTTTTAAACTGAATTTTGTGTACTGTTTGTCGACTTGCTTGCACTTACTAGTTATCACACCAAGGCCATCACAAATCTTGGTTTTTAGGAGTGTGCTCTAGCAAAGGAGATTTGTCGTTGAAATAAACTTCAGTAAGTAGTATAATATGCACTGATGTTTAATATAATGTAGTTTGGAAACTACAATAAGAGAAAAATGAAACAGGAGCATGAGATTTTTAGAATAAGTAACTCACCAATCACTGTAACTTTAGCTCTATTAGTAAGTGAAAAGGTGAATAACTTTTAATCTGGTAAATATTGTTAATTGCCTCTAGCAATATAATAAAAATTGAGCAGCCTCTCTGCCACCTCTTCTGCCTCTGTCACAGAAGTACCCAAAAGACCCATTGAGCCAACCTTAGATATTTTATTTTGCTTTGAAGTTAGTATCTGGTAGATCTAGTAGCATTCTATACAGGTGATAAAATTGCACTGGAGATAAAACAGATGGTCCATATATATTTTATTCTGTAGATGCTTTCTTTATTCTCTTCCTACTAATGAGAGAACATGTAACATTGTATTCAAATGAGATCCTTTCATGCAGGTATTCAAATAAATTGGGGGAAAAACCCGCCAAATTATTTAACTCTACAAATTAGCAGGAAATGTCAAAGTTCACATTTAAAAATTGTTTCTAGTGTAAAAGCAAAATTTAGAGTATCCAGCAGATGGTGTCTATCACAGGGTCTTCCTTCTCTGGCCATGGACCTACTCCCTTTGTACTATGTAAGCATCCTAGGAAGCTGGTTTGGTTTTATCCCCAACCAAAGTCAGCCTCAGACTCTTCACAAAACTCTGCCCCTACTTCTGCTCTGCTCTTCCTTTTACTCTCATCTCTCCAGAATTGCCAGTGCCTTATTCATCCCGCTCTGGGGTGCCACTCTAGTTGCTCTTCCTTAATTCCTCAACCTTACCACAAGGATATGGTCTCTTGCCTCTGAATCACCATGGTAGATACATATGCATGTCAAGAGGAGCTCCTCTCAGCTTCCAGGCCATTGAGAATTTAAGGCCTTTGATATGTACAAGGCTAAAGCTTTAGAGATTTAGCTCCTTCCAATTGATGTATTTGAGTATTAGATGCTGTAGTAGGTGATGGAGGTAATTTTTAAGTTAAATCTTAAATATGAGATCAAGTTTCTTATGTTATTATTTGTTGGATGAATCCCTTTTATTTAGAAACCCGGCACCTCTTTTGTTCTGATTAAAAGTCACACAGTCTTTCTTCAGCTTATAAAAACATGCCACCTAAAATAAAGTTGTATTTTTAAAATAAATAAGTTGCCAGCTAGCAGAGACTCGGGGGCTGGTATACCAGCTTTCATCATGATCCAGTGCTGCTGCTGCCATTGGCGTCCTTATGCTCCCTCTTGTCAAACCTGCCAATTCCTAAATTTAAGCACTTAATGTATGTATTATACATTTCATTGTTTCCAGGCCTTTACTGGTGTTGGAAGATATAATACCTGCCATTAGTCCTTTGAGTAACTACTGAGACTGACTCTTTTCACAATGATTATGTTTGTTGAGGGTTATTTTGTTTTTTTCTGGATTCTAGTTGCTACTGAAAACATGTGTGCACATGATATGTTAATTGGTTTAAGTTCCATTGTTCTTTTCTATAGGATCAACTGTAGAATGTTCTTGTACATACATGTATTCCTTGCTGCTCAGTAAGAGGTTTCCCAGTGGAAGGCAGGCCCTCTCTTTGCTGGGACGTATATGGCTGTGCAGCTTTCCAGAGGCATCGTGTGTCTGCCCAGGCATCACCTCCAGCCATCCTTGGGCTCACAGGGTTGAGCATTTCTGCATTGCAGCTGTTGTAGCAGTTTCCTATGGGTGCTCAAAGATGTGCTCTGAAGTTCAGATCATCTGGAGCAGCCTGTGCCATGTCTGGGCAGCCCGATGAGGTAAAGAGGCCACACTTGCCCCCACCTCACTCCCAAAGCCATCCCTCTGGCACACAACTGGCACTTGCTGTGGGGCCCGATGTCCCCACACTCTGCCCCATCACCTGTGCAGGCCCAGGTTTTTCAAGTTTCTTTAGGACAATTTTTCGCACTTTTCCGCATCATTATATTTAACAGTGGAGTGCAGGCAATCAGCTGCCTCCTTTTTTCTCTCCCTTAACTTTGGACACAGAAGTTTCCTTGCTGTTTCGTGTGCTGGATTGGAGCTTGAAAAGTTCTGTTTTTTGTCTTCCAGAGAGCTATTCCAGATTCTTTAAACAGGCACCAGTTTGCAGAATATTCAGCCTTGGGGGGAAAAGTATTCACACGCACAGTGTACTGCTCCAGTGGAATTTCTGGTATTTTATAGTTTATAGTGTAAATGCTTTCTGTCTCCACGTACCTCTAGAAGATGTAGTCATTTTACAAGTTCAATTTGCTCGTGTGGACTGAGGTTTTGTGAAAAGAATTGTAAAGATGTCATTCTCTTCTTATAGGGAGTAGAGAAAGTTCGGAATTGACAGTGAGATTCCTGCTGCTGCTGTGTCAGCTCCTGACCTCTGAGAGCAGCAGAGCAAACATAAGAAAGCATCTGTGGTGTCTCAGTAAGACATGTGAATTTTATTTGTTTGCTATTTGTTTTTTGTTTTTTTAAATCTAGTGTGGAATGGCCAGCAAAGGCTGGATGCAGTGACATGAATCTTTACACACAGTCCTGAGGCTGTGAGTGATCCCTACAGTGAGCAATCTCTTTCCAAATCCTCTGAGAATGGAGGTTCTAATGGGATGTCACGCGAGAAAGGAAGGTGGGAAAGTGTGTGAGTTGGGAGTTCAGTGGAACCTCTGTGAGAGGAGAAGAAGCTAGACAGAAATAAAGTAAATTTGTTTTCCTAAATCCAGTAATATTGTTCGAAATGTTGACCAGAGTCAGTTTGACCTGTTGAGAAAGCCACCTCAAACCCCTCTTACGCCTGCATTCAGTGTTCCTTTAGGGTGTTACCCGAGCTCCTGTGGACCTCTGCATTAGGGCACATGAGAAGCTGGGTTAATTGCTGTTCTCCTCTCAGCTCTATGCTTCTTGAGGCCAGAAGAGTGCATCTCATTCATCATTTCGGAGCCTAATATAACTTCTTGGTATATATTTATTCAATTAAATGTATAATATAAACTAGCTGCCTATAATTATAAGCAAAGTGACTTAGAACATTACCATTTGCCGAGTGTCCAAGGGGGCCGTGTGCCCCGGGTGAGCCGAGTGTCCCAGGGGGCCGTGTGCCCCTGGTGAGCCGTACCCCCCCAAAGGGGAAGTGTGTCCCTGGTGAGCCATGTGTCCCAGGGGGCCGAGTGCCCCGGGTGAGCCGTGTGTCCCAGGGGGCCGTGTGCCCCGGGTGAGTCGTGTGTCCCAGGGGGCCGTGTGCCCCGGGTGAGTCGTGTGTCCCAGGGGGCCGAGTGCCCCGGGTGAGCCTTGTGTCCCAGGGGGCCATTTGCCCCGGGTGAGCCGAGTGTCCCAGGGGGCCATGTGCCCCGGGTGAGCCATATCCCCCAAAGGGTTCGGGTGTCCCAGGTGAGCCGTGTGTCCCAGGGGGCTGTGTGCCCCGGGTGAGCTGAGTGTACCAGAGTGCAGTGTGCCCCGGGCGAGCCATGTGTCCCAGGGGTAGCAGTGGGACCCAGGGGAAGGGGTGGTGAAAACCAGAGGAGGATCGGATTCTATTCATGTGTTCCTGAGATAGTCACCATAAAACAAGCAGACTGCCAAATGAGGAGCGGATTCTATTCATGGGGTCCTGAGATGGTCACCATAAAACAAGCAGATTGTCAAATGACAGCGGGGAGTGGAAGGTGACCTGGGGGGAGATAGGAGAACAATGGAGGGACTGGTATGCATGAACATAAGTACAACCAACGAACACAGAACTCTGGGGAGGGAGGGCATAAATGGGAGGTGGGGGGGGCAATGGTAAGCTATGTACACAGATAATACTTTAATAAAAAAAAAAGAAATAAAAAGAACATTACTATTTAATCTCTGCTCCCATAATTATGCAACCAATAAGATCTCATGCAAGAAGAGATTAAATGGCAATGTTCTAAGTCACCTTGCTTATGAAATGCTTAATGGTGACATCAGAAATGCCACAGTCCCATAATAAAATGATTGCAAAGAACATACATAGTTTTGAAAAGGCTGCATGGAGCTCTATGATTAGAGAAAGGGGAATCCGTACCATGAGGCAGTCATTTCCAGAGATAGTCATTTGGATGAGTAGAGGGGTTGTGAAGCAAGTTGCAATCATTCCAGAACAGACCTGGAACATGTGTGAGAAGAACCTGGGGCACAACAGAGGATCCAGACAGAAGTAGAATTAAGTGTCGAGGGCTGTCATTGGTTACTTGGTGAGGTGAAGCTGGAGTCTGATACACCTCACACTGAATCAGTTCTCCTTATTTGCATATATACAGGCACAAGAAAGCCACTATGTGGTTCTCTTTAATGAGTGAGAGTTTGTTCACTCGAGTCTAGACAAACCCTTGTGTTGCCTTTGTCAAGTCCCATGTTAAAGAAACCCCTGTGCTTGTTACAGGTAGACCTGGCTCAGGGGATGGCTGAGGTCTAGAATTCACTGCTCCCAGTATGTATAACTCCTGAATCAGTCTACTTAAAATACTGAGCCTGAAAAGGCTTCCTTCTTTGTCCTGAAGACCCTTTGTATAGTGTGCTTCTTCCACAACTTTGATGCAGTTTTTAGTCTCCCCTCCCATATCCATTCCCCTGCAAGCTGATATGAATGAAGAGAAGTGAGGTACATTTAAAAAAAAAAAGGAATTCTGTAGAGGTGAATGATTTGAAATTATTTTAATCATTCACAACAGCAAAAAATTAAAATGAGATAAAGTTGCTGAAATGAATACGATTTTTAAAAAAAATCAGAGTAGAAAACACAGTATCAATTCTGTAGCATGTCATAAGAAGTCCCTCACATCCAAGAGCCAGTCTATTTTAAAGAAACCTTTTCTAAACATGACTCATTTCCAACTAACATAACTAGACCAAACATATCTCCAATGCCATGCTTTCTGGCCTTTGTACACAGTAATTTTCACTACTGCAATCCCCTCCAGCTCTGTCTGACAAATGGTCCATCTTTTAATAACCAGTTTAGTGTCTTCTGTATGAAAATGAAATCAGTCGATTAACAAGTTTCTACTGTACTTCTTTCTGCTTTTGAATCATCAAACCCTTTAGTATTATCTGACTGCTTATCTTAATTCATCCTGATTACTGACTGAGAACAATTCCCTATATCTCCTTAGAAAACTCACTCCTTTTGAATTTGCCAATACCTTATACTGCCCTGTTTATATTAAAATACTATATGCTGTGTAACAGAATTAAAACATACAGAGAACAGAAAGAGGGGTGGATTAAATAGAGAACATACTAGTATATGCTTATATGCATAACCCTTGGACACAGGCAGTAGTGTGGTGAAGTCCTGAATGGTGGTGGAGGGTAGGGTGGAGGGAGTCAATGGGGAACACAGGGTACATCTGTAATATTGCAATAATGAGATAAATTTTTAAAAAAATACAGAGAACTTCCTAAATTGATTCACATCACGGGAGATTTTTAGAACTACAGAGCATGCTATTCTCCCTCTTTTCCAACATGCAATTTTCTAAAATAGAAATCAATCTCAAATGTTGAGCCAACTCAAATCTTAATGATAAGTTTGGGGTAAAATTGGCATTAAATAAACAATACTTAAATAATTTCACTGACTGTGTGACTATTTCCATTCTATTAGAAACATATGCTCCTAATTTTTTAAGTGAAGATATATAATGACAAAAACTAAATCATCCCACCATGTATTACATCCCAATACAGCATTGAATTCATTTGTTCATTCAATATGTATTTTTGATGTGAATATGCTGTGTTAATAAGCACAGGGCATATGGAGTGAAAGAAAAAACTCAAGTTGCCTCTCAAGTTAATCACAGTCAAGTAAACAACTGATAAAAGAGGAAATCAACAAATATAGCATAAAATTGTAACTGCTGAAGGAAGGCCTAAAAGGCAAACTGTGTAGTCCAGAAACTGAAGTGAGTGCTAAGAAGGAAGAACACATGAGGTGAGGAGTAGAAAATTCCAGATCAGGTCAGGAGAGATGTCCAGCACATGCAATTCCAGAAGAGAGCATAAGTGTTCAAATAGCCTAAGATAGGTGCCTGTGTGTGTGTGTGTGTGTGTGTGTGTGTTTGTGTGTGTGTGAATTTAAAGACTGAGTCTTTGCTAAATTATAACGTGCTAGAGCCCAAAGAGATCATTGTCTTCAGCAACAAAGTATTAAGTAGTAGGCACTCAGCAATTACTTCTAGAAAAGATAAATAACTGTCTTACATGATAGTTCTCAATTTATTTAAAAATCAAAAATGTGACCAGGAATTAAGGCCTGAGACTAGAACAGGCAGAGTTTCCATAATTACAGATTTTTAAGTTTGATCTTTAGGGTTTGGCTGTACTGTGTTGATTATTAGACAAATTTGATAATAGCACACCAAGAATGTTAGATTAAATCCATTATAGACCAGAATGTCTTTAAATTTTCAGGCAGAATGAATTAATGCTATCAGGATAAAACTGGCACATAGCAGTTCTATCAGTGAAAACTAAATTAATTTGTTACTTAGATAAATTTTTTGGGTTATGCCTTCTGAATGTAATAAAAGCAGAGTGATAGAGTCATGGTGAGGACAAGTGTCCTGTATCTAGGATTCATTCTGGGAACATTCCTGTAACCCAGGCAAGTTGGCAATAGTCCATGCTTCTGTGCCTGTTAGGGGACTGTCATAGCCTTTGTGGTATGCACATTTCTTAAATTCTAGAGAAGACAATGGGCCAACAGGCAAATTGTTATTATCCCTAGATGGGCTGTTAGGGACAAAGAACACTGTAAAAAGAGTTGCAATGCTAGAGTCAACTATACCTGGGTGAAAATTCTGGATCTGGACAAAGTAATATCCAGCACAGGAAAGCACCTGACTCTCATTTCTTCTCCTAGTCCTGACTACCTACTTCTCAACATTTGGATTCAACTGAGATCAAGCCCTAAAAGTTTTAGTACTTCCAAAATGGAACTCTTGCCATTATTCCCCAACCCCCATTCCCAGTTGGCTCGACACTTGGTTCCCTGGTTAGAAAAACAATCTACTCTTTGCCAGTCTCTCAGAAAAAACACTATATGATATTGCTGATTTCTGTTGTTTAAGCATCATATGCAATCCACCAATAATTCCTGCCAGCATTAGCTTTGACATAAATCCTAAATCCAATCACTTCTTATGACCCCCCACACTGCCATGTTAGTCCAAATACCCATCTTTTCCTCCTGTCCACCCTCCCAGCAACCACTCCTACTATAAAATACACTATACTTTATATGACAGGTAAAACTACCAGTTAAAATATGTTTGTTTTTCCCAATGCACCTGATGTTGGCTTTGGGATTGTCATGTATGGCCTTTATTATATTGCGTTATGTTCCCTTTATTACCATGAGGCTAATAATTTTTATAAATAAGTGATTATATCAAATGCCTTTTCTGCATCTATTAATGTTATTGTGTAGTTTGTAGACGAATGTGGTGTAAATCATTTATTCATTTGTGGATATGGTAACATCTCTGGAATAAATGCCAGTAGATCATGGTGTATGATATTTTTAATGTATTGCTGGATACAGTTTGCTGGTATTTTATTGAGGATTTGAGTATCTGTTTATGAGGAATATTATTTATAAATACGGATCTATAATTTTATTTCTTTGTTATGTCTTTATCTGGTTTTAGAAATAGGATAATGCTGGCATCATAGGATAACCTTGGGAGTCTTCACAATTATGTTTTTTGGAAGATTCCTGATTAACTTCAGGAGTTACACTGAAGAAAGGATTGTCTACCCTGATACTATACACATACTTACGAAGAAAGCAAATTCTTTTACATCTCTCATCCAAATAGGATTACAAAAATAATATAAAAATATGTGAGCAGACACATATTTTTGGGAAAAATTTCTTTAAAAGGAATTATCCAGAAATTTAAAGAAATAAAAACAAAGAGCATATCAGGGTTTTCCAGGGGAGGAGGAGTGGGGAGTGAGCACTGTTGGTGCTGGTTTCCTTGTGGGGAGATGGGACATCCTGTAACTGGACAGTGGTGGTGCCTGCACAGCATCGCGATATACTCCATGCTCAGGAACGGCACCATTTCAAACACAAATGATAATTTTTATTATTTAAAATCAATGGTACAATAGGAAAAATAATCCTAAGAACATAACAAATAAAATATTAAAAGCAATATTCCCCCCAAACACCCAAGCAATAAGCATCAAAAGATACAAAATTGAACCACACTGTGGAACACATTCAAACAAAATCAAAAAGGAAAAGAAAATGAAAACAACAAGGTTGTCCCTTGAGGCACGTTGAGTACTTTCTACAAGGGGCCCTGGAGCTGGGCCCTCCACAGGCAGCGACTCCTCTGATGCAGGAGCCAGCATGGGCTCCAGGGAGGGCTCTTCATCCAGTGGTGGTGGGGCCTCAGTTTCCTCTGGGGCCGGCCCTGGCTCCACAGCTGTAGTTGGAGAGGCTGCAAAAGGTGGTGAAAGGTCTGTAGGAGGTGATGCCTCCAGCTCTACATCCTGCTCCTCAGGATTAACCTCAGGTGTGACAGGAGGAGCTGCCTCTGCCTCCTGGGCTGGTGCTGGAGTTGGGAGGGGAGAAAAGTTCACCCAGGTGCCTGCATGTCCATGTGTCCGCCAAAGAGAGAACACAGCCACAGCCCAGGACCCACCACAAGACGTCCTCCCCACCAGCAGTCCAACAGATGGGTGGTCTGAGACCCATTATTGCTCCTGCCAGGCAAAAATCCCTCTCCTTGAGCTCCCATGCACATCCATTCCCAAGCCCACCCTGACTTCCCCAGTTTCTCACTTTTTGGCTGTGCCTCTTTGGATTCAGGGTGCTCTGGGCCAGTCTGGTTGACATGAGCACCATAGTCCAAGTCACTGGTGAAACCTTTGAGCTGCTGGTTGAACCTGGGTTGCTTTGAGGTTGGAGGCCCAGGGAACCTGGACGGCTTGAGTGGAGAAGTCCCTGGCTGTCCATAAATGGGCCCTGGCTCCCCAGAGCCCCAGGTGGCCACACCCACTTCAGGCCTTTCCTGGCCCTCAGTGGTGTGGCTCACCGGGCCCTCACTGCTGCCCATGTCACAGGGCTCTTCCTCAGGTCGCTGCTGCTCCACCTTGATGGAGGTAGAGCTCTGCAATGACAGTGACCATCAGCCAGTGGGGAGTCCTCAAGTTGGCACAAGTCACTGCTGCTTCTGTCCACTGCACCTACTGCTCTGGATCAGGCTCTCTACACTTGAAACCCCTTGTACACACACACACACACACACACACACACACACACAAAGCAAAGTGGCCTGAGACAGAGAACTTGATAAAGGGATGTGGTATATATACACAATGGAATACTACTCAGCCATAAGACAAGATGAAAGAGTGTCATTTACAACAACATGCCTTGACCTTGAGAACATTATACTTACTGAAGTAAGTCAGACTGGAAAAGATAAGAATATTAGAATTTCACTCATATGTGGGATAAAAACTGAAACTTCTGAACACAAATAGCAGAGTGCCGTTTCCCAGAGAATGAGGAGATCAGGGGTTCCTAATATGAGGTTACAGGAAAAAACTTGATTTTGGCTGGTGGACACATGGTGCTTTATACAGATTTTGTAATTTTTACACAGGAAACCTGTATGTTCATGTTGACCATATCATGCCAATAAAATTTAATAAAATTGAAAAAATAAGGAATAACAGAAGCACCCACCTCACTGCATCACAGTGAGGACTGACCAACACTAAGGATGTATGGTGCTCAGCACTTCATCTGCCACAGATGGACACTGAGCACGTAGTAGGTACTGCGCTCCTATGGGAGAAAAGAAGCAGCAAGGGAGAAGAAATTGAAGAATAAAGGAATGTTTCAAAGAGAAGATAAAATTTTTGCTGTGTCACAATCAATGAGTGAAAGTTCATCAGTTTAATGAGGTGGGAAAGGGCTCCCAGGCAGAGGGTCAGGAGTGTATCTTTAGGATACATCACCCACTTCTCTAAGAAATGACATCCAATATTATGATGGTTTAAACTCTCAACTAGGCAAATGCTTCCTAAGGAGACAAATTATATTTCTAATGAACTCTCTTTCCACTGGAACTCACTATATTGATCTCCTATAACCACCACAACTCCCAGACTTTAAAAGTAAAAGCTGTCTTTCTCTTCCCACACTTTGCTTCTCCTCTTCCTGTATTCTATTTGACAATACAGAAATTTCAGTCCATCACAGACTCCCCCTCCTTTTCCCTCTGCCTTCTCCATTTGAATCATCACTAAACTTTGCTGATTCTATACAAAATGTATGTCCAAATTTGAGTCCACCACTCCAAATGCATTCAGCGTCTCTTGCCTAAACTTCTGAAATAGTGTCCCAGCTATGCTCCTATAGCCAGCATTGCTTTATTCAGCAATTGGCCAATCATGTTTACTCATTTACTCCACAAAGATCAACTGAACAACTAAAAGATCTGAATAATTCTTTCATTTGCTAAAAAATCAATAAAAAGTACCTCTGAGCTACTGAGGTATTTATTTATATTGTCACAGTATAATCTTTACAAAATTAATCATATGAACAGATGAAAACCTCAATGACCTCTGTATTGCCTACAGACTATGACTCAGTACCAATTCTGTACCATGTCATAGGAAGTCCCTCACATCCAGGAGCCAGTCTATTTTAAAGAAACCTTTTCTAAACATGATTCATTTCAACTAACAAAACTAGACCAAACTTATCTCCAAGGCCATGCTTTCTGGCCTTTGTAGACAGTAAATTTCACTACTTCTCTCCCCTCCAGCTGTCAGACAAATGGTCCAACTTTTAATAACCAGTTTAGTGTTTTCTATATGAAAATGAAATCAGTCAATTAACAAGTTTCTACTTTACCTCTTCCTCCTTTAGTCTCATCAAACCCTTTAGTATTTTCTGCTTATCTTAATTCATCCGGATTACCAACTGAGAACAATTCTCTATATCTCCTTAGAAAACTCACTCCTTTTGAATTTGCCCATACCTTATACTGCCCTGTTTATATTAAAATACTATATGCTGTGTAACAGATTTAAAACCTACAGAGAACAGCAAGAGGGGTGGTTTAAACAAAGAACATACTAGTATATGCATATATGCATAAACCATGGACACAGGCAGTAGTGTGCTAAAGACCTGAGCGGTGGAGTGTGGGGTGGAGGGGGCCAATGGGCAATAAAGAGTACATCTGTAATACTTCAATAATGAGATAATTTTTTTTAGAAATACAGGGAACTACCTAAATTGGTTCACATCAGGGGAGATTTTTATAACTATAGAGCACCCTATTTTTCCTCTTTTCCAACATGCTATTTTGTGAAATAGAAATCAGTCTCATATGTTGATTCACCTCAAACCTAAATTATAAGTTTGGAGTAAAATCGGCATTAAATAAATAATAGTTAAATAATTTCACTGACTGTGTGACTATTTCCATTCTGTTAGAAACATATGCTCTTAATTTTTAAGTGAATATATAATGACAAAAACTAAATCATCCCAACATGTAATCCCAATCAAGCACTGAATTAATTTGTTCATTCAATACATATTCTTGATGTGAATACTTTGCGTTAATAAGTCCAGGGTATATGGGTTAAATAAAAAATGTTGCCTCTCAAGTTACTCACAGTCAAGTAAACAGCTGAAAAAAGAGGAAATCAACAAATACAGCATAAAATTGTAACTGCTGGAGGAAGATCTAAAAGGTAAACTGTGTAGTCCAGAAACTGAAGTCAAAAGAAGGAAAAAGACATTAGGTAAGCAGAAGAAAATTCCAGATCAGGTCAGGATAGGTGTCCAGCACAAGCAATTACAGAAGAGAGCATAAGTGTTCAAATAGCCTATAAAGATAGGTGTGTGTGTTTGTCTGTGTGAACTTAAAGACGGAGTGTGTGTGTGTGTGTGTGTGTGTGTGTGAACTTTAAGACTGAGTCTTTCCTAAATTATAAGATCTTAGAGCTCAAAGAGATCATTTTCTTACTCACTGTTATACCCACAAAGTATTAAGTAGTAGGCACTCAGCAATTACTTCTAGAAAATATAAATGACTGTCTTATAAGAACAAATGAGAAATGATAGTCCTCAATTTATTTAAAAATCTAATATGTGACAAGGAATTTAGGCCTGAGATTTGAAGCAGCAGAGTTTATTTAATTAGAGATTGTTAAATTTGATCTTTAGGTTTTGGCTGCACTGTCAGAGCTGGGCAAACTGAGGCCTGCAGGCCGGATCCAGTGAATAAAACTATTGAATTAAAAAAAATACCGTACCCTTTTATGCAATGATGTTTACTTTGAATTTATATTAGTTCACACAAACACTCCATCCATGCTTTTGTTCTGGTCCTCTGGTCCAGTTTAAGAACCCATTGTGGCCCTCGAGTCAAAAAGTTTGCCCACCTCTGGTGTAGAATATTAGATAAATTTGATAAGAGCACACAAAGAATGTTAGATTAAATCCATCATGGACCAGAATGTCTTTAAATTTTCAGGCAAAATGAATTAATGCTATCAGGACAGAACTGGCACCTGGCAGTTCTATCAGTGAAGACTAAATTAATTGGTTACTTAGATAAATTGGTTTATGCCTTCTAAATGTAATAAAAACAGAGTGATAGAGTCATGGTGAGGACAAGTGTGCTGTCTCTATGATTCATTCTGGGAACATTCCTGTAACCCAGGCAATTTGGCCGCAGTGTGTGCTTCGGTGCCCTGCTGGGGGACTGTCATAGCCTTTGTGGTATTCACAGCTCTTAAATTCTAGAGAAGACAGTGGGCCAACAGGCAAATTGTTATTATCCCTAGATGGGCTCTTAGGGACAGAGGAGAATTTGGTAGAAAGAGTTTGAATGCTGGAGTCAACTAGACCTCGGTGAAAATTCTGGATCTAGACAAAGTAACATCCAGCAAAGGAAAATGCTAAACCCTCATTTCTTCTCGTAATCCTGACTACCTACTCCTCAACCTTTGGATTCAACTGAGATCACAAACCTAAAAGCTTTAGTACTTTCAGAGTGGAACTCCTGCTATTATTACATAACACCCATTCTGAGTCGGCTGGACACTTGGTTCCCTGGTTAAAAAAACAGTCTACTCTTCCCCAGTCTCTCAGGCAAAATACTGTATGATATTGTTGATTTCTATTGTTCAAGCATCAAATCTAATCCATCAATAATTCCTGCCAACATTAGCATTTATCTAAAACCTGAATCCAATCACTTCTTATAACCCCCCACACTGCCACTTTAGTCCAAATACCCATCATTTCCTCCTGTCCAACCTCCCAGCAAAAATACCTACCATAAAATACTCTATACTTTATATGACAGGTAAAACTACCATTTAAAATATGTTTGTTTTGCCCAATGCACCTGATGTTGGCTTTGGGATTGTCATATGTGGCCTTTATTACATTGAGGTATGTTCCCTCTATTCCCATGAGGCTAATAATTTTCATAAATAAGTGATTATATCAAATGCCTTTTCTGCATCTGTTAATATGATTGTGTAGTTTGTAGACTTATGTGGTGGAACTCATTTATTCATTTGTGGATATGGTACCATCTCTACATCCCTGGAATAAATGCCAGTTGATCATGGTATATCATATTTTTAATATATTGCTGGATCCAGTTTGCTGGTATTTTATTGAGGATTTTAGCATCTGTTTATGAAGAATATTATTTATAATTTTATTTCCGTGTGGTGTCTTTATCTGGTTTGAGAATTAGGATAATGCTGGCCTTGTAGGATAAGCTTGGGAGTCTTCACACCTCTTAAATTTTGTTGAAGATTCCTGATTAAATTCAGGAGTTACACTTAGCACAGGCTTGTCCACCCTGAGATTATACACACACTTACCAAGACAGCATATTCTTTTATATCTCATCTCTCATCAAGCTAGGATTACAAAAATGCTATAAAAATATGTGAGCTAGTCAAGATTGGTATGGCTCGGTGGATAGAGCATCAGCCTGTGGACTTAAAGGTCCTGGGTTCAATTCCAGTCAAGGGCATGTACCTTGGTTGTGGGCCCATCCCCAGTACGGTGTGTGTGCAAGAGGCAGCTGATCAATGATTCTCTCTAATCAATGTTTCTAACTTTCTATACCTCTCTCTCCCTCTCTGTAAAAAATCAATAAAAATATAATTTAAAAAATGTGAACTGACACATATTTTTAGGAAGATTCCATTAAAAGGAATTATCCAGAAATTTAAAGAAATAAAGACAAAGAGCAGATCAGGGTTTTCCAGGGGATGGGGGAGTGGGGAGTGAGCACTGTTGGTGCTGGTTTCCTTGTGGGGAGATGGGACATCCTGCAACTGGACAGTGGTGGGGCCTGCACAGCATCCCAATGTACTCCATGGTCAGGAACGGCACCACTTCAAACACAAATAACTTTTATTATTTAAAATAAATTGTACAATGGGAAATAGAATGCTAAGATCATAAAAAATAAAATGATAAAAGCAATAATTCCCCAAAACACCCAATCATTAAGCATCAAAAGATACAAAATTGAACCACACCGTGGAACACATTCAAACAAAATCAAAAAAGAAAGGAAAATGATAAAACCAAGGCTGTCCCTTGGGGCAGGTTGAGCACATTCAACAAGGGGCCCTGGAGCTGGGCCCTCCACAGGCAGCGCCTCCTCCGAGGCAAGAACCAGTGTGGGCTCCAGGGAGGATTCTCCATCTAGCGGTGGTGGGGCCTCAGTTTCCTCTGGGGCCATCCCTGGCTCCACAGCTGCAACTGGAGAGGCCGCTGGAGGTGGAGAAAACTCTGGAGTTGGTGATGCCTCCAGCTCTGCATCCTGATCTTCAGGATTAAGCTCAGGTGTGACAGGAGGAGCTGCCTCTGCCTCCTGTGCTGGTGCTGAAGTTGGGAGGGGAGAAAAGGTCACCCAGGTGCCTGCATGTCCATGTGTCCCGCAAAGATAGAACACAACCACAGCCCAGGACCCACCATAGGACGTCCTCCCCACCCTCAGTCCAACAGATAAGTGGTCTGAGGCCCATTATTGGTCCTGTCCAGGCAACAATCCCTCTCCTCGAGCTCCCATGCAGCTCCACCCCGAATCCCAACCTCACTTCCCCAGCTTCTCACCTTTGACCTCTGCCTCTTTGGGCTGAGGGTGCTCTGGGCCAGTCTGGTTGACATGGGCACTGTAGTCCAGGTCACTGGTGAAAACGTTGAGCCACTGGTTGAACCTGGGCTGCTTTGGTGGAGGAGTCCCTGGCTGTCCATAAATGGGCCCTGGCTCCCCAGAGCCCCAGGTGGCCACACCCACTTCAGGCCTTTCCTGGCCCTTGGTGGTGTGGCTCACAGGCTCCTCCCCAATGTAGAACATAGGGCGGTGCTTTTCCTCCTCCAGCTGGTGTTCCTCCTTGATGGAGGTAGAGATCTGCAGTGACAGTGACCATCAGCCAGTGGGGAGTCCTCAAGCCTGGCCCAGTCACTGCTGCTTGTGCCCACTGCACCTTCTGCTCTGGATCAGGCCAGCCCTGTTCCTGCTCCAGGCAGATAAGCCTCAGGTAAATCCTCCCGCCTTTCTACACACACACACACACACACACACACACACACACACACACACAGCAGGCATGGGGCTGCTCAGGGGTGATCAGAGTGCTGGCCTGGCCCCGATAAACCTCCCTGTGCTACCTTTGGGTTCCTGCGTGAAAAAGGCCACAGGCGGCGTCTGGGTTGTGCCCGGACCCTGCTGTGGGCACCTGCAGAAACACTCTCATCGCTGCCTCTCTTGAGGCGTCGGCCTCGGCACACTGGGAGACAACATGTAAACATGGTCTCCTCTCTAATGCCACTATCCGAGTGAGATGGGAAGGGCAGTTATAGAATGGGGCTGCCTGGTTACCAGGTTCCAGGTTCTGTTAGGCTCCATTGTCAGGAAGTGAGTTCACTGCTCTTGTCAGGCAATGAGGTCACTGCTCTGATCTGAGGACATACTCAGATAGGGGACCTGGGTAGTGACCAGTGGGCAGAAGCAGGAGAGACTATAGCTGGGCAGGGTTTAAAGACTCCCAACCAGCTGCCGGTCACTGTCATTGCAGAGTTCATCCCACATCATGGAGCAGCAGATGGTCAAAAGAGACCCCTAACCCATGCCACCAGTGTGTGGTGGGCAAGCCACACCACTGAGGACCAGAGCAGGTCCGAAGTGAGTGTGGCCATCTGGGGGTCTGGGAAAATAGGGCCCATGGATGGGTGAGGAAGGACTCCTTCACTGAACCTGCCCAGGCCCAACAAGCCTCCAACCTCACAGCCACTCATGCTCCACTGGCAGCTCACCAATGTTGACTCCACATGGAGCAAGGTGCCCATGCTCAACAAACCTGGCCCAATGAGCTGGAATCCAAGGAAGCAAAGCCCAAGTATGAGAAGTTGGAGGAGATGGAGGTGGTATGGGTGTAGAGGTGGATGCACTTGCACGGGGAGACGGGGAGGACTCAGGCTCCGTTACACAGGGAGCACCCCAGAGGTTCTAGGAGCAATGACCAGCCTCAAACCACCACCTGCTGGGATGTTTTCCCGGGAAGACATCCTATTGGGGATTCATAGCTGCAGCTGTGTTCTTTGTTTGGGAGGCACATGGAATTGCAGGCTGGTGGGTGATCTTTTCTCTTCTCACAACTACAGCTCCAGCCCAGGGGGCAGAGCAAGCTCGTGTTCCCATCCAGAGGAGCCCAATGCAGAGGCAGATGTAGAGGCTTGTCCACCTTTAACAGTCTCTCCACCTCCAACAGTCCCTGCTTAAGAGCCAGGCAGGCCTGTGCAGCACTCCTGACCTAATTGAGGACCCTCACCCCTGGCTGCAGTTCCCTCCCTTGATCCTGTCCTGCTTCCTGCCTCAGAGGAGGAGCTGCCTCTAGAAAAGGCTGCAGGGCCAGGTCAATGCCTGTTGGTTAAATGTGCTCTCTCTCCCATCAGAAGTGTTTGTTTTACCCCAACACATTGGCCTTTTACTTTTTTTAAATAAATCTTTATTGCTCAGATTATTACAATTGTTTGTCCTTTTTCTCCCCCAAAGCTCCCTACCACACAGTTCCCTTCCCACCCTCTGCCCTTACCCCCTCTCCCCCCAATTGTCTTCATCCATTGGTTATAAGATGTCAATCTAGTCTCTCACTGCTTCCCCACCCCCTTATCCTCCTGGTAATTATCAGTCCACTCCCCTTCTTTGCTCCTGATTCTACTATGTTCACCACTTTATTCTGTTCCTCAGATTTTTTCCCCTTCTCTTTTCCTTTTTTCCGTATATGAATTTCAAGTGGGACAACTCTCTCTCATTTGTTTTTGTAGGGAAATACAACAGAGTGTTCTGTAGCTAATGCCTGCAGACTGTGCAAATGTCTCAGGACCACATGAATAGAATCCGCTCCTCCTCCAGTTCACACCGCCCCCTCCCCCCCGGGGTCCGACCATTTCTCCGGGGCACATGGCTCTCCCTGTGTACACGGCTCCCCGGGTCCTACCACCCCCCTTTGGGCACAGAGCTCCCCTGGGGCCCACGGCTCACCACGGCACACGGCCCCCTGGGACACACGGCTCACCCAGGACAGGCCTTTTACTTTTATTCTCTTTAATTGTTGCATTTTTGTTTCCTCCATGGCATGATTCAGTTTTTTATTTTATCATTTCTTTCTTATTTTAGTCTTCATTTTCCCATGTTGTAATTAATTGTAAATAATAAATGTTATTTGTATTTTAAATTGTGCCATTGCTGAATATGACTATACCCATAATTCTGTGTAATCACCACCACTGCCTAGTTGCTGAATGTCCAGTCATCCCACAAGGAAAAGAAAACTCTGCCCCAAAGGTACTCATTCCCCTCTCCTTCTGCACCTGGAAACCAAATATGCTATTTGTCTCTCTCTTTTTTTTAACCTATTCTTGCTGTTTCCGGTAAGTGTCATCTCACAGTATGAACATTTTTGTGTCTTCTCAGGATGAAAGGCAGGTACAATATCCACAAATCAATAAATGAGATAGCTTACACTAAAAATGAAGAAAAATAAAAGTACATGATCATATCAATAGATACAGAAAAATCAGATAAAAAATACAGCTCCCATCTATAACACTAAAAGCATAAGATGCTAATTAGTCTGGATGCCCTTCTAGACATCCTTTCAGACAGCAAGCCACCAGGGCTTTGAGGGCTAGGCCCCTTGCACGAATTTCATGCATAGAGCCTCTAGTTTATAATAAAAACTCTCAGGAAATTGGGAATAGAGTGAGCACACTTCCACATAATAAAAGACATATGCGACAAACCCACAGCCAAACTCATATTCAACGAGGAAAAACTAAAAGTGCCTCCCTTAAAATCAGGAACATCACAGGGATGCTCACTTTCACCACTACTAGTCAACATGGTACTGGAAATCCTAGCCACATCAGACAAGATGAAGAAATAAAAGACATTGAAATAGAAAAGGAAGAAGTAAAACTATTATTAATTGCAAATTACATGCTACTATATAGAGATAACACTAAAGATCCCCCTAAAAAATTACTAGAATTGATAAATAAATGCAACACAGTAGCATGTAAAGTAAATATCAAGAAGTTAGTTGTGATTCTATACAGAATAATGAACTATCAGAAATGGAAACTAAAAAAACAATTCTATTCACAATTGCCACACACACACACACACACACACACACACACACACACCTATGAATAAACTGAACCTAAGATGTAAAAGACCTGGCCTTGGTAATTTATAAGTCATTGTTAAGGAAGCCCACTTCATGGGAGAACATATTTACCAATGATACTTCTGATAATGGGTTCATTTCCACAACATATAAGGAAATCATAACACTTAAAGAGAAGACAAGCAATCAATTTAAAAAATTGCAAAGGGCCTGAATGGACACTTCTCTAAAGAGGACATACATATGACCAATAGACACAGGGTAAAGTACTCAAAGTCATTAGTCATCAGAGAGAGGCAAATTAAAATGACAATGAGGTATCACCTCACTCCTGTCAGAATGGCTATCATCAACAAATCAACTAAAGACAAGTGCTGGTGAGGATGTGGAAACAAGGGAACCCTAGTGCACTGATGGTTGGGAGGCAGACTGGTGCAGTCACAGTGGAAAACAGTGTGGAATTTCCTAAAGAAATTTAAAAGACAACAGCCAATTGACCCAGTGATCCCATGTCTTAGAATATAGCCTAAGAAACCTGAAACAACAGTCAGATGGAATATCTGCACCCCTATGTTCATAGAAGCACAATTTGCAATAGCTAAGATGTGGAAGCAACCCATTTGTCCATCAGCAGGTGAGTGGATAAGAAAGCTCTGGTACATTTACACCATGGAATACTATGCGACTGTGAAAAGGAAGGACCTCTTACCGTTTGATATGTTTGAAGGGACCTGAAAAGTATTAGGCTATGCAGAATAAGCCAGTCAGAGAAAGGTAAGCATAACATGATTTCACTCCTATGTGGAATCTAATGAATAACATAAAATGGATGAACAATATAAATCCAGAGACATAGAAGCATGGAACAAACTATGGAATCTCAGCGGGAAGGTAGAGATGGACGATGGAGGTGGAGAATGATTAACCAGGGAACTTATAAGCATAGATACATAGCCCATAGACACAGATAATAGTGTGGTCAAGGCCTGGGAGGGGTGTGTGTGTACTGGAGGGGTTCAATGGGGAAAATGGGAGTACATATGTAATACTTTCAACAATAAAAATAATCCTATATAATAAAAGCCTAATATACTAAGTGTTTGGTCATCCAGTCGTCCGTTCAACCAATCAAAGTATATAATATGCTAATGGTATGCTAAGGGTGCTCAACTGCTCATCATGACGCACACTGACCAGCAAGGGGCAGTTGCCCAGTCGCTATGACATGCACAGACAATCAGGGGAATACAGTCGACCAGTCGCTATAATGTGCACTGACCACCATGGAGCAGATGCTCTGACTATTGGTTACCTTGCAGCTGGGGTCCAGCCCATCAGGACTGAGCAAGATGAGCTGGACATGCCCTTGAGCACTCATGCAGTCCCTTCCCAGCTGGCCAATCTCCCACATCCCTTTCTGGCCCCAATCTTGCACCATGGGGACTTTCAGCCTGGCCTCAGCTCTGTTTAGATTATGAGTTAAATATATTTGGGTAATTTTTAAAACATGAAATGTCTGCGTAAAAATGCTATCTTTCTCTTTAATAATTGTTTTTTTTTTAATCT
Source organism: Vespertilio murinus (assembly GCA_963924515.1). Lineage (NCBI taxonomy): Eukaryota > Metazoa > Chordata > Mammalia > Chiroptera > Vespertilionidae > Vespertilio > Vespertilio murinus. Next base: position 131,855,545 of record OZ004708.1, on the reverse strand, counting down.
ATGTGGCTTTAATATTCAAGTACCACACATTTTGTAATGGAAAAGAAAAACCCTCTGCCCAACCTCATCATAGTCTACTCAAATTCTTTTAATTTATCCTGTCATTTATGTTCCTCTTTTAAAATTAGACGTATCTCTTTATTCACCAATTTCTGTTTACCTTACATTATGGAAGATTAAATCATAGCAGTCTTATAGCATACATCCCTTTTTTTCTTCTTCCATTTCCCCAGTAAAAATAGACCGTAATTTGGTTAAATCAGTACTGGAGGTCTGCTTAATGTGATTATGTAAGTGAGTTTATTGCTTAGCCAGACATTGTTCTCTGATTACCCTGCATTTCCTGTTAGACTTCTTTGTTCTAATAGCAGGTATTTTCCTTCCTCTTCTGGCTCACTTAGTTTGCTGTGCTCTTATCACTTTATAATTAAATATTCCAAAAGTCTCCAACAGAATTGTAAACCCTTCTGCCTGGTATTTTACAAATGGCCACCTATGAGGTGTTTCCTGGGTTCTCTCAGTCCTGTCCAGACCAGGGTGGATGCTCTTTGACCTCTACTGTCAACCTTTGCTGACCCTGTTCACTCCTCCAGTCACATTTCAATCATTTAAATAAATAAATTGAGATGATAATTCCAGTTAGTATAGTAGGCACAATTCCTAGGGAGGGCCCCCAAGATTTCACAGCCTGGACTACCCGGAGCATGTGATTGTGATATCACTTCCACAATTATATGGCAGAATTGTCCTTTGAAGGGGAGACTTTAAAAGCAAAGAACTTTATCCAGTTGCTTCTAGAAAAGGAAGGCAGAGGAAAGATCAGATTCTAAGCTCAGGATATGATTGGCCTCTGTTGGCTTGAAGATGGGGGAGGGGGAGTTAATGATAAGGAATACAGGTGTTGTCTAGGAGCCAAAAGGGGACCCCAGCTAACTGCCAGACAGGAGATGGGACTCAGACCTATAGTCACAAGACCCTGAATTCTTCCAATCACCCAAGCGAGTGGGATATTCCCCAGGTTTCAGATGAAAGCCCAGCAGGTCAGCTCCTTGGCTTTAGGCCTTCTGGACCCTGAACAGAAGACTTAGTCAAGTTTACCTGAGCTTAAGCCTGACTTAGAGAATTAGGAAATAATAAAGTTTATTGTGATTTCTTATTTTGTAGTAGAAAACTAAAGTTGTTTTAAGTACTTCATTGGATAGATAACCAAGAAACTAAAAGCCTAACTTCTTAGCATTAGAAAGGAAATTATTAGAACTTATTAATTTTTATTAGCATTAAAACGTGCTAACACAAGGTGTAGCAAACATAGGTTTAGAGTTGTGATAACATGAAACAGTTTGTTCTTATATTGTTATTTACTAATTATTATTTTCCATATAATAGTAAACCTACTTTTGCCCCACCCTGAATACATACAACATGGATGAATCTTGGAAACTTTCTGTTGATCCAAAGAAGCCAAAATTAAAAGAAGTTATATTCTATGATCACATGTGTATAAGTTCAAATAGGCAAAACTAATTTATGCTGATAGAAATCAAGAAATGCTACCTCTGAGGACAGTATGGGAGAGTCGGGATTGGCTAGAAAGGGTTGTAAGGGATCTTTCTGGGGTGATGGAAACATTTGATGTCTTGCTTTGCTAGTGATTTCTGGATGTATCTAATGTGAAAACTCACAGCAGGAATACTTACCATGCACGCATTTGTATATCATTAATATATTTCAGTACAAATGAATTAAAATGTAAAGTGAGTGAATTTCTTGGTCATCATCCAAGGTTGAAGTGACTACTGGCACCTTTGAATTGCAGGTAGCATGTGAAGGGTTCCTCAGACAGTGAAGTGGGAGCTGTGTTGGGACATTTCAACTGCTGTTTTGAACATCTATGTCTTATCTAGCCATTCAGTTTTAAATGTATTTATTTTTTCCCACTTCCCAATACCAATGAATTTATGAGCTCTTTGATGGCAGGGTTATCACAATGCCTACCAGAATGCCTTCCCTAAAATAAGCATTCAGTAAATAATTGGTGATTTGGTTAGTTTATACAGAAAAACAAGGGTAAATATATGATAGAAAAAGGAAGGAAAATAATACCAAATAATAAATTGCATATCTAACTTAATTTTTAGTTGGTAGAGCGTTGGTCTGCGGACTGAAAGGTCCTGGGTTCGATTCCGGTCAAGGGCACGTACATTGGTTGCAGGCATATCCCCAGTAGGGGGTTTGCAAGAGGCAGCTGGTTGATGTTTCTCTCTCATTGACGTTTCTAGCTCTCTATTTCTCTCCCTTCCTCTCTGTAAAATATCAATAAAAAATATATTTAAAAATATACATACATGCTTAATCACTATGTTGTACACCTGAAACTAATATTGCATGTCAACTGCAGAAGGAAATTTTTAAAAATTTAAAAATCATATTGACATATTGAAGAGACTGATCGAGTTAATGAAAAAAAATTTGTTAGACTTCAATCCTGCCTTAGTACATACACCTCCACATGAGGAAGTTGAACCTTCTGCATTGTCATGTCCTGATTAAGCACTTTCATTTTTAAAATATTGATATTTTCTTGATAATAAGTCCTGCCTCCATATGAATGAGTGTCAACCTGAGTACTTGCTCTTAATAGGTGCTAGAGATTTTTTTTTTTTTTTACTTCAGTTTATTGAAAAAGAGAGTAACTTTGAATTGTCAATAACTCAAAAGTTAGAAATGTTATTCCTGGAAATATTTTTTTAAAATATATTTTTATTGATTTTTCACAGAGAGGAAGAGAGAGGGGTAGAGAGTCAGAAATGTCAATGAGAGAGAATCATCAATCAGCTGCCTCCTGCACACCACCTACTGAGGATGTGCCCGCAACCAAGGTACATGCCCTTGACCTGAATCGAACCCAGGACCTTTCAGTCCGCAGGCCAACGCTCTATCCACTGAACCAAACCAGTTTCAGCCTGGAAATATTTTTTTGAAGAATATGCAACCATCAGTCTCTGTTGTTATTCTCTGTTAAACCAAATAGAGAATTCTCTCATTTCCTTTATATTTGAACTATGCTTCATTATTGGCCTCATTTATAATACGGGAACAGTCTCAGGAAAACTGTCTCTAGCTGCTTTAGGGATACCACTGAAGATCAACACTGTCCTATTGTCTATACTTTATGAGGATGGATGGCAGCAATTCCCTTCTGTCAGTAAGTCTGTGTTCTCCTAAGCAGTGAGTTGTCTTTTGTCACACAGAGGCAGTTAGAGAGGATGCTTTGCAGCTAGACAGCCTGGGTTCAAATCTTGTGGCCACCACTTATATGCTGATGACTTTGTTTCCTACTTTGTAAAATGAGTAGAAAACTAGTTTTTACCTTGTAGGGTTATTGAAAACATTAAATTGTGTTAAACTAGAGACCCGGTGCATGATTTTGTGCGCCAGTGGGGTCCTTTGGCCTGGCCTGTGGGATCAGGCCGGAACTGGATTTCAGACAACCTCTGAGGGGTCCCAGATTTCAAGAAGATGCAGGCCATGATGAGGGATCCCACTGGTGCATGATCAGGGCCAGGGAGGGATGTGGGAGGTTGGGAAGGCAGGGAGGAACTGCTGGAGGGCTCCAGGGTGTATCTGACCCATCTCACTCAATCCTTATCAGCAGGATTCCAGCAGCAAGCTAGTCTATTGATCAGAGTATCTGCCCCCTGGTGGTCAGTGCAAGTCATAGCGACTGGTTGACTGCCCCCTGGTGGCCAAGTGCATGTCATAGCAAGCGATTATGATACCTTAGCATATCATCATTAACATTATCACCCTCTGAATGGTTGAACAGACGACTAGACACTTAGCTTATTAAGCTTTTATTATGTAGGATATCCAAGGTATCTGCAAAATGTCTGACACAGAGTGGGTACCCCCTGTGAGCTATGATTTTTCAGAGAATGATATATTTCAAAATTGATTTTTTTTTTCTATTTTGGGAGACCTTGAAAGAGTAAAGTCAAGTGTGTTACCTTTCTGACACTGTGACTGGAAATAAAATCTTCAACTTTTTTTCTACATTTATTCTCACAATCTATAATTCTTTGTTTAATTTTGTTCTCTTTTTGTTATATAGCTTATTATTGTACATAACTGTATGCCCCCCAATACAGGATGGGGCAAAAGTAGGTTTATAGTTGTGAGTATAGGAAAAAGGATTTATTCTTATATCATTATTATTGTATTATTTTCTATATGAACAACTGTAAATCTACTTTTGTCCCACCTTGTGTTACTGGTAGAGTTAGGGAGAATAAAAATGTGTGTACACATATATTTTCATTTGAGTCTTTTGCTACTTCAAGATAAAATCTTTGGAATTAGTGATTGGAAAAGGGAATAAGAAGGTTTCTAGGAATGTTCTCATTCTTGATTCCCATTATCACTGTGATAGTTAATTAAGATATAATTTGTTCACTTTTTATATTCTTATTGTTGATATTTCACATTAAAAAGATTCTGAATGCTCTATACCCTTTAATAAGATTCTTTTTTAAACCTAGTAAAAGATAATAATACATTTTCTCACTTCATGCTCAGATCGGCTGCCACATTTTTCTCCAGGTCAAGCTTACAAGCCATTTCTATCATTTACAATATTTTCAGTTGCAAGTAATAAAAAGGCAACTCAATCAGGCTTAAGCAATGAAGATACATTTTCTAATCACTAATTTCAAAATCTAGAGGAAAATAATTTGTCCAACAAGGGTTTGATCAGGGCTTCTGCTCCCTTCTGGCATTTTATCACTAGGTTTTTGTGGTTTAGCCTTATGTGCTACCTGACTTCGTAATGCCCGAAAGTGGCTTCCAGCAGCTACCAACCCACATGCCCTTCCAGGGACATCCAAGCTTTACAGAGAATCAGCATTTCCGAGTTTCTCTCATATTGGAGCTGTTTAGATAATGTAGCCCCCAAAGTAATAAAAGTGTCAAGGGAATTATCTTTTTTCTCATTGAACAAACCAATACCATCTCAGAAACTGAGTGTAGCAGCAATCCCCCTGAAAGGGCCTGAGAGTTTAAGAAAGAGAGATGAAGTGATCTTGGGATAGCAAACTAAATTATACATCACTGCTTTCTTTAAATTTGGAGTTTGTGATGTTAATACCATTAATAGTAATAGACAAAGCCACCATAAACTATTAGAACGAAGGGAAAATTACTTGATTATCTGATTGAGTCACTCATTCATTTATATAACATAACTAGATATATAACAGAACTAGAGGCCCAGTGCATGAAATTCATGCACAGGTAGGGTCCCTAAGGAGTGGCTGGCAATCAGGGCTGATCAGGGCCCTCCTACTGCTGGCCAAGGCCTTCCTTTGTTCAGTGCCTCCCCCAGTGATCAGTACACGTCATAGGGAGCCATCAAACTCCCTGTCTCTGGAGGGGACACTTTGCATATTAGCCATTTATAGAGAGAAATTTTTGCTGAAACCTCTATATAGTTAACCATTTTGTACCTAAGCCTTTGGGACACTAAGAGTCCAATGACTGGCAATGGTACAGCAGTAGCAATGGTGAGAGTGAAAAAAATAACTCAAAGGAACATCAGGGTTCGTCCAGTGCTATCAAAACATCCAGAACTCACTCTGTGAGAAGCATTGAGAGCTTACTTTTTCTCTTCTTTACATTTTTGTCCTTGAATCTTCTCTGAAATGTGTGATTTCTATCATAATTTGAGGAAGAGAGGTTGTGGAAGATAAAATGGGTAAAAGGGTGTCAAATACATGGTGATGGAAGGACACTAGACTTAGGATGGTGAGCACACAATGCAATCAATATACAGATGATTTATTATAAAACGGTACACCTGAAACTTATATAATACTAGAGGCCCGGTGCATGAAATTTGTGCATGGGGGTGTGTGGCATCCCCTCAGGCCAGACTGCACCTCTCCAATCCGGGACCCTTCCAAGGGATGTCACCCCTAATTGTTCCCCTCTGCTGGCCTGATTGCCTCTAACTGCTCCCCCCTGCCAGCCTAATTGCCCCTAACTACTCCCCCCTGCTGTCTGATCACCCCTACCTGCTCTCCCCTGTTGGCCTGATCACCCCTAACCTCCTCTGCTTCAGCCCCTGCCACCACAACTTTGTCCAGAAGGACATCCAGAAGACCTCCAGAAGATGTCTGGTCTAATTAGCATATTACCCTTTTATTAGTATATATTATTAGCCAGTGTCACCTCAATAAACTAAAAATAATTCAATTCTTGAAATAAAGATGTTAACTATGGGATTCTTTTTGTTCACATCACTGAATAAATGACCTAAATGATGAAAGTTTATATTCCTTTCTCTTTTTACAACAGCTAACATATCATGAAAGGGCAGCTAATTGCAGATATGCAGAATATTCTGATAAATGGCCTGCTATTTTAATCAATTATATAATACAGAAAGAGCTTTGTTGGATAATTTAATTCTCCTTTTCCTATTTACTTGATTGCATCATTGCTTTCTAAGTATTTATAGGTGGATCATTATGGCAAGGAGTACAAATGAGAAGCTGGACTTAGGTGTAGTTAATTTTGTACAACATGTGTTAGCACACATTCTGGCCAAAACCCAATGTATGTTCATTCATCCTCTGTACTAAGTATGATGTGACTTGAACTTCCACTGCACTTTGCTACTTGAGATTTCCTTCTCATTTTTATAACACAAATGATCAACATGGGATTTTAAAACAGGGAACATCATAGGGATATACTATTAAATTTATCAAAATACAAAGACAATAAAGATGTTTTAAAAGCTTAACCTCACATGTAATAGAGTAAATGCTAATTAAAACACTATACATCAATCCTGGCCCATGTGGCTCAGTTGATTGAGCATTGTCCCAATTACCAAAAGGTGGCGGGTTCCATTCTTGGTCAGAGCATATATCCAGGTTTCAGGTTCTATCCCCTGTTAGAGGATGTGCAGGAGTCAACTGATCAATCTTGCTCTCTCACATTGATGTCTCTCTCATTTATATAAATAAAAAATATATATTAAAAACATAATACATAATTTTTAACCCATCAAATTGCAAAACAGATGATGGCATGTATTTTTGTTGTTAATCCTCCCCAAAGGAAATTTTTTTCACCATTGATTATGAGAGAAAGTGGAATGGAGGGAATGGGAGGAGAGTGACAGAGAGGGAGAGAGAGAAGGAGGGATGGAGAGAGACACATGAATGTGAGATCGGTTATGTCCCTGATGTGCCCAGACATGGGCAGGGACCAAATCTGGAATCCAGGCACTTGCCTTTAACCAGTCCTCAGGCTGATGCTCCATCCACTGAGAAACACTGGCAAAAATGGTGGTGTGCATTTTTATAAGGGTTAAAACGCCATCTACATACTCATTGATAGGTTGAATAAATTTTATATAAAGCTGAAAAAATAAAACAATGTATGGATCCTAGTATTTTCCTAATTAATCAGGGTGGGTTAGTTTTTTTTAATTCTATTTCTCTTTTAAAAAACAACTTCCCTTTTGATTTATAACTTTTTCTCTAGCTCATGAAATTCCTGATTGTCCAAAAGATTAATCTAATATTAAGAATATTTTATAGCCATATAACATATGATATATAAGGATCTCTTTCATTAGGAACTTAAGCATCCAGGCACAATCATATCAACTTGTGCCATTTATTCATGCCTGCATAATGTACTAGTAAAATCGGGGGGAGCAGGAGAGTGTAAATTGTGCAATTATTCTGATTCTTAGTTTTTAAAAGGGAGCAATCTTCTGATTATGCTTAATCTTTTTGTGAGTTATGGCTAATTTAAAATTATTTTCCAAAAACAAAATTTGTTCTGGCCTTCAGGCACTTCTGCTCAGTCTTATCTAGTTTTGTTTACATGTGGATTCTTTTTTTTTTATTTAATATTTTATTGATTTTTTACAGAGAGGAAGAGAGAGGGATAGAGAGTTAGAAACATCGATGAAAGAGCATCATCGATCAGCTGCCTCTTGCACACCCCCCACTGGGGATGTGCCTTCAACCAAGGTACATGCCCTTGACCGGAATCGAACCCGGGACCTTTGAGTCCGCAGGCCGACGCTCTATCCACTGAGCCAAACCGGTTTTGGCAGCATGTGGATTCTTAAAGTAGTCACCAATTTTTACAAGTGATTGTCAGTTTGTTCTCAGTGTTGTTTATTTTTAACATATGTGGCTCTAAGGTTACCTGGCTACAAAAAGGCCTGCACATGAAACCCACTTCCACTCAGTAACTTCCAAACCACAGCTGGAAGAAGCAATGCTTATGGAGGATTGCCAGTAGCTGTCCTCCACTTGACACTTTAAAGTCTTTTGGATGGAGCCCAGCTTGAGAGGATAGTGGCCACACCCACCTCAATACCAATCACTTTCATTCTGTCCTATGTTGATGTCACTGACCAATGCTTGAAGGAACTTGATAAGAAATAACTTTGTGGAACTCTGTTTCAACGCTTAGAACATTGCTGAAGGTATTTGCTACAGTTCATAGTCTTCTATGCGGTCCCATAGAAATTCCTTTCTATCTCAATATTGAGCATGATGATTCATTTCCAATAAGGTGATTTGTTTTTATTAACAAAAGTCAATCTAATAACTAAATATTTTATAACCATTCACCCATTCAACATATACTTACTGAACATCTTCTATATGTTATGTACTGTTCTGGTGCTAGGGATACAGCAGTGAACAGCATAAGTGAAAACAACCCTGTCATCAATGCGAGAGTGTTCACTTGTATTTGTCATGGTTTTCCAGAGAAAGAATATATACATACTAGAGGCCTATTGCAGAAAAATTCTTGCAAGAATAGGGCTTCCTAAAGCCTATTCCTGCAAGAATAGGACTTCCAACAGCTGGAGTGAAGCAGAGAAAGGAGCGAAACCTGCCCCCAGTGGGCTTTGCTCCTGTCTCTGCTGCCCTACTCCCTCCTGTCTCCACTGCCTTGCTCCCTCCCTTTTCCTGGGCCTCGTTCCCTTTGCCACCACTTCACAGTGCTTGGCTTCCTTCTATGCTGTCTTCAGTCTTTGCTCTGCACCTGCATATACAAATCAACCACCACCTTTGTTGGGTTAATTTGCATGTTCATTCCTGATTGGCTGGTGGGCATATCAGAGGGATGGTCAATTTGCATGTTTCTCTTTTATTAGTGTATATATGCACATATGTATATCTGTATATTCATAATCCACAGAGTAAAACACACATACATTAAGATATACTTTTCTTTTTTTAAAACCTCACCAAGGATATTTTTATTGATTGTAAAGAAAGGGAGGAATGGAGAGAGAAAGGAGAGGGGGAGAGGGAGAGGGGGAGAGAAGGGAAGAGGTGAAGGGAAAGAGGGAAAAGGGGAGGGAGGGGAGGAAGGGAAGGAGGGAGGGAGGGAGGGAGGGGAGAGAGAGACAGAGAGAGAGAGAGAGAGAGAGAGAGAGAAATATCAACATGAGAAACATTGATAGGTTTCCTCCTATAGGCATTCTGAATGGGGATAGAACATGCAACCTTTTGATGTATGGGTCAATGCTCCAACCAACTTAGTCCCCAGCCAGAGATATTATATATATATATATATATATATATATATATATATATATATATATATATATATAATGTAAAAATGTATATTCTTTCATATATCTATGGAAGTGGCTCATCTGATCATGGAGGCTGACAAGTCCCAAGATCTGAAGGGTGAGCTGGCCACCTGAAGACTCAGGAGAGCTGATGGTTTAGTTCTGGTCTGAAGGCCAAGCAGGCTTATGGTCCAGGAATAACCTGTGTTTTGATTTAAGTCTGAGGCTGGAAAAAAGCCAGTGTCTCAGTTTAAAGGCTGTCAGGCAGAAAGAATTCTATCTCAGGGAGCAGAGTTCAAGTCCTGTTCTATTACAGCCTTTAACCTACTGAGTGAGGACGCTTACAGTATGGAAGGCAATGTGCTTTACTTGGCCCACTGATTTAAATGTTAATCTTATACAAAAACACCCTCACATAAACACCCAACATAGTTGTCACATAATATTAACTATCACAGCCCTCATGAATTAAAGACTAACATTTTCTCAGGATTCGCTTTTAGGTTTCAGACTTGCATATCCATCTTCCTCCTAAGCATACTGTCTTGGATGTTAGTTAATAAGCATTGAAAATGTCATGGAGTGACCAAGAAAATGAAAACAACCAACATGTCCTTTGATAAAGAATATTGTGATACAATGGAACACCACTCAGCCACAAGGAAAGATGAAATATTGCCATTTGTGACAATATTGATGGGTCTTGAAAATATCATGCTAAGCAAAACAAGTCAGATGAAAAAAGTAAAGGTCTATATGATTTCCCTCTTACATGGGATATAAAACTCAACAAATGAACAAATAAGGTAAACAAACAAAAACTCATAGACACAGACAAAAGTATGTTGGTTATCAGAGAGACAGAGTGTTTGGGGAGCAGGTAATAAAAGGTAAAAAGGGTCCAATATATGGTGACGAAATTTGACTTTGGGTGGCAAACACGCAATGCAATATACAGATGATGGATGTTTCATAGAATTGTACACTTGAAACCTATATGATTTAATCAGTGTCACCCCAATACATTTAATTTAAAAAAACAACAACACAATAGAGTCAAAAGAAAACACTTGGTTCCAAACTCTTGACATCTTGTCTTCTAAGAAAAGGCCCCGCCCCTCTGTAAATGGCACTATCCCTCGCCCAGGGGCTCAGGCCAACAGCTTTGGAACCATTCCTCGAGCTTCTCCTGCTCAAAGTCCTCAGTAAATGTAACTATTATTATACGGCAAAGCCCATCTTTCTCCAGCATTGCTTCCTTCAATGCATTATTAATTGGGAACAGAGCAAACTTATTAAAGAAACAAATCTGATTATATTACATTAACTCCACCCCCTTCATTACCCAGATATTCTTTAACAGCTCCCCATAGCCTACAGAATCAAGTCCATTATTCTTAGGGCAATACAAGGGGCCTTTCATGAAGACTGTCTCTCCCATCTCCTCTCTCATCAGGATGAACTCAAGCTGTTTGTATCAGCCTTCCAGCTATCCTCGGCTCTTTGTTATATTTCTCTGAACGGGCCCATCTCTTCTGCTTCCAGGCCTTTACATTTGAGTGTCCCTTTTTTTAGCTTGCCCTCCCCCAGCCTTCTCTACTGCATTCGTGGTTGTCTTTCAGAACCTGTCCAAATACCACTTCTGGGAATGCTCCATGACCTCCCAAGTCTAAACTACCCTGTTTTCCCAAAAATAAGACAGTGTCTTATATTAATTTTTGCTCCCAAAGATGCACTAGGTCTTATTTTCAGGGGATGTATTATGTTTCCATGAAGTAGGTCTTATTTTCGGAGGATGTCTTATTTTCAGGGAAACACGGTAGGTGCATAGCACTCAGTGATTCTTCCATTAGCATGTTTTATATTCTGATAAATTATCTGTTTGCTTGTCCATTTTCACTCTGAATTTTAACTTTCTTACATAGAGAAACTGACGGAAATTCACATAGAAATCACCAAGCATAGAACCTGATATATTTTTAGTTGCCCAACTATTCTAGAAGGAACAAAGGAAATGAGAGCGGAAAATATAGATTGCATAAATGTTATAGTTATATTATTGCGATGTGTGATTTACATTTGTGTGATTTAAACTTGAGTGAAAGTGTTTATTTTGTGTGAAAGTCAGCATAGCATAACTGACTTAGAGTGCATATTTTGAAGCTGTAACCCTGAGTGTGTGTGAACGCCCTAACAGGTGCTAATCTTTAACCTTGTAAACGTACTTACCCTAAATATGAAGGCCCTAACATGTGTTAATCTCTAAAGTTGTAAACAAGTAGCAATGTGCCAGGCAATGCTGCCTGTGAGACCCCCGATAAAACACACTGAAAGACCATTGGTTACACCCAGAAGGAACAAGGGAACACCCAGAAAAGGCCATAAAAGAAGGGACCTAGAGGCACTGGTCAGAGACCTAGAGGCACTGGTCAGGCTCGTCCACCTGACATGCTCTCCGCTCTCTTCCTGTTCGAGATACTGCGTGAAGCTATGCCCGAGTCCACTGTTACTCTGCCCGTGAGCCAAACCTCTGAGGCCTCAACTGTGACTGAAGCACTGCCGGCATTGTTCCTGTTCAAGTGTGTGTCTGTTGGTGCTGATCTTCAGGTGGCTTGCCAAGGCTTTTGGAAACCACCAGGACTCTAGTAAATAAACCGTGTGATTCGTGCATTTAAATGTTTGTCTTCCGTCTTTGATTTTATGCTCGGTCAAACTTAATAAGAACAGTGGGCAATCTGTGTAAGTCCAGATTCTGGCTGAGGAATCTCAGTCACTTGTGTATACTTTCTCATCTGAGGGTGAGTTGGAACAATAAAGCTCATTTTCTGGAATTAAAATCCTACATTGCCACTGGGAAAGCCATGCTTACCTGGGCAGCGGAAGGCAAACTGCTGCTCACAAGCCATGGTTTGCCACTCTGTTGACTAATGATTTTGCCAACCACTGACCTAGGGTATATGACAGAAAGGAGCCAAAGTGATGAGACAGGATCTAAAGAGTGGAAGGAACTCTCTTCCTCCAGACTATAAAACTCCCTACAATTGTCCTATCCAATAAGAAGACTCTACCATTCCATGGATGGTGCTAGTCATCTCCTTGTTCCAATGGGACAAGGTCTAACAAAATTCCAACATCCCAGGAAGAGGGTACTTAAGCAACGCAACCAATTGATATCCACAGACTTGCTTTATGCCTCAGCTGTTCCCCTACCAACCATTAAGTGGTGTGCTGCAGAATTTTTAAAACATGCAATACCTGACTTTTAGTCAGGATCACTGGCTTCTTTTTTCTTGGATTGTCAAATAAAGAAATAAATTATAACAATCAACACAAACAATAGCCCTACATTATGAATGCCCTGCTTGAACCATAAATATATAGGTCATATAATAAAGTTGCATTTTTGGTCATGTTGCATAATAAGGTTCATTTGATTGGTTAATTCTTGGCACCAGGCACCTGATTTTTAAAAAAAGTTACTTTGAAGCAAGAAGGGTAGGTAATTACTATTATTATGTATATATATATTGTAAATCAATCAAATTATACCTATTTTTGTTATATATAAGCAAAAAGATATTATTTGGTGTGCTCTAGGATTTCAGTAATTTGTTTGTGGGTACCATGAGATGAAAAAGGTAGAAAATTGCTGGTCTACAGGGGACCATGTTACCACTAATGAAACAACAGTCGATATCCTATAGTTTGCCTCATTCCTCAGAATAACAAGAAATCAATGAATCAACTGATGGAAATATACAGAATTTCCAAAAATGTTTAAAAATAATTTCCCAGAAATAAAAAAGTTCCACCTCATTATAAATGTCTTGATGGTGCCCAGAAGTACCATCTACCTCTTTAATAATTTCTGATTAAGATTGTTCTTTCTAAGTCCCAGCCTCAATGATAAAATGTGAAAAAAAAATGATCAGCATTAAATAAGTGTATTATAGTGTGCTAGGCATCTAATGCTGTCAAAAAGATCACCTCCAACTTACAGCTTAACACAACAGACTTTTTCATCTTCCCGTGACTGTGCATGAGAAAAGTGGAAGCGGCCTACCTGAGTGGTTCTGGCTCAGCATCTCTCCTGAAGCTGTGTACAAGGCAACGTGTCAGCCTGGGCTGCAGTCACTGAAGGCTTGACTGGGGCCGGAGATCCTCTCCCCACATGGCTCACTCACAAGGAACTCACAGCCGGGTCCTTGCTGGCCACTTGCAGGAGGCCTCTGATCCTTATCACATACCCCTCTTCCCTGGGCTGCTTAAGCGTCCTTATGACTTTCCTGAGAGTAAGTGATGTAGGAGAAAGAATGATAAGAAAGCACAAAGCCTTTCATGACTTATTATAGAAAAATGGCTTCCAGTCGTTTTGGCTATATCCCACTCACGAGAGGCAAGTCACCACAAGTCCATTCTACATGCAAGGAGAATGGAATTAAGCTCCTTGTTTTAAAAGGAGGGGTACCAAAGAATTGGTAGACATATTTTAAGCACATATGGATAATATTAAAACAATATTGTGTTTTGTTGTTGTTGTTTTTTTACATAACACAGATGCATAGTATTTCAGCTTCATTAAGTCTGCTTTTGGAATGAAACCATGAAATTGCAATATATATTATTCTATGGGAACACATTCCCAGATTACATTTTGTAATAAAATTCTTCATAATGTGTATCTGCCTCTATTTGCAATGAGTGATGAGGGGGAAAAGTGCACAGCTGTTACCTCTCTATCCTCAGACTTAAAAGAAAGCATCAAATTCATTTAATCCTCTTGGCCTCTCTTTTACTTCCCAAAGTTTAAAATACCTGGATGAGAGGAGTAGCCATGTGATAACGAACACACAGGAAATACACAGTACCCTGAATGAAGCTTTCCATTCCTAGGTCTGGTTGAGGAAAGAGGAGAATGCTTGTGGTGAAGATGTTTACCTATTACTTTCTCCTCCCTCCTTTTAACTCCCCTCTTCCCCATTCCCTTCCCAGTCTCCTTCCTTTCCCCCTCCTCTCCCTTGCACTGGGGACCAAGATTTCAGCTGACATACCCAACAGAGGGGTAGGAAGCTAGCATTTCTGGGGCTGAGCTTTTAGCTTCCCCCAGACCCCTTCATTTATTCTGTTCATACGAATTAAGCAATTTGCTTATTGTCTCCTCCATTTATCTTGCCCCTGTGGTAGGAGGGGGAGCATGTTTCTCTTAACTGCTGGAATGCTGTCTGCAGGCCAGGATCCTGGTTGAAATTCTGAGCCTTGCCACTTGTAACAGCAATTGCACACGTTTTGTTTCCACCTGTATGCTATTGTCTCCAGCCCCTCTTATCCCTGATAATATCAAGGCGCTTAAAAATAAACATTATCTCCTAACCTCTGCAGAACATATCTGGCTGGAGGGTTTTTAGCTTTGGGCAGCATATCCACTCTGTCATGGCAAATTTGATCCTGTCCTCTATCTGCTCCAGCGTCTCTGACTTTTCTGCTTTAATTAGTGGAGACCTTCACTTGTCCCCTGCATCCAAAAAGTTAGAGTCCTCCACGTTCACCCCAGCAGCATTATTAGTTGTATTTACCAGGATGCAGGGTATGATAACCCATATCATGGGAAAGTGCTTCCATATTGATCAACTCCCTCTAATATAACTTTGTTTTTTCTTGAGCCAGCATTCTTAAGATCCAGGCCCATCTGTACTCTGCACTGTAGCTTCATGAGAGGTCTAAATCTCCTCCAGCATGAGACCCCTCCCCTCTACTCCCCTAAGCATGCCTGAGGCCTAGCATCCCCTGCTTCCTGTTCAGGTGAGGGAGGATCATTAGTCTTAATTTGGAAACAATGGACTGCTTTTGCAGGGCCAGAGAGTGAAGGGGCTTGTGCAGAGAAGATCTTTAATGCAGGAACCCAGATGTCTCCATCGCAAGTGTCAGGGGCCCCACTCTGGGCCTGACCCCAAACTGGACCCTGACCTTGACAGAACAGACTTGACTTCTCAGCCAACTTCAGATCTCCAAATACTTCCCTTTTCATTAAGTCCCGGACCTGGTATTCAGCTTTTGCTGGGCTGCAGAGGATGGAAGACTATGTGCCCAAGACATCCTCGGGTTTTCACACACTTGCCTAGAATTGGTGATTAATTGCCTTCGTACATTCATTACCTTTTTCCAGGGCTTGATTGCCTTCGGCGTTAGCCATCTACCTCCATAGTCCTTATGAATACTTCTTACCCCGAACCTCTTAAAGTAAGGTATTTCACCTACTGTTGCATTCTCTTATACTTGTATCTCATCCCCTCTCAGCACTCATGAAAATGAATGGTTCAAGTGCAGCACAGGTGATACGGTTCTCACTTCCAGCCAATCTGTGGGCAACCCACCAAAGTGTGATTTCAGAATAGTATGCTTCCTCAGACAACTTCTGGTGCCAAATGTCTTAGGTTAAGCTCCCCCATGAAACCCACTCTGAAATGGAGTTTTGCATGCATGTCACTTTTTGGGAGTTCTTGCAGAAACACTCTCTGCAAGAAAATGAGGAAAGCAGGTCTGAGCAGAGAGAAAGGTTGGGCAATAATGCATTTGCAACAGAGGCCTCATCACTTCCTCGGGAGCTCTGGAGCCAGAATTGACTATTTAAACAGTTCTACACTGAGGCAAGGAAGCTCAGTCATCGGTGTGGGCTGACCTCTCCCTGTGAGGCGCCCCACCTTAAGGAACACGGGGGCTACTTAGTAGAGGAGAATTCCTGGAGGGACTCACTTGAGAGTTGTTTTTATTTATTTATTTTTCCCCCCATTTTTATTAAGGTATTATATGTGTACATATCTTTCCAATGTCCCCCCACTACCTTTATTATAAGTTTCATGCCCTCCCTCTCCAGAGTTCTGTGTTCGTTGATTGTATTCATGCATACCAGTCCTTTGGTTGTTCTCTTATCTCCCCCCAAGTCTCCTTCCCCTAGCTGCTGTCATTTGACAATCTGCTTGTTTTATGGTGACTATCTCAGGATCTCATGAATAGAATCCCCTCCTCATTTGGCAGTCTGCTTGTTTTATGGTGGCTATCTCAGGACCACCCGAATAGAGTCCACTCCTCCTATGGTTCTCACCGCCCCTCCCCCTGGGTCCCACTGCTTCCCTAGGGACACACGGCTCACCCAGGGCACACGGCCCCCTGGGACACACGGCTCACCCGGGGCACACAGCCCCCTGGACATATGGCTCACCCAGGGCACACAACCCCTCTCGGGTGCTGCGGTCTCGTATTGGGGGTGCCGCGCTAGCTCCTTGCTAGCACGGCAGGCAGGCTGGGATGGTTGCAGGCGGGCTGAGATGGCTGCAGGCGGGTAGACCGCCCTCAGAGGTGTCTCGTTTGGTGCGGAAGCGGAGCAGCTGCGGACGAGAAGGCTAAGTTCTGAGGCCGCCCACTCTCTGAGCCCAGGGCGTGGTGAGCTCTGTTCTCGGTGGATTTCCTTTATTTGCAGTGGTGGTGGGGGGTGGTGGTGGCTGGTGCGGCAGCGACTCCTGTGGTTCAATTTCCACTGTAGTTTTAACATATTTTATTGATATTTTACAGAGAGGAAGGGAGAGAGATAGAGAGCTAGAAACGTCGATGAGAGAGAAACATCGACCAGCTGCCTCTTGCACATCCCCTACTGGGAATGTGCCCGCAACCAATGTACATGCTCTTGACCGGAATTGAACCCGGGGCCTTTCAGTCCGCATACCGAGGCTCTACCACTGAGCCAAACCGGTTTCGGATCCACTGTAGTTTTAAAGTTCACATGGCAGCAGTGGCGGGAGCTTCGGCCCGGCCATGCGGCAGCTGAGGGAGGACTCACCGGGGCCGCTAATGGAAGGTGCAGTGCAGGCTCCCCACCCACACGGTGGGTGTGCTGGGAAGGTTGTGGGCAGGCTGAGATGGCTGCGAGGGGAGAATTCCCCCTCAATGGTGTCTCCTTTGTTGTGGAAGCGGGGCTGCTGTGGATGCAGAGGCTAATTTCTGAAGCCACACTCTCTCTGAGCCAGGGGCGTAGTGAGCTCTGATTTCGGTGTATTCCCATTCGCGGGGGCGGCACCGGGGGTGGCAGCGACAGTAGCTCCCGTGTCTCAATTTCCCCTGTAGTATTAAAATCTACATGGCAATAGTGGCGGAAGCTTTGGAGACGGCTGCTGGCGGTGGCAGCGGACAGACTCGCCTGGGCGCAAAGGGAGTGCACCGCACCAGCTCCCCACCAATAAGGTGCGTGCGGAGACTGGGCCCAGCTGGCCGCAGGCGGGGAGATGCTCGGGGTGGTTGTGGGCAGGCGCCGAAGGTTCCATAACAGCTCCCTGGTTCCCATGGCCGGCGTGTTGGCCCAGTCCTTGGGCCCCAGGGCGGAGCGAGGTCTAGCTTCCCTCGTTCCTGGCAGCAGCATATATGGCAGGTCCGGTTTGCCGAAGTTTTAAACTCCACATGGCAGCAGCAGTGCCCTGCTTGGTGTCTAGTTGTAGCCTTCTCATTTCTGGGCCGAGCTGGCTGTGGGCAGGGAGACACTGCGCGATCTCTTCGCCATCACCGCAAGCGGGGGGTCTGGGCCGAGCTGGCTGTGGGCGGGGAGATACTACACCATCTCTTCGCCTGCCTGCGAGTGCGGGGGGCCGAGCCGAGCTGGCTGCAGATGGGGGAGACGCTGCGCCCCCTCCTCTCCAGCACTGCCTGCAGGCTGGGAGGTTGCGCTCACGGGATTCTCGTCCAGGCAAGAGCCAAAGGCACAGCGGCGTAGGCCCACATCAGCTCCCGTGGCGGGAGCATATTAACTTCCATCTTTGTTGAGTTAATTTGCATACTCACTCTGATTGGCTGGGGGTGTAACGTAGTGATGTTAATTTGCATGTTTCTCTTTTATTAGTTAAGATACTGCCATACATGCCAGGACAAGGTTCTCAGGTTTGTCCCTCCCCACATCTGCCCCAGGTGGAGGAGACAGCTTGTTAGCATACTAACATATCAAAGTTGTGCTAAGGTAAGCTGTCTCTGTGTTGACATACTGGCAAGAGAATAATTTGTATTATAGCATTTCACTCTGAAGAGCAAGGATATAAGTTGCTGGTGAAATAGAACTATCCTATAAAACTTCAAAGAATGAAAACCCATGAGAAAGGTGGTGGGAGTCGGGAGTCTGCCAAGTACATGGACAAGCCTTTGATTGCAAAGCAGCCAGAAATAAACAGTAAGAAGTCTGCATGGACGTCTGCACAGTAAGTGTACTCCTGCTCAACTACCAGGACATCAAAGGTTCTTTCTGGACATGTTTTCTGTCATATGGGCATAAACACAGGGTCACACTTAAACTGTGCAGTGCTTTAGGGTTTATGAAGCTCTTTCACATATTCATCCCATTTGAACATTATGACAACCCCAGGGGATAAGAATCTTAGGGATAATCCCACTGCATACAGATGGAGAAACAAGTTATCCAAGATGGAATGTTACTGAGTGGCAGTAGAATTAATATGGAGCCTGTCACCTCTTCCAGATTGTGCTAATGTCATTCTCCCATACTCTCTCTGATCTTGAGGGTTTAATTATTTGATTGCCCTAGTTGTTAGTTAATAGAAAACACATATCTCATATTCTTTTCCGCTTATACTTTGAGAAAAAATTATTTAAGGAATGATTTGGTGCTTTGGGTTATAGCTCTCATTTCAATATCAGAGACACAAGACCTGAATCGAAATCCCCAACTTAAAATGCAACCTCCAGCCCTGGGCAGTTTTCTCAGTGGTTAGAGGGTCCGGGAAGCAACCAATGACTGTGTCTCTTTCACATCAATGTCTCTCTCTCTCTCTCTCTCTCTCTCACTCTCTCCTCTCTATCTCTCATATCTCTCTATATCTCTCTCTGTCTCTCTCTCTCCCTCTCTCTCCCTCTCTCTCTCTCTCTCTCTCTCTCTCTCTCTCTCTCTCTCTCTCTATATATATATATATATATATATATATATATATATTACATATATAAAGCTCTTTTGTGTGTGTGTGTGTGTGTGTGTGTGTGTGTGTGTGTGTCTGTGTGTGTGTGTGTATCTCCCCTCCTCTCTCCCTGCCCAAACTGGACATTCTGCAGAAACTTTGAGGCTGTGGGGAAAATCCTGTCACCTCCCATTCTACAGAACCAGGCACAAACATTTCTAAGTGGGAGACCTGAGGAAGATGAGCCTCCAGGACTATCAGAATGAACCCTCAGTTAAGCTAGAATTTCAGGCTCTAATGGACTAGCTGTGAAGCTGTCAGGACCGTGAGAAAGGCATCATTCATTCCATCCCAATACAGGCCTTTTTGTTTGGGATGCAGATCCACAGTGACAGAAAAGGATTAGGAACCTGGGCCACTCATCAGGTGTTAGAGTAAGGCCAATACAGAAAGACATGGCTATCCCATGAAAACCCCCAAAGGGTTTTTTATCCCGGTTCCGTGTATGGCACTTCATTGCCTCAGTGATGGTTGGCAAGCCCCACAGAGCTTCTGGAAGCACTGTCAGCACCAAATGGTAGATGCCCTCCCCAAAGTCTGGGTGACAATTACAAGAATTGCCATGACTAACAGGACTCCCTCACGGCTATTATCACCAACTAACTGCGCGGTCCCGCCAGCCCAGAACCGTAAACAAAGCAAGGCAAGGAGCAGAGCTAAAGAACTTCCCCACGTGTTGAGGACAGAAATCTGTGCTTAGTAGGTGTGCATAATAGGAGCAGATCCCATCTAGGTCTTGAACATGTGAGTGCAGAAACATGAGTTGTTATTCTAGCTCTCAGTGCTGGAAAGGACAATCAAATATAACTTGAAACTCTGCCTGTGAATAAGTGATTTAATGGTGAAGTCTATAATTCCTTGAAATGTTTGCATCAGATTTTCCCTTGGAGCATTTGGAACATAAAGACTATGGAAGACAAAGGAAACTCTGAGCAAAGAGTCAGGGAATTCTCTGAATTTTGCTGTTTTCATTATCCTAGTATTTTTGTATGTATGGGCATGCATATTGGCCATAGTTTTTAATAGTGTTTTATGAAGAAGTTGTGAGTTATCTTTGAACCTCCTGGTGGTCTTCCTACATGTGTCTTTACTACCTTTTGTTTGTATCTTGAAAAAATGCCTCCTGGGTATTTAAGCAGAATATAACTCTTCATTCATAATATAAAAACATTAAAAAAAACACCAAAATTTCTCCCAGGTGGCCTTGTTTTTCACTGTTGAGAGCATTAGAGTCCAGTAACCACTGAAATAAGTCACTGGATTACTGAGGATGTGGGGTGTCCTTAGTAACTCTGGAGAACTTAACATCTGGAAGCAGGCCTCAGAAGTGCTGAACACTTGCTATGCAGGACCTCTGTGAGGCTCACCCCCTAACAGTCCAGCTCCAGTTACAGGAGACAACAGTCAGGCCATTTATGAGGACATTGATGTAAATCCTCAAAAAACAGAATAGAATGCTTTGTGTTCAAAAATTAACATGCAAAAAAAAAGACCCACGTGCTAAGAAGAAAACACTCCCCCCTCAAATATGCTGATTTTCAGGAAAGGTAGAAAATGTCTGCTTTAGATACAAACAAGATTATAAATAGTTCCTGTATTACATAACAGGAGACCAAACTAATAAGAGGTAATAACACAAAATCACAGTACAGGAAGAATCTGGGTTGAAAGCATAAATACCCTGAGATAAATGAAGATGTGAAGGGGATGAAATGAAAGGGCACATCCAGTGGCAGATGATATTAATGCATATTGATTGATAAAAGGGAGAGCAAATCTACAAGGAATAGGTATTCTGCTTAAAAAAAGAGAGCAATAATGAAAACCTACTAAAGAAAACTCTCAATTCGAGGAAAACACTTCAAATGGAAAACTGAGAGGGATCACACTAGCCAAGAAAGATAAATGAATAGAGAAGAATTCCAACACGATGTAATCAAATTTCACATTTTGAAGATTAAGAATGCAGACCGAGCCATGGCTGAATAGCTTAGTTTATAAAGCATCATTGTCCCAATACACCAAGGGTGTGGGTTCAATCCCTGGTCAGGGCACATATAAGAATCAACCAATGAATGCATAGATATATAGAACAACAAGCCGATATTTCTCCTTCTCTAAATAAATTAATAAAAAAATTTTCAAGAATACATATTGCAATCACTCATTCAGAATAGAAAAGACACCATAGTTTCACTTCAGTAATCAAAAGGCTCCAAAGCAATGCTACCAGGACATAAGATAAAATGACCAGGCCACAAGCATTATATACCCAAGCCAAGATTAAAAAGATAATTTCAGATAGGCTATCCAAGCATTTATTCTATTTAAAATGGCATACGTATTCTTATCCAAGTAAGGATAACTGAATTAAGTAGTAAGAACTGGATATAGATATAGATAAATCATACCAAAAAAATAACATTGGCTTCCCTTCCCCCTTTCCCCCATCCTCCTCGCTGCTTTAAGCTTGCCATGCTGGCCACCACACACTCTTCAGAACTAGTAGCCAAGGCCCCCAAAGCGGAGAGAGTCACGTCTTCCTGCTCCCAGCCAGGAGGAAGGACACTAAATCTGCCAAGATGAAGCAAAGTAAGAAACCCTACACCTTGGTCCTCACACACACAGGGCAGGCGGAGGAGCCGAAGCAGTTCCTGCCCTCAGGTTTGGCAGTGAAGGAACTGAATTGTACCAAACTGTATTAAAATTTTAAAAATTAAATTCCGTATGAAAATCTAAAGCTCATAAATATTACTCCTATAATAAAATACATAAAAATTCAAAACTATGAGAATTAATTATGTAAAAAGTGATGTGATTTATAACCCAAGATTAAAAAGTAATATGAAATTAAAATAATGAAAGAACTACATTCCTAGTATTTTCTTAACGGGACATTTCAATTAGGCCAAATATTTATAGAGGAAAAACTAATGTTTTAATTATTAGGTTACTACAGATTTATGATAATTTAGAGCAAATATCTATCTTCCAATGCTTTATAATAAAAGCAAATAAAGTTTTCTAGCAAGATAGTAGTAAGCAATTTTTAAATGACAGTAATAAAATAATTACTAGGTTGAGAAAATTCAGACACTGGGTAATTAAAATTGGCGTTAAAATGAAATTTGAAAATTGGTTGCATACAAAGGAACATTCAGAATGATACAGGACTGCCCTAACTGGTTTGGCTCAGTGGATAGAGCATCAGCCTGCAGAATGAAAGGTCATAGGCTGGATTCCGGTCAAGGGCACGTAACTTGGTTGCAGGCACATTCCCTGTAGAGCATGCAGGAGGCAGCTAATCTGTTTCTTTCTCATCAATGTTTCTAACTTTCTATCCCTCTCTCTTCCTCTGTGTAAAAAAAAAAAAAATCAATTCTATATATATTTAAATGATACGTGACAGTTTTTCATTAACAGATGAAAAAGTATATTCAAGCAAACATAAATATACTGTTATCAAGGTGAAGTTAAAGCAAAAAAGTTTAAGCCAGGATAAAAGTGCTGTTTATATTGATAAAGTCAGAATTAATAGTATACCAGTAATGAAATTTTAAGCAAGAGGAAATAAATAGAAATACAAGTGAAAGTGAATTTTCAAAATAACATCAGCTCATGGTAAGTAATATAGGTAAATATATATAGAATATCAGTATATTTGCATAATATAGTATATCAAATTATTTTACTTGCAGAGAACATTTATGGAAATATTCATGCGTCATCCACAAAATGATTATTTGAGATCCCATAACATATATTTAAAGACTTATCCTCAAATAGTTTATCCATATTCTCATATCACAAGCAATAAAGATCTATGTTAGCTTTTTGTTGTTGTTAATTCTCACCCAAGGATACTCTTTCTATTGATTTTTAGAGAGCATGGATGGGAAGGAAAGAGAGAGGGGAGGAGGGAAGACCAGAATGTAAACTGAGGCGAGGAAGGAAGCTGCAGGGCAGGTCAAGGACAACAACCTGTGCTGTCACTCGGGGGACACTCAGGAGCACTCAGTGCTGGGTTTAATGCTGCACTGCCACCGTTTTGTGATTCTTAATAACTTTACCTTAATACTTGGGTTTGTAAGTGAAGTTTATGGGGACAATGAAGCATGTGCATGAGCAGAGGGGATTCGCACAATGTGAGTACCTGCCCTTCCCTTCGCAGACAGCACTTGGGGAGCCCCATGGCACAGAATTCATGTGGATTCATTATGGTGAGAGTTCAGTGAGGCTCAACATGAGTACAAGGTTGCTCTGTCTACCACTAAGTAAGTGGGGGTGCTGACAGCCCTGAGAGGCTGCGTGCTTTTCATTTGAACCAGTTGCCTTTTGGGGACCCTGAAAACAAATGTATGCATGTGGCTCAGGGATAGTAACAGGGATGGGAGTGAGAGAGCACTGAGGACCGTCCCCAGGAAAATGAAAACATTGAAAGCCCTAAGCTAATGACTTACAGCCCAATGAGCATCCTCAAATAGCAGCACGTTAGTCCAATAGAGATTCTGGCAGACACTCCTCCTTGCAGACAATATAACCAAGTGCAGCCTGAAATCTGGGACCAGTCTTCTGTGTGGGGATGTACCTCAACGGAGAAGTCGTGGGGTTGTGTGGGAATCACATTCTGCCACACACCAACTCGGCCACCTCCATGGCAGCCTGAAATGTCCTGAGGAGAGTTTTATTACAGAACTTAGGGGTTGTACATATGTAAAATATGTGAGATGTATTTCTGGGGTTATGTGTCTGTGTGTGATATTTTAGACAATATTATTCATTTATATATAATATATAAATATATAAATACTGAAAAAAAATTTCTATTTAACATTCACAAAACTAAAGAAGTCTAAATGACCTTTTAGTTCTGTACCTGGGTTTGTGTGAGTTGGATTTGAGGATATGCAGTATATGATCCTCAGTGTAAATGTCTGGGCACAAGCAAACTTTCAAGGGAGTATTTCAGACTTGCAAGGTAGTGGACCCGGTGAGACCAAAGTCAAGGTCTTCAAACATTAAAGAGGGACCCAGCTAATATCTGGGTTACAGGTGAAACAAGCAGAGCATTCATTAAGGTGAATATATGCTATATTAAAAGGCAAATTGGAAAACAGGAGAGTAGGGGAGCAGGACCTAGAGGCCCAAGAGAGGTGGAGGGGATGTGCTGGGCTGGTTGGAGGGAGGGGCTGTGGACACACCCTCTTGAAGCTGTACCTGCGCCCACTCACAGAAACCCTTTCACTCCACAATGCTCTGTGATGCAGGCCTGGCTATAAATTCAGGAGCCTGAGCTCTCAGAGCTCAGTTGCTTCGAGCGGCGTTGCGATTTGGAAAATGGATCTCAGTCTATTTCTAAATAGCCTACTAGAGTTTTCTCTGAGCTTCGGCTCAGAATATTTATGTGACAATCTCAGCATAATTTTCATCTTAGTGTTGAGCTTATTCGTCTACTTCTTCATTTACTCTGTGGGAATTCCATCAACCCACAGAGCCAACTTCCGGAAACATGAACATACACAAAAGGTAAGGAACCCTGAGTGAGAGTTTAATGGAGCCCCAATAGAGTTCTTCATTGTTGTCATTTGGATTCCCAGATTTCTAAATGAGTTTGATTTGAGTCAGAGAGACACCAAAGTTGGGACGTTTGAGGAGAGAATAGAACATCACTCTTCTCGGGGAAGAGAACAGGCAGGGCTAGGGGTTCAGGGAGGTCTCAGGCTTCCATATGAAGCTCACAGACCATCTGGGTGTGGTGACATGTTTCTGGCTCCCAACACAGTGATTCCTTCATCCTGGATCCAAGAAGATCTCTATAGAACATCAGAGTTAACCAGCACTTCATCCAGCACTTCATACTGTCCTGTCAGGCATCATTTGGCCAAACCTTTGTGTTGGGTGGATAAGCAGAGCAGTGCTGAGCCTCTGAGAGTCTCTGAGTGAGCAGAGGCTGCAGCCTGAGCATATTAAGTTACTGGGTCCTATCTGAGGGGACAGAGATGGAAGGTAGGCCTCAGATTATGTGCTGACCTTGAGCACAGGAGGACCTCTGAGAAAACCAAGTGCGGACTCCATAAACACAGTTCTTCTTTGAGTTTTTCAAAGAGAAAAAGTTAAAAACATTTTAGCCCTAATAAGTTTGGCCTAGTGGATAGAGCATTGCCATGTGGACTGAAAGGTCCCAGATTTGATTCCGGTCAAGGTCATATACCTTGTTTGCAGGCACATCCCTAGTAGGGAGTGCGCGCAGGAGGCAGCTGATCAGTGTTTCTAGTTCTCTATCTCTCTTCCTCTCTGTAAAAAAAAATCAGTAAAATATATTTTAAAAATAAATTTTAAAACTTTAAAAAAATGGTAAAAAGGGGCACACATTCTTAGTGAAAATGTATTTGGTTGGCTCAGAGAGGCATTATTCTTAAACAGTATATGTCTAAGTTTCCTAGGAAGAGGAGAAGAGAAATGAGTCCTGATTGCCCCTTGTTTCCTTTTTATTCTCAGCATCATTGCAGAGCCAAGAGGAGAAGGAAAGGTGGGACACGGGAAGGTAAGGTTCTGCCCTATTCCACCTGAGCTCCCCAATGGGGGACCCTTCATCTCTCCTTTCCACAAGGTACCAGGTCCCTGATCTCTGTCAGTTGGTAGATACAGCCCCTGTCAGGAGACAGAGCCCTCAGAGGAGAGGCTCCTGGAAAGACAAAACCTGAGATACTGCTCAGATTCCCTGCTCTGCTGTCCCTGGGTAAGAAGCGGTGAGGGCCATGGGCCCTGGGTATTGCGCAACAGACACTGAGAATCAGAGCTTGTGACTCCTGACTTTGAGAAAGTGCTTGTGCTTCAGGATGATCACATTCTTCTTTGTTGCGACCATTGGCCCCTCTGCATCACAGCGTGGTTTTGAGCATCAAATTCAATATTGTGTATAACATTTTATTAATTTCATCAGTTTTATCAATTAAACAACACACATGGGGACCTTATTCATATTATCAATGACCATTTGGCTTCATTTACTAATTCTTGAGGGTTTCAGTCTGTTATCCCAATAGTCTTCATAAAGGAACTCCTGTGTAATGCCTATGTGTCTACCTTCATTTCATGTAATTCATTCTACTTGTTCCCAGGTGTGAGACATCATCACTGCAAGAAGGAGGAAAGGGAGCTGATTGATTTCCTGAAAAGGTGACTAGTCTGGCCCCATTTTTCCTGGTCTGTCTCTAGCATGTTCTGTTCAATTCCAGGGATTCAGTGGAGCCTTCCCTAGTCATGGGAGGGGTTGCCATAGGAACGAGATTGTGAGTGAATGCTTGGGATGAGTGCAAATTGAGTGCATTATGAAGTCATGGATGTGGAGTAATATGAAGGGGAAGCAGGCTTCAGGTGGCCCCACCCTCACGAGGCCCTCCTTTCATTGTTCTAGTCCTAGCTGCATCTCTTTACCTCCTGTCTCCTGCAGCCCCCTGGGACAGAATTATGATATCACTCGCTGTCGTCAACTTTTATGCCCAGACCCCTCCCGTAAGGTCTGTAATAATGCAACTACCGAAATCAATCAGCTTTTCTCAAAGGCTATGGACGTTTCTACTCCATCTGTGTCCCTTGTGGCTTCAACAGCTCCTGTGAAAGCTCCTTTGACTGAGCCACCATCCAGTCAGTCATCTGCTTTCACAGGAGCCTCTCCAGGAGAACTCATACCAACTCCTCTGCCTGAGCCTTCCCCACCACCACCCTCAGAGCTCCCCTTAAAGGCAATGACCACCTTGGGTAATTTTCTCTCACCCTCACCACCGGGTGAGACTCGGTCTCCAGAGCCAGTGCACCATTCTTCATCCCGACCCAAAGATTTGTTCTCTTCGACCTTGACGCAATATGAGTTCCATCAAGGGTTTCTTGCCCTGCGTTCTACAAAGATCTCTTTTGGGGCAGACTCTGAAGCCAAATTTATAGATTCTAGACACCTCTTATTTCTGAGCCCCGATGAGCAGGACTCGGCCCAGAACTACTTAAATCCTAAGATTTGGGAGGACCGTTTAAAACAAAAACTTGCCCAGCTTTTCTGGGGCCTCCCATCTTTGCACAGCGAGTCCTTGTCCTCTGCTGTCCATGTGTCCGGTGATTATCAAATCTTCTTCAATAGCATCTCAACTACCTTCTCAGGCCAAAAATCTACAGGAATTCCTTATTTCCTACCTCCATCCTTGCCTGAGGTCCAACCTCAACCCTTGCCTCAAACCCTGCCTCAGTCCCAGGACTTACATCTCCCTCAGAACCAACCCCAGGCCCACCTTCAGTCCCCACTCCCAATCTTGCCATCCAGTCCCATTATCCAGGATAAGGTCTGTGAAGTGTCTTTCCACAAACCCAAGAATGAATCCCAATGTCTCACTTCATCTGAAATGGAACACCAGGAATGCAATGTGTTGCAGAAGGAACTGGGAAGTTTGTGTGGCTTAACATCTGTGATGCAAAGTTCTAAGGCCCATGTTGCAATCTCCATCGATCCTGTCGAGTTTCCCCTGAGCAGGGAATTTAGAGAGAAATTTGAGAGTCACCTTAGAGTAAGGCTCATTCAACACCACAAGGGCCAGCCCTGGAAGACCCAGGGGTCTCTGTCAGGGATGAGGCCTCCTAACAATTGCTCAGGCATACTTCAGTCAAAGAGCAGTTCTGGCCTCTCCTGGGCACCTATAGATAAGGACCAAATTAGTGAAAATCCAAATGTTGGATTGAGCCAACCAGGAAGCTCCTATGACAGGAGCTCCGAAATGTTTCAACTAGAGGAGAATGAAGGGAAGGATGAGGTACACAGCCAGGATAATGATCCAAAAGTCCATCTGTTGAGTGATTCAAAGACCTCTTCCCATAAGGATGTGGCAAGTGGCTCTGACATGAGCCTGTCAAGACAAAAATCGGTGCTTTCAGGCCTTAGTTTAACTCAAAGACAACTGGAAAATATCCAGAGAGTATATGTGAGCAGAAAGGTTGAGAAAATGCTGCTTGGGACTGTGCACAGTTCACAGCATTCTATCAATGAGATTTCTTCTATAGAATCCCACAGCAAATTAGAGAAAAGAAGTTTGCCATCATCGGTGGGTGGGCTCTACCACCTGGACACATCCCAGGAGCTCCCCTTGGTTGAGTGTGCTGCAGAGCAGATACAGAAACCTCACATTCCCAAGTTTCAGATGGGGAGGTCAGGCCTTCCCACCAAAGTCCTTGAATCCAAAGAGCACTTCAAATTTAAAGGGACTTCATCCTACTCTTCCATCAATCCCAACTCTTCTTCATCAACCAAACTGATTTATGAGGCGAACACCAAATCTGGGGCCTCAAAAGATACTCCATCCTATTCTTTCATCAATCCCGATCTTTCTTCCTCAGCCAAACTGTTTTCCAAGGTAAACCCTAAATTTGGGACCTTTATGCCCCTGAGAGAAAGTTCTGAATCTCTTCTTGGGGCCCAAATGGGAAGAGAAAATGCAGCTGACCACCTGAATATTCCTGTCCCTGCTACCTCACTGGTGGGCAAGAAAGAACACAAGCCCACTGATATCCAGCGCATACTCTCAGAGGAAATCCAGAAAATTTTGAAGGCCAAACTGCCTGTTGCAAACACAACCAGTGGCAGGAAAAGTCAGGGAAATTCTCTGGTAGCCAACATTCAACCCCCAAAGGTGCCCACAAGGCAAGCAGGTACCCCACAGACTACTACTACTAGCAGTGTGACTTCTAATGACAAAGCAGAAATACAAGACGGCGAAGACAGGGAGGAATCAGAGCCTGCCTACATATCTAGCGTGCCCAGGGAGATAGTCGGGGCTCAGGGGCTCAGTGCTCTTCAGCCCAAAACTAGTGGCGCCATGACAACCAGCGAGCCAGGACCCTCCCAAAGAATAAACAAAGAAACTACTGCTGTGGCATTTCAAAACCCACCTTCTAAGTCATTGGTTCCAGCTCCTGACTTAGCAGACCTTGCCACACAATTAATGACTGAGCTAAAACTGAAGTTCGAGAAGAGATGTAGTCAGGCCCCAAGCCAACCCACAGATGTGTCCCGTGACTCAGACAGCTCGAATTACAAAGCTTCCCTGACACTTGCAAAGGGCGGGCCCAGTGCTGTCATGCAAGCTCCCCAGGTGATGTGTGTCCATTCAGAGCAAGGCAGAGTCAGGATGGAGCAGCCACAGCAACCATGGCTTCCTAAGCACCTGTTAAGGTCCTGCCGGGATCAGAATGTCCCACCAGATGTAAAGAAAGATATAGTGCAACCTCCCCCAAAGCCTACAGACCTCAGTGATAAAGACCTTGGTGCAGGAGATGCAAGGGCGACGATTTCCCAACCTGGAGGGAAGAGATTTCACCCTCAGGACACAGCTGTAGAGGAGATGTTTGGGAGCGATTCCCTTAAGGAAGAGGCTCTATCCGATAGCCTCTTCATAAATAAAATGAAGAGTTTTTTTAGAAGGCTTCAGCCTACAATTAACTACCAAATGCAAGAAATCCCCCAGGAAGAGGGAAGCCCCATGTGTTCTGCACAGAGCAGAGGCCCCGGTAAAAGCACAGTTGCCTCAACAGAAAATATGCAAGACCAAAGAGTCATTTCAGACATGGGAAAGTGCCCAGAAGAGAAACTGGGGCGTCAACGCGTAGGAGCTACCACCTGCCCTCAAGAGCCCCTTCCCCCTGCATCACAGTCTGGGAAGCCTGTGCAGAAGGGAGCAGCGCAGGCCCTGGCAGAGCCAGGCCAGGGGCAACCTTTCCATCGCACAACTCCCTCCTATGCCATGTCCGGCCGCCACGCAGCTATCTTGGCTCGCCAGGGCTCTACCTGTAATAGGCATACCAGAAAAGAGGACAAACACCCCCAAAACGACATGGCACTAAAGCCTCAGCAAATGTGTCAGAAGGATCAACAATCTGTGTCCCTCAAGGGGACTGTGCCCCATCCAAGCCCCAGCTGCAGGCCTCGAGTGGCCAAGGGGCGTCCTGCTGTTCCCGCCACTGTTGGAAGCACTGAGCGCAGAGACCCGCCTCCAAGATTCAGACACACAATGCTCCTCCAGAATTTCCAGCGGGATACATTTGCCGCCCCCAAATAATTCCTCCCTCGAGGGGAATATTGGCTTGCCTAATAAATGTGTCAATCACAATAGTGATGTCTTCTCTGTGTCCTATGTTGGGGGCATGGGTTTAGGGGTTCTCAGGGCTTTTGCTTACGGAAAGAAAGAAGTTCAGCTCCTACTGATTGCTTCCTTTGGCTTCCAAAAGTGACCATTGCCTGGAGCTGTTGCCAAGAAACAGTTATCATGTGTCCTCCCCCAAAGCCCACTTCCTGGCTGATGAGGTCTGCGGAGATGGGCTCTGCCTCCCACCTCATAGCTTCACCTTAATGGACATGGATAGCAGCCCACACCTTCCCCCTCAGGGAATGCTTTATGTCCTTTAAGGCAGTAGCGAGCATAGGCCTTCCTATTCTGAAGATCAAGGATGGGCATATTTTTTTCAGAAAGTGTCAGTGAAGAGGAGCCAGTGGCTTAATCATTATTTAGAAGTCAGTGATCAGAGGATCCTACAGGTGAATGAACCCTAAATGGGAGGGTTTTTGTGTTTTTTTTGGAGGGAGGGGAGTATTGTTTTTCTCCTGCCAAATCTGCACACACATCCGCCCTCATTATAGTGGCCTGGAGGGAAGGCAAGTCCACTTGTACAGGTTGAAACACAAATATGGAATGAGCGTCCTCGTGAGCACTTCAGGTAGCTTTCCCAGTAAGCCTTGTGAATCCTGAGTGGAAAGAGAAAAAGCAAAATATAACTACAAACAACAGAGCCCTTCTCACTATCACACTAGTATCTTCTTGTCCAGAGTTATGCCATTGGCTTAACAATATCTGAAGCTAGGGGTCCCAGAAAAATGCAGACCAAAGAGGAGCTAAAGGTGGAATGGAGCCCAAGGCAGGGAACGTGAAGTGGTGAGCAGGCAGTAGAGGGCTCTACCATCCACTTGGACAAGCAACCAATAACGAAGCCTCCCAGTTCCTCTACCATCTCATCTTAGGGTCCTTTACTTCCACTCCAGTGCAGTTACTGCCACACTGTAGACCTTATTAACAGGAATGTTTCTGCCCCTGGAATAATATAGTCTGATCTTTTACCCTTTGGCCTCATCCCCTATCCTTCCATCATAGATGCCCATTGTTAATAGCCTTGATGGTCTATCTAGTGACTAACATTTTAAAAGCTCCGTGACAATGGGCTCCTTCTAGCCCAGTTGAATCCTTCCGGTCTGGTGAAATTTCAACTCTGTGTTTTTCCAGAAATGTCTTCCTATAAGTAATGATCACTACTGGATTACTAGTAAATCTCACAATGGATTCTACTGGTGCCATGAACTGTCTGGAAATCATTCATTCCTTCCACAAATGAATGATACCACGCTTACTCACATGTGAACAAAAATATGGAGCTTAGTTCCATGTTTCCTTTATCCATTTTCTCCCCAAAGCTCCTCAAATCCATGGCAAATCTCACTTTCCTCAAACAGAGGCCATCTCCACTTGCTCAACAGATGTGCTGGACACAGAGGAGCAAGAAGCCATGAGATGGGGACTTTTCAAGAAAACACTCAAAAA
This sequence comes from Vespertilio murinus, assembly GCA_963924515.1. Taxonomy (NCBI): domain Eukaryota; kingdom Metazoa; phylum Chordata; class Mammalia; order Chiroptera; family Vespertilionidae; genus Vespertilio; species Vespertilio murinus. Next base: position 131,823,299 of record OZ004708.1, on the reverse strand, counting down.
CAACACTATGTGCTTTTAAATTTTTAGAAGAAATTTTCCTGTTATGCATGAAAATGACTTAAATGCAGATTAGATACACTTTTTTCTTTTTAAAAATGCCATTAAAAGTCAAATATTAGATTAAAAAATGCTCAATATCACTAGCCATCAGAAAAAAATGCAAATCACAAGCACTTTGAGATAGCAACAGACACACACACAAAGGCTAGAATTACACAGTCAGGTAAGTCTCGCTGAGAATGTGGAGAAGGTGGAATCCTCACACATAGCCGGTGGGAATGAAAAGTGGTGCAGCCACTTTGACAAATAGTCTGGCCCTTCCTCAAAATGTCAGAGAGTTTCCATATGACCCAGCAACTCCACCTCTAAGTATACACTCATGCGAAATGAAAACACATGTCCACCCCAAACTTGTAAACAAATGCTCACAGCAGTAGTATTCAGTATTCATAATACTCAAAAGGTGGAAACAGCCCAAATGTCCATCAACTGATGAATGTTTAAAAAAAAAAAAAAAGCGGCACATCAATAAAATATTAAACTTTAAAAAAAATATATTTTGGCAATAAAATATTAATACATGCTATAATACGGATGAGCCCTGAAAGCATTATGCTAAGTGAATAAAGCCAGTCACATGTGATTCCATTCATATGGAATGTTCAAAACAGACAAAACTAGAGAAATAGAAAATACATTAGTGTTTACTCAGGGCTGGGGTGGGGGAAGAAAGGGGAGGAGAGAGATGATAACTAAAGAGAAGTTTTCGTTCTGAAGTCATGAAAATTTTAAAATTTACTGTGGGGATGTACATATCGGAAAATACTAAAATTATAAAAGCATACACTTTAAATGGGCGAATTGTACGGTATGTAAACTATTCTATATCATAAAAGCCTAATATGCAAATTAACTGAATGGTCAAACAACTGGTCGCTATAACACACACTGACCACCAGGAGGCAGACAATCAATGCAGGAGCTGTCCCTGGTCGAGGGCAGCTCCTGCATTGAGCATCTTACCCCTGAGAAGGAAGCGACCAGCAGCAGCAGAGGCAGCAATCAGGGGATGGGCCAGCCAGCATGTGGCGATAGGCTGCCAGCAAAGGTGGGTGCCAGTGTGTGTGGGGGTGCCCATCGATCACCCCACCTGCTGGTCACCCCCACAGATGTCCCTGATTGCCAGCCAGGCCTAGGGTCCCTACCCATGCATGAGTTTTGTGCATTGGGTCTCTAGTATTTAAATAACCAAGGATTTAAAGAGTAAGTACTTGCGAAGAACAAGTAGGGGAAAGGTAAGACAAAAGATGTCAACCCATTTCCAGGAGATGGGAATCCAGGTGAGGAGTGGTAAGTGACTAGCAGAGCGGGTAAAGTGCTAGCAAACCCATCACAGCACAAAACCCCAGGGAGACGAACGACCTGGGGGCACCAGACAAGAAACGAGGAGTTCCATCTGGTAAACATCTTGAATTTTTGTTATTGTATTGTTTCTGTTTTATTTTCTGTATATTTTAAAAGAAATATTCTATTCTTTGGTGGGGGCATGACCTTCCCCAGTAACTTTTAAAATTCTTTTGAGAAATTATCATGCTTCATATGTGCAGTGGGTGCCAGGTTTCTTGTCTGGGACAGAAACAGATCATTGTTTTAAAGTTGGCATTGTACACTTCTGGGGTCTGGGTATGGTGATAGTAGGTGAGAGCTATAGAAGTTAAAGCGAGAAATCTAAAAGCTCAGGTAAAATTCAGGAAAACAATGGCCCATTTTTAAAAAAATGTATGTATCCTATATAATAAAAGGCTAAAATACAAACCGACTCAGTGGTGGAACAACTGGTTGCTATGACACACATTGACCACCAGGGGCAGATGCTCAACGCAGGAGCTACCCCCTGGTGGTCAGTGTGCTCCCAGCGGGGGATCACCACTCAGCCAGTAAGTAGCCAGGCTCAAGGCTGGCAAGCATGATGGAGGGAGTCTCTCCTGCCTCCATGGCAGTCGGACATCCCCTGAGGGTTCCCAGACTGCAAGAAGGTGCAGGCTGGACTGAGGGAGCCTCACTCTCCAGTGCGTGAGGCCAATGCTCTATCATGCACTGGGCCTCTAGTTTGTAAATAATTAAACTGTGGAAGAGCCAAAACTAGTTTGGCTCAGTGGATAGAGCATTGGCCTTTGGACTGAAAGGTCCCAGGTTCAGTTCCGGTTGGGGGCATGTGCCTTGGTTGCAGGCACATCCCCAGTGCGGGGTGTGTGGGAGGCAGCTGATCAGTGTTTCTCTCTTATCGATGTTTCTGGCTCTCTATATCTCTCTCTTCCTCTCTGTCAAAAATCAATAAATATTTTAAATAAACAAACAAACCAACAAACTGTGGAAAAGTTGCATGCATGGTTAAACCAGAAACCCTTTATCCAGATTTACCCACTAATATTTTGACACATTTGTGATTTACCTCCTGTCTCTGTTTTTGTCTGCTCCCCAACCACCACCACCTCTCACTATATATATATATTTCATTACATATATGAAAAATATGCATGCATTCCTGAACTTCCTCTTTCAATATTTCATTGTATAGTGTTAAAGAAAAAGATTCTCTTACATATGGTACAGCAATTGAGTAATTTAACATTTGGCATAAAACTTTAACTTAATCTCTCATTCATAGGCTATTTTTGTCAATTTATCAAGTAAGGCCCTTTGTGGCTTTTTTTTTTGAAACCTCCATTGGGTAATTCAGTCTAGAAGCACACACTGCATTGAGTTGTCATGCATCTTCAGTCTCTCTGAATCATTTTATTAGTCTTTCCTTTTTATGACAAGGCCATTATATAAAATATTTTAAATTGATTTTAGAAAGGGAGAAGGGACGAGAGAGAGAAACATCAAGAGAAAAATATGGATGCATTGTTTCCTGCATGCCCCCTGACCTGGAATTGAACCAGCAACCTCTGGTGCACGTGACTATGCTCAAACAACTGAGCCACACCTGCCAAGGCAACAAGACCATATTTGAAGAACATATTCAATGTGCCATTGTTATAATGCCTTCTCACTTAGGAAAAAAAGTTGGTGTATTTTATCTTGCTCAGATCTTGAAGGATGTCTTTACGACTCTGAGCCCTAGGACCTTAGGGACAATAGGGACCAGTCTTGCTATAAGAACATGATCCCAGAAGTACAAAGATAAGTGGAGGGATTTTTCTCAAGAGACACCTCCAGCAGTCACGGGAGGATGCGGGGGACATGGGGCTATGAGTGACCCTTGCTTTTGGATGGAGACAATGGTGAGGCTGTGGATGCAGGAGAAGACACACAAAGCATGGAGCTGTCATTGCTGGTGAACATCCTCAGTGGGAGGAAGAGGATGAAGGACGGAGGCCAAGCCCGATTCCTCAGACTCGGAGAGGGCATGCAGGCAAGAAAGGTAAGGAAATGGCTTCATTTCAGCAGATTATAAACTAAACAGGGAAGCTGTAGTGGTTGTGACTATTCAAAGATTACCTGGCATGGGGAGAGGAAATGAATACATATACAATCTCAACAAAAACTACATTATTAATAAAAACTATAGTGATGCCCATAGGGACTTTACTAAGTAGTTAGTAGATTTTGGAAAACAATCATTTATGTTTCATAGAAGTAAACATCCATGTGAGTAAAATAACACACACACAAAAATAACAATAAAAAACACACAACCCAAGATGTACTGCTAAATATAATCATGATTGTTCTCATTAGAAATTATCCTAAAAAGAAGCCTACTCCTTGATCAAAATGTGTTTTCTCCTGTGTTGTGACTAGCATAATGGTTATTTAAAATAAAGAATTAAAAATGCTGTGGAGAGAGAAGGAATTTGGCAGAAGAAAGGGAGATCAGCAGGGCTAGCTACGTATGGGCGAAGGGGACTGGATTTGAGAATTTAGGGGCTATCTAGGCTATTAGGGGATTATAACCTTAAAGGGATCTTGCCTGTGAAAAGATTACTGAAGAATTTAGAGATGTTTGCTATTGGTGCACGGTGTGCCATGGCCTCCTCTCCCTCTGTCATGCTTTCTGTTCGTTGGTACAGTACGATCTGCTCCCCTATGCTTTTTTAAAATTTCACTTTTCAAACTGAGGCCATCTCCACTCGTAGATGGTTTTTATTATTTTAATAACATTACTATTTCTTTAAACTTATATATCCTTTTACCGTTGATATTTCTATTCCTTTAATTGCATTAGATTAATATTTTTCTTTCAATAGAATTATTTTATTTAGTAAAATAAACTTTTTTAAATAGTAGGAGCCAAATAGGTCAGGTTTATTTTCATAATCGATTTCTATATGGGCATTCCTTGAAAATGTGATCTGTTTAGTAGTTCTTGGTTAGAGCCTCCTACTACCAAACATATGCAGAGATTTAGAAGAATCCATTATTAAACCTCTCACCTGGCTTCCACTGCATAACACAGCTCAAGTGTCTTTGGTAGCATTACCCTGACCTCCTTGTCATTAGCTTCATTGTTCATAAACAAGACATTCCTCAATATCGTCTCATTTTCCATTTATCATTTCTATGCCTGAATAAATAACATGTAAGTCAAAAATAGAAACATTTAAAAGGCAATCATGGTTAAAATGAGAAAATATATTTGAATATCAAGTCTTCAGAGGTGTAACAAAGTAAACTTTTAAAAAATAAGAAAGGAGAAGATCGAAAAATTTAATGACCTAAATAACATACTTTAATAGAATTGATAAGTGAAACTACTCTTCATTTTATTCTTAATAATCTATAAAGTAACTGTTGTTAAAGGTGTAGTTAGAAATTTCTAATAATAATATGTTAGATCTTTAGGTATTGACTTGGAAATATGTACTTGAAATATATTCAAGTGAAAAAATTTCAAACTAATGAGTTTAGATAGTATAACTTCTTAAAAAAAAAAACCTAGAAAAAATAGTTTTCCCTCTGTATTTTAAAATAGGTGAAACACACATACATACCACATGCCACATGCGGTCTACAAAATAAAACCAGGAGAGGGTGTGTATTAACCAAGATCCAAGGCTAATATAAAAATACATATATCACAGTGTCTTTTAATCCTTTAGGGCTACTTTAACAAAAATACCATAAACTGGGTGGCTTATCCTATATAATAAAAGGCTAATATGCAAAATGTCCCCTCTACCAGGAGTTCAACTAGGGGGCAGGGGTGGCCCACCAACTGTATGTAACCCCTCCCCCTGACCAGCCCTGCCCCTGACTGCCCTCCCCTACCCCGATATGGGGGGTGGGGGAGACCTGCCAGCCAACCTCCCGCATCCCCTCCCTGGCTGTGCACGAATTAGTGCACCGGGCCTCTAGTAATCAATAAACATTTATTTCCCTAAGTTCTGCAGACTTGGAAGTCCAAGATAAGGGTACCAGCAAATCCAGGATCTGGAGAGGGCAAGACATGGCTTCCTCTTTGATGTTTTTCTTTTCACCATAACCTCACAAGTTGAAGAAGCAAGAGAACTCTCTTGGCCTCTTTTATAAGGTTGCTATTCCCATTCATGATTCTCACTAATAACCTCCCAACGCCCCTATCTCCTAATACCATCACTTTGGGGAATAGGACTTGAACTGAGGAGTTGGGGGAAGGGAGCACAAACATTCAGAACATAGCAGTCTTTACATTTGACATTAAGTATTGAAGGTGTAATTGTTTGGGGGTGAGGGGTTGGTCACAAATTGAGCTTTAGATATCTAACAATCAATGTAACAAGAAAGACCTGGACAGTTCTCAGTTTCCAGTGTTTGTACGTTAAAAGAGCATATTGACCACTCAAAGGAAGCACACATATCACTGCCAAGACCAGAAAGGAATTTTCTCTGAAGGGTTTACCCTAAGGTGGAAACTCTGTAATATTCTTGAACAATGTCCTCAATTATTTCCTTTCAACTGACATAGCTATGAGTCTCAGAGGTCTGTTTTTATAAAGCTGCTTAATGTAGGCCAATAGTATCCTGATAGGCAAATTCAGAAAAAGCAATTATCTTTATTTCACAGAAGAGCTTATATAAGTTGGTAAGAAAATATAGTGTAAGTATAGTTAGCCATATTTTATTCTCTGGGGAGTTTTGAAGATCCATGACCTAAATTAAATCTTTATAATTACTATTTTCCTTAAAACACCCTATAATGAAAAGTGCATTTTTTGGTTTAAGTACATTATGTATAGAATTACTAAATGAAGTCTAAGAGGCAACATTAAAGTGAATTTTAAATAAGAACTTCATTATAAAGCAGTAGAGTAGGATGATTCTAAAATAGTGTTATCTGGCATAAGTACTTGAGAATTTAAAGTAAAATAATATAAAATCTATTTCATTATGTCCCAAAATATTCCTTCTTTCCTCTATCACAGCAATAATATTTCTAGAGAAGGGGCAATCTAAGATTTGTTATGCTCTTAACAGGTACCTAAAAATATGGATAGACTATTTCTTTCTAAAATGTTTAATACCTATATAAGACAAGTATCATCCTTATTTTAAGCGATGGCAACTACAGGTCCCAGTAATTCATCTAAGTGACATGAGTGCTACATGGCAAGCTCTGGTTCAACACAAGGTCTAAGGCTCCAAAATATGTGCTCTTTCCAGTATGCTGTGCAGCCCAGGAGCAGCCTGCTTTCTGCTGATTCTACTGTTCACTGGTTCCCATTTTTTATAAGGTGTGATCTCAGTTAACCCATGGCTGAACTCCTGTCCCTGTTTGAGAAGAAGACGGTGTTTCTTCATAACAGAGCATGTTTATTTCACTGATACATTCATTTATTTATTCAAGAAAATTGATTAAATGCTGTGCTGTTCCAGGAACTCTAAAAGGGGCGTGGGGGTTGGGAGGGAGACCATGGAGCTTATGTCTCTGTAGGGATTGTTACTCCTTTTTTTTTTTTTAATTTGAGGTATAATTGATATATGATGTATTAGTTTCAGCTGTACAGCATAATGAGTCAATATCTCTACTTGAATAAAGATTTCTATAAATAATCTTTGCTTTATTTAATACTAGAGGCCCGGTACACAAAATTTGTGCATGGGGAGGGGTTCCCTCAGCTCAGCCTGCACCCTCTTCAATCCGGGACCCCTCAGAGGATGTCCTACTGCAGTTTATTGGGCCTAAACTGGCAGTCGGACATCCCTCTTGCAATCTGAGATTGCTGGCTCCTAACTGCTCACCTGTTGGCCTGCCTGATCGTCCCTAACCACTCTTTCTGCCTGCCTGATCACCCCTAACCTTCTTCCCCTGTTGGCCTGATTGCCCCTAACTGCCTCTGCCTTAGTCCCTGCCTTTGTGGCTTTGTCCACAAGGAGGACCAGATGACCGGAAGATGTCTGGTTGACCTGGTCTAATTAGCATATTACCCTTTTATTAGTTTAGATCTACATGAGAGGATGAATATAAACTTATCATGGTTATAATGTCATGATATATGTAAATCAAATCATTATGCTGCATGCCTTAAACTTATTGTAAGCTGTTAATTATATTTGTAAAACAAAAAAGGAGGGAAAAACCCCCCACAACATTATTTGAGGAAGTATGGTATCCATGATTGAACATTGTTTTGGATAAATATTTTTTTGAGGTAGAACTGACAGATTTAGTAATAGGATTTGGTGAGGAGGAGGAGCTCACTCTCATTTAGATCCCTGGTGTGAGCCAATGGGTAGACAGAGGTGCCATTAATTGAGATAGGAAACCCTGGAGGATTATGTTTCATGGAAGTAGTAATGGGCCTGCCCCCTGGTGACATCAGGGGTGTAGATGACTACAGTTCTCAAACACAAGAGACAAGCTGGCCCTAACAAGTTGGTAATTGTCACTTATTTGGACCAAAGCAGACATGTTTCTCTTCTGTATCTCCTTTATGTGTGTGCATATTTTAACTCCTATATTATCATTTAGTTTCTTAATTTTTAAGCTGTGAGGTCCCTGAATGTTGTGGCTAAAAGAGGTTTATAACTTCTGGCATGATGCTGTGTAGAAGCACGTAAATTTCTGCCAAATGAAATTGTTTCTAATAAAAAACTAAGTTAATATAATTTCATCTCAAAAGTAGCCTGTGCTTTTTTTTAAAAAAAAAATGTTGAATCACATTCTGGGTAGAGGAAATTTCTATATGTAAAAGTCCAACAACTGAAAGGCAGAAGTAGAACAACCTGTTGGCCAGTCCCTATGACGTGCATTGACCACCAGGGGGCAAACATTCAACACAGGAGCTGCCCCCTGGTGGTCAGTGTGCTCCCAAAGTGGGAGCCACTCAGTTAACTGTCATGGGTGGTGCTCCCTCAGCAGGAGCAGCCACTCTGAGGGTGGGTCCATGGCCACTTAGCTGATGAGGATGAGCAATGCTCCCACAGCAGGCAGATCCCTCCATCAGTGCATGAATCCATGCACTGGCCCTCTAGTTTGTATATATATTGGAAAATGATGACCACAGTAAGCCTAGTTAACATTCATCACTATATATAATCACAAAGTTTTGTTTTCTTGTGGTGAGAACATTTTAAGATTTATGGTGTTAGGAACTTTCAAATATACAGTACAGTGTGATTAATTATAGTCACCATGGTTTATGGAATTGTTACTGTTGATCATATTTCAATCATTGATTGGTCATTTACTATGTGCAAGGTCCCATGCTAAGCACTTTGCCTTATTGCTTTTAAACCTTAAAACTCTTATTTTTCACTTTACATATTAAAAAATGGTGGTGTAAAGAGTTTGAGGAAATGTTCTAAAAGTTACACAGTTAGTAGTTATGTTGATCAGCTTTTGCTGCAGCCAAACAACCTGAGAATCAAAGGATATTACATCACCATTATTTATTTCTTGGATGTGCTTGTGTGACTATGCTTCTCTGGCTAGCTGTGCTTGTCTGGATTCAGCTGGGTGTGGCTCCCGACTGCTGGTAGGATTCAAGTCTTCCCTGAGCACCAGTTCCTTCTGAAATAAAGATCCGCAGTCTGAGTCATGCTCTTCTCATGCAGAAAGGACGGAGCTCAGGGGAGAGGGGAATTGCAAAATGGGACCCGACACATTGTTACTTGCACTTAGAATTCCAGGGTCACAGCAAGTCCAAAGTTAATAAATCAGGGAAATATACTCTGTCCACAGTGGGGCAGAGTAAAGATGGAGAGGGAAGAATTGACTACTATATTAGGCAAATGCACTGGGATTCAAACCCAGTACTCTCTCAATTTAAGCACTGTTGTTTTCACTACTATTCTAAGTAAATAAGAACCTAATTTATCTTCCTTTGGGTTTATGACTAGTATTTTTTGTTTTGTTTTTTTTCCCCTTCTTTATTTCTTTTTTTAAAATTTATTAAGGTATTGTATGTGTACATAGTTTACCATTGCCCCCTTCCCCCCATACATGCTCTCCCTCCCCAGAGTTTTGACTGGACCTTATGTTTGAGTTTTTAAGATTGTAGTTTTAACACCAGGCAGCACATTCTCGCCGAAGTGTGGCACCAATAAATACCAAAGGACATAGGCAAAATTTCCCCAAGGTGAGATATCAGTCTTTAATGGAAAAACAAACAAAAAAATGTTAAATTTAATAATAATCATTAATCTATATAATCAGATCAGTCCCGAACATTAAGTGCTTCTACTTCCACTGTCTGGATGAATAAAATGAAGTCCCTTGGATAGAATTTAACTTAAGGAAAAAATAAGACAAACAAAGGTTGATTTCCAACTATGGTTGGGAGACCACTTTCCATGTGTCTGTTGCGTTTCTGCGTCTCTTTAACCAGACCCTCTTGTCCAGGATGTCTGTATGGTGGCTGGCCTCGGGAGCTAGAGACCATGCCTCTCCCAGAGCAAAGGGCCAGCGTACGTCCCACCTTGGCTTTGGTGGAAAGGAGCCCTCTAGTCAGAGGAATGACCAGTCACAGCTCTGCTTGGGCCTTGAGGTCCTCCTCCAACTGCCTTTCCTCCCACGCAGGAAGTCCACATCTAATCCCAGTCTCCTTCCCACGTTCAGATGCTTGCCTCCCCATTCTCCAGCCTTTCAGATACCTTTACATCCATCAAAGGGCTCTGCTTCCCACAGGGCCCGCTTTGTGCAGAAAACCTTCCTGCCTTTTCATCTTGCTCCTGCGACAAAGCCGCTCACACACGTGCTTCATTCTCTCCTGGAATTTACTTTTGGGAGGAGCCTGTTCCTTCTGCATCAGGTACTGGGGGGATACTAGTTCCCAGGCGCCTCCAGTGGCCCCATGCCCCGGGCAGGGTAGCTCTTTACTCTGAAACAGGACGGTCTCATCCCTGCCTCTGCTCCCTGATGCTCTCCTGACTTGGTCTCCCAGGAGTATCCTTTTCTCCAGTTGGACCTGAATTTATTGTCCTGGCTCTCCCCTGGGGCCTGGACCTTAGGAACCCAGGGCTCCTGGTGCGCATCAGTGCTTCTGCTGTCCTCCATGTGGTCATGCATCTGGGAAATGGCCAGACCCAGTGGGCACTGCCTGAGGATGGGGCTGGGAGACATTGGGAGGAAAGATATCTGAAGCCAGAGGGCTCTTCAAAGGTACAGCCAGTGGCAGGCTGTGCAGTAGCACCTAGAATGACAGCTCTTGTGTGTCAGCAAGATGTCCTCTAAGAGATGGCTTTGCTGCATATTCTTGGTATAAGGAAGCATTCTTTGACCTCCTGAGCCACTAGACTATTCAGATTTCCATTTAGATGTTGGGAGTTTCCTGGTCCACTGGCTCTCAGGATGCCTTTTGATTATACTAGAGGGTCTGGGAACTCAGCCATAACTATCTCCCTTGACCTTTTGACCCTTGAAATAATTCTTAGTTTCATCTCTCACATCCTTACCCTCTGGGAACATTGCTATCCTCTTACCAGAGACTCCTGGGACATAATTCTCACTCTTATTTGTTGCTATATTCCCTTGTGCTGTTGGATTGTAGGCAGCTCTGAACTGCCTCCATTGTCCCACTGTGTTGTGTTTGCCAATAATCGTGGATATAAGGACATAAAAAGTGTGCCCGCCCTCCCTGTCGGAGAGGTCTGTGAATCCATGGCCAGTCTGACAGCCACCATTTCTGGGGGCTCTCTGTTCTTCCTCTCTCAAGGTGAGGGGGCAGATGGAGAACTATCCAGGGCTGGGACTCAATTATTTTTTTGTGGATTGAAGGTCTTCCTGATCTACTTGAGGGTTTCTTCCCAGAAGCTTGGCAACTCAGTTATGCTGTCAACTCTTGACAGATGGTGACTGAGGAGAGCGTGGCAAACTAGGCAAGGAGCTGGGATGGGCCCCCTCTCACCAAAACAGTCAATGGATTCAAGTCCCTTTTGTGATTGAATTTAGGGTCATTGAAAGCAGTCATCTTGGTTTTTATTTGGACAGTCAGCATCTATTCACCTTTATGGAAGGGTACCTCTACTTTCCTCTTTAGCCTCAGCCATGTGCAGGTGGAATTGTAATCTCTAAACATCCCTAAACTCAGAGTGCCTGGGCGGCTCAGGTCTGGCTGAAAGGGGTTCTGCCACCCTATTCAGAGTCTTTGGGTCAGTGACTTCAATTGGAGCCAATGAGACTTCTGCAAAAAGTATTGTGATAGAAGTGCACATTTTAAATATAAATATATATATATTCCTATTGATTTCAGAGAGAAAGGGAAAGGAAGAGAGAAATAGAAACATCAATGATGAGAGAGAATCGTGGATTGGCTGCCTCCTGCAGGCCCCCGCAGTGCATGTGCCCTGACCAGGAATCCAAACATGACCTCCTGGTTCATAGATTGATCCTCAACCACTGAGTGACACTGGCCATGCAGAAATGCAAATTTGTAATTGCACTTGAGCCTAGGAAAATAGAGTCTTGGACTTGTTTGCAGTCATCTGCCAGCACCTAAAACCTGAATGTAAAGTCAGAGCAGAAGACAGCTTACAAGAAACTCCGCTCTGCTGACATCAGCTCAGTCCCATTGCTAGATGCCAGCTTTGCTCCCGGACCGTTCAGTTACATCAGTCTAACTAATTCCTTTTTTGGTTTCAGCTCCATTTGTTTGTTTTTAGTAAGTAATTAGTAAGAGTTTATTGTGTATTTAAGAATACTTGTGGCCTGGGAGCTTTTCAACTGAAAGACTGAGAGGGAACTTGGGGCCCTAATTTCACAGGATGGCTTATACCCTGAAAATGAGGAAGTGCTCTAACTTTATAATGACTGGTTATTATTGCAATGGGGGGCTTCCTGGTGACAGGGCATTGGATAACGGTGATGATCTTAGAGGCTTTTTAGGGAGATGACCATAGCTTCTTTTCTGATTATCTGAGGCATTTTCAAGCGGCACCAGTTTTGCTTGTTTTGAAGAATAGGCTAAATTAGGTTTCACTTAGGTGATTTAAAGGGTTTTGTCTGCTCAGTGAATTTTAAAGTTCTCTCTCTCTTTCCCTTTTGTACTTAATTTTAACACCGGGAAGGCAAACAGTGCAGTTGGAGCTGCCTGATCTGCTCCTGCAAGGCCTGGAGGGGCGAGGGGGTGGGGGAGTACATGCGGACCGAGGGTAGGGCAGGGAGGGGAGAGAAGCTGACCATGAGGGCAGCTCAGAGAAGGGAGGAGTCAGGCCCCAGGCACTATTGCCTCCTCTCTTTGCAGAGGAAGCTGATCTGGGAGATCTCAGGAGCTCTTTGGGGGAAGACGGGGGACCTCTGAGATGACAGAAGCAGGGTGTCCCCGTGCTAGAGGGCCCCATCCCTGAATCATCTCTAAGGAGTGGGGCTCAGGCCATCTTTCAGCAAACCCGCACCCGGAGTCACTGCGCAGGAGCAGCGCCTGCGTGTCAGGGACCCAGCCCTGGTGGGTGGGAGTGAGGTTCAGGCTTTTGCAAGACACCCCCCCCCCCCCCCCCCCCGCAAAGGCCAGATCAGGGGCAATGAACTGCGCATGTGCAGGCTGAAAACCAATGGCCCTCCAAGAGGTGGGAGGCGCCAGGCAGTGGCCTGGGCTCTGGCGCCAGACCCTGTGGCCCCTCTGGACATCTGCGGAGGTGTAAGGCCTCGGCAGGGAAACCGTCACGCTGTTCCATTGCACACCCTCAGGTCAGTTGTTGAGTTGTTGTTTTTGTTCATTTCAGGAAAGGATTTCCTCACAAGGTGCAAGATGTAGGTCTTCTGTGTGTGGTTCTTGCCTCCATGATGTCAGCCCACTGAATACATAGTGACTTCACCTGCCTCGGTTTCCTCTTCTGAGCTCCTTATCTACACTAGGCACTTAAAATATTTGCTCGCATTAAATAGGACAATCGGTGTAAAAATATGAATTATTTCCACACACGTGAAGGTACTAGTAAGTTGGTGTTTAATTTCGATATATTAAATTGTATCTGGCTCTAAGCACTCACTTGTGAGGGCAGGAAGAAAATGAATATAATTTATTGCTGGGGGATCCTTTTTTGTCTTTAGTGTGGTGTACACTCTCGGGTAAAACACGCACACAGCAGCAGCAGCAGCAGCAGCAGCAGCAGCAACGTAGGAAATAGCGTCTTGGTTCTTCAGGGATGCCGCCGGGATGCTCTTGGTCCATGCAGAGGCAGGTCCAGACTCTGCCAGTGTGGCCCCCGCATCTTTGGCAGCAGTTGCGAAGACTGTGGTGCTGGAGAGTTGGTAGTTCCCCACCTCTGGACCCACCCGAGCTCTCCCAGTCAGAAATCCTGCTGCCCCCTTGGGGACTTCCACATGGGATGCACCCTTAATGGAACCCCTTGCCACATCCCTTTCCTCTAGTCCCAGGAACCATGGCTACATTTGTGCACTTCCCTTCCTTTAACCCAGTCGTCCCCTTCTCCTCCCTCCGAGGAGGACAGCTACAGTCCCCCCAACACAAAGCCCTGCTAAGGTTGGATAGCAGGTGCCTCGCAGCTCTTATGTTGGGCCAGGCAGCATGAAAGGCATTGCCAACTCACGAGAGAAATCAGAATCTCAGAACTCTTGGGGTGGTAAGGGCACAAGTTACCTTTTTCATCTTTCTGCCTGTTTCTTCTAATGGGGTAGGCAGAGCATTTAATTGCCTAATAAGTTATTCTGCCACAAATGTCTGTAATCCAGGAGAGAGTGAGTAAGTAGGTAGAGCAGAAATATCTTCAGAGAGAAATTAATTCTCCCGATTAGTCTTTACAACCCACACCGAAGCATGGCCAACCATCTAAACTTGCATGATTCCTGGTCCTTTCTTGGATGCATAGAAAGAAGGAACACGTTTGAGTTTTGAGAGAGGGTCTGATGTGGAGGAAGCTGCCAGAAGATCCTGAAATGCCCCTTGACTTCTGAAATGTTAAGCAATTACATGCCTGGGTGCATACCCTAGCTCCACCATGCCATGCTAATGAGCAACTCACTCTACTCTGACTCTGTTTTCCTGTCTATTGCATGGGGCATTTATGCTGTTGATTCATGAGAATATTGTGAGAATGAAGTGAAATAATGTTTTTAGGATGTATGGCATAATGCTTGGCACATAGTCATTGATAAAACTTCATTATATCTTTATTATTAACCACTTGCTCTCACCCACCACATATTTTACATCTCAAATAGTATTTGATATTTCCATTTGTGGTCTAGTCTTACTTCCCAGAACCGATGCTTGGAACACTTTTTGAGCTATACCCTTTTGCCAAACAACTCTATTGATTCTCTCTCTGGCTGTGTTGCTTTCCTAGAGTACTTCACAGGCTATGGTGGCCATACTTTTACCACATGTGGCCCAACTCTCCATCTGAGACACAGACCCATGCAATTCCCTTCGGCTCTGTCTACAAGGAGTAGCACATTCCTGTTACTCTGAAGAGTAAAGAAAGGAGAGGCTTGAAACCATGATCCTACCACAGAATGTATAAGTTTGTTTTTAGCATCACAAATTATGTTTCTAACCTGTAACACCCCACAACTCTCATGTCCAAGGCCAACTTTTAAGTCAACCCCAGACAAATGCAATGTTATTAATAGATCGGGAAGGGAAAAGCAAAGTAAGCAAATATATTACTTAATTGTTATCAATGGGATGGAATCCAGAGCTGATTTACCAACTGACAACTCAGAGATTGAAGTAGCAAACTTCTAATGCATGTAACATTCTTCCTTTCTAGTCATCCCTTTCCTCACCAACATAAAAGAAAATCATTTTAATGTGATTCTCATTTAGTCTACCCATTTTTATTTATTTATTTTTAATATATTTTATTGATTTTTTTACAAAGAAGAAGGTAGAGGGACAGAGAGCTAGAAACATCAATGAGAGAGAAACATCAACCAGTTGCCTCTTGCACACCCTTTACTGGGGATGTGCCCGCAACCAAGGTACATGCCCTTGACCGGAATCGAACCTGAGACCCTTCAGTCAGCAGACCAACGCTCTATCCACTGAGCCAAACTGGTTTCGTCCCCATTTATTTTTATCTGGTTCTTAGAACTCATGGAAAGATGACTTTTAGGGTTTGCTTATGTGAATAATTTTGGTTAGGGCCTACTGTGCTAAATCCATTCTACCATCATTATTGACATAATTAAATGAAAGTTTGTAAATTACTATTGTATATATTAAAGTGTTTCCAAGCATGTACCTCAATATTTAATATATTTGTCCTGAAAAATGGAGATTTGGCAATGCAGGATGCATTAAGTGCAATGTAGATGAGGGGGATCTCGCAAGGATGAGTAACATTTTTTAGCTTCAGCTTTATAAATAGAAGTAGATAACATCTACCTTGCTTACCTTTGATTATCAATAAAAAAATAATTTTTTTTAGAAAACTAAACACATTGATTTCAGGATTTATTATGTTGCCAGTCATGATAAGTTATAATCTTTGTTCAGGGCTTGCTTTAAGTATTCAGTGGTTGATCCCATTGTTAAACTTCTCAAGTAGTTTACTTCTCAACCATGACTGTGCATTAGAATCACTGGGTTAGGTTTTCAATGTATGAATCCTCAAAAAATACTCTAGATTAATTCAGAATCACTATGAGCAGGGCCTAGGCATTGTCACTTTCATAAAAGTTCCCCAGATTATTCTAAAGGGCAGCCAAGGTTGAGAGAATCGGTCAGAACAAAAACCATCCTGCACTCTTTGTGGTTAATCCAGGAAATGGGTGGAGAGCCGTTCCTCTCAGGAAAATTGATCAGAGATGGCCATGCGACACTAGTACAGTGACCAACCATTCTCAGTTGCTTATGACCAAGAAGGTTCCAGAGATCTGGATTTCAGTGCTAAAACTGAGATAGTCCCAGGCAAACAAGATCAAGTTAGTCACTCTAGACCTTAATGTTATAGATGAGTTACACATTTCTTAGAATGGTTTTATTCCTTCCTAACTTGAGAGATGGTTTGAGGGTAAATGCTCTGCCATGGGCCATCCCATCGTCTGGCTTTAAAATGGTCACGTGGTGATGACTTACTGCTGCAGGAATCTGCAACCAAGACAAGAATGTCCAGAGGACCATGGAGACATGGCCTGGAGCTCTGCCGTGGTTGAGTAGCTAAACCAAAGCCAGAATCCGCACCTTCCAGAACCCTTGCCTTGTGAGAAAGTTAGTGTAAAGCATGGTTAGCTGAAATGATTTATTTTTATTTATTTATTTATTTATTTATTTATTTATTTTATTTATTTATTTATTTTTTATTTTTTCTATTTGTAGCCGTTAAGCTCTGGGTGCATCCAGGTTATAACCTTAGAAACTGCATAAAAGCAGACACTTGTTCTCCATTTCAGAATTGTCTCCAGATCCTGTTCACCATTGTCAGCTTCAAAACCTTCATCTTTGTGATCTTTCCTGGTTTTCGGTTTTGTTTGGCTCGTTGCCCCCCGAACCCTTAGCCACTACCACCACCCGCCCTCAACTGGAATGCAGACTATTTTCCTGCCTCTGATCAGCACGCCCTGGAGAGAGGAGCGAGTCTGGGAAGGCACTCCATGGCACTGCTCTGACACATGCAGGCAGCGGCCCGTCTTCATTGTCAGGCCAGGCTTCGGTGACACTGTGCTGCGTGGTCAGGGCTTCAGGTACTCCTCTGCCTTCTGGTCTGAGAGGAGGAAGGAGATCAAACTACTTTCATGTCTCTTTCGCTGAACCTCTGCTCCTTATGTAATGCCAAAATGTTGATTAGTACTTTATAACCTAATAGAGAAAAAAAACAAAAACCTGACAGAACAACATTCTGTCTTAGAGCTTGGCATATTAACCATGCTGATATTCCTTCATTGATATCCCATTATGCAGAAATGCATACTTCAGTTGATGATCTCTGATCAGTTCCCAGTGACTTTGCTTCAACATTACACCATCCCAGGCATTCCAGATTCTACCGGTAGTTTCCAAATGCTGCAACGAAGCCTGTGAACCCCCAGCGTGTCTCTGAGAGCAAGTACGAACGTGCATGCTGTCAAAGGTGCCTTGCTCTCTTCCCGCTGGCTCTCCTTGAGAGCACGTGTGGCATTCTGAGAGCCAGCGCTGCACATGTGAGCCCTGGCAGGACTGCGCTCGGGGCTGGCCTCACAGGGGAGCCCCGAGGGACTTGGCCTTCTCCAAAGGGTTCTCACCGGCCTCTCTGCCAACTGCCTTTTCCCTCGTCATTATTAAGGGAGTCAAGTTGGCAGTGACAACGGCACTTGCTCTAATATTGCGATCATTCTTTCCACTACCGCATCATTCCCCTGGCATTCTGCAGAATGCACTTCGGTCTAATAGGTTGGTAAAAACAGCTGTCAGCAGATAGGGAGCAGTCTGCCTGCTTCATGCGCTCTGTGTGGAGCTTATCCTGGGAAGAAGCACATGAGGCCGTGAAACACTTGAAGGAGAACAGGGACGGTACCTGGCCTCCATCCACATAGCTGCACACCTGAGTTCACCAAGGTGAATGCAACAGAGGAGGCAGCTCTTGCATCTCTTTTCCGAGCATGTGACTCCCTAGCTATGCCCATGCTGTGTGAAAGAGAGAGAGATTATGATGAAGATAGCTGCTTATTTAGTGATCAAGAGCACTTAAGAAAGCCCGGGGTTCTTGCAAATTATTTATATGTATATATATTTACATTTCCCTTTTGGTTAAAAAACCAGGCATACCAAATGCATGTAAGATGAGTAGAGTATAAGGGACTACTTCCCTCAGCTTTCTTTAATCTTTATTTCCCCATCTATATTTTCTGGTTCTATATTTCTTTCTCTTTACCTCTTGGGTCCTAGCCCTGAAGATTGTAGTGTATTTCCATCCAATTTTCTTCCTTCCCCAGGAAGACACATTGTTTTCTTCGCTGAGTCACTTCTCTTTTTCTAACGAGAGACCCATGCCCACTGTCTGTAGCCCACCGACGTCTCACGTTATCTCAGAGGTCTTTCTGGCGGACGAAAAGGCTAGGAATCACCTGTACTTCCCCAGGACTTACCATACAGTAATTTCTGATCAGTTCCTCTTTGGTCTGCCTGCCTAGTAAATTGAGAAAATGGAAGGCAGGTAAAATATCATAGTCTCCTCTGATTTCCCTGCACCATCAGCAGTGCCCACAAAGAAAGCACTTGAAGGTTTGTTAAGTTAAATTGAAGTACCAAGAGAACATTATTCACCAATTTCCTTGCCAATAAAATGTAAATATGCACGTATCTCACAAGGTTGTTCAAATTATATATATATATATATATATATATATATATATATATATATATATATACACACACACACACACACACACACACACACACACACGAGGGGCTTAACACATTGTCTGACCAAATGGGCACTCATGGTCACTTTTATGTCCTCTCTACCCATTCTTCTGTGACATTCCCGATTGTTTAGTGGCCAGAGTTTATTTTTAGACTGGAGTTGGAGTATAATGAAAAGAGAGGCCAGAGCAAACTTTACTATTTGATCCAAAGTTTATAACACCACAGGCACTTATGTTAGAAATTATATGGAGTTAGGTATATATTTTTGTATAAAAAATGAAAATTCAGGGAGAGAGCAAACTAGAAAAGGCAAAGACTTGGAAATCCACGTTTTTTTAGTCTTTTATAAAATGCTCCATTGGGGAAAAATTGCTATTTTCTATATCATTTTATATCTGTTTTCTCCTATGTCTATATTGCTAAATATTAAAAATGTTTTATTATCAATAATACACATTAGGTTATCTCATTACTAAAAAGAAAATATTTGGCAGTATCCTATCTAATAAAAGAGTAATATGCAAATTGACTGTTACTCCAAGACTCAAGATGGCCACCCCCATGTGGACACAAGATGGCCACCACAAGATGGCCTGCAGGGTAGGGCAGTTGTGGGCAGTTAGAGGTGACCAAGCCAGCAGAGGAGGGCAGTTGGGGGGACCAGGCCTGCAGGGGAGGGCATTTGGGAGGGACCAGGCCTGCAGGGAGGACTATTGGAGGGGACCAGGACAGCAGGGGAGGGCAGCTGTGGGTGATCAGGCTAGCAGGGAGGGCAGTTGAGGGCGACTGGGCCAACAGGTGAGGGTAGTTAAGGGTGACTGGGCCAGCAGGTGAGGGCAGTTGGGGGCAACCAGGCATGCAGGGGATGACAGTTAGGGGTGACCAGACTGGCAGAGGAGGGCAGTTAGGGGTGACCATACTGGCAGGGCAGGGCAGTTAGGGGCAACCAGGCCTGCAGGGGAGGACAGTTAGGGGTGACCAGACTGGCAGGGGAGGGCAGTTAGGGGTGACCATACTGGCAGGGGAGGACAGTTAGGGGTGACCAGGACTGCAGGGGAGGGCAGTTAGGGGTGACCAGACTGCCAGGGGAGGACAGTTAGGAGCAATCCAGCTGGCCAGGGAGCAGTTAGGCATTGATCAGGCTGGTAGGGGAGTCGTTAGGGTGTGATCAGGCTGGCAGGCAGAGACAGGTGAGAGGTTGGAAGCCAGTAGTCCTGGATTGTTAGAGGGATGTCCAACTGCCCATTTAGGCCCGATTCCACCAGATTGGAGAGGGTGAAGGCTAGGCTGAGGGATAACCGCCCCCTGTACGAATTTTGTGCACCGGGCCTCTAGTTATAACATAATCTTAAAACCAAGATTCTGTCAGAGTTTGAATTTTGGTTATACACTGTAATATGTTACCAGAATAATGGGATGTTATTGTTGACATTATGTTATGTGTTATTTTTTTGTAAATTGGGGTGAAGACTGCTTTAAGTGTTTCAGTTTCTGGTGTGTGTATATAGCCACATTAAAAGCTGTTCCTTTTGACATTCTTTCTCAATAAATGTCTCATTATTACTGTGGAATAGGAATCTAGCCAAATCCTTGTTCTCCAGATGCTTCATAAAGATTTGGAACATTTCATAAATGGAAAAACTGACCTGCTTTAGTGGAGTCTCCTTCCATTCTCATCTCGGTGCTGATGTTACAGAAAAGGAGCCTTTATTTTGACATCTTTTCCCTTTACTTTGCACCTTGTAGAGCCACCGTTATTTCTCTTGAAGTGTTTTTTTCAATTTACAGAAGTAGATTTGTTCATTGTTCTTGGTTTTTACATTGTGATTATGGAAATATTCAAACATCATTCAAATTAAGAGTATAGTGAATCTGTGTGTACCTACCGTTCACTTCAGTGTGATGAGCTCATGACCAATATGTTTCCTCTAAACCCTCACCTACTCCTCTCAACCCTTTCTCTGTGTCTTGTAATTTCATCTATAAACATTTTTGTATGTATCTCTAAAAGATAAATATCTTTTTTAAATTTTGTATTGATTTTCAGAGAGGAAGGGAGCAGGAAAGAGATAGAAATATGATGAGAGAGAATCATTGATTGGCTGCCTCCTGCATGCCCCCTATTAGGGATTGAGCATGCAATCCAGGTATGTGCCCTTGACTGAAATTGAACCTGGGACCTTTCAGTCCACAGGCATATGCTCCACTGAGCCAAACCAGCTAGGTAGGGCTAAAAAAAAATATATCCTTTAAAATCATCACAATACAGATTAATCCCCTTAATGCCAATATTTACTCAGTATTTACATTTCTCTATTTTCTATTTATCTTTATTTGCTTTGTTTCCTGGAACTTCTATTATAATGAAGCACATACATAATTTTCAATTTTAAAGTAGTCACATTAAAAAAAATAAAAAGTGTGTCAAACTAATTTTTGGGGTGAAATTAATACTGTGTTATTTAACCCCAATGTCTATATATTATCTGGAGACCATATAAGTATATTAATTAAATGTTAAAAGTATTGATTACATAAAATATTTATTAAAACCAAAGCATTATCAGTATAAAATATTAATTAATGCAATAATTCAATATAAATTGATATAAATTATTAAATATTTTACATTATTTTTTTTCATTCCAAGTTTTCAAAACAAATGCTTAGTTTATAAATATACCCTATAACAATGTGGGATAGCCGGAGTTCAAATTGTATCATTAACGGAGCAGCTCCAGAGTTCTTGTTTGACCAAGTAATAAAACAGATGGCTTTGTATTTTCTGAAGTCTTCTCTATATCTTGCCCATTTTATTTATTTTTTAATTAATTTTTCCTCTCTCTTTGACATTATCATTTCTGTCACACTTAGTTTGAATTCTGTTTCTAACAGTTTTTAGAGTGAGGGAAGTTACCACAGAGTGAGGGAGGGTCCGCCAGATTAATTTTAGGAAGTTTTTGGGTCCAGAGTCAGACTCCCATCAGAATTTTTCAAAGCCCTCTTGCTCCAGCCTGCAAATTGGAGCCTCAGTACCATCTCACACGTACTATTTCTTTGCTCAGAATGACTCATGGGATTCCAGTGGTTCCTGGTGGCATTTTGACGATTTCCTTGCCTCGTCGTTGTTCCTTTCGCATAGTCACCATAGTCTGTCTTGGATCTGTTGCTAGTTTGTTGCTTTCTATTTATATTTTGGTGTCTGTGATAAGTCCTGGTCACCTAGGTCTGTTGTAGATGTTGACTGTGGAATTTTTTTCTGTCATACTCATTTTGATTCAGGAAAGGAAAAAACACCACCAAATTATGTCACTTCTACCATCTTCCCACAATCCTTTTGAAAATAGTTTCACTTATTTATATAGAAATGTTTTATTACTTTAGGTGTCTGGGTGGTTTTAAAGTGAATTTTGTGTGCCTGTTTGTTGACTTGCTTGCACTTACTAGGTATCACACCAAGGCCATCACACATCTTGGTTTTTAGGAGTGTGCTCTAGCAAAGGAGATTTGTCGTTGAAATAAACTTCACTAAGTAGTATAATATGCACTTATGTTTAATATAATGTAGTTTGGAAACTACATTAAGAGAAAAATGAAACAGGAACATGAGTTTTTTAGACTAAGTAACTCACCAATCACTGTAACTTTAGCTCTATTAGTAAGTGGAAAGGTGAATAGCTTTTTAATCTGGTAAATACTGTTAATTACCTCTAGCAATATAATAAAAATTGAGCAGCCTCTCTGCCACCTCTTTGGCCTCTGTCACAGAAGTACCCAAAAGATCCATTGAGCCATCCTTAGATATTTTATTTTGCTTTGATGTTAGTATCTGGTAGATCTAGTAGCATTCTATATAGGTGATAAAATTGCACTGGAGATAAAACGGATGGTCCATATATATTTTATTCTGTAGATGCTTTCTTTATTCTCTTCCTACTAATGAGAGCACATGTAACATATTGTATTCAAATGAGATCCTTTCATGCAGGTATTCAAATAAATAGGGGGGGGGGAACCAACAAGTTATTTAACTCTACAAATTAGCAGGAAATGTCAAAGTTCACGTTTAAAAATTGTTTCTAGTGTAAAAGCAATAATTTAGAGTATCCAGCAGATGGTGTCTATCACAGGGTCTTCCTTCTCTGGCCATGGACCTACTCCCTTTGTACTATGTAAGCATCCTAGGAAGCTGGTTTGGTTTTATCCCCAACCAAAGTCAGCCTCAGACTCTTCACAAAACTCTGCCCCTACTTCTGCTCTGCTCTTCCTTTTACTCTCATCTCTCCAGAATTGCCAGTGCCTTATTCATCCTGCTCTGGGGTGCCACTCTAGTTGCTCTTCCTTAATTCCTCGACCTTACCACAAGGACATGGTCCCTTGCCTCTGAATCACTGTGGTAGGTACATATGCATGTCAAGAGGAGCTCCTCTCAGCTTCCAGGCCATTGAGAATTTAAGGCCTTTGATATGTACAAGGCTAAAGCTTTAGAGATTTTGCTCCTTCCAATTGATGTATTTGAGTATTAGATGCTGTAGTAGGTGATGGAGGTAATTTTTAAGTTAAATCTTATATATGAGATCAAGTTTCTTATGTTATTATTTTTTGGATGAATCCCTTTTATTTAGAAACCCGGCACCTCTTTGTTCTGATTAAAAGTCACACAGTCTTTCTTCAGCTTATAAAAAAATGCCACCTAAAATAAAGTTGTATTTTTAAAATAAATAAGTTGCCAGCTAGCAGAGACGCGGGGGGCTGGTATACCAGCTATCATCATGATCCAGTGCTGCTGCTGCCATTGGCGTCCTTATGCTCCCTCTTGTCAAACCTGCCAATTCCTAAATTTAAGCATTTAATGTATGTATTATACATCTCATTGTTTCCTGGCCTTTACTGGTGTTTGAAGATATAATACCAGCCATCAGTCCTTTGAGTAACTACTGAGACTGACTCTTTTCACAATGATTATGTTTGTAGAGGGTTATTTTGTTTTTTTATGGATTCTAGTTGCTACTGAAAACATGTGTGCACATGATATGTTAATTGGTTTAAGTTCCATTGTTCTTTTCTATAGGATCAACTGTAGAATGTTCTTGTACATACGTGTATTCCTTGCTGCTCAGTAAGAGGTTTCCCAGTGGAAGGCAGGCCCTCTCTTTGCTGGGATGTATATGGCTGTGCAGCTTTCCAGAGGCATCGTGTGTCTGCCCAGGCATCACCTCCAGCCATCCTTGGGCTCACAGGGTTGAGCATTTCTGCATTGCAGCTGTTGTAGCAGTTTCCTATGGGTGCTCAAAGACGTGCTCTGAAGTTCAGATCATCTGGAGCAGCCTGTGCCATGTCTGGGCAGCCCGATGAGGTAAAGAGGCCACACTTGCCCCCACCTCACCCCCAAAGCCATCCCTATGGCACACAACTTGCACTTGCTGTGGGGCCCGATGTCCCCACACTCTGCCCCATCACCTGTGCAGGCCCAGGTTTTCAAGGTAAAGTTTCTTTAGCTAGGACAATTTTTAGCACTTTTCCGCATCATTATATCTAACAGTGGAGTGCAGGCAATCAGCTGCCTCCTTTTTTCTCTCCCTTAACTTTGGATACAGAAGTTTCCTTGCTGTTTCGTGTGCTGGATTGGAGCTTGAAAAGTTCTGTTTTTTGTCTTCCAGCGAGCTATTCCAGATTCTTTAAATAGGCACCAGTTTGCAGAATATTCAGCCTTGGGGGGAAAAGTATTCACATGCACAGTGTACTGCTCCAGTGGAATTTCTGGTATTTTATAGTTTATAGTGTAAATGCTTTCTGTCTCCACGTACCTCTAGAAGATGTAGTCATTTTACAAGTTCAATTTGCTCGTGTGGACTGAGAGGTTTTGTGAAAAGAATTGTAAAGATGCCATTCTCTTCTTATAGGGAGTAGAGAAAGGTCGGAATTGACAGTGAGATTCCTGCTGCTGCTGTGTCAGCTCCTGACCACTGAGAGCAGCAGAGCAAACATAAGAAAGCATCCGTGGTGTCTCAGTAAGACATGTGAATTTTATTTGTTTGCTATTTTTTTTTTAAATCTAGTGTGGAATGGCCAGCAAAGGCTGGAGGCAGTGACATGAATCTTTACACACAGTCCTGAGGCTGTGAGTGATCCCTACAGTGAGCAATCTCTTTCCATATCCTCTGAGAATGGAGGTTCTAATGGGATATCACGCGAGAAAGGAAGGTGGGAAAGTGTGTGAGTTTGGAGTTCAGTGGAACCTCTGTGAGAGGAGAAGAAGCTAGACAGAAATAAAGTGAATTTGTTTTCCTAAATCCAGTAATATTGTCCGAAATGTTGACCAGAGTCAGTTTGACCTGTTGAGAAAGCCACCTCACACCCCTCTTACGCCTGCATTCAGTGTTCCTTTAGGGTGTTACAAGAGCTCCTGTGGCCCTCTGCATTAGGAGACATGAGAAGCTGGGTTAATTGCTGTTCTCCTCTCAGCTCTATGCTTCTTGAGGCCAGAAGAGTGCATCTCATTCATCATTTCGGAGCCTAATATAACTTCGTGGTATATATTTATTCAATTAAATGTATAATATAAACTAGCTGCCTATAATTATAAGCAAAGTGACTTAGAACATTACCATTTGCCGAGTGTCCCAGGGGGCCGAGTGCCCCGGGTGAGCCGAGTATCCCAGGGGGCCGTGTGCCCACGGTCAGCCGTACCCCACAAAGGGGAAGGGTGTCCCGGATGAGCCATGTGTCCCAGGGGGCCGAGTGCCCCGGGTGAGCTGTGTGTCCCAGGGGGCCGAGTGCCCCGGGTGAGCCTTGTGTCCCAGGGGGTCATGTGCCCCGGGTGAGCCGAGTGTCCCAGGGGGCCATGTGCTCCGGGTGAGCCGTATCCCCCAAAGGGGTCGGGTGTCCTGGGTGAGGCGTGTGTCCCCGGGGGGCTGTGTGCCCCGGGTGAGCCAGGTGTCCCAGGGGTAGCAGTGGGACCCAGGGGAAGGGGTGGTGAAAACCAGAGGAGGAGTGGATTCTATTCATGTGGTCCTGAGATAGTCACCATAAAACAAGCAGACTGCCAAATGAGGAGCGGATTCTATTCATGGGGTCCTGAGATGGTCACCATAAAACAAGCAGATTGTCAAATGACAGCAGGGAGGGGAAGGAGACCTGGGGGGAGATAGGAGAACAACCGAGGGAATGGTATGCATGAACATAAGTACAACCAACGAACACAGAACTCTGGGGAGGGAGGGCATAAATGGGAGTTGGGGGGGGGGGGCAATGGTAAGATATGTACACAGATAATACTTTAATAAAAAAAAAAGAAAAAAAAAGAACATTACAATTTAATCTCTGCTCCCATAATAATGCAACCAATAAGATCCCATGCAAGAAGAGATTAAATGGCAATGTTCTAAGTCACCTTGCTTATGAAATGCTTAATGGTGACATCAGAAATGCCACAGTCCCATAATAAAATGATTGCAAAGAACATACATAGTTTTGAAAAGGCTGCATGGAGCTCTATGATTAGAGAAAGGGGGATCCGTACCATGAGGCAGTCATTTCCAGAGATAGTCATTTGGATGAGTAGAGGGGTTGTGAAGCAAGTTGCAATCATTCCAGAACAGACCTGGAACATGTGTGAGAAGAACCTGGGGCACAACAGAGGATCCAGACAGAAGTAGAATTAAGTGTTGAGGGCTGTCATTGGTTACTTGGTGAGGTGAAACTGGAGTCTGATACACCTCACTCTGAATCAGTTCTCCTTATTTGCATATATACAGGCACAAGAAAGCCACTATGTGGTTCTCTTTAATGAGTGAGAGTTTGTTCACTTGAGTCTAGACAAACCCTTGTGTTGCCTTTGTCAAGTCCCATGTTAAAGAAACCCCTGTGCTTGTTACAGGTAGACCTGGCTCAGGGGATGGCTGAGGTCTAGAGTTCACTGCTCCCAATATGTATAACTCCTGAATCAGTCTACTTAAAATACTGAGCCTGAAAAGGCTTCCTTCTTTGTCCTGAAGACCCTTTGTATAGTGTGCTTCTTCCACAACTTTGATGCAGTTTTTAATCTCCCCTCCCATATCCATTCCCCTGCAAGCTGATATGAATGAAGAGAAGTGAGGTACATTTAAAAAAAAAAAAAGGAATTCTGTAGAGGTGATTGATTTGAAATTATTTTAATCATTCACAACAGCAAAAAATTAAAATGAGATAAAGTTGCTGAAATGAATACAATTTTTAAAAAAAATAAGAGTACAAAACACAGTATCAATTCTGTAGCATGTCATAAGAAGTCCCTCACATCCAAGAGCCAGTCTATTTTAAAGAAAACTTTTCTAAACATGACTCATTTCCAACTAACAAAACTAGACCAAACATATCTCCAATGCCATGCTTTCTGGCCTTTGTACACAGTAATTTTCACTACTGCAATCCCCTCCAGCTCTGTCTGACAAATGGTCCAACTTTTAATAACCAGTTTAGTGTCTTCTGTATGAAAATGAAATCAGTCGATTAACAAGTTTCTACTGTACTTCTTTCTGCTTTTGAATCATCAAACCCTTTAGTATTATCTGACTGCTTATCTTAATTCATCCTGATTACTGACTGAGAACAATTCCCTATATCTCCTTAGAAAACTCACTCCTTTTGAATTTGCCAATACCTTATACTGCCCTGTTTATATTAAAATACTATATGCTGTGTAACAGAATTAAAACATACAGAGAACAGAAAGAGGGGTGGATTAAATAGAGAACATACTAGTATATGCTTATATGCATAACCCTTGGACACAGGCAGTAGTGTGGTGAAGTCCTGAGTGGTGGTGGAGGGTAGGGTGGAGGGAGTCAATGGGGAACACAGGGTACATCTGTAATATTGCAATAATGAGATAATTTTTTTAAAAAATACAGAGAACTTCCTAAATTGATTCACATCACGGAAGATTTTTAGAACTACAGAGCATGCTATTCTCCCTCTTTCCCAACATGCAATTTTTTAAAATAGAAATCAATCTCAAATGTTGAGCCAACTCAAATCTTAATGATAAGTTTGGGGTAAAATTGGCATTAAATAAATAATACTTAAATAATTTCACTGACTGTGTGACTATTTCCATTCTATTAGAAACATATGCTCCTAATTTTTTAAGTGAAGATATATAATGACAAAAACTAAATCATCCCACCATGCATTACATCCCAATACAGCATTGAATTCATTTGTTCATTCAATATGTATTTTTGATGTGAATATTCTGTGTTAATAAGCACAGGGAATATGGAGTGAAAGAAAAAACTCAAGTTACCTCTCAAGTTAATCACAGTCAAGTAAACAACTGATAAAAGAAGAAATCAACAAATATAGCATAAAATTGTAACTGCTGAAGGAAGGTCTAAAAGGCAAACTGTGTAGTCCAGAAACTGAAGTGAGTGCTAAGAAGGAAGAACACATGAGGTGAGGAGTAGAAAATTCCAGATCAGGTCAGGAGAGATGTCCAGCACATGCAATTCCAGAAGAGAGCATAAGTGTTCAAATAGCCTAAGATAGGTGCCTGTGTGTGTGTGTGTGTGAGTGTGTGTGTGTGTGTGTTTGTGTGTGTGAATTTAAAGACTGAGTCTTTGCTAAATTATAACGTGCTAGAGCCCAAAGAGATCATTGTCTTCAGCAACAAAGTATTAAGTAGTAGGCACTCAGCAATTACTTCTAGAAAAGATAAATAACTGTCTTACATGATAGGTCTCAATTTATTTAAAAATCAAAAATGTGACCAGGAATTAAGGCCTGAGACTAGAACAGGCAGAGTTTCCATAATTACAGATTTTTAAGTTTGATCTTTAGGGTTTGCCTGCACTGTGTTGATTATTAGACAAATTTGATAATAGCACACCAAGAATGTTAGATTAAATCCATTATAGACCAGAATGTCTTTAAATTTTCAGGCAGAATGAATTAATGCTATCAGGATACAACTGGCACATAGCAGTTCTATCAGTGAAAACTAAATTAATTGGTTACTTAGATAAATTTTTTGGTTTATGCCTTCTGAATGTAATAAAAGCAGAGTGATAGAGTCATGGTGAGGACAAGTGTCCTGTATCTAGGATTCATTCTGGGAACATTCCTGTAACCCAGGCAAGTTGGCAATAGTCCATGCTTCTGTGCCTGTTAGGGGACTGTCATAGCCTTTGTGGTATGCACATTTCTTAAATTCTAGAGAAGACAACGGGCCAACAGGCAAATTGTTATTATCCCTAGATGGGCTGTTAGGGACAAAGAACACTGTAAAAAGAGTTGCAATGCTAGAGTCAACTGTACCTGGGTGAAAATTCTGGATCTGGACAAAGTAATATCCAGCACAGGAAAGCACCTGACTCTCATTTCTTCTCCTAGTCCTGACTACCTACTTCTCAACATTTGGATTCAACTGAGATCAAGCCCTAAAAGTTTTAGTACTTCCAAAATGGAACTCTTGCCATTATTCCCCAACCCCCATTCCCAGTTGGCTCGACACTTGGTTCCCTGGTTAGAAAAACAATCTACTCTTTGCCAGTCTCTCAGAAAAAACACTATATGATATTGCTGATTTCTGTTGTTTAAGCGTCATATGCAATCCACCAATAATTCCTGCCAGCATTAGCTTTGACATAAATCCTAAATCCAATCACTTCTTATGACCCCCCACACTGCCATGTTAGTCCAAATACCCATCTTTTCCTCCTGTCCACCCTCCCAGCAACCATTCCTACTATAAAATACACTATACTTTATATGACAGGTAAAACTACCAGTTAAAATATGTTTGTTTTTCCCAATGCACCTGATGTTGGCTTTGGGATTGTCATGTATGGCCTTTATTATATTGCGTTATGTTCCCTTTATTACCATGAGGCTAATAATTTTTATAAATAAGTGATTATATCAAATGCCTTTTTTGCATATATTAATGTTATTGTGTAGTTTGTAGACGAATGTGGTGTAAATCATTTATTCATTTGTGGATATGGTAACATCTCTGGAATAAATGCCAGTAGATCATGGTGTATGATATTTTTAATGTATTGCTGGATACAGTTTGCTGGTATTTTATTGAGGATTTGAGTATCTGTTTATGAGGAATATTATTTATAAATACGGATCTATAATTTTATTTCTTTGTCATGTCTTTATCTGGTTTTAGAAATAGGATAATGCTGGCATCATAGGATAACCTTGGGAGTCTTCACAATTATGTTTTTTGGAAGATTCCTGATTAACTTCAGGAGTTACACTGAAGACAGGATTGTCTACCCTGATACTATACACATACTTACGAAGAAAGCAAATTCTTTTACATCTCTCATCCAAATAGGATTACAAAAATAATATAAAAATATGTGAGCAGACACATATTTTTGGTAAAAATTTCTTTAAAAGGAATTATCCAGAAATTTGAAGAAATAAAAACAAAGAGCAGATCAGGGTTTTCCAGGGGAGGAGGAGTGGGGAGTGAGCACTGTTGGTGCTGGTTTCCTTGTGGGGAGATGGGACATCCTGTAACTGGACAGTGGTGGTGCCTGCACAGCATCGCGATATACTCCATGCTCAGGAACGGCACCATTTCAAACACAAATGATAATTTTTATTATTTAAAATCAATGGTACAATAGGAAAAATAATCCTAAGAACATAACAAATAAAATATTAAAAGCAATATTCCCCCCAAACACCCAAGCAATAAGCATCAAAAGATACAAAATTGAACCACACTGTGGACACATTCAAACAAAATCAAAAAGGAAAAGAAAATGAAAACAACAAGGTTGTCCCTTGAGGCACGTTGAGTACTTTCTACAAGGGACCCTGGAGCTGGGCCCTCCACAGGCAGCGACTCCTCCGAAGCAGGAGCCAGCATGGGCTTCAGGGAGGGCTCTTCATCCAGCGGTGGTGGGGCCTCAGTTTCCTCTGGGCCCGGCCCTGGCTCCACAGCTGTAGTTGGAGAGGCTGCAAAAGGTGGTGAAAGGTCTGTAGGAGGTGATGCCTCCAGCTCTACATCCTGCTCCTCAGGATTAACCTCAGGTGTGACAGGAGGAGCTGCCTCTGCCTCCTGGGCTGGTGCTGGAGTTGGGAGGGGAGAAAAGTTCACCCAGGTGCCTGCATGTCCATGTGTCCGCCAAAGAGAGAACACAGCCACAGCCCAGGACCCACCACAAGACGTCCTCCCCACCAGCAGTCCAACAGATGGGTGGTCTGAGACCCATTATTGCTCCTGCCAGGCAAAAATCCCTCTCCTTGAGCTCCCATGCACATCCATTCCCAAGCCCACCCTGACTTCCCCAGTTTCTCACTTTTTGGCTGTGCCTCTTTGGATTCAGGGTGCTCTGGGCCAGTCTGGTTGACATGAGCACCATAGTCCAAGTCACTGGTGAAACCTTTGAGCTGCTGGTTGAACCTGGGTTGCTTTGAGGTTGGAGGCCCAGGGAACCTGGGCGGCTTCAGTGGAGTCGTCCCTGGCTGTCCATAAATGGGCCCTGGCTCCCCAGAGCCCCAGGTGGCCACACCCACTTCAGGCCTTTCCTGGCCCTCAGTGGTGTGGCTCACCGGGCCCTCACTGCTGCCCATGTCACAGGGCTCTTCCTCAGGTCGCTGCTGCTCCACCTTGATGGAGGTAGAGCTCTGCAATGACAGTGACCATCAGCCAGTGGGGAGTCCTCAAGTTGGCACAAGTCACTGCTACTTCTGTCCACTGCACCTTCTGCTCTGGATCAGGCTCTCTACACTTGAAACCCCTTGTACACACACACACACACACACACACACACACACACACACACAAACCAAAGTGGCCTGAGACAGAGAACTTGATAAAGGGATGTGGTATATATACACAATGGAATACTACTCAGCCATAAGACAAGATGAAAGAGTGTCATTTACAACAACATGCATTGACCTTGAGAACATTATACTTACTGAAGTAAGTCAGATTGGAAAAGATAAGAATATTAGAATTTCACTCATATGTGGGATAAAAACTGAAACTTCTGAACACAAATAGCAGAGTGCCGTTTCCCAGAGAATGAGGAGATCAGGGGTTCCTAATATGAGGTTACAGGAAAAAAACTTGATTTTGGCTGGTGGACACATGGTGCTTCATACAGATTTTGTAATTTTTACACAGGAAACCTGTATGTTCATGTTGACCATATCATGCCAATAAAATTTATTAAAATTGAAAAAATAAGGAATAACAGAAACACCCACCTCACTGCATCACAGTGAGGACTGACCAACACTAAGGATGTATGGTGCTCAGCACTTCATCTGCCAC
Source organism: Vespertilio murinus (assembly GCA_963924515.1). NCBI lineage: Eukaryota > Metazoa > Chordata > Mammalia > Chiroptera > Vespertilionidae > Vespertilio > Vespertilio murinus. Next base: position 131,791,283 of record OZ004708.1, on the reverse strand, counting down.
AGATGGACACTGAGCACGTAGTAGGTACTGCGCTCCTATGGGAGAAAAGAAGCAGCAAGGGAGAAGAAATTGAAGAATAGAGGAATGTTTCAAAGAGAAGATAAATTTTTTGCTGTGTCACAATCAATGAGTGAAAGTTCATCAGTTTAATGAGGTGGGAAAGGGCTCCCAGGCAGAGGGTCAGGAATGTATCTTTAGGATACATCACCCACTTCTCTAAGAAATGACATCCAATATTATGATGGTTTAAACTCTCAACTAGGCAAATGCTTCCTAAGGAGACAAATTATATTTCTAATGAACTCTCTTTCCATCGGAACTCACTATATTGATCTCCTATAACCACAACTCCCAGACTTTAAAAGTAAAAGCTGTCTTTCTCTGTCCACACTTTGTTTCTCCTCTTCCTGTATTCTATTTGACAATACAGAAATTTCAGTCCATCACAGACTCCCCCTCCTTTTCCCTCTGCCTTCTCCATTTGAATCATCACTAAACTTTGCTGATTCTATACAAAATGTATGTCCAAATTTGAGTCCACCACTCCAAATGCATTCAGCGTCTCTTGCCTAAACTTCTGAAATAGTGTCCCAGCTATGCTCCTATAGCCAGCATTGCTTTATTCAGCAATTGGCCAATCATGTTTACTCATTTACTCCACAAAGATCAACTGAGCAACTAAAAGATCCGAATAATTCTTTCACTTGCTAAAAATTCAATAAAAAGCACCTCTGAGCTACTGAGGTATTTATTTATATTGTCACAGTATAATCTTTACAAAATTAATCATATGAACAGATGAAAACCTCAATGACCTCTGTATTGCCTACAGACTATGACTCAGTACCAATTCTGTACCATGTCATAGGAAGTCCCTCACATCCAGGAGCCAGTCTATTTTAAAGAAACCTTTTCTAAACATGATTCATTTCAACTAACAAAACTAGACCAAACTTATCTCCAAGGCCATGCTTTCTGGCCTTTGTAGACAGTAAATTTCACTACTTCTCTCCCCTCCAGCTGTCAGACAAATGGTCCAACTTTTAATAACCAGTTTAGTGTTTTCTGTATGAAAATGAAATCAGTCAATTAACAAGTTTCTACTTTACCTCTTCCTGCTTTAGTCTCATCAAACCCTTTAGTATTTTCTGCTTATCTTAATTCATCCGGATTACCAACTGAGAACAATTCTCTATATCTCCTTAGAAAACTCACTCCTTTTGAATTTGCCCATACCTTATACTGCCCTGTTTATATTAAAATACTATATGCTGTGTAACAGATTTAAAACCTACAGAGAACAGCAAGAGGGGTGGTTTAAACAAAGAACATACTAGTATATGCATATATGCATAAACCATGGACACAGGCAGTAGTGTGCTAAAGACCTGAGCGGTGGAGTGTGGGGTGGAGGGGGCCAATGGGCAATAAAGAGTACATCGGTAATACTTCAATAATGAGATAATTTTTTTTAGAAATACAGGGAACTACCAAAATTGGTTCACATCAGGGGAGATTTTTATAACTATAGAGCACCCTATTTTTCCTCTTTTCCAACATGCTATTTTGTGAAATAGAAATCAGTCTCATAAGTTGATTCACCTCAAACCTAAATTATAAGTTTGGAGTAAAATCGGCATTAAATAAATAATAGTTAAATAATTTCACTGACTGTGTGACTATTTCCATTCTGTTAGAAACATATGCTCTTAATTTTTAAGTGAATATATAATGACAAAAACTAAATCATCCCAACATGTAATCCCAATCAAGCACTGAATTAATTTGTTCATTCAATACATATTCTTGATGTGAATACTTTGCGTTAATAAGTCCAGGGTATATGGGTTAAATAAAAAATGTTGCCTCTCAAGTTACTCACAGTCAAGTAAACAGCTGAAAAAAGAGGAAATCAACAAATACAGCATAAAATTGTAACTGCTGGAGGAAGATCTAAAAGGTAAACTGTGTAGTCCAGAAACTGAAGTCAAAAGAAGGAAAAAGACATTAGGTAAGCAGAAGAAAATTCCAGATCAGGTCAGGATAGGTGTCCAGCACAAGCAATTACAGAAGAGAGCATAAGTGTTCAAATAGCCTATAAAGATAGGTGTGTGTGTTTGTCTGTGTGAACTTAAAGACTGAGTGTGTGTGTGTGTGTGTGTGTGTGTGTGTGTGTGTGTGAACTTTAAGACTGAGTCTTTCCTAAATTATAAGATCTTAGAGCTCAAAGAGATCATTTTCTTACTCACTGTTATACCCACAAAGTATTAAGTAGTAGGCACTCAGCAATTACTTCTAGAAAATATAAATGACTGTCTTATAAGAACAAATGAGAAATGATAGTCCTCAATTTATTTAAAAATCTAATATGTGACAAGGAATTTAGGCCTGAGATTTGAAGCAGCAGAGTTTATTTAATTAGAGATTGTTAAATTTGATCTTTAGGTTTTGGCTGCACTGTCAGAGCTGGGCAAACTGAGGCCTGCAGGCCGGATCCAGTGAATAAAACTATTGAATTAAAAAAAATACCGTACCCTTTTATGCAATGATGTTTACTTTGAATTTATATTAGTTCACACAAACACTTGATCCATGCTTTTGTTCTGGCCCTCCGATCCAGTTTAAGAACCCATTGTGGCCCTCGAGTCAAAAAGTTTGCCCACCTCTGGTGTAGAATATTAGATAAATTTGATAAGAGCACACAAAGAATGTTAGATTAAATCCATCATGGACCAGAATGTCTTTAAATTTTCAGGCAAAATGAATTAATGCTATCAGGATAGAACTGGCACCTGGCAGTTCTATCAGTGAAGACTAAATTAATTGGTTACTTAGATAAATTGGTTTATGCCTTCTAAATGTAATAAAAACAGAGTGATAGAGTCATGGTGAGGACAAGTGTGCTGTCTCTATGATTCATTCTGGGAACATTCCTGTAACCCAGGCAATTTGGCCGCAGTCTGTGCTTCGGTGCCCTGCTGGGGGTTTGTCATAGCCTTTGTGGTATTCACAGCTCTTAAATTCTAGAGAAGACAGTGGGCCAACAGGCAAATTGTTATTATCCCTAGATGGGCTCTTAGGGACAGAGGAGAATTTGGTAGAAAGAGTTTGAATGCTGGAGTCAACTAGACCTCGGTGAAAATTCTGGATCTAGACAAAGTAACATCCAGCAAAGGAAAATGCTAAACCCTCATTTCTTCTCGTAATCCTGACTACCTACTCCTCAACCTTTGGATTCAACTGAGATCACAAACCTAAAAGCTTTAGTACTTTCAGAGTGGAACTCCTGTTATTATTACATAACACCCATTCTGAGTCGGCTGGACACTTGGTTCCCTGGTTAAAAAAACAGTCTACTCTTCCCCAGGCTCTCAGGCAAAATACTGTATGATATTGTTGATTTCTATTGTTCAAGCATCAAATCTAATCCATCAATAATTCCTGCCAACATTAGCATTTATCTAAAACCTGAATCCAATCACTTCTTATAACCCCCCACACTGCCACTTTAGTCCAAATACCCATCATTTCCTCCTGTCCAACCTCCCAGCAAAAATACCTACCATAAAATACTCTATACTTTAAATGACAGGTAAAACTACCATTTAAAATATGTTTGGGGAGACCGAAGCAAGATGGCGGCCCAGGGAGTCTCCTGGACCGCCATCTCCTCAACAATTTGGAAATAAACAACAGATAAAACCAAAAGGGATCGCACCAGACCCACAGGAAAGCTAGCGAAATGGGAAGGCTACATCTAAACGCAAAGCAGGACGTCGCTGCTTCCATGTGGAGTTTAAAACTACAGTGAAACTGAACCTGCCGGAGCAGCTGCCGCTGGGAATGAGGGAAGCCAGACCTCGCTCCGCCCCGGGGCCCAGGGAGTGGGCCAGCCCCGCCGGCCGCCACGGGAGCTGATGGGGGCCGCTGCAGCCACCGCCACCGCCGCAGCAGCGCCTTCGGCTCCTGCCTGGACGAGAAGCCCGTGAGTGCGACCTCCCAGCCCGCTCGCAGTGCTGGAGAGAAGCGGGTGCCAGGACTCGGGCCCCCGCACTCGCCGCTGCCGGGCGGGCGAAGAGATGGTGTAGTATCTCCCCGCCGGCCCAGCCCCCGCGCTTACTGTGCAGGCAAAGAAATCGCGCAGCGGCTCCCCTTCTGCAACCAGCCCAGAAGTGGGAAAACTAAACTAGACACCAAGCAGGGCGCCGCCGCCGCCATGTGGAGTTTAAAACTACAGCAAAACTGAACCTGCCGCTGACGCCGGAAATGAGGGAAGCCAGACCTCGCCCTGCCCCGGGGCCCAGGGAGTGGGCCAGCCCTGCCGCCACTACGGGAGCTGAGGGGGCCTAAGCCGCCACCGCTGCCACCGCCGCTGCCGCCGCGCCTTCACCGCGCCTACGCCGCGCCTTCGGCTCCTGCCTGGATGAGAAGCCCATGAGCGTGAGCAAGACCTCCCAGCCCGCCCACAGTCCTAGAGGAGCGGGCACAGCGTCCCCCCTCCCGCACAACCAGCTCGCCCCAGAAATGGGAAGGCTACAGTTAGACACCAAGCAGGGTGCCGCAGCTGCCATGTGGAGTTTAAAACTACAGCGAGCGGAGGACTGAGAAGGTGGGGCAGTTCTGTACCGTGCTGCCTTCCACTGGTTAAGACCTCCAAGAGCAAAGGCCTACCGAGGTGAGGATGCCCCTACTGTCACCTGTAGAGGGGCAGCACTGAGCTGGCCAATATTTGTGGTGGTGGTGCTGCTTGTCCTGGCTCAGAGGAAGCGTTCCACTAAGTCTGAAAGACTAAGACATCCCGGGGACTCTCCGCCACCGCCCGCGGCCTGCTCTGCCAGGCCTTCGCGCACGCTGTGCTGGCGCTGCGCCTTCCGTTGGCAGACCCGGAGAATCCTCTCTCCGCTGCCGCATGGCCAGGCCAAAGCATCAGACACTACCACCACGCGGATTTTAAAACTACAGGGGAAATTGAGCCACAGGAGCTACCATCGCTGCCGCACCCACTGCCGCCCCCAAGAATGGGAATCCACCGAAATCAGAGCTCACTACACACCGGGCTCATAGAGAGTGTGGCTTCAGAAATTAGCCTCTGCATCCACAGAAGCTCCACATCCGCAACAAAGAGGACGCGATGGAGGGCGGACTCTCCCCATGCAGCCATCACAGCCCGCCCACAATCTCCCCAGCACACCCACCATGCTGGGAGGGAAATGGAGCGCGCTGGTGAGGAAATGGCACGGTGCCTTCCATTACCCACTCAGGCGAGCCCATCCTCCAATGCCACATGGCCAAGCCGAAGCTCTCCCCACCACCGCCATGTGAACTTTAAAACTACAGTGGTAATTGAACCACAGGAGCAACCATCAATGTTGCACCTGGCACCGCCACCCGCCACTGCCGCCGAGAATAAAGGAAATCCACCAAGAACAGAGCTCACCATGCCTTGGGCTCAGGGAGTGGGCGACCTCAGAACTTAGCCTCCATGTCTGCAGCTGCTCCACTCCCACACCGAACGAGACACCTTTGAAGGTGGTCCCCCCGCCTGCAACCATCTCAGCCCAACTGCAGCTGTCCCAGCCTGCCCGCCATGCCAGCAAGGAGCTAGCGCGGCCTCTCCAATATGCGACCCCAACACCCTAGAGGGGCCGTGTGCCCCGGGTGAGCCGAGTGTCCCAGGGGGCCATGTGCCCCGGGTAAGCCGTACCCCCCCAAAGGGGAAAGGTGTCCCGGGTGAGCCGTGTGTCCCAGGGGGCCGAGTGCCCCGGGTGAGCCGAGTGTCCCAGGGGGCCAAGTGCCCCGGGTGAGCCGAGTGTCCCAGGGGGCCGAGTGCCCCGGGTGAGCCGAGTGTCCCAGGGGGCCGAGTGCCCCGGGTGAGCCGAGTGTCCCAGGGGGCCGAGTGCCCCGGGTGAGCCGAGTGTCCCAGGGGGCCGAGTGCCCCGGGTGAGCCGAGTGTCCCAGGGGGCCGAGTGCCCCGGGTGAGCCGAGTGTCCCAGGGGGCCGAGTGCCCCGGGTGAGCCGAGTGTCCCAGGGGGCCATGTGCCCCGGGTAAGCCGTACCCCCCAAAGGGGAAGGGGGAAGGGTGTCCCGGGTGAGCCGTGTGTCCCATGGGGTCGAGTGCCCCGGGTGAGCCGAGTGTCCTAAGGGAAGCAGTGGGTCCCAGGGGAAGGGGCGGTGAAAACCAGAGGAGGAGCGGACTCTATTCATATGAGCCTGAGATGGTCACCATAAAACAAGCAGATTGTCAAATGACAGGGGGGAGGGGAAGGAGACCTGGGGGGAGACAGGAGAACAACCGAGGGACTGGTATCCATGAACATAACTACAACCAATGAACACAAAACTCTGGGGAGGGAGGGCATAAATGGGTGGTGAGGGGTGGCAATGGTAAACTATGTACACAGAAAATACCTTAATAAAATAAAATTTAAAAAAATAAATAAATAAATAAATAAAATGTAAATTTCAAAAAAAAAATAAAATTAAATATGTTTGTTTTGCCCAATGCACCTGATGTTGGCTTTGGGATTGTCATATGTGGCCTTTATTACATTGAGGTATGTTCCCTCTATTCCCATGAGGCTGATAATTTTCATAAATAAGTGATTATATCAAATGCCTTTTCTGCATCTGTTAATATGATTGTGTAGTTTGTAGACTTATGTGGTGGAACTCATTTATTCATTTGTGGATATGGTACCATCTCTAAATCCCTGGAATAAATGCCAGTTGATCATGGTGTATCATATTTTTAATATATTGCTGGATCCAGTTTGCTGGTATTTTATTGAGGATTTTAGCATCTGTTTATGAAGAATATTATTTATAATTTTATTTCCGTGTGGTGTCTTTATCTGGTTTGAGAATTAGGATAATGCTGGCCTTGTAGGATAAGCTTGGGAGTCTTCACACCTCTTAAATTTTTTTGAAGATTCCTGGTTAAATTCAGGAGTTACACTTAGCACAGGCTTGTCCACCCTGAGATTATACACACACTTACCAAGACAGCATATTCTTTTATATCTCATCTCTCATCAAGCTAGGATTACAAAAATGCTATAAAAATATGTGAGCTAGTCAAGATTGGTATGGCTCGGTGGATAGAGCATCAGCCTGTGGACTTAAAGGTCCTGGGTTCAATTCCAGTCAAGGGCATGTACCTTGGTTGTGGGCCCATCCCCAGTACGGTGTGTGTGCAAGAGGCAGCTGATCAATGATTCTCTCTAATCAATGTTTCTAACTTTCTATACCTCTCTCTCCCTCTCTGTAAAAAATCAATAAAAATATAATTTAAAAAATGTGAACTGACACATATTTTTAGGAAGATTCCATTAAAAGGAATTATCCAGAAATTTAAAGAAATAAAGACAAAGAGCAGATCAGGGTTTTCCAGGGGATGGGGGAGTGGGGAGTGAGCACTGTTGGTGCTGGTTTCCTTGTGGGGAGATGGGACATCCTGCAACTGGACAGTGGTGGGGCCTGCACAGCATCCCAATGTACTCCATGGTCAGGAACGGCACCACTTCAAACACAAATAACTTTTATTATTTAAAATAAATTGTACAATGGGAAATAGAATGCTAAGATCATAAAAAATAAAATGATAAAAGCAATAATTCCCCAAAACACCCAATCATTAAGCATCAAAAGATACAAAATTGAACCACACCGTGGAACACATTCAAACAAAATCAAAAAAGAAAGGAAAATGATAAAACCAAGGCTGTCCCTTGGGGCAGGTTGAGCACATTCAACAAGGGGCCCTGGAGCTGGGCCCTCCACAGGCAGCGCCTCCTCCGAGGCAAGAACCAGTGTGGGCTCCAGGGAGGATTCTCCATCTAGCGGTGGTGGGGCCTCAGTTTCCTCTGGGGCCATCCCTGGCTCCACAGCTGCAACTGGAGAGGCCGCTGGAGGTGGAGAAAACTCTGGAGTTGGTGATGCCTCCAGCTCTGCATCCTGATCTTCAGGATTAAGCTCAGGTGTGACAGGAGGAGCTGCCTCTGCCTCCTGTGCTGGTGCTGAAGTTGGGAGGGGAGAAAAGGTCACCCAGGTGCCTGCATGTCCATGTGTCCCGCAAAGATAGAACACAACCACAGCCCAGGACCCACCATAGGACGTCCTCCCCACCCTCAGTCCAACAGATAAGTGGTCTGAGGCCCGTTATTGCTCCTGTCCAGGCAACAATCCCTCTCCTTGAGCTCCCATGCAGCTCCACCCTGAATCCCAACCTCACTTCCCCAGCTTCTCACCTTTGACCTCTGCCTCTTTGGGCTGAGGGTGCTCTGGGCCAGTCTGGTTGACATGGGCACTGTAGTCCAGGTCACTGGTGAAAACGTTGAGCCACTGGTTGAACCTGGGCTGCTTTGGTGGAGGAGTCCCTGGCTGTCCATAAATGGGCCCTGGCTCCCCAGAGCCCCAGGTGGCCACACCCACTTCAGGCCTTTCCTGGCCCTTGGTGGTGTGGCTCACAGGCTCCTCCCCAATGTAGAACATAGGGCGGTGCTTTTCCTCCTCCAGCTGGTGTTCCTCCTTGATGGAGGTAGAGATCTGCAGTGACAGTGACCATCAGCCAGTGGGGAGTCCTCAAGCCTGGCCCAGTCACTGCTGCTTGTGCCCACTGCACCTTCTGCTCTGGATCAGGCCAGCCCTGTTCCTGCTCCAGGCAGATAAGCCTCAGGTAAATCCTCCCGCCTTTCTACACACACACACACACACACACACACACACACACACACACAGCAGGCATGGGGCTGCTCAGGGGTGATCAGAGTGCTGGCCTGGCCCCAATAAACCTCCCTGTGCTACCTTTGGGTTCCTGCGTGAAAAAGGCCACAGGCGGCGTCTGGGTTGTGCCCGGACCCTGCTGTGGGCACCTGGAGAAACACTCTCATCGCTGCCTCTCTTGAGGCGTCGGCCTCGGCACACTGGGAGACAACATGTAAACATGGTCTCCTCTCTAATGCCACTATCCGAGTGAGATGGGAAGGGCAGTTATAGAATGGGGCTGCCTGGTTACCAGGTTCCAGGTTCTGTTAGGCTCCATTGTCAGGAAGTGAGTTCACTGCTCTTGTCAGGCAATGAGGTCACTGCTCTGATCTGAGGACATACTCAGATAGGGGACCTGGGTAGTGACCAGTGGGCAGAAGCAGGAGAGACTATAGCTGGGCAGGGTTTAAAGACTCCCAACCAGCTGCCGGTCACTGTCATTGCAGAGTTCATCCCACATCATGGAGCAGCAGATGGTCAAAAGAGACCCCTAACCCATGCCACCAGTGTGTGGTGGGCAAGCCACACCACTGAGGACCAGAGCAGGTCCGAAGTGAGTGTGGCCATCTGGGGGTCTGGGAAAATAGGGCCCATGGATGGGTGAAGAAGGACTCCTTCACTGAACCTGCCCAGGCCCAACAAGCCTCCAACCTCACAGCCACTCATGCTCCACTGGCAGCTCACCAATGTTGACTCCACATGGAGCAAGGTGCCCATGCTCAACAAACCTGGCCCAATGAGCTGGAATCCAAGGAAGCAAAGCCCAAGTATGAGAAGTTGGAGGAGATGGAGGTGGTATGGGTGTAGAGGTGGATGCACTTGCACGGGGAGACGGGGAGGACTCAGGCTCCGTTACACAGGGAGCACCCCAGAGGTTCTAGGAGCAATGACCAGCCTCAAACCACCACCTGCTGGGATGTTTTCCCGGGAAGACATCCTATTGGGGATTCATAGCTGCAGCTGTGTTCTTTGTTTGGGAGGCACATGGAATTGCAGGCTGGTGGGTGATCTTTTCTCTTCTCACAACTACAGCTCCAGCCCAGGGGGCAGAGCAAGCTCGTGTTCCCATCCAGAGGAGCCCAATGCAGAGGCAGATGTAGAGGCTTGTCTACCTTTAACAGTCTCTCCACCTCCAACAGTCCCTGCTTAAGAGCCAGGCAGGCCTGTGCAGCACTCCTGACCTAATTGAGGACCCTCACCCCTGGCTGCAGTTCCCTCCCTTGATCCTGTCCTGCTTCCTGCCTCAGAGGAGGAGCTGCCTCTAGAAAAGGCTGCAGGGCCAGGTCAATGCCTGTTTGTTAAATGTGCTCTCTCTCCCATCAGAAGTGTTTGTTTTACCCCAACACATTGGCCTTTTACTTTTTTTAAATAAATCTTTATTGCTCAGATTATTACAATTGTTTGTCCTTTTTCTCCCCCAAAGCTCCCTACCACCCAGTTCCCTTCCCACCCTCTGCCCTTACCCCCTCTCCCCCCAATTGTCTTCATCCATTGGTTATATGATGTCAATCTAGTCTCTCACTGCTTCCCCACCCCCTTATCCTCCTGGTAATTATCAGTCCACTCCCCTTCTTTGCTCCTGATTCTACTATGTTCACCACTTTATTCTGTTCCTCAGATTTTTTCCCCTTCTCTTTTCCTTTTTTCCGTATATGAATTTCAAGTGGGACAACTCTCTCTCATTTGTTTTTGTAGGGAAATACAACAGAGTGTTCTGTAGCTAATGCCTGCAGACTGTGCAAATGTCTCAGGACCACATGAATAGAATCCGCTCCTCCTCCAGTTCACACCGCCCCCTCCCCCCCGGGGTCCGACCATTTCTCCGGGGCACATGGCTCTCCCTGTGTACACAGCTCCCCGGGTCCTACCACCCCCCCTTGGGCACAGAGCTCCCCTGGGGCCCACGGCTCACCACGGCACACGGTCCCCTGGGACACACGGCTCACCCAGGACAGGCCTTTTACTTTTATTCTCTTTAATTGTTGCATTTTTGTTTCCTCCATGGCATGATTCAGTTTTTTATTTTATCATTTTTTTCTTATTTTAGTCTTCATTTTCCCATGTTGTAATTAATTGTAAATAATAAATGTTATTTGTATTTTAAATTGTGCCATTGCTGAATATGACTATACCCATAATTCTGTGTAATCACCACCACTGCCTAGTTGCTGAATGTCCAGTCATCCCACAAGGAAAAGAAAACTCTGCCCCAAAGGTACTCATTCCCCTCTCCTTCTGCACCTGGAAACCAAATATGCTATTTGTCTCTCTCTTTTTTTTAACCTATTCTTGCTGTTTCCGGTAAGTGTCATCTCACAGTATGAACATTTTTGTGTCTTCTCAGGATGAAAGGCAGGTACAATATCCACAAATCAATAAATGAGATAGCTTACACTAAAAATGAAGAAAAATAAAAGTACATGATCATATCAATAGATACAGAAAAATCAGATAAAAAATACAGCTCCCATCTATAACACTAAAAGCATAAGATGCTAATTAGTCTGGATGCCCTTCTAGACATCCTTTCAGACAGCAAGCCACCAGGGCTTTGAGGGCTAGGCCCCTTGCACGAATTTCATGCATAGAGCCTCTAGTTTATAATAAAAACTCTCAGGAAATTGGGAATAGAGTGAGCACACTTCCACATAATAAAAGACATATGCGACAAACCCACAGCCAAACTCATATTCAACGAGGAAAAACTAAAAGTGCCTCCCTTAAAATCAGGAACATCACAGGGATGCTCACTTTCACCACTACTAGTCAACATGGTACTGGAAATCCTAGCCACATCAGACAAGAAGAAGAAATAAAAGACATTGAAATAGAAAAGGAAGAAGTAAAACTATTATTAATTGCAAATTACATGCTACTATATAGAGATAACCCTAAAGATCCCCCTAAAAAATTATTAGAATTGATAAATAAATGCAACACAGTAGCATGTAAAGTAAATATCAAGAAGTTAGTTGTGATTCTATACAGAATAATGAACTATCAGAAATGGAAACTAAAAAAACAATTCTATTCACAATTGCCACACACACACACACACACACACACACACACACACACACACACCTATGAATAAACTGAACCTAAGATGTAAAAGACCTGGCCTTGGTAATTTATAAGTCATTGTTAAGGAAGCCCACTTCATGGGAGAACATATTTACCAATGATACTTCTGATAATGGGTTCATTTCCACAACATATAAGGAAATCATGACACTTAAAGAGAAGACAAGCAATCAATTTAAAAAATTGCAAAGGGCCTGAATGGACACTTCTCTAAAGAGGACATACATATGACCAATAGACACAGGGTAAAGTACTCAAAGTCATTAGTCATCAGAGAGAGGCAAATTAAAATGACAATGAGGTATCACCTCACTCCTGTCAGAATGGCTATCATCAACAAATCAACTAAAGACAAGTGCTGGTGAGGATGTGGAAACAAGGGAACCCTAGTGCACTGATGGTTGGGAGGCAGACTGGTGCAGTCACAGTGGAAAACAGTGTGGAATTTCCTAAAGAAATTAAAAAGACAACAGCCAATTGACCCAGTGATCCCATGTCTTAGAATATAGCCTAAGAAACCTGAAACAACAGTCAGATGGAATATCTGCACCCCTATGTTCATAGAAGCACAATTTGCAATAGCTAAGATGTGGAAGCAACCCATTTGTCCATCAGCAGGTGAGTGGATAAGAAAGCTCTGGTACATTTACACCATGGAATACTATGCGACTGTGAAAAGGAAGGACCTCTTACAGTTTGATATGTTTGAAGGGACCTGAAAAGTATTAGGCTATGCAGAATAAGCCAGTCAGAGAAAGGTAAGCATAACATGATTTCACTCCTATGTGGAATCTAATGAATAACATAAAATGGATGAACAATATAAATCCAGAGACATAGAAGCATGGAACAAACTATGGAATCTCAGCGGGAAGGTAGAGATGGACGATGGAGGTGGAGAATGATTAACCAGGGAACTTATAAGCATAGATACATAGCCCATAGACACAGATAATAGTGTGGTCAAGGCCTGGGAGTGGTGTGTGTGTACTGGAGGGGTTCAATGGGGAAAATGGGAGTACATATGTAATACTTTCAACAATAAAAATAATCCTATATAATAAAAGCCTAATATACTAAGTGTTTGGTCATCCAGTCGTCCGTTCAACCAATCAAAGTATATAATATGCTAATGGTATGCTAAGGGTGCTCAACTGCTCATCATGACGCACACTGACCAGCAAGGGGCAGTTGCCCAGTCGCTATGACATGCACAGACAATCAGGGGAATACAGTCGACCAGTCGCTATAATGTGCACTGACCACCATGGAGCAGATGCTCTGACTATTGGTTAGCTTGCAGCTGGGGTCCAGCCCATCAGGACTGAGCAAGATGAGCTGGACATGCCCTTGAGCACTCATGCAGTCCCTTCCCAGCTGGCCAATCTCCCACATCCCTTTCTGGCCCCAATCTTGCACCATGGGGACTTTCAGCCTGGCCTCAGCTCTGTTTAGATTATGAGTTAAATATATTTGGGTAATTTTTAAAACATGAAATGTCTGCGTAAAAATGCTATCTTTCTCTTTAATAATTGTTTTTTTTTTAATCTATGTGGCTTTAATATTCAAGTACCACACATTTTGTAATGGAAAAGAAAAACCCTCTGCCCAACCTCATCATAGTCTACTCAAATTCTTTTAATTTATCCTGTCATTTATGTTCCTCTTTTAAAATTAGACGTATCTCTTTATTCACCAATTTCTGTTTACCTTACATTATGGAAGATTAAATCATAGCAGTCTTATAGCATACATCCCTTTTTTTCTTCTTCCATTTCCCCAGTAAAAATAGACCGTAATTTGGTTAAATCAGTACTGGAGGTCTGCTTAATGTGATTATGTAAGTGAGTTTATTGCTTAGCCAGACATTGTTCTCTGATTACCCTGCATTTCCTGTTAGACTTCTTTGTTCTAATAGCAGGTATTTTCCTTCCTCTTCTGGCTCACTTAGTTTGCTGTGCTCTTATCACTTTATAATTAAATATTCCAAAAGTCTCCAACAGAATTGTAAACCCTTCTGCCTGGTATTTTACAAATGGCCACCTATGAGGTGTTTCCTGGGTTCTCTCAGTCCTGTCCAGACCAGGGTGGATGCTCTTTGACCTCTACTGTCAACCTTTGCTGACCCTGTTCACTCCTCCAGTCACATTTCAATCATTTAAATAAATAAATTGAGATGATAATTCCAGTTAGTATAGTAGGCACAATTCCTAGGGAGGGCCCCCAAGATTTCACAGCCTGGACTACCCGGAGCATGTGATTGTGATATCACTTCCACAATTATATGGCAGAATTGTCCTTTGAAGGGGAGACTTTAAAAGCAAAGAACTTTCTCCAGTTGCTTCTAGAAAAGGAAGGCAGAGGAAAGATCAGATTCTAAGCTCAGGATATGATTGGCCTCTGTTGGCTTGAAGATGGGGGAGGGGGAGTTAATGATAAGGAATACAGGTGTTGTCTAGGAGCCAAAAGGGGACCCCAGCTAACTGCCAGACAGGAGATGGGACTCAGACCTATAGTCACAAGACCCTGAATTCTTCCAATCACCCAAGCGAGTGGGATATTCCCCAGGTTTCAGATGAAAGCCCAGCAGGTCAGCTCCTTGGCTTTAGGCCTTCTGGACCCTGAACAGAAGACTTAGTCAAGTTTACCTGAGCTTAAGCCTGACTTAGAGAATTAGGAAATAATAAAGTTTATTGTGATTTCTTATGTTGTAGTAGAAAACTAAAGTTGTTTTAAGTACTTCATTGGATAGATAACCAAGAAACTAAAAGCCTAACTTCTTAGCATTAGAAAGGAAATTATTAGAACTTATTAATTTTTATTAGCATTAAAACGTGCTAACACAAGGTGTAGCAAACATAGGTTTAGAGTTGTGATAACATGAAACAGTTTGTTCTTATATTGTTATTTACTAATTATTATTTTCCATATAATAGTAAACCTACTTTTGCCCCACCCTGAATACATACAACATGGATGAATCTTGGAAACTTTCTGTTGATCCAAAGAAGCCAAAATTAAAAGAAGTTAAATTCTATGATCACATGTGTATAAGTTCAAATAGGCAAAACTAATTTATGCTGATAGAAATCAAGAAATGCTACCTCTGAGGACAGTATGGGAGAGTCGGGATTGGCTAGAAAGGGTTGTAAGGGATCTTTCTGGGGTGATGGAAACATTTGATGTCTTGCTTTGCTAGTGATTTCTGGATGTATCTAATGTGAAAACTCACAGCAGGAATACTTACCATGCACGCATTTCTATATCATTAATATATTTCAGTACAAATGAATTAAAATGTAAAGTGAGTGAATTCCTTGGTCATCATCCAAGGTTGAAGTGATTACTGGCACCTTTGAATTGCAGGTAGCATGTGAAGGGTTCCTCAGACAGTGAAGTGGGAGCTGTGTTGGGACATTTCAACTGCTGTTTTGAACATCTATGTCTTATCTAGCCATTCAGTTTTAAATGTATTTATTTTCTCCCACTTCCCAATACCAATGAATTTATGAGCTCTTTGATGGCAGGGTTATCACAATGCCTACCAGAATGCCTTCCCTAAAATAAGCATTCAGTAAATAATTGGTGATTTGGTTAGTTTATACAGAAAAACAAGGGTAAATATATGATAGAAAAAGGAAGGAAAATAATACCAAATAATAAATTGCATATCTAACTTAATTTTTAGTTGGTAGAGCTTTGGTCTGCGGACTGTAAGGTCCTGGGTTCGATTCCGGTCAAGGGCACGTACATTGGTTGCGGGCATATCCCCAGTAGGGGGTTTGCAAGAGGCAGCTGGTTGATGTTTCTCTCTCATTGACATTTCTAGCTCTCTATTTCTCTCCCTTCCTCTCTGTAAAATATCAATAAAAAATATATTTAAAAAAATACATACATGCTTAATCACTATGTTGTACACCTGAAACTAATATTGCATGTCAACTGCAGAAGGAAATTTTTAAAAATTTAAAAATCATATTGACATATTGAAGAGACTGATCGAGTTAATGAAAAAAAATTTGTTAGACTTCAATCCTGCCTTAGTACATACACCTCCACATGAGGAAGTTGAACCTTCTGCATTGTCATGTCCTGATTAAGCACTTTCATTTTTAAAATATTGATATTTTCTTGATAATAAGTCCTGCCTCCATATGAATGAGTGTCAACCTGAGTACTTGCTCTTAATAGGTGCTAGAGATTTTTTTTTTTACTTCAGTTTATTGAAAAAGAGAGTAACTTTGAATTGTCAATAACTCAAAAGTTAGAAATGTTATTCCTGGAAATATTTTTTTAAAATATATTTTTATTGATTTTTCACAGAGAGGAAGAGAGAGGGGTAGAGAGTCAGAAATGTCAATGAGAGAGAATCATCAATCAGCTGCCTCCTGCACACCACCTACTGAGGATGTGCCCGCAACCAAGGTACATGCCCTTGACCTGAATCGAACCCAGGACCTTTCAGTCCACAGGCCAACGCTCTATCCACTGAACCAAACCAGTTTCAGCCTGGAAATATTTTTTTGAAGAATATGCAACCATTAGTCTCTGTTGTTATTCTCTGTTAAACCAAACAGAGAATTCTCTCATTTCCTTTATATTTGAACTATGCTTCATTATTGGCCTCATTTATAATACGGGAACAGTCTCAGGAAAACTGTCTCTAGTTGCTTTAGGGATACCACTGAAGATCGACACTGTCCTACTGTCTATACTTTATGAGGATGGATGGCAGCAGTTCCCTTCTGTCAGTAAGTCTGTGTTCTCCTAAGCAGTGAGTTGTCTTTTGTCACACAGAGGCAGTTAGAGAGGATGCTTTGCAGCTAGACAGCCTCGGTTCAAATCTTGTGGCCACCACTTATATGCTGATGACTTTGTTTCCTACTTTGTAAAATGAGTAGAAAACTAGTTTTTACCTTGTAGGGTTATTGAAAACATTAAATTGTGTTAAACTAGAGACCCGGTGCATGATTTTGTGCGCCAGTGGGGTCCTTTGGCTGGCCTGCAGGATCAGGCCGGAACTGGTTTTCAGACAACCTCTGAGGGGTCTCAGATTTCAAGAAGATGCAGGCCATGATGAGGGATCCCACTGGTGCATGATCAGGGCCAGGGAGGGATGTGGGAGGTTGGCAAGGCAGGGAGGAACTGCTGGAGGGCCCCAGGGTGAATCTGGCCCATCTCACTCAATCCTTATCAGCAGGATTCCAGCAGCAAGCTAGCCTATTGATCAGAGTATCTGCCCCCTGGTGGTCAGTGCAAGTCATAGCGACTGGTTGACTGCCCCCTGGTGGCCAAGTGCATGTCATAGCAAGCAATTATGATACCTTAGCATATCATCATTAACATTATCACCCCCTGAATGGTTGAACAGAGGACTAGACACTTAGCTTATTAAGCTTTTATTATGTAGGATATACAAGGTATCTGCAAAATTTCTAACACAGAGTGGGTACTCCCTGTGAGCTATGATTCTTCAGAGAATGATATATTTCAAAATTGATTTTTTTTTTTTTTCTATTTTGGGAGACCTTGAAAGAGTAAAGTCAAGTGTGTTACCTTTCTGACACTGTGACTGGAAATAAAATCT
The DNA here is from genome assembly GCA_963924515.1 of Vespertilio murinus. NCBI lineage: Eukaryota > Metazoa > Chordata > Mammalia > Chiroptera > Vespertilionidae > Vespertilio > Vespertilio murinus. Next base: position 131,773,849 of record OZ004708.1, on the reverse strand, counting down.
TCAACTTTTTTTTTACATTTATCCTCACAATCTATAATTCTTTGTTTAATTTTGTTCTCTTTTTGTTATATAGCTTATTATTGTACATAACTGTATGCCCCCCAATACAGGATGGGGCAAAAGTAGGTTTATAGTTGTGAGTATAGGAAAAAGGATTTATTTTTATATCATTATTATTGTATTATTTTCCATATGAACAACTGTAAATCTACTTTTGTCCCACCTTGTGTTACTGGTAGAGTTAGGGAGAATAAAAATGTGTGTACACATATATTTTCATTTGAGTCTGTTGCTACTTCAAGATAAAATCTTTGGAATTAGTGATTGGAAAATGGAATAAGAAGGTTTCTAGGAATGTTCTCATTCTTGATTCCCATTATCACTGTGATAGTTAATTAAGATATAATTTGTTTACTTTTTATATTCTTATTGTTGATATTTCACATTAAAAAGATTCTGAATGCTCTATACCCTTTAATAAGATTCTTTTTTAAACCTAGTAAAAGATAATAATACATTTTCTCACTTCATGCTCAGATCGGCTGCCACATTTTTCTCCAGGTCAAGCTTACAAGCCATTTCTATCATTTACAATATTTTCAATTGCAAGTAATAAAAAGGCAACTCAATCAGGCTTAAGCAATGAAGATACATTTTCTAATCACTAATTTCAAAATCTAGAGGAAAATAATTTGTCCAACAAGGTTTTGATCAGGGCTTTTGCTCCCTTCTGGCATTTTATCACTACGTTTTTGTGGTTTAGCCTTATGTGCTACCTGACTTCCCTAATGCCCGAAAGTGGCTTCCAGCAGCTACCAACCCACGTGCCCTTCCAGGGACATCCAAGCTTTACAGAGAATCAGCATTTCCGAGTTTCTCTCAGATTGGAGCTGTTTAGATAATGTAGCCCCCAAAGTAATAAAAGTGTCAAGGGAATTATCTTTTTTCTCATTGAACAAACCAATACCATCTCAGAAACTGAGCGTAGCAGCAATCCCACTGAAAGGGCCTGAGAGTTTAAGAAAGAGAGATGAAGTGATCTTGGGATAGCAAACTAAATTATACATCACTGCTTTCTTTAAATTTGGAGTTTGTGATGTTAATACCATTAATAGTAATAGACAAAGCCACCATAAACTATTAGAACGAAGGGAAAATGACTTGATTATCCGATTGAGTCACTCATTCATTTATATAACAGAACTAGATATATAACAGAACTAGAGGCCCAGTGCATGAAATTCATGCACAGGTAGGGTCCCTAAGGAGTGGCTGGCAATCAGGGCTGATCAGGGCCCTCCTACTGCTGGCCAAGGCCTTCCTTTGTTCAGTGCCTCCCCCAGTGATCAGTACAAGTCATAGGGAGCGATCAAACTCCCTGTCTCTGGAGGGGACACTTTGCATATTAGCCATTTATAGAGAGAAATTTTTGCTGAAACCTCTATATAGTTAACCATTTTGTACCTAAGCCTTTGGGACACTAAGAGTCCAATCACTGGCAATGGTACAGTGGTAGCAACGGTGAGAGTGTAAAAAAATAACTCAAAGGAACATCAGGGTTCATCCAGTGCTATCAAAACGTCCAGAACTCACTCTGTGAGAAGCATTGAGAGCTTACTTTTTCTCTTCTTTACATTTTTATCCTTGAATCTTCTCTGAAATGTGTGATTTCTATCATAATTTGAGGAAGAGAGGTTGTGGAAGATAAAATGGGTAAAAGGGTGTCAAATACATGGTGATGGAAGGACACTAGACTTAGGATGGTGAGCACACAATGCAATCAATATACAGACGATTTATTATAAAACTGTACACCTGAAACTTATATAATACTAGAGGCCCGGTGCATGAAATTTGTGCATGGGGGGGGGCGGTGGCTTCCCCTCAGGCCAGACTGCACCTCTCCAATCCGGGACCCTTCCAAGGGATGTGACCCTAATTATTCCCCTCTGCTGGCCTGATGGCCTCTAACAGCTCCCCCCTGCCAGCCTAATTGCCCCTAAGTACTCCCCCCTGCTGTCTGATCACCCCTACCTGCTCTCCCCTGTTGGCCTGATCACCCCTAACCTCCTCTGCTTCAGCCCCTGCCACCACAACTTTGTCCAGAAGGACATCCAGAAGACCTCCAGAAGATGTCTGGTCTAATTAGCATATTACCCTTTTATTAGTATATATTATTAGCCAGTGTCACCTCAATAAACTAAAAATAAATTCAATTCTTGAAATAAAGATGTTAACTATGGGATTCTTTATGTTCACATCACTGAATAAATGACCTAAATGATGAAAGTTTACATTCCTTTCTCTTTTTACAACAGCTAACTTATCATGTAAGGACAGCATATTGCAGATATGCAGAATATTCTGATAAATGGCCTGCTATTTTATAGAATTATATAATACAGAAAGAGCTTTTTTGGATAATTTAATTCTCCTTTTCCTATTTACTTGATTGCATCATTGCTTTCTAAGTATTTATAGGTGGATCATTATGGCATGGAGTACAAATGAGAAGCTGGACTTAGTTGTAGTTAATTTTGTACAACATGTGTTGGCACACATTCTGGCCAAAACCTAAAGTATGTTCATTCATCCTCTGTACTAAGTATGATGTGACTTGAACTTCCACTGCACTTTGCTACTTGAGATTTCCTTCTCATTTTTATAACACAAATGATCAACATGGGATTTTAAGACATGGAACATCATAGGGATATACTATTAAATTTATCAAAATACAAAGACAATAATGATGTTTTAAAAGCTTAACCTCACATGTAATAGAGTAAATGCTAATTAAAACACTATACATCAATCCTGGCCCATGTGGCTCAGTTGATTGAGCATTGTCCCAATCACCAAAAGGTGGCGGGTTCCATTCTTGGTCAGAGCATATATCCAGGTTTCAGGTTCTATCCCCTGTTAGAGGATGTGCAGGAGTCAATTGATCAACCTTGCTCTCTCACATTGATGTCTCTCTCATTTATATAAATAAAAAATATATATTAAAAACATAATACATCATTTTTAACCCATCAAATTGCAAAACAGATGATGGCATGTATTTTTGTTGTTAATCCTCCCCAAAGGAAATTTTTTTCACCATTGATTATGGGAGAAAGTGGAAGGGAGGGAATGGGAGGAGAGTGACAGAGAGGGAGAAAGAGAAGGAGGGATGGAGAGAGACACATGAATGTGAGATTGGTTATGTCCCTGATGTGCCCAGACATGGGCAGGGACCAAATCTGGAATCCAGGCACTTGCCTTTAACCAGTCCTCAGGCTGATGCTCCATCCACTGAGCAACACTGGCCAAAATGGTGGTGTGCATTTTTATAAGGGTTAAAATGGCATCTACATACTCATTGATAGGTTGAATAAATTTTATATAAAGCTGAAAAAATAAAACAGTGTATGGATCCTAGTATTTTCCTAATTAATCAGGGTGGGTTAGTTTTTTTTAATTCTATTTCTCTTTTAAAAAACAACTTCCCTTTTGATTTATAACTTTTTCTGTAGCTCATGAAATTCCTGATTCTCCAAAAGATTAATCTAATATTAAGAATATTTTATAGCCATATAACATATGATATATAAGGATCTCTTTCATTAGGAACTTAAGCATCCAGGCACAATCATATCAACTTGTGCCATTTATTCATGCCTGCATAATGTACTAGTAAAATCGGGGGGAGGAGGAGAGTGTAAATTGTGCAATTATTCTGATTCTTAGTTTTTAAAAGAGAGCAATCTTCTGATTATGCTTAATCTTTTTGTGAGTTATGGCTAATTTAAAATTATTTTCCAAAAACAAAATTTGTTCTGGCCTTCAGGCACTTCTGCTCAGTCTTATCTAGTTTTGTTTACATGTGGATTCTTAAAGTAGTCACCAATTTTTACAAGTGATTGTCAGTTTGCTCTCAGTGTTGTTTATTTTTAACATATGTGGCTCTAAGGTTACCTGGCAACAAAAAGGCCTGCACATGAAACCCACTTCCACTCAGTAACTTCCAAACCACAGCTGGAAGAATCAATGCTTATGGAGGATTGCCAGTAGCTGTCCTCCACTTGACACTTTAAAGTCTTTTGGATGGAGCCCAGCTTGAGAGGATAGTGGCCACTCCCACCTCAATACCAATCACTTTCATTCTGTCCTATGTTGATGTCACTGACCAATGCTTGAAGGAACTTGATAAGAAATAACTTTGTGGAACTCTGTTTCAACGCTTAGAACATTGCTGAAGGTATTTGCTACAGTTCATAGTCTTCTATCCGGTCCCATAGAAATTCCTTTCTATCTCAATATTGAGCATGATGATTCATTTCCAATAAGGTGATTTGTTTTTATTAACAAAAGTAAATCTAATAACTAAATATTTTATAACCATTCATCCATTCAGCAAATACTTAAAGAACATCTTCTATATGTTATGTACTGTTCTGGTGCTAGGGATACAGCAGTGAACAGCATAAGGGAAAACAACCCTGTCATCAATGCGAGTGTTCACTTATATTTGTCATGGTTTTCCAGAGAGAGAATATATACATACTAGAAGCCTATTGCAGAAAAATTCTTGCAAGAATAGGGCTTCCTCAAGCCTATTCCTGCAAGAATAGGACTTCCAACAGCTGGAGTGAAGCAGAGAAAGGAGCGAAACCTGCCCCCAGTGGGCTTTGCTCCTGTCTCTGCTGCCCTACTCCCTCCTGTCTCCACTGCCTTGCTCCCTCCCTTTTCCTGTGCCTAGTTCCCTTTGCCACCACTTCACAGTGCTTGGCTTCCTTCTATGCTGTCTTCAGTCTTTGCTCTGCACCTGCATATACAAATCAACCACCACCTTTGTTGGGTTAATTTGCATGTTCATTCTTGATTGGCTGGTGGGCATATCAGAGGGATGGTCAATTTGCATGTTTCTCTTTTATTAGTGTATATATGCACATATGTATATCTGTATATTCATAATCCACAGAGTAAAACACACATACATTAAGATATACTTTTCTTTTTTTAAAACTTCAGCAAGGATATTTTTATTGATTGTAAAGAAAGGGAGGAATGGAGAGAGAAAGGAGAGGGAGAGAGGGAGAGGGGGAGAGAAGGGAAGAGGTGAAGGAAAAGAGGGAAAGGGGGAGGGAGGGGGAGGAAGGGAAGGAGGGAGGGAGGGAGGGAGGGAAGGAGGGAGGGAGGGGAGAGAGAGAGAGAGAGAGAGAGAGAGAGAGAGAGAGAGAGAGAGAGAGAGAAAGAGAAATATCAACATGAGAAACATTGATAGGTTTCCTCCTATAGGCATTCTGAATGGGGATAGAACATGCAACCTTTTGATGTATGGGTCAATGCTCCAACCAACTTAGTCCCCAGCCAGAGATATTATATATATATACATATATATATATATATATATATATATATATATATATATATATATAATGTAAAAATATATATTCTTTCATATATCTATGGAAGTGGCTCATCTGATCATGGAGGCTGACAAGTCCCAAGATCTGAAGGGTGTGCTGGCCACCTGAAGACTCAGGAGAGCTGATGGTTTAGTTCTGGTCTGAAGGCCAAGCAGGCTTATGGTCCAGGAATAACCTGTGTTTTGATTTAAGTCTGAAGGCTGGAAAAAAGCCAGTGTCTCAGTTTAAAGGCTGTCAGGCAGAAAGAATTCTATCTCAGGGAGCAGAGTTCAAGTCCTGTTCTATTACAGCCTTTAACCTACTGAGTGAGGACGCTTACATTATGGAAGGCAATGTGCTGTACTTGGCCCACTGATTTAAATGTTAATCTTATACAAAAACACCCTCACATAAACACCCAACATAGTTGTCACATAATATTAACTATCACAGCCCTCATGAATTAAAGACTAACACTTTCTCAGGATTCTCTTTTAGGTTTCAGACTTGCATATCCATCTTCCTCCTAAGCATACTGTCTTGGATGTTAGTTAATAAGCATTGAAATGTCATGGAGTGACCAAGAAAATGAAAACAACCAACATGTCATTTGATAAAGAATATTGTGATACAATGGAACACCACTCAGCCACAAGGAAAGATGAAATATTGCCATTTGTGACAATATTGATGGGTCTTGAGAATATCATGCTAAGCAAAACAAGTCAGACGAAAAAAGTCAAGGTCAATATGGTTTCCCTCTTACATGGGATATAAAACTCAACAAATGAACAAATAAGGTAAACAAACAAAAACTCATAGACACAGACAAAAGTATGTTGGTTATCAGAGAGAAAGAGTGTTTGGGGAGCAGGTAATAAAAGCTAAAAAGGGTCCAATATATGGTGACGAAATTTGACTTTGGGTGGCAAACACGCAATGCAATATACAGATGATGGATGTGTCATAGAATTGTACACTTGAAACCTATATGATTTAATCAGTGTCACCCCAATACATTTAATTTAAAAAAAAACAACAACACAATAGAGTCAAAAGAAAACACTTGGTTCCAAACTCTTGACATCTTGTCTTCTAAGAAAAGGCTCCGCCCCTCTGTAAATGGCACTATCCTTCACCCAAGGGCTCAGGCCAACAGCTTTGGAACCATTCCTCGAGCTTCTCCTGCTCAAAGTCCTCAGTAAATGTAACTATTATTATACGGCAAAGCCCATCTTTCTCCAGCATTGCGTCCTTCAATGCATTATTAATTGGGAACAGAGCAAACTTATTAAAGAAACAAATCTGATTATATTACATTAACTCCACCCCCTTCATTACCCAGATATTCTTTAACAGCTCCCCATAGCCTACAGAATCAAGTCCATTATTCTTAGGGCAATACAAGGGGCCTTTCATGAAGACTGTCTCTCCCATCTCCTCTCTCATCAGGATGAACTCAAGCTGTTTGTATCAGCCTTCCAGCTATCCTCGGCTGTTTGTTATATTTCCCTGAACGGGCCCATCTCTTCTGCTTCCAGGCCTTCACATTTGAGTGTCCCTTTTTTTAGCTTGCCCTCCCCCAGCCTTCTCTACTGCATTCGTGGTTGTCTTTCAGAACCTGTCCAAATACCACTTCTGGGAATGCTCCATGACCTCCCAAGTCTAAACTACCCTGTTTTCCCAAAAATAAGACAGTGTCTTATATTAATTTTTGCTCCCAAAGATGCACTAGGTCTTATTTTCAGGGGATGTATTATGTTTCCATGAAGTAGGTCTTATTTTCGGAGGATGTCTTATTTTCGGGGAAACACGGTAGGTGCATAGCACTCAGTGATTCCTCCATTAGCATGTTTTATATTCTGATAAATTATCTGTTTGCTTGTCCATTTTCACTCTGAATTTTAACTTTCTTACATACAGAAACTGACGGAAATTCACATAGAAATCACCAAGCATAGAACCTGATATATTTTTAGTTGCCCAACTATTCTAGAAGGAACAAAGGAAATGAGAGCGGAAAATATAGATTGCATAAATGTTATAGTTATATTAGTGCGATGTGTGATTTACATTTGTGTGATTTAAACTTGAGTGAAAGTGTTTATTTTGTGTGAAAGTCAGCATAGCATAACTGACTTAGAGTGCATATTTTGAAGCTGTAACCCTGAGTGTGTGTGAACGCCCTAACAGGTGCTAATCTTTAACCTTGTAAACGTGCTTACCCTAAATATGAAGGCCCTAACATGTGTTAATCTCTAAAGTTGTAAACAAGTAGCAATGTGCCAGGCAATGCTGCCTGTGAGACCCCCGATAAAACACACTGAAAGACCATTGGTTACACCCAGAAGGAACAAGGGAACACCCAGAAATGGCCATAAAAGAAGGGACCTAGAGGCACTGGTCAGAGACCTAGAGGCACTGGTCAGGCTCGTCCACCTGACATGCTCTCCGCTCCCTTCCTGTTCGAGATAGTGCATGAAGCTATGCCCGAGTCCGCTGTTACTCTGCCCGTGAGCCAAACCTCTGAGGCCTCAACTGTGACTGAAGCACTGCCGGCATTGTTCCTGTTCAAGTGTATGTCTGTTGGTGCTGATCTTCAGGTGGCTTGCCAAGGCTTTTGGAAACCACCAGGACTCTAGTAAATAAACCGTGTGATTCGTGCATTTAAATGTTTGTCTTTTGTATTTGATTTTATGCTCGGTCAAACTTAATAAGAACAGTGGGCAATCTGTGTAAGTCCAGATTCTGGCTGAGGAACCTCAGTCACTTGTGTATACTTTCTCATCTGAGGGTGAGTTGGAACAATAAAGCTCATTTTCTGGAATTAAAATCCTACATTGCCACTGGGAAAGCCATGCTTACCTGGGCAGCGGAAGGCAAACTGCTGCTCACAAGCCATGGTTTGCCACTCTGTTGACTAATGAGTTTGCCAACCACTGACCTAGGGTATATGACAGAAAGGAGCCAAAGTGATGAGATAGGATCTAAAGAGTGGAAGGAACTCTCTTCCTCCAGACTATAAAACTCCCTACAATTGTCCTATCCAATAAGAGGACTCTACCATTCCATGGATGGTGCTAGTCATCTCCTTGTTCCAATGGGACAAGGTCTAACAAAATTCCAACATTCCAGGAAGAGGGCACTTAAGCAACGCAACCAATTGATATCCACAGACTTGCTTTATGCCTCAGCTGTTCCCCTACCAACCATTAAGTGGTGTGCTGCAGAATTTTTAAAACATGCAATACCTGACTTTTAGTCAGGATCACTGGCTTCTTTTTTCTTGGATTGTCAAATAAATAAATAAATTATAACAATCAACACAAACAATAGCCCTACATTATGAATGCCCTGCTTGAACCATAAATATATAGGTCATATAATAAAGTTGCATTTTGTTGGTCATGTTGCATAATAAGGTTCATTTGATTGGTTAATTCTTGGCACCAGGCACCTGATTTTTAAAAAAAGTTACTTTGAAGCAAGAAGGGTAGGTAATTACTATTATTATATATATATATTGTAAATCAATCAAATTATACCTATTTTTGTTGTATATAAGCAAAAAGATATTATTTGGTGTGCTCTAGGATTTCAGTAATTTGTTTGTGGGTACCATGAGATGAAAAAGGTAGAAAATTGCTGGTCTAGAGGGGACCATGTTACCACTAATGAAACAACAGTCGATATCCTATAGTTTGCCTCATTCCTCAGAATAACAAGAAATCAATGAATCAACTGATGGAAATATACAGAATTTCCAAAAATGTTTAAAAATAATTTCCCAGAAATAAAAAAGTTCCACCTCATTATAAATGTCTGGATGGTGCCCAGAAGTACCATCTACCTCTTTAATAATTTCTGATTAAGATTGTTCTTTCTAAGTCCCAGCCTCAATGATAAAATGTGAAAAAAAAATGAACAGCATTAAATAAGTGTATTATAGTGTGCTAGGCATCTAATGCTGTCAAAAAGATCACCTCCAACTTACAGCTTAACACAACAGACTTTTTCATCTTCCCGTGACTGTGCATGAGAAAAGTGGAAGCGGCCTACCTGAGTGGTTCTGGCTCAGCATCTCTCCTGAAGCTGTGTACAAGGCAACATGTCATCCTGGGCTGCAGTCACTGAAGGCTTGACTGGGGCCGAAGATCCTCTCCACACATGGCTCACTCACAAGGAACTCACAGCCAGGTCCTTGCTGGCCACTTGCAGGAGGCCTCTGATCCTTATCACATACCCCTCTTCCCTGGGCTGCTTAAGCGTCCTTATGACTTTCCTGAGAGTAAGTGATGTAGGAGAAAGAATGATAAGAAAGCACAAGGCCTTTCATGACTTATTATAGAAAAATGGCTTCCAGTCGTTTCAGCTATATCCCACTCACGAGAGGCAAGTCACCACAAGTCCATTCTACATGCAAGGGGAATGGAATTAAGCTCCTTGTTTTAAAAGGAGGGGTACCAAAGAATTGGTAGACATATTTTAAGCACATATGGATAATATTAAAACAATATTGTGTTTTGTTGTTGTTGTTTTTTTACATAACACAGATGCATAGTATTTCAGCTTCATTAAGTCTGCTTTTGGAATGAAACCATGAAATTGCAATATATATTATTCTATGGGAACACATTCCCAGATTACATTTTGTAATAAAATTCTTCATAATGTGTATCTGCCTCTATTTGCAATGAGTGATGAGGGGGAAAAGTGCACAGCTGTTACCTCTCTATCCTCAGACTTAAAAGAAAGCATCAAATTCATTTAATCCTCTTGGCCTCTCTTTTACTTCCCAAAGTTTAAAATACCTGGATGAGAGGAGTAGCCACGTGAAAACGAACACACAGGAAATACACAGTACCCTGAATGAAACTTTCCATTCCTAGGTCTGGTTGAGGAAAGAGGAGAATGCTTGTGGTGAAGATGTTTACCTATTACTTTCTCCTCCCTCCTTTTAACTCCCCTCTTCCCCATTCCCTTCCCAGTCTCCTTCCTTTCCACCTCCTCTCCCTTGCACTGGGGACCAAGATTTCAGCTGACATACCCAACAGAGGGGTAGGAAGCTAGCATTTCTGGGGCTGAGCTTTTAGCTTCCCCCAGACCCCTTCATTTATTCTGTTCATACGAATTAAGTAATTTGCTTATTGTCTCCTCCATTTATCTTGCCCCTGTGGTAGGAGGGGGAGCATGTTTCTCTTAACTGCTGGAATGCTGTCTGCAGGCCAGGATCCTGGTTGAAATTCTGAGCCTTGCCACTTGTAACAGCAATTGCAAACGTTTTGTTTCCACCTGTATGCTATTGTCTCCAGCCCCTCTTATCCCTGATAATATCAAGGCGCTTAAAAATAAACATTATCTCCTAACCTCTGCAGAACATATCTGGCTGGAGGGTTTTTAGCTTTGGGCAGCATATCCACTCTGTCATGGCAAATTTGATCCTGTCCTCTATCTGCTCCAGCGTCTCTGACTTTTCTGCTTTAATTAGTGGAGACCTTCACTTGTCCCCTGCATCCAAAAAGTTAGAGTCCTCCACGTTCACCCCAGCAGCATTATTAGTTGTATTTACCAGGATGCAGGGTATGAAAACCCATATCATGGGAAAGTGCTTCCATATTGATCAACTCCCTCTAATATAACTTTGTTTTTTCTTGAGCCAGCATTCTTAAGATCCAGGCCCATCTCTACTCTGCACTGTAGCTTCATGAGAGGTCTAAATCTCCTCCAGACTGAGACCCCTCCCCTCTACTCCCCTAAGCATGCCTGAGGCCTAGCATCCCCTGCTTCCTGTTCAGGTGAGGGAGGATCATTAGTCTTAATTTGGAAACAATGGGCTGCTTTTGCAGGGCCAGAGAGTGAAGGGGCTTGTGCAGACAAGATCTTTAATGCAAGAACCCAGATGTCTCCATGGCAAGTGTCAGGGGCCCCACTCTGGACCTGACCCCAAACTGGACCCTGACCTTGACAGAACAGACTTGACTTCTCAGCCAACTTCAGATCTCCAAATACTTCCCTTTTCATTAAGTCCCGGACCTGGTATTCAGCTTTTGCTGGGCTGCAGAGGATGGAAGACTATCTATGCTGCCTAAGACATCCTCGGGTTTTCACACACTTGCCTAGAATTGGTGATTAATTGCCTTCGTACATTCATTACCTTTTTCTAGGGCTTGATTGCCTTTGGCGTTAGCCATCTACCTCCATCGTCCTTATGAATACTTCTTACCCCGAACCTCTTAAAGTAAGGTATTTCACCTACTGTTGCATTCTCTTATACTTGTATCTCATCCCCTCTCAGCACTCATGAAAATGAATGGTTCAAGTGCAGCACAGGTGATACGGTTCTCACTTCCAGCCAATCTGTGGGCAACCCACCAAAGTGTGATTTCAGAATAGTATGCTTCCTCAGACAACTTCTGGTGCCAAATGTCTTAGGTTAAGCTCCCCCATGAAACCCACTCTGAAATGGAGTTTTGCATGCATGTCACTTTTTGGGAGTTCTTGCAGAAACACTCTCTGCAAGAAAATGAGGAAAGCAGGTCTGAGCAGAGAGAAAGGTTGGGCAATAATGCATTTGCAACAGAGGCCTCATCACTTCCTCGGGAGCTCTGGAGCCAGAATTGACTATTTAAACAGTTCTACACTGAGGCAAGGAAGCTCAGTCATCGGTGTGGGCTGACCTCTCCCTGTGAGGCGCCCAACCTTAAAGAACACGGGGGCTACTTAGTAGAGGAGAATTCCTGGAGGGACTCACCTGAGAGCTGTTTTTATTTATTTATTTTTCCCCCCATTTTTATTAAGGTATTATATGTGTACATATCTTTCCAATGTCTCCCCCCCCCCACCTTTATTATAAGTTTCATGCCCTCCCTCTCCAGAGTTCTGTGTTCATTGATTGTATTCATGCATACCAGTCCTTCGGTTGTTCTCTTATCTCCCCCCAAGTCTCCTTCCCCTAGCTGCTGTCATTTGACAATCTGCTTGTTTTATGGTGACTATCTCAGGATCTCATGAATACAATCCGCTCCTCGTTTGGCAGTCTGCTTGTTTTATGGTGGCTATCTCAGGACCACCCGAATAGAGTCCGCTCCTCCTCTGGTTCTCACCGCCCCTCCCCCTGGGTCCCACTGCTTCCCTAGGGACACACGGCTCACCCAGGGCACACGGCCCCCTGGGACACACGGCTCACCTGGGGCACACAGCCCCCTGGACATATGGCTCACCCATGGCACACAACCCCTCTCGGGTGCTGCGGTCTCATATTGGGGGTGCTGCGCTAGCTCCTTGCTAGCACGACAGGCAGGCTGCGACGGTTGCAGGCGGGCTGAGATGGCTGCAGGCGGGTAGACCGCCCTCAGAGGTGTCTCGTTTGGTGCGGAAGCGGAGCAGCTGCGGACGAGAAGGCTAAGTTCTGAGGCCGCCCACTCTCTGAGCCCAGGGCGTGGTGAGCTCTGTTTTCGGTGGATTTCCTTTATTTGCAGTGGTGGTGGGGGGTGGTGGTGGCTGGTGCGGCAGCGACTCCTGTGGTTCAATTTCCACTGTAGTTTTAATATATTTTATTGACATTTTACAGAGAGGAAGGGAGAGAGATAGAGAGCTAGAAACGTCGATGAGAGAGAAACATCGACCAGCTGCCTCTTGCACATCCCCTACTGGGAATGTGCCCACAACCAATATACATGCTCTTGACCGGAATTGAACCCGGGGCCTTTCAGTCCGCAGACCGAGGCTCTACCACTGAGCCAAACCGGTTTCGGATCCACTGTAGTTTTAAAGTTCACATGGCGGCAGTAGCGGGAGCTTCGGCCCGGCCATGCGGCAGCTGAGGGAGGACTCACCGGGGCCGCTAATGGAAGGTGCCGTGCAGGCTCCCCACTCACACGGTGGGTGTGCTGGGAAGGTTGTGGGCAGGCTGAGATGGCTGCGGGGGGAGAATTCCCCCTCAATGGTGTCTCCTTTGTTGTGGAAGCGGGGCTGCTGTGGACGCAGAGGCTAATTTCTGAAGCCACACTCTCTCTGAGCCAGGGGCGTAGTGAGCTCTGATTTCGTTGTATTCCCATTCGCGGGGGCGGCAGCGACAGTAGCTCCCGTGTCTCAATTTCCCCTGTAGTATTAAAATCTACATGGCAATAGTGGCGGAAGCTTTGGAGCCGGCTGCCTGCGGTGGCAGCGGAAAGACTCGCCTGGGCACAAAGGGAGTGCACCGCGCCAGCTCCCCACCAATAAGGTGCGTGCGGAGACTGGGCCCAGCTGGCCGCAGGCCGGGAGATGCTCGGGGTGGTTGTGGGCAGGCGCCGAAGGTTCCATAACAGCTCCCTGGTTCCCATGGCCGGCGTGTTGGCCCAGTCCTTGGGCCCCAGGGCGGAGCGAGGTCTGGCTTCCCTCGTTCCTGGCGGCAGCATCTCTGGCAGGTCCGTTTTGCCAAAGTTTTAAACTCCACATGGCAGCAGCAGTGCCCTGCTTGGTGTCTAGTTGTAGCCTTCCCATTTCTGGGCCGAGCTGGCAGTGGGCAGGGAGACACTGCGCGATCTCTTCGCCATCACCGCAAGCAGGGGGTCTGGGCCGAGCTGGCTGTGGGCGGGGAGATACTACACCATCTCTTCGCCCGCCTGCGAGTGCGGTGGGGCGAGCTGAGCTGGCTGCAGACGGGGGAGACGCTGCGCCCCCTCCTCTCCAGCACTGCCTGCAGGCTGGGAGGTCACGCTCACGGGCTTCTCGTCCAGGCAAGAGCCGAAGGCACAGCGGCGTAGGCTGACATCAGCTCCCGTGGCGGCCTGCAGGGCTGGCCCACTCCCTGGGCCCCGGGGTGGAGCGAGGTCTGGCTTCCCTCATTTCCGGGCGGCAGCGGCTCTGGCAGGTTCAGTTTCGCTGTAGTGTTAAACTCCACATGGCAGCAACAGCGTCCTGCTTTGTGTCTAGTTGTAGCCTTCCCATTTCGCCAGCTTTCCTGTGGGTATGGTGTGATCCCTTTTGATTTTATCTGTTGTTTTTTTTTTTTCAAATTGTTGTAGAGATGGCGGCCCAGGAGACTTCCTAGGCCGCCATCTTGCTTCGGTCTCCTGAGAGCTGTTTTTAGCCAAGACACCCAGCAGCTGAGCAAATGAGTGAGCACTCCTTGGGAGCAGGGGGAGGAGATAGATCTGGATCGTGGCAGTAAACCACTTCATCTGCTATACTACGCTCTCTGCAGTAGGTGCAATTAAAGTGCTAGGGAAATTAAGGAAGGAATAAATAAGCTTTGTAAATAAAGGAAAATGTGACATAGATGTTGAAAAACACAAGTTTTTTTGTGAATAATGGCAAATAGTTTGTTGGGGCTGGAATAAAATAATGAAAGGGTATGAGTAAGTGAAAGGTGCAAAAATATTTATAGTGGGCATAAATGGCAAGGAAATCAACTGGACCAATGTGTGAAGGTCTATGGTTAACAGAGGAAGAACTATAAGGTCTATTTAGTAGTTAATGGGGATTGTTTTTTATTTGTTGATGAACATTTTAGATTGAAGATGACAAACATTTTTCTGGTATTGTCAAATTTAGTCTATTTATTGCTCAATTTCAGTTTATAACACATTTTTATGTATTTTAAAAGGTATTTCCCAGACTATGATCTCCTCCATTTTCTCTTTTCTTATATTATATACACTGCACACTTCCTTTAGTAGCAAAACAAAACAAAACAAAACAAACAAACAAACAAACCCTGAGTTCCTGGATGGCTTGTACAAAAGGGATTTGCATAGAAACAGCCTACTAGGAACCATATATTTGACAGTTTTGAATAAGCAATCACATGTGATGATTTTCATATTTACTTCAATTATCTGAGAAGTATAAAAACCATTACTAGAGTCATTAAAGTTAGAATGAACATTAGGGAATTCACTCTAGGCAGAGAATGTTTCCGTTGGCAGTTGATCTCATAATTATATAACTCCTCATTTCTATTTAGCTAAACTTTATTTAAATTAATATGGCTTCTGCCTTTTCCCTTGGAACACCAATCTCGGGAGACATTTGGTAGCTACAGAGTGGAATCTAACATCTTATGATTCTGCTTTCAGTCCAGGATGTGCTGACATAACTTCCCATAATCCCATCTCATCTCCCCTTTACTTTGGCACAACTTAAAATCAGCAATTTCTGAAAACCACTTTCTAAACAGTCAGAAAAGTGGCATTTCAACATGAAGTGTGAGAAAAGGAATTGCCAGCAAGTTTACTTTCCCGTGCTCTGTTTCTCAGCACTAGAACCAAAGCATGACTGTAGCTGGAGGACCTGGAGAAATTACCCACTTACTTCACATTTATTAATAACTAGAGGCCTGTTGCTCAATATTCATGTAAGAATAGGCCTTCCTTCCCCTGGCTTCATTCTCAGATGCTGGAGCCAGCAAGACCCCCACTCCCTGCCCGCCTGGAAGCCAGCAAGTCCCTGCTCCCCAGCCTCCTAGGAGCTGGCATCCGCTCTCAGGCAGCCCAGAGCCTGCAAGTCCTGAATCAAGCACTCCACACCTGCATATGCAAATTAACTTCCATCTTTGTTGTGCTAATTTGCATACTCACTCTGATTGGCTGGGGGTGTAACGTAGTGATGTTAATTTGCATGTTTCTCTTTTATTAGTTAAGATACTGCCATACATGCCAGGACAAGGTTCTCAGGTTTGTCCCTCCCCACATCTGCCCCAGGTGGAGGAGACAGCTTGTTAGCATACTAACATATCAAAGTTGTGCTAAGGGAAGCTGTCTCTGTGTTGACATACTGGCAAGAGAATAATTTGTATTATAGCATTTCACTCTGAAGAGCAAAGATATAAGTTCCTGGTGAAATAGAACTATCCTATACAACTTCAAAGAATGAAAACCCATGAGAAAGGTGGTGGGAGTCGGGAGTCTGCCAAGTACATGGACAAGCCTTTGATTGCAAAGCAGCCAGAAATAAACAGTAAGAAGTCTGCATGGAGGTCTGCACAGTAAGTGTACTCCTGCTCAACTACCAGGACATCAAAGGTTCTTTCTGGACATGTTTTCTGTCATATGGGCATAAACACAGGGTCACACTTAAACTGTGCAGTGCTTTAGGGTTTATGAAGCTCTTTCACATATTCATCCCATTTGAACATTATGACAACCCCAGGGGATAAGAATCTTAGGGATAATCCCACTGCATACAGATGGAGAAACAAGTTATCCAAGATGGAATGCTTACTGAGTGGCAGTAGAATTAATATGGAGCCTGTCACCTCTTCCAGATTATTCTAAAGTCATTCTCCCATACTCTCTCTGATCTTGAGGGTTTAATTATTTGATTGCCCTAAGTTGTTAGTTAATAGAAAACACATATCTCATATTCTTTTCTGCTTATACTTTGAGAAAAAATTATTTAAGGAATGATTTGGTGCTTTGGGTTATAGCTCTCATTTCAATATCAGAGACACAAGACCTGAATCGAAATCCCCAACTTAAAATGCAACCTCCAGCCCCGGGCAGTTTTCTCAGTGGTTAGAGTGTCCGGGAAGCAACCAATGACTGTGTCTCTTTCACATCAATGTCTCTCTCTCTCTCTCTCTCTCTCACTCTCTCCTCTCTCTCTCTCATATCTCTTTATCTCTCTCTCTGTCTCTCTCTCTCCCTCTCTCTCTCTCTCTCTCTCTCTCTCTCTAAATATATATATATATATATATATATATATATATATATTACATATATAAAGCTCTTTCGTGTGTGTGTGTGTGTGTGTGTGTGTGTGTGCGTGTGTGTGTGTGCGTGTGTGTGTGTCTGTGTGTGTGTGTGTATCTCCCTTTCTCTCTCCTTGCCCACACTGGACATTCTGCAGAAACTTTGAGGCTGTGGGGAAAATCCTGTCACCTCCCATTCTACAGAACCAGGCACAAACATTTCTAAGTGGGAGACCTGAGGAAGATGAGCCTCCAGGACTATCAGAATGAACCCTCAGTTAAGCTAGAATTTCAAGCTCTAATGGACTTGCTGTGAAGCTGTCAGGACCGTGAGAAAGGCATCATTCATTCCATCCCAATACAGGCCTTTTTGTTTGGGATGCAGATCCACAGTGACAGAAAAGGATTAGGATCCTGGGCCACTCATCAGGTGTTAGAGTAAGGCCAATACAGAAAGACATGGCTATCCCATGAAAACCCCCAAAGGGTTTTTTATCCCGGTTCCGTGTATGGCACTTCAATGCCTCAGTGATGGTTGGCAAGCCCCACAGAGCTTCTGGAAGCACTGTCAGCACCAAATGGTAGATGCCCTCCCCAAAGTCTGGGTGACAATTACAAGAATTGCCATGACTAACAGGACTCCCTCACGGCTATTATCACCAACTAACTGTGCGGTCCCGCCAGCCCCAGAACCGTAAACAAAGCAAGGCAAGGAGCAGAGCTAAAGAACTTCCCCACGTGTTCAGGAGAGAAATCTGTGCTTAGTAGGTGTGCATAATAGGAGCAGATCCCATCTAGGTCTTGAACATGTGAGTGCAGAAACATGAGTTGTTATTCTAGCTCTCAGTGCTGGAAAGGACAATCAAATATAACTTGAAACTCTGCCTGTGAATAAGTGATTTAATGGTGAAGTCTATAATTCCTTGAAATGTTTGCATCAGATTTTCCCTTGGAGCATTTGGAACATAAAGACTATGGAAGACAAAGGAAACTCTGAGCCAAGAGTCAGGGAATTCTCTGAATTTTGCTGTTTTCATTATCCTAGTATTTTTGTATGTATGGGCATGCATATTGGCCATAGTTTTTAATAGTGTTTTATGAAGAAGTTGTGAGTTATCTTTGAACCTCCTGGTGGTCTTCCTACATGTGTCTTTACTACCTTTTGTTTGTATCTTGAAAAAATGCCTCCTGGGTATTTAAGCAGAATATAACTCTTCATTCATAATATAAAAACATTAAAAAAAACACACCAAAATTTCTCCCAGGTGGCCTTGTTTTTCATTGTTGAGAGCATTAGAGTCCAGTAACCACTGAAATAAGTCACTGGATTACTGAGGATGTGGGGTGTCCTTAGTAACTCTGGAGAACTTAACATCTGGAAGCAGGCCTCAGAAGTGCTGAACACTTGCTATGCAGGACCTCTGTGAGGCTCACCCCCTAACAGTCCAGCTCCAGTTACAGGAGACAACAGTCAGGCCATTTATGAGGACATTGATGTAAATCCTCAAAAAACAGAATAGAATGCTTTGTGTTCAAAAATTAACATGCAAAAAAGCAGACCCACGTGCTAAGAAGAAAACACTCCCCTCTCAAATATGCTGATTTTCAGGAAAGGTAGAAAATGTCTGCTTTAGATACAAACAAGATTATAAATAGTTCCTGTATTACATAACAGGAGACCAAACTAATAAGAGGTAATAACACAAAATCACAGTACAGGAAGAATCTGGGTTGAAAGCATAAATACCCTGAGATAAATGAAGATGTGAGGGGGATGAAATGAAAGGGCACATCCAGTGGCAGTTGATATTAATGCATATTGATTGATAAAAGGGAGAGCAAATCTACAAGGAATAGGTATTCTGCTTAAAAAAAGAGAGCAATAATGAAAACCTACTAAAGAAAACTCTCAATTCGAGGAAAACACTTCAAATGGAAAACTGAAAGGGATCACACTAGCGAATAAAGATAAATGAATAGAGATGAATTCCAACACGATTTAATGAAATTTCACATTTTGAAGATTAAGAATGCAGACCGAGCCATGACTGGGTAGCTTAGTTTATAAAGCATCATTGTCCCAATACACCAAGGGTGTGGGTTCAATCCCTGGTCAGGGCACATATAAGAATCAACCAATGAATGCATAGATATATAGAACAACAAGCCGATATTTCTCCTTCTCTAAATAAATTAATAAAAAAAATTTCAAGAATACATATTGCAATCACTCATTCAGAATAGAAAAGACACCATAGTTTCACTTCAGTAATCAAAAGGCTCCAAAGCAATGCTACCAGGACATAAGATAAAATGACCAGGCCACAAGCATTATATACCCAAGCCAAGATTAAAAAGATAATTTCAGATAGGCTACCCAAGCATTTATTCTATTTAAAATGGCATACGTATTCTTATCCAAGTAAGGATAACTGAATTAAGTAGTAAGAACTGAATATAGATATAGATAAATCATACCAAAAAAATAACATTGGCTTCCCTTCCCCCTTCCCCCTTCCCCCCATCCTCCTCGCTGCTTTAAGCTTGCCATGCTGGCCACCACACACTCTTCAGAACTAGTAGCCAGGGCCCCCAAAGCGGAGAGAGTCACGTCTTCCTGCTCCCAGCCAGGAGGAAGGACACTAAATATGACAAGATGAAGCAAAGTAAGAAACCCTACACCTTGGTCCTCACACACACAGGGCAGGCGGAGGAGCTGAAGCAGTTCCTGCCCTCAGGTTTGGCAGTGAAGGAACTGAATTGTACCGAACTGTATTAAAATTTTAAAAATTAAATTCCGTATGAAAATCTAAAGCTCATAAATATTACTCCTATAATAAAATACATAAAAATTCAAAACTATGAGAATTAATTATGTAAAAAGTGATGTGATTTATAACCCAAGATTAAAAAGTAATATGAAATTAAAATAATGAAAGAACTACATTCCTAGTATTTCCTTAACGGGACATTTCAATTAGGCCAAATATTTATAGAGGAAAAACTAATGTTTTAATTATTAGGTTACTACAGATTTATGATAATTTAGAGCAAATATCTATCTTCCAATGCTTTATAATAAAAGCAAATAAAGTTTTCTAGCAAGATACTAGTAAGCAATTTTTAAATGACAGTAATAAAATAATTACTAGCTTGAGTAAATTCAGACACTGGGTAATTAAAATTGGCTTTAAAATGAAATTTGAAAATTGGTTGCATACAAAGGAACATTCAGAATGATACAGGACTGCCCTAACTGGTTTGGCTCAGTGGATAGAGCATCAGCCTGCAGAATGAAAGGTCATAGGCTGGATTCCGGTCAAGGGCACGTAACTTGGTTGCAGGCACATTCCCCGTAGAGCATGCAGGAGGCAGCTAATCTGTTTCTTTCTCATCAATGTTTCTAACTTTCTATCCCTCTCTCTTCCTCTGTGTAAAAAAAAAAAAATCAATTCTAATATATTTAAATGATACATGACAGTTTTTCATTAACAGATGAAAAAGTATATTCAAGCAAATATAAATATATTGTTATCAAGGTGAAGTTAAAGCAAAAAAGTTTAAGCCAGGATAAAAGTGCTGTTTATATTGATAAAGTCAGAATTAATAGTATACCAGTAATGAAATTTTAAGCAAGAGGAAATAAATAGAAATACAAGTGAAAGTGAATTTTCAAAATAACATCAGCTCATGGTAAGTAATATAGGTAAATATATATAGAATATCAGGATATTTGAATAATATAGTATATCAAATTATTTTACTTGCAGAGAACATTTATGGAAATATTCATGCGTCATCCACAAAATGATTATTTGAGATACCATAACGTATATTTAAAGACTTATCCTCAAATAGTTTATCCATATTCTCATATCACAAGCAATAAAGATCTATTTTAGCTTTTTGTTGTTGTTAATTCTCACCCAAGGATACTCTTTCTATTGATTTTTAGAGAGCGTGGATGGGAAGGAAAGAGAGAGGGGAGGAGGGAAGACCAGAATGTAAACTGAGGCGAGGAAGGAAGCTGCAGGGCAGGTCAAGGACAACAACCTGTGCTGTCACTCGGGGGACACTCAGGAGCACTCAGTGCTGGGTTTAATGCTGCACTGCCACCGTTTTGTGATTCTTAATAACTTTACCTTAATACTTGGGTTTGTAAGTGAAGTTTATGGGGACAATGAAGCATGCACATGAGCAGAGGGGATTCGCACAATGTGAGTACCTGCCCTTCCCTTCACAGACAGCACTTGGGGAGCCCCATGGCACAGAATTCATGTGGATCCATGATGGTGAGAGTTCAGTGAGGCTCAAAATGAGTACAAGGTTGCTCTGTCTACCACTAAGTAAGTGGGGGTGCTGACAGCCCTGAGAGGCTGCGTGCTTTTCATTTGAACCAGTTGCCTTTTGGGGACCCTGAAAACAAATGTATGCATGTGGCTCAGGGATAGTAACAGGGATGGGAGTGAGAGAGCACTGAGGACCGTCCCCAGGAAAATGAAAACATTGAAAGTCCTAAGCTAATGACTTACAGCCCAATGAGCCTGCTCAAATAGCAGCACGTTAGTCCAATAGAGATTCTGGCAGACACTCCTCCTTGCAGACAATATAACCAAGTGCAGTCTGAAATCTGGGACCAGTCTTCTGTGTGGGGATGTACCTCAACGGAGAAGTCGTGGGGTTGTGTGGGGATCACACTCTGCCACACACCAACTCGGCCACCTCCATGGCAGCCTGAAATGTCCTGAGGAGAGTTTTATTACAGAACTTAGGGGTTGTACATATGTAAAATATGTGAGATGTATTTCTGGGGTTATGTGTCTGTGTGTGATATTTTAGAGTATATTATTCATTTATATATAATATATAAATATATAAATACTGAAAAAAATTTCTATTTAACATTCACAAAACTAAAGAAGTCTAAATGACCTTTTATTTCTGTACCTGGGTTTGTGTGAGTTGGATTTGAGGATATGCCGTATATGATCCTCAGTGTAAATGTCTGGGCACAAGCAAACTTTCAAGGGAGTATTTCAGACTTGCAAGGTAGTGGACCCGGTGAGACCAAAGTCAAGGTCTTCAAACATTAAAGAGGGACCCAGCTAATATCTGGGTTACAGGTGAAACAAGCAGAGCATTCATTAAGGTGAATATATGCTATGTTAAAAGGCAAATTGGAAAACAGGAGAGTAGGGGAGCAGGACCGAGAGGCCCAAGAGAGGTGGAGGGGATGTGCTGGGCTGGTTGGAGGGAGGGGCTGTGGACACACCCTCTTGAAGTTGTACCTGCGCCCACTCACAGAAACCCTTTCACTCCACAATGCTCTGTGATGCAGGCCTGGCTATAAATTCAGGAGCCTGAGCTCTCAGAGCTCAGTTGCTTCGAGCGGCGTTGCGATTTGGAAAATGGATCTCAGTCTATTTCTAAATAGCCTACTAGAGTTTTCTCTGAGCTTCGGCTCAGAATATTTATGTGACAATCTCAGCATAATTTTCATCTTAGTGTTGAGCTTATTCGTCTACTTCTTCATTTACTCTGTGGGAATTCCATCAACCCACAGAGCCAACTTCCGGAAACATGAACATACACAAAAGGTAAGGAACCCTGAGTGAGAGTTTAATGGAGCCCCAATAGAGTTCTTCATTGTTGTTGTCATTTGGATTCCCAGATTTCTAAATGAGTTTGATTTGAGTCAGAGAGACACCAAAGTTGGGACGTTTGAGGAGAGAATAGAACATCACTCTTCTCGGGGAAGAGACCAGGCAGGGCTAGGGGTTCAGGGAGGTCTCAGGCTTCCATATGAAGCTCACAGACCATCTGGGTGTGGTGACATGTTTCTGGCTCCCAACACAGTGATTCCTTCATCCTGGATCCAAGATGATCTCTATAGAACATCAGAGTTAACCAGCACTTCATCCAGCACTTCATACTGTCCTGTCAGGCATCATTTGGCCAAACCTTTGTGTTGGGCGGATAAGCAGAGCAGTGCTGAGCCTCTGAGAGTCTCTGAGTGAGCAGAGGCTGCAGCCTGAGCATATTAAGTTACTGGGTCCTATCTGAGGGGACAGAGATGGAAGGTAGGCCTCAGATTATGTGCTGACCTTGAGCACAGGAGGACCTCTGAGAAAACCAAGTGCGGACTCCATAAACACAGTCCTTCTTTGAGTTTTTCAAAGAGAAAAAGTCAAAAACATTTTAGCCCTAATAAGTTTGGCTTAGTGGATAGAGCATTGCCATGTGGACTGAAAGGTCCCAGATTTGATTCCGGTCAAGGTCATATACCTTGTTTGCAGGCACATCCCTAGTAGGGAGTGCGCGCAGGAGGCAGCTGATCAGTGTTTCTAGTTCTCTATTTCACTTCCTCTCTGTAAAAAAAATCAGTAAAATATATTTTAAAAATAAATTTTAAAACTTTAAAAAAATGGTAAAAAGGGGCACACATTCTTAGTGAAAATGTATTTGGTTGGCTCGGAGAGGCATTATTCTTATACAGTATATGTCTAAGTTTCCTAGGAAGAGGAGAAGAGAAATGAGTCCTGATTGCCCCTTGTTTCCTTTTTATTCCCAGCGTCATTGCAGAGCCAAGAGGAGAAGGAAAGGTGGGACACGGGAAGGTAAGGTTCTGCCCTATTCCACCTGAGCTCCCCAATGGGGGACCCTTCCTCTCTCCTTTCCACAAGGTACCAGGTCCCTGATCTCTGTCAGTTGGTAGATACAGCCCCTGTCAGGAGACAGAGCCCTCAGAGGAGAGGCTCCTAGAAAGACAGAACCTGAGATACTGCTCAGATTCCCTGCTCTGCTGTCTCTGGGTAAGAAGCAGTGAGGGCCATGGGCCCTGGGTATTGCGCAACAGACACTGAGAATCAGAGCTTGTGACTCCTGACTTTGAGAAAGTGCTTGTGCTTCAGGATGATCACATTCTTCTTTGTTGCGACCATTGGCCCCTCTGCATCACAGCGTGGTTTTGAGCATCAAATTCAATAATGTGTATAACATTTTATCAATTTTATCAGTTTTATCAATTAAACAACACACATGGGGACCTTATTCATATTATCAATGACCATTGGGCTTCATTTACTAATTCTTGAGGGTTTCAGTCTGTTATCCCAATAGTCTTCATAAAGGGACTCCTGTGTAATGCCTATGTGTCTACCTTCATTTCATGTAATTCATTCTACTTGTTCCCAGGTGTGAGACATCATCACTGCAAGAAGGAGGAAAGGGAGCTGATTGATTTCCTGAAAAGGTGACTAGTCTGGCCCCATTTTTCCTGGTCTGTCTCTAGCATGTTCTGTTCAATTCCAGGGATTCAGTGGAGCCTTCCCTAGTCATGGGAGGGGTTGCCATAGGAACGAGATTGTGAGTGAATGCTTGGGATGAGTGCAAATTGAGTGCATTATGAAGTCATGGATGTGAAGTAATATGAAGGGGAAGCAGGCTTCAGGTGGCCCCACCCTCACCAGGCCCTCCTTTCATTGTTCTAGTCCTAGCTGCATCTCTTTACCTCCTGTCTCCTGCAGCCCCCTGGGACAGAATTATGATACCACTCGCTGTCGTCAACTTTTATGCCCAGACCCCTCCCGTAAGGTCTGTAATAATGCAACTACCGAAATCAATCAGCTTTTCTCAAAGGCTATGGACGTTTCTACTCCATCTGTGTCCCTTGTGGCTTCAACAGCTCCTGTGAAAGCTCCTTTGACTGAGCCACCATCCAGTCAGTCATCTGCTTTCACAGGAGCCTCTCCAGGAGAACTCATACCAACTCCTCTGCCTGAGCCTTCCCCACCACCACCCTCAGAGCTCCCCTTAAAGGCAATGACCACCTTGGGTAATTTTCTCTCACCCTCACCACCGGGTGAGACTCGGTCTCCAGAGCCAGTGCACCATTCTTCATCCCGACCCAAAGATTTGTTCTCTTCGACCTTGACGCAATATGAGTTCCATCAAGGGTTTCTTGCCCTGCGTTCTACAAAGATCTCTTTTGGGGCAGACTCTGAAGCCAAATTTATAGATTCTAGACACCTCTTATTTCTGAGCCCCGATGAGCAGGACTCGGCCCAGAACTACTTAAATCCTAAGATTTGGGAGGACCGTTTAAAACAAAAACTTGCCCAGCTTTTCTGGGGCCTCCCATCTTTGCACAGCGAGTCCTTGTCCTCTGCTGTCCATGTGTCCGGTGATTATCAAATCTTCTTCAATAGCATCTCAACTACCTTCTCAGGCCAAAAATCTACAGGAATTCCTTATTTCCTACCTCCATCCTTGCCTGAGGTCCAACCTCAACCCTTGCCTCAAACCCTGCCTCAGTCCCAGGACTTACATCTCCCTCAGAACCAACCCCAGGCCCACCTTCAGTCCCCACTCCCAATCTTGCCATCCAGTCCCATTACCCAGGATAAGGTCTGTGAAGTGTCTTTCCACAAACCCAAGAATGAATGCCAATGTCTCACTTCATCTGAAATGGAACACCAGGAATGCAATGTGTTGCAGAAGGAACAGGGAAGTTTGTGTGGCTTAACATCTGTGATGCAAAGTTCTAAGGCCCATGTTGCAATCTCCATCGATCCTGTCGAGTTTCCCCTGAGCAGGGAATTTAGAGAGAAATTTGAGAGTCACCTTAGAGTAAGGCGCATTCAACACCACAAGGGCCAGCCCTGGAAGACCCAGGGGTCTCTGTCAGGGATGAGGCCTCCTAACAATTGCTCAGGCATACTTCAGTCAAAGAGCAGTTCTGGCCTCTCCTGGGCACCTATAGATAAGGACCAAATCAGTGAAAATCCAAATGTTGGATTGAGCCAACCAGGAAGCTCCTATGACAGGAGCTCCGAAATGTTTCAACTAGAGGAGAATGAAGGGAAGGATGAGGTACACAGCCAGGATAATGATCCAAAAGTCCATCTGTTGAGTGATTCAAAGACCTCTTCCCATAAGGATGTGGCAAGTGGCTCTGACATGAGCCTGTCAAGACAAAAATCGGTGCTTTCAGGCCTTAGTTTAACTCAAAGACAACTGGAAAATATCCAGAGAGTATATGTGAGCAGAAAGGTTGAGAAAATGCTGCTTGGGACTGTGCACAGTTCACAGCATTCTATCAATGAGATTTCTTCTATAGAATCCCACACCAAATTAGAGCAAAGAAGTTTGCCATCATCGGTGGGTGGGCTCTACCACCTGGACACATCCCAGGAGCTCCCCTTGCTTGAGTGTGCTGCAGAGCAGATACAGAAACCTCACATTCCCAAGTTTCAGATGGGGAGGTCAGGTCTTCCCACCAAAGTCCTTGAATCCAAAGAGCACTTCAAATTTAAAGGGACTTCATCCTACTCTTCTATCAATCCCAACTCTTCTTCATCAACCAAACTGATTTATGAGGCGAACACCAAATCTGGGGCCTCAAAAGATACTCAATCCTATTCTTTCATCAATCCCGATCTTTCTTCCTCAGCCAAACTGTTTTCCAAGGTAAACCCTAAATTGGGGACCTTTATGCCCCTGAGAGAAAGTTCTGAATCTCTTCTTGGGGCCCAAATGGGAAGAGAAAATGCAGCTGACCACCTGAATATTCCTGTCCCTGCTACCTCACTGGTGGGCAAGAAAGAACACAAGCCCACTGATATCCAGCACATACTCTCAGAGGAAATCCAGAAAATTTTGAAGGCCAAACTGCCTGTTGCAAACACAACCAGTGGCAGGAAAAGTAAGGGAATTTCTCTGGTAGCCAACATTCAACCCCCAAAGGTGCCCACAAGGCAAGCAGGTACCCCACAGACTACTACTACTAGCAGTGTGACTTCTAATGACAAAGCAGAAATACAACAGGGCGAAGACAGGGAGGAATCAGAGCCTGCCTTCATATCTAGCGTGCCCAGGGAGATAGTCGGGGCTCAGGGGCTCAGTGCTCTTCAGCCCAAAACTAGTGGCGCCATGACAACCAGCGAGCCAGGACCCTCCCAAAGAATAAACAAAGAAACTTCTGCTGTGGCTTTTCAAAACCCACCTTCTAAGTCATTGGTTCCAGCTCCTGACTTAGCAGACTTTGCCACACAATTAATGACTGAGCTAAAACTGAAGTTTGAGAAGAGGTGTAGTCAGGCCCCAGGCCAACCCACAGATGTGTCCCATGACTCAGACAGCTCGAATTACAAAGCTTCCCTGACACTTGCAATGGGCGGGCCCAGTGAGGTCATGCAAGCTCCCCAGGTGATGTGTGTCCATTCAGAGCAAGGCAGAGTCAGGATGGAGCAGCCACAGCAACCATGGCTTCCTAAGCACCTGTTAAGGTCCTGCCGGGATCAGAATGTCCCACCAGATGTAAAGAAAGATATAGTGCACCCTCCCCGAAAGCCGACAGACCCCAGTGATAAAGACCTTGGTGCAGGAGATGCAAGGGCGAAGATTTCCCAACCTGGAGGGAAGAGATTTCACCCTCAGGACACAGCTGTAGAGGAGATGTTTGGGAGCGATTCCCTTAAGGAAGAGGCTCTATCCGATAGCCTCTTCATAAATAAAATGAAGAGGTTTTTTAGAAGGCTTCAGCCTACAATTAACTACCAAATGCAAGAAATCCACCAGGAAGAGGGAAGCCCCATGTGTTCTGCACAGAGCAGAGGCCCCGGTAAAAGCACAGTTGCCTCAACAGAAAATATGCAAAACCAAAGAGTCATTTCAGACATGGGAAAGTGCCCAGAAGAGAAACTGGGGCGTCAACGCGTAGGAGCTACCACCTGCCCTCAAGAGCCCCTTCCCCCTGCATCGCAGTCTGGGAAACCTGTGCAGAAGGGAGCAGCGCAGGCCCAGGCAGAGCCAGGCCAGGGGCAACCTTTCCACCGCACAACTCCCTCCTATGCCATGTCAGGCCGCCACGCAGCTATCTTGGCTCGCCAGGGCTCTACCTGTAATAGGCATACCAGAAAAGAGGACAAACACCCCCAAAACGTCATGGAACTAAAGCCTCAGCAAATGTATCAAAAGGACCCCCAATCTGTGTCCCTCAAGGGGACTGTGCCCCATCCAAGCCCCAGCTGCAGGCCTCGAGTGGCCAAGGGGCGTCCTGCTGTTCCCGCCACTGCTGGAAGCACTGAGCGCAGAGATCCACCACCAAGATTCAGACACACAATGCTCCTCCAGAATTTCCAGCGGGATACATTTGCTGCCCCCAAATAATTCCTCCCTCGAGGGGAATATTGGCTTGCCTAATAAATGTGTCAATCACAATAGTGATGTCTTCTCTGTGTCCTGTGTTGGGGGCATGGGTTTAGGGGTTCTCAGGGCTTTTGCTTACGGAAAGAAAGAAGTTCAGCTCCTACTGATTGCTTCCTTTGGCTTCCAAAAGTGACCATTGCCTGGAGCTGTTGCCGAGAAACAGTTCTCATGTGTCCTCCCCCAAAGCCCACTTCCTGGCTGATGAGGTCTGCGGAGATGGGCTCTGCCTCCCACCTCATAGCTTCACCTTAATGGACATGGATAGCAGCCCACACCTTCCCCCTCAGGGAATGCTTTATGTCCTTTAAGGCAGTAGCGAGCATAGGCCTTCCTATTCTGAAGATCAAGGATGGGCATATTTTTTTCAGAAAGTGTCAGTGAAGAGGAGCCAGTGGCTTAATCATTATTTAGAAGTCAGTGATCAGAGGATCCTACAGGTGAATGAACCCTAAATGGGAGGGTTTTTGTGTTTTTTTTGGAGGGAGGGGAGTATTGTTTTTATTCTGCCAAATCTGCACACACATCCGCCCTCATTATAGTGGCCTGGAGGGAAGGCAAGTCCACTTGTACAGGTTGAAACACAAATATGGAATGAGCGTCCTCGTGAGCACTTCAGGTAGCTTTCCCAGTAAGCCTTGTGAATCCTGAGTGGAAAGAGAAAAAGCAAAATATAACTACAAACAACAGAGTCCTTCTCACTATCACACTAGTATCTTCTTGTCCAGAGTTATGCCATTGGCTTAACAATGTCTGAAGCTAGAGGTCCCAGAAAAATGCAGACCAAAGAGGAGCTGAAGGTGGAATGGAGCCCAAGGCAGGGAATGTGAAGTGGTGAGCAGGCAGTAGAGGGCTCTACCATCCACTTGGACAAGCAACCAATAACGAAGCCTCCCAGTTCCTCTACCATCTCATCTTAGGGTCCTTTACTTCCACTCCAGTGCAGTTACTGCCACACTGTAGACCTTATTACCAGGAATGTTTCTGTCTCTGGAATAATATAGTCTGATCTATTACCCTTTGGCCTCATCCCCTATCCTTCCATCATAGATGCCCATTGTTAATAGACTTGATGGTCTATCTAGTGACTAACATTTTAAAAGCTCCGTGACAATGGGCTCCTTCTAGCCCAGTTGAATCCTTCCGGTCTGGTGAAATTTCAACTCCGTGTTTTTCCAGAAATGTCTTTCTATAAGTAATGATCACTACTGGATTACTAGTAAATCTCACAATGGATTCTACTGGTGCCATGAACTGTCTGGAAATCATTCATTCCTTCCACAAATAATGATACCATGCTTACTCACATGTGAACAAAAATATGGAGCTTAGTTCCATGTTTCCTTTGTCCATTTTCTCCCCAAAGCTCCTCAAATCCATGGCAAATCTCACTTTCCTCAAACGGAGGCCATCTCCACTTGCTCAACAGATGTGCTGGACACAGAGGAGCAAGAAGCCATGAGATGGGGACTTTTCAAGAAAACACTCAAAAACAACACTATGTGCTTTTAAATTTTTAGAAGAAATTTTCCTGTTATGCATGAAAATGACTTAAATGCAGATTAGATACACTTCTTTCTTTTTAAAAATGCCATTAAAAGTCAAATATTAGATTAAAAAATGCTCAATATCACTAGCCATCAGAAAAATATGCAAATCACAAGCACTTTGAGATAGCAACAGACACACACACAAAGGCTAGAATTACACAGTCAGGTAAGTCTCGCTGAGAATGTGGAGAAGGTGGAATCCTCACACATAGCCGGTGGGAATGAAAAGTGGTGCAGCCACTTTGACAAATAGTCTGGCCCTTCCTCAAAATGTCAGAGAGTTTCCATATGACCCAGCAACTCCACCTCTAAGTATACACTCATGCGAAATGAAAACACATGTCCACCCCAAACTTGTAAACAAATGCTCACAGCAGTAGTATTCAGTATTCATAATACTCAAAAGGTGGAAACAGCCCAAATGTCCATCAACTGATGAATGGTTAAAAAAAAAAAAAAAGCGGCGCATCAATAAA
This sequence comes from Vespertilio murinus, assembly GCA_963924515.1. Lineage (NCBI taxonomy): Eukaryota > Metazoa > Chordata > Mammalia > Chiroptera > Vespertilionidae > Vespertilio > Vespertilio murinus. The sequence continues at coordinate 131,743,551 of OZ004708.1, read as the reverse complement.
ATATTAAACTTTAAAAAAAATATATTTTGGCAATAAAATATTAATACATGCTATAACACGGATGAGCCCTGAAAGCATTATGCTAAGTGAATAAAGCCAGTCACATGTGATTCCATTCATATGGAATGTTCAAAACAGACAAAACTAGAGAAATAGAAAATACATTAGTGGTTACTCAGGGCTCGGGTGTGGGAAGAAAGGGGAGGAGAGAGATGATAACTAAAGAAAAGTTTTCGTTCTGAAGTCATGAAAATTTTAAAATTTACTGTGGGGATGTACATATCTGAAAATACTAAAATTATAAAAGCATACACTTTAAATGGGCAAATTGTACGGTATGTAAACTATTCTATATAATAAAAGCCTAATATGCAAATTAACTGAATGGTCAAACAACTGGTCGCTATAACACACACTGACAACCAGGAGGCAGACACTCAATGCAGGAGCTGTCCCTGGTCGAGGGCAGCTCCTGCATTGAGCATCTGCCCCCTGAGAAGGAAGCGACCAGCAGCAGCAGAGGCAGCAATCAGGGGATGGGCCAGCCAGCATGTGGCGATAGGCTGCCAGCAAAGGTGGGTGCCAGTGTGTGTGGGGGTGCCCATCGATCACCCCACCTGCTGGTCACCCCCACAGATGTCCCTGGTTGCCAGCCAGGCCTAGGGTCCCTACCCATGCATGAATTTTGTGCATTGGGTCTCTAGTATTTAAATAACCAAGGATTTAAAGAGTAAGTACTTGCGAAGAACAAGTAGGGGAAAGGTAAGACAAAAGATGTCAACCCATTTCCAGGAGATGGGAATATAGGTGAGGAGTGGTAAGTGACTAGCAGAGCAGGTAAAGTGCTAGCAAACCCATCACAGCACAAAACCCCAGGGAGACGAATGACCTGGGGGCACCAGACAAGAAACGAGGAGTTCCATCTGGTAAACATCTTGAATTTTTGTTATTGTATTGTTTCTGTTTTATTTTCTGTGTATTTTAAAAGAAATATTTTATTCTTTGGTGGGGACATGACCTTCTCCAGTAACTTTTAAAATTCTTTTGAGAAATCAGCATGCTTCATATGTGCAGTGGGTGCCAGGTTTCTTGTCTGGGACAGAAACAGATCATTGTTTTAAAGTTGGCATTGTACACTTCTGGGGTCTGGGTATGGTGATAGTAGGTGAGAGCTATAGAAGTTAAAGCGAGAAATCTAAAAGGTCAGGTAAAATTCAGGAAAACAATGGCCCATTTAAAAAAAAAATGTATGTATCCTATATAATAAACCGCTAAAATACAAACCTACTGAATGGTGGAACAACTGGTTGCTATGACACACATTGACCACAAGGGGCAGATGCTCAACGCAGGAGCTACCCCCTGGTGGTCAGTGTGCTCCCAGTGGGGGATCACCACTCAGCCAGTAAGTAGCCAGGCTCAAGGCTGGCAAGCATGATGGAGGGAGTCTCTCCTGCCTCCATGGCAGTCGGACATCCCCTGAGGGTTCCCAGACTACAAGAAGGTGCAGGCTGGGCTGAGGGAGCCTCACTCTCCAGTGCGTGAGGCCAATGCTCTATCATGCACTGGGCCTCTAGTTTGTAAATAATTAAACTGTGGAAGAGCCAAAACTGGTTTGGCTCAGTGGATAGAGCATTGGCCTTTGGACTGAAAGGTCCCAGGTTCAGTTCCGGTTGGGGGCATGTGCCTTGGTTGCAGGCACATCCCCAGTGCGGGGTGTGTGGGAGGCAGCTGATCAGTGTTTCTCTCTTATCGATGTTTCTGGCTCTCTATATCTCTCTCTTCCTCTCTGTAAAAAATCAATAAAAATTTTAAATAAACAAACAAACCAACAAACTGTGGAAAAGTTGCATGCATGGTAAAACCAGAAACCCTTTATCCAGATTTACCCACTAATATTTTGACACATTTGTGATTTACCTCCTGTCTCTGTTTTTGTCTGCTCCCCAACCACCACCACCTCTCACTATATATATATATTTCATTACATATATGAAAAATATGCATGCATTCCTGAACTTCCTCTTTCAATATTTCATTGTATAGTGTTAAAGAAAAAGATTCTCTTACATATGGTACAGCAATTGAGTAATTTAACATTTGGCATAAAACTTTAACTTAATCTCCCATTCATAGGCTATTTTTGTCAATTTATCAAGTAAGGCCCTTTGTGGTTTTTTTTTTTTTTGAAACCTCCATTGGGGGATTCAGTCTAGAAGCACACACTGCATTTAGTTGTCATGCATCTTCAGTCTCTCTGAATCATTTTATTAGTCTTTCCTTTTTATGACAAGGCCATTATTTAAAATATTTTCAATTGATTTTAGAAAGGGAGAAGGGACGAGAGAGAGAAACATCAAGAGAAAAATATGGATGCATTGCTTCCTACATGCCCCCTGACCTGGAATTGAACCAGCAACCTCTGGTGCACGTGACTATGCTCAAACAACTGAGCCACACCTGCCAAGGCAACAAGACCATATTTGAAGAACATATTCAATGTGCCATTGTTATAATGCCTTCTCACTTAGGAAAAAAGTTGGTGTATTTTATCTTGCTCAGATCTTGAAGGACGTTTTTATGACTCTGAGCCCTAGGACCTTAGGGACAATAGGGACCAGTCTTGCTATAAGAACATGATCCCAGAAGTACAAAGATAAGTGGAGGGATTTTTCTGAAGAGACACCTCCAGCAGTCACGGGAGAATGCGCGGGAGGTGGGGCTACGAGTGCCCATTGCTTTTGGATGGAGACCATGGTGAGGCTGTGGATGCAGGAGAAGACACACAAAGCATGGAGCTGTCATTGCTGGTGAACATCCTCAGTGGGAGGAAGAGGATGGAGGACGGAGGCCAAGCCTGATTCCTCAGACTCGGAGAGGGCATGCAGGCAAGAAAGGTAAGGAAATGGCTTCATTTCAGCAGATTATGAACTAAATGGGGAAGTTGTAGTGGTTGTGACTATTCAAAGATTACCTGGCATGGGGAGAGGAAATGAATACATATACAATCTCAACAAAAACTACATTATTAATAAAAACTATAGAGATGCCCATAGGGACTTTAGAAAGTAATTAGTAGATTTTGGAAAACAATCATTTATGTTTCATAGAAGTAAACATCCATGTGAGTAAAATAACACACACAAAAACAACAATAAAAAACACACAACCCAAGATGTACTGCTAAAAATAATCATGATTGTTCTCATTAGAAATTATCCTAAAAAGAAGCCTACTCCTTGATCAAAATGTGTTTTCTCCTGTGTTGTGACTAGCATAATGGGTATTTAAAATAAAGAATTAAAAATGCTGTGGAGAGAGAAGGAATTTGGCAGAAGAAAGGGAGATCAGCAGGGCTAGCTATGTATGGGCTAAGGGGACTGGATTTGAGAATTTAGGGGCTATCTAGGCTATTAGGGTCTTATAACCTTAAAGGGATCTTGCCTGTGAAAAGATTACTGAAGAATTTAGAGATGTTTGCTATTGGTGCACGGTGTGCCATGGCCTCATCTCCCTCTGTCATGCTTTCTGTTCGTTGGTACAGTACGATCTGCTCCCCTATGCTTTTTTAAAATTTCACTTTTCAAACTGAGGTCATCTCCACTCGTAGATGGTTTTTATTATTTTAATGACATTACTATTTCTTTAAACTTATATATCCTTTTTCCTTTGATATTTCTATTCCTTTAATTGCATTAGATTAATATTTTTCTTTCAATAGAATTATTTTATTTAGTAAAATAAACTTTTTTAAATACTAGGAGCCAAATAGGTCAGGTTTATTTTCATAATCGATTTCTATATGGGCATTCCTTGAAAATGTGATCTGTTTAGTAGTTCTTGGTTAGAGCCTCCTACTACCAAACATATGCCAAGATTTAGAAGAAACCATTATTAAACCTCTCACCTGGCTTCCACTGCATAACACAGCTCAAGTGTCTTTGGTAGCATTACCCTGACCTCCTTGTCATTAGCTTCATCTTTCATAAACAAGACATTCCTCAATATCATCTCATTTTCCATTTATCATTTCTATGCCTGAATAAATAACATGTAAGTCAAAAATAGAAACATTTAAAAGGCAGTCATGGTTAAAATGAGAAAATATATTTGAATATCAAGTCTTCAGAGGTGTAACAAAGTAAACTTTTAAAAAATAAGAAAGGAGAAGATGGAAATATTTAATGACCTAAATAACATACTTTAATAGAATTAATAAGTGAAACTACTCTTCATTTTATTCTTAATAATCTATAAAGTAACTGTTGTTAAATGTGTAGTTAGAAATTTCTAATAATAATATGTTAGATCTTTAGGTATTGACTTGGAAATATGTACTTGAAATATATTCAAGTGAAAAAAATTTCAAACTAATGAGTTTAGATAGTATAACTTCTTAAAAAAAAACCCTAGAAAAAATAGTTCTCCCTCTGTATTTTAAAATAGGTGAAACACACATACATACCACATGCCACATGCGGTCTACAAAATAAAACCAGGAGAGGGTGTGTATTAACCAAGATCCAAGGCTAATATAAAAATACATATATCACAGTGTCTTTTAATCCTTTAGGGCTACTTTAACAAAAATACCATAAACTGGGTGGCTTATCCTATATAATAAAAGGCTAATATGCAAAATGTCCCCTCTACCAGGAGTTCAACTAGGGGCAGGGGTGGCCCACCAACTGTATGTAACCCCTCCCCCTGTCCAGCCCTGCCCATGACTGCCCTCTCCTAGCCCGATATGAGGGGTGGGGGAAACCTGCCAGCCAACCTCCCGCATCCCCTCCCTGGCTGTGCACGAATTAGTGCACCAGGCCTCTAGTAATCAATAAACATTTATTTCCCTATGTTCTGCAGAATTGGAAGTCCAAGATAAGGGTACCAGCAAATCCAGGATCTGGAGAGGGCAAGACATGGCTTCCTCTTTGATGTTTTTCTTTTCACCATAACCTCACAAGTTGAAGAAGCAAGAGAACTCTCTTGGCCTCTTTTATAAGGGTGCTATTCCCATTCATGATTATCACTAATAACCTCCCAACGCCCCTATCTCCTAATACCATCACCTTGGGGAATAGGACTTGAACTGAGGAGTTGGGGGAAGGGAGCACAAACATTCAGAACATAGCAGTCTTTACATTTGACATTAAGTATTGAAGGTGTAATTGTTTGGGGGTGAGGGGTTGGTCACAAATTGAGCTTTAGATATCTAACAATCAATGTAACAAGAAAAACCTGGACAGTTCCCAGTTTCCAGTGTTTGCAGGTTAAAAGAGCATATTGACCACTCAAAGGAAGCACACATATCCCTGCCAAGACCAGAAAGGAATTTTCTCTGAGGGGTTTACCCTAAGGTGGAAACTCTGTAATATTCTTCAACAATGTCCTCAATTATTTCCTTTCAACTGACATAGCTATGAGTCTCATAGGTCTGTTTTTTATAAAGCTGCTTAATGTAGGCCAATAGTATCCTGATAGGCAAATTCAGAAAAAGCAATTATCTTTATTTCACAGAAGAGCTTATATAAGTTGGTAAGAAAATATAGTGTAAGTATAGTTAGCCATATTTTATTCTCTGGGGAGTTTTGAAGATCCATGACCTAAATGAAATCTTTATAATTACTATTTTCCTTAAAACACCCTATAATTAAAAGTGCATCTTTTGGTTTAAGTACATTATGTATAGAATTACTAAATGAAGTCTAAGAGGCAACATTAAAGTGAATTTTAAATAAGAACTTCATTATAAAGCAGTAGAGTAGGATGATTCTAAAATAGTGTTATCTGGCATAAGTACTTGAGAATTTAAAGTAAAATAATATAAAATCTATTTCATTATGTCCCAAAATATTCCTTCTTTCCTCTATCACAGCAATAATATTTCTAGAGAAGGGGCAATCTAAGATTTGTTATGCTCTTAACAGGTACCTAAAAATATGTATAGACTATTTCTTTCTAAAATGTTTAATACCTATATAAGACAAGTATCATCCTTATTTTAAGCGATGGCAACTACAGGTCCCAGTAATTCATCTAAGTGACATGAATGCTACATCTCAAGCTCTGGTTCAACACAAGGTCTAAGGCTCCAAAATATGTGCTCTTTCCAGTATGCTGTGCAGCCCAGGAGCAGCCTGCTTTCTGCTGATTCTACTGTTCACTGGTTCCCATTTTTTATGAGGTGTGATCTCAGTTAACCCATGGCTGAACTCCTGTCCCTGTTTGAGAAGAAGACGGTGTTTCTTCATAACAGAGCATGTTTATTTCACTGATACATTTATTTATTTATTCAAGAAAATTGATTAAATGCTGTGCTGTTCCAGGAACTCTAAAAGGGGTCTGGGGGTTGGGAGGGAGACCATGGAGCTTATGTCTCTGTAGGGATTGTTACTCCTTTTTTTTTTAATTTGAGGTATAATTGATATATGATGTATTAGTTTCAGCTGTACAGCATAATGAGTCAATATCTCTACTTGAATAAAGATTTCTATAAATAATCTTTGCTTTATTTAATACTAGAGGCCCGGTACACAAAATTTGTGCATGGGGAGGTGTTCCCTCAGCTCAGCCTGCACCCTCTTCAATCCGGGACCCCTCAGAGGATGTCCTACTGCAGTTTATTGGGCCTAAACTGGCAGTCGGACATCCGTCTTGCAATCTGAGATCGCTGGCTCCTAACTGCTCACCTGTCTGCCTGCCTGATCGTCCCTAACCACTCTTTCTGCCTGCCTGATCACCCCTAACCTTCTTCCCCTGTTGGCCTGATTGCCCCTAACTGCGTCTGCCTTAGTCCCTGCCTTTGTGGCTTTGTCCACAAGGAGGACCAGATGACCTGAAGATGTCTGGTTGACCCGGTCTAATTAGCATATTACCGTTTTATTAGTTTAGATCTACATGAGAGGATGAATATAAACTTATCATGGTTATAATGTCATGATATATGTAAATCAAATCATTATGCTGCATGCCTTAAACATATTGTAAGCTGTTAATTATATTTTAAAACAAAAACGGAGGGAAAAAAACCCCACAAGATTATTTGAGGAAGTATGGTATCCATGATTGAACATTGTTGTGGATAAATATTTTTTTGAGGTAGAACTGACAGATTTAGTAATAGGATTTGGTGAGGAGGAGGATCTCACTCTCATTTAGGTCCCTGGTGTGAGCCAATGGGTAGACAGATGTGCCATTAGTTGAGATAGGAAACCCTGGAGGATTATGTTTCATGGAAGAAATAATGGGCCTGCCCCCTGGTGACATCAGGGGTGTAGATGACTACAGTTCTCAAACACAAGAGACAAGCTGGCCCTCACAGTTGGTAATTGTCACTTATTTGGACCAAAGCAGACATGTTTCTCTTCTGTATCTCCTTTATGTGTGTGCATATTTTAACTCCTATATTATCATTTAGTTTCTTAATTTTTAAGCTGTGAGGTCCCTGAATGTTGTGGCTAAAAGAGGTTTATAACTTCTGGCATGATGCTGTGTAGAAGCACGTAAATTTCTGCCAAATGAAATTGTTTCTAATAAAAAACTAAGTTAATATAATTTCATCTCAAAAGTAGCCTGTGCTTTTTTTTAAAAAAAATGTTGAATCACATTCTGGGTAGAGGAAATTTCTATATGTAAAAGTCCAACAACTGAAAGGCAGAAGTAGAACAACCTGTTGGCCAGTCCCTATGAAGTGCATTGACCACCAGGTTGCAAACATTCAACACAGGAGCTGCCCCCTGGTGGTCAGTGTGCTCCCAAAGTGGGAGCCACTCAGTTAACTGTCATGGGTGGTGCTCCCTCAGCAGGAGCAGCCACTCTGAGGGTGGGTCCATGGCCACTTAGCTGATGAGGATGAGCAATGCTCCCACAGCAGGCAGATCCCTCCATCAGTGCATGAATCCATGCACTGGGCCTCTAGTTTGTATATATATTGGAAAATGATGACCACAGTAAGCCTAGTTAACATTCATCACTATATATAATCACAAAGTTTTGTTTTCTTGTGATGAGAACGTTTTAAGATTTATGGTGTTAGGAACTTTCAAATATACAGTACAGTGTGATTAATTATAGTCACCATGGTTTATGGAATTGTTACCGTTGATCATATTTCAATCATTGATTGGTCATTTACTATGTGCAAGGTCCCATGCTAAGCACTTTGCCTTATTGCTTTTAAACCTTAAAACTCTTATTTTTCACTTTACATATTAAAAAATGGTGGTGTAAAGAGTTTGAGGAAATGTTCTAAAAGTTACACAGCTAGTAGTTATGTTGATCAGCTTTTGCTGCAGCAAAACAACCTGAGAATCTCAGGGAATTACATCACCATTATTTATTTCTTGTATGTGCTGGTGTGACTATGCTTCTCTGGCTAGCTGTGCTTGTCTGGATTCAGCTGGGTGTGGCTCCCGACTGCTGGTAGGATTCAAGTCTTCCCTGAGCACCAGTTCCTTCTGAAATAAAGATCCGCAGTCTGAGTCATGCTCTTCTCATGCAGAAAGGAAGGAGCTCAGGGGAGAGGGGAATTGCAAAATGGGACCTGACACATTGTTACTTGCACTTAGAATTCCAGGGTCACAGCAAGTCCAAAGTTAATAAACCAGGGAAATATACTCTGTCCACAGTGGGGCAGAGCAAAGATGGAGAGGGAAGAATTGACTACTATATTAGGCTAATGCACTGGGATTCAAACCCAGTACTCTCTCAATTTAAACACTGTTGTTTTCACTACTATTCTAAGTAAATAAGAACCTAATTTATCTTCCTTTGGGTTTATGACTAGTATTTTTTGTTTTGTTTTTTTTCCCCTTCTTTATTTCTTTTTTTAAAATTTATTAAGGTATTGTATGTGTACATAGTTTACCATTGCCCCCCCCCCATACATGCCCTCCCTCCCCAGAGTTTTATGTCCATTGGTTCTACTTATATGCATTCATACCAGTCCTTCGGTTGACCTCTCTTCTCCCCCTGATCTCCTTGAATAAAACTTCCAGATAAGGATAAATTTGCTAAACTTTTCTCTCTATTGATATAAATTTAAGAAAATAACATGTGATTATAGTTATGACATGAAGAAGCTTATTATCTGTCACTATGGTAGTAAAATTCTTGTTAATCATTTGGCAGGTACCTGATGATTTTCTGTAGTGTGTAAACAGGATCTATTTTCTGTAACTTTCCAGAAAGCCACAGTTAGGTCTTCAAAGATAGAAACTGCTCATTAGTATATTCTGATGTGTTAACTCAAATTGGTAGTTCCATGTAAATGTAGATAGCTATCACTTTAAAACTGTTGGTCACCCTGGTGAGTAATGTTATCAGAGGGCATTTCCACTAGCTTTGATGAATACACACTGAAATTCACAATTTCACCCAAACAGACACCACCTGGCCCAGCTACTACTGGGGGTTGTACAAAGCGTTATAAGTCCTATAGGTGGCAATTCAGTATCAGTCCAAGTTGTAAACCTTTGTGCTTCATCCATCCCGTTTCTGGGAATTTATATTGCATAATATAGCAGAGAAAAACCACAAGATTATTGATCACAACACTAGTTGAAATAATATAAAATTGGAAATTACATAAATGCCCACCAAAGGAGAACTTGTTAAATAATTATTTAAAAACAGTGCTGACATTATGAGAAAACACTGTGTTAGTATATGGGACAGTCTCAAGGTATAATTTTAAGTGATAAAAAATTAGGAGCAGAACAATATAACTTTTATGTAAGGGGGGTGATGAATTAGAAAATGTTTGATTTGGGAAAGATGCATATGGAGGTAATAAAAATACTTATAGAGTCGGTAGACAAGGTTGAGAGGTAATGTGTTTTACTCTATACCTTTTTGTGTGTTAGGATTTTTGAAACATGTAAATAAAATATAGAAACATTTTCTTATCTAAATCCTAATACCAATACCAAAGCAATATAATGTATAGATCATAGGTTTCATGAGGATTTTATATATAATTTGTATATTTGGGAAAAAATCTTGCCTATTATTGTGAAGGAAAAATCTATTCTATATGCCTAATTACTTTTTTAATTTTAAAATATATTTTTATTGATTTTTAGAGGAAGAGGAATAAACATCCTTTGGCTGCCTCCTATCCACGCCCTCCTACTAGGGACTGAACCCAAATTCTGGGGATGTGTCCTGACTGGGAATGGAACCAGTGACCTCCTGGTTCATGGGTCAGTACTCCCCACTGAATAACCCAGGCTGGGCTTAACTATTTTTTTTAAATGTCACTGCATACTCTTAGTTAGGGTGTATAAATTTTTCTAAACCATAGAAATAGTTCACTGTCTTTGGTCTTCGGCAATTTTTTTGTAAAAAGTAACTTACATTGTTTTGAAATACTTACAATTTCAAGTTAATTGGCATTTAGATTTATGTATAATTTATTTTTAAAAATTCAGCCAAGAAAGAAGGTGAATTCTTGAATTCCAGATACGTGAAGGGATTGAGACTGTCTGCGGGTGGAGGGGGAATCCTGCAAACAGCAGGTGCAGCAGGTGCTCACCGCAGCCTGGGCAACTTTGACTGGACCTTATGTTTGAGTTTTAAGATTGTAGTTTTAACACCAGGCAGCACATTCTCGCGGAAGAGTGGCACCAATAAATACCAAATAACATAGGCAGAATTTCCCCAAAGTGAGATATCAGTCTTTAATGGAAAAAATGTTAAATTTAATAATAATCATTAATCTATATAATCAGATCAGTCCCGAACATTAAGTGCTTCTACTTCCACTGTCTGGATGAATAAAGTGAAGTCCCTTGGATAGAATTTAACTTAAGGAAAAAATAAGACAAACAAAGGTTGATTTCCAACTATAGTTGGGAGACCACTTTCCATGTGTCTGTTGCATTTCTGCGTCTCTTTAACCAGACCCTCTTGTCCAGGATGTCTGTATGGTGGCTGGCCTCGGGAACTAGAGACCATGCCTCTCCCAGACCAAAGGGCCAGCGTACTTCCCACCTTGGCTTCGGTGGGAAGGAGCCCTCTAGTCAGAGGAATGACCAGTCACAGCTCTGCTTGGGCCTTGAGGTCCTCCTCCAACTGCCTTTCCTCCCACGCAGGAAGTCCACATCTAATCCCAGTCTCCTTCCCATATTCAGATGCTTGCCTCCCCATTCTCCTGCCCTTCTGATACCCTTACATCCATGAAACGGCTCTGCTTCCCACAGGGCCCGCTTTGTGCAGAAAACCTTCCTGCCTTTTCATCTTGCTCCTGCGACAAAGCCGCTCACACATGTGCTTCATTCTCTCCTGGAATTTACTTTTAGGAGGAGCCTGTTCCTTCTGCATCAGGTACTGGGGGATACTAGTTCCCAGGCGCCTCCGGAGGCCCCATGCCCTGGACAGAGAAGCCCTTCACTCTGGCACAGGAAGGTCTCAACCCTGCCGCTGCTCCCTGATGCTCTCCTGACTTGGGTCTCCCAGGAGTGTCCTTTTCTCCAGTTGGACCTGAATTTATTGTCCTGGCTCTTCCCTGGGGCCTGGACCTTAGGACCCCAGGGTTCGTGGTGCGCATCAGTGTTTGTGCTGTCCTCCATGTGGTCACGCATCTGGGAAATGGCCAGACCCAGTGGGCACTGCCTGAGGATGGGGCTGGCAGACATTGGGAGGAAAGATATCTGAAGCCAGAGGGCTCTTCAAAGGTACAGCCAGTGGCGGGCTGTGCAGCAGCACCTATAATGGCAGCTTTCATGTCTCAGCAAGATGTTCTGTAAGAGAAGGCTTTGCTGCATGTTCTTGGTATAAGGAAGCATTCTTTGACCTCCTGAGCCACTAGACTATTCAGATTTCCAATTAGATGTTGGGAGTTTCCTGGTCCACTGGCTCTCAGGATGCCTTTTGATTATAGTAGAGGGTCTGGGAACTCAGCCTTAACTATCTCCCTTGACCTTTTGACCCTTGCAATAATTCTACGTTTCATCTCTCACATCCTTACCCTCTGGGAACATTGCTATGCTCTTACCAGAGCCTCCTGGAACATAATTCTCACTCTTATTTGTTGCTATATTCCCTTGTGCTGTTGGATTGTAGGCAGCTCTGAACTGCCTCCATTGTCCCACTGTGTTGTGTTTGCCAATAATCATGGATATAAGGACATAAAAAGTGTGCCCGCCCTCCCTGTCGGAGAGGTCTGTGAATCCATGGCCAATCTGACAGCCACCATTTCTGGGGGCTCTCTGTTCTTCCTCTCTCAAGGTGAGAGGGCAGATGGAGAACTATCCAGGGCTGGGACTCAGGTTTTTTTTTTTTTTTATGATTGAAGGTCTTCCTCATCTACTTGAGGGTTTCTTCCCAGAAGGTTGGCAACTCAGTTATGCTGTCAACTCTTGACAGATGGTGACTGAGGAGAGCGTGGCAAACTAGGCAAGGAGCTGGGATGGGCCCCCTCTCACCAAAACAGTCAATGGATTCAAGTCCCTTTTGTGATTGAATTTAGGGTCATTGAAAGCAGTCATCTTGGTTTTTATTTGGACAGTCAGCATCTATTCACCTTTATGGAAGGGTACCTCTATTTTCCTCTTTAGCCTCAGCCATGTGCAGGTGGAATTGTAATCTCTAAACATCCCTAAACTCAGAGTGCCTGGGCAGCTCAGGTCTGGCAGAAAGGAGTTCTGTCACCCTAGTCAGAGTCATTGGGTCATTGACTTCAACTGGAGCCAATGAGACTTCTGCAAAAAGTATTGTGATAAAAGTGCACATTTTGAAAATACATATATATTCCTATTGATTTCAGAGAGGAAGGGAAAGGAAGAAATAGAAACATCAATGAAGATAGAAAATCATGGATTGGCTGCCTCCTGCAGGCCCCCGCAGTGCATGTGCCCTGACCAGGAATCCAAACATGATCTCCCGGTTCATAGATTGATCCTCAACCACTGAGCGACACTGGCCAGGCAGAAATGCAATTTTGTAATTGCACTTGAGCCTAGGAAAATAGAGTCTTGGACTTGTTTGCAGTCATCTGCCAGCACCTAAAACCTGAGTGTAAAGTCAGAGCAGAAGACAGCTTACAAGAAACTCCGCTCTGCTGACATCAGCTCAGTCCCATTGCTAGATGCCAGCTTTGCTCCAGGACTGTTCAGTTACATCAGTCTAACTAATTCCTTTTTTGGTTTCAGCTCCGTTTGTTTGTTTTTAGTAAGTAATTAGTAAGAGTTTATTGTGTATTTAAGAATACTTGTGGCCTGGGAGCTTTTCAACTGAAAGACTGAGAGGTAACTTTGGGCCCTGACTTCACAGGATGGCTTATACCATGAAAATGAGGAAGTGCTCTAACTTTATAATGACTGGTTATTATTGCAATGGGGGGGCTTCCTGGTGACAGGGCATTGGATAACAGTGATGATCTTAGAGGCTTTTTAGGGAGAGGACTTAAGCTTCTTTTCTGATTATCCCAGGCATTTTCAAGTGGCACCAGTTTTACTTGTTTTGCAGAATAGGCTAAATTAGGTTTCACTTAGGTGATTTAAAGGGTTTTGTCTGCTCAAGGAATTTTAAAGTTCTCTCTCTCTCTCTCTACCTTTTGTACTTAATTTTAACACCAGGAAGGCACAGGGGGCAGTTGGAGCTGCCTGGCCTGGGGGGGCAGGGGGGGGGGAGTACATGCGGGCCCAGGGAGGGGCAGGGAGGGGAGAGAAGCTGACCATGAGGGCAGCTCAGAGAAGGGAGGAGTCAGGCCCTGGGCACTGTTGCCTCCTCTCTTTGCAGAGGAAGCTGATCTGGGAGATCTCAGGAGCTCTTTGGGAGAAGACTGGATGGGATCTCAGAGATGAGAGAAGCAGGGTGTCCCCGTGCTAGAGGGCCCCATCCCTGAATCATCTCTAAGGAGTGGGGCTCAGGCCACCTATCAGCAAACCCGCCCACCGGGGTCACAGCTCAGGAGCAGCTCCTGCATCAGGGACCCAGCCCTGGGGGGTGGGAGTGAGATTCAGGCTTTTGCAAGGCCCCCTCCCCCCGCAAAAGCCAGATCAGGGGCAATGAACTGCGCATGTGTAGGCTGAAAACCAATGGCCCTCCAAGAGGTGGGAGGCGCCAGACCCTGAGGCCCCACTGGACATCTGCGGAGGTGTAAGGCTGTGGCAGGGAAGCCATCACGCTGTTCCATTGCACACCCTCAGGTCAGTTGTTGAGTTGTGGTTTTGTTCATTTCAGCCAAACGATTTCCTCACAAGATGCAAGATGTAGGTCTTCTGTGTGTGGTTCTTGCCTCCATGGTGTAAGCCCACTGAATACATAGTGGCTTCACCTGCCTCGGTTTCCCTTTCTGAGCAAGGGGATAGCTCCTTACCTATATTAGGCACTTAAACATTTGCACTCATTAAATAGGACAATCGGTGTAAAAGTATGAATTATTTCCACAAACGTGAAGTACTAGTAAGTTGGTATTTAATTTAGATATATTAAATTGTATCTGGCTCTAAGCACTCACTTGTGAGGGCAGGAAGAAAACGAATATAATTTATCGCTGGGGGATCGTTTTTTTTTTTTTTTTTTTTTTTTGTCTTTAGTGTGGTGTACACTCTCGGGTAAAACACGCACACAGCAGCAGCAGCAACAGCGTAGGAAAGAGCCTCCTGGTCCTTCAGGGATGCCGCCGGGATGCTCTTGGTCCATGCAGAGGCAGGTCCAGACTCTGCCAGTGTGGCCCCCGCATCTTTGGCAGCAGTTGCGAAGACTGTGGTGCTGGAGAGTTGGTAGTTCCGCACCTCTGGACGCACACGAGCTCTCCCTGTCAGAAATCCTGCTGCCCCCTTGGGGACTTCCACATGGGACGCACCCTTTATGGAACCTCTTGCCACATCCCTTTCCTCCAGTCCCAGGAACCATGGCTACATTTGTGCACTTCCCTTCTTTTAACCCAGTCGTCCCCGTCTCCTCCCTCCGAGGAGCACAGCTACAGTCCCCCCAACACAAAGCCCTGATAAGGTTGGATAGCAGGTGCCTCGCAGCTCTTATGTTGGCCCAGGCAGCACGAAACGCATTGCCAACTCCTGAGAGAAATCAGAATCTCAGAACTCTTGGGTTGGTAAAGGGCACAAGTTGCCTTTTCATCTTTCTGCCTGTCTCTTCTAATGGGGTAGGCAGAGCATTTAATTGCCTAATAAGTTATTCTGCCACAAATGTCTGTTATCCAGCAGAGAGTGAGTAAGAAGGTAGGGCAGGAATATCTTCAGAGAGAAATTAATTCTCACGATTTGTCTTTACAACCCACACCGAAGCATGGCCTACCATCTAAACTTGCATGATTCCTGGTCTTTTCTTGGACCCATAGAAAGAAGGAACAGGCCTGAGTTTTGAGAGAGGGTCTGATGAGGAGGAAGCTGCCAGAAGATCCTGAAATGCCCCTTGACTTCTGAAATGTTAAGCAATTACATGCCTGTGTGAATACCCTAGCTCCACCATGCCATGCTAATGAGCAACTCACTCTACTCTGACTCTGTTTTCCTGTCTATTGCATGGGGCATTTATGCTGTTGATTCATGAGAATATTGTGAGAATGAAGTGAATGTTTTTAGGATGTATGGCATAATGCTTGGCACATAGTCATTGATAAAACTTCGTTATATCTTTGTTATTAACCACTTGCTCTCACCCACCACATATTTTACATCTCAAATAGGAGTTGATATTTCCATTTGTGGTCTAGTCTTACTTCCCAGAACCGATGCTTGGAACACTTTTTGAGCTATATCCTTTTGCCAAACAACTCTATTGATTCTCTCTCTGGCCATGTTGCTTTCTTAGAGTACTTCACAGGTTATGGTGGCCATACTTTTACAACATGTGGCCCAACTCTCCATCTGAGACACAGATCCATACAATTCCCTTCAGCTCAGTCTACAAGGAGTAGCACATTCCTGTTACCCCGAAGAGTAAAGAAAGGAGATACTCGAGATCTTGATCCTGTCACAGAATGTATAGGTTTGTTCTTAGCACCACAAATTATGTTTCTAACTTTTAACACTCCACAACTCTCATGTTCAAGGACAACTTTTCATTCAGCCCCAGACATGTACAGTATTATTGCTAATAGAGAGATTCAGAAGGGAAAAGCAAATTAAGTAAATAACTTAATTGTTATCAATGGGATGGAGTCCAGAGCTGATCTACCAACTGATAACTCAGACACTGAAGTAGCAAACTTTTAGCGCAGGTAACATTCTTCCTTTCTAGTCATCCCTTCCCTCACCAACATAGAACAAAATCATTTTAATGGGATTCTCATTTAGTCTACGCATTTATTTTTATCTGATTCTTGGAACTTATGGTAGATGATTTTCAGGGTTTGCTTGTATGAACAATTTTGGTTAGGGCCCACTGAGTTAAATCCATTCTACCATCATTATAGACATGATAATTTCATGAAAGTTTGTAAATTACTATTGTATATTTTAGAGGGTTTTCAAGCATGTACCTTAATATTTAGTATATTCGTCCTATAAATGGAAATTTGGCAGTTCAGGATGCATTAAGTGCAATGTAGATGAGGGTGATCTCTCAAGAGTGAGTAACAACATTTTTGAACTTCAGGTTTATAAATAGAAATAGATGACATCTACCTTGCTTACCTTTGAGTATCAGTAAAAAAAAATTTGTGTGTATATATATATATATATATATATATATATATATATATATTAGAAAACTAAACACATTGATTTTAGGATTTATTATGTTGCCAGTCATGATAAGTTATAATCTTTGTTCAGGGCTTGCTTTAAGTATTCAGTGGTTGATCCTATTGTTAAAGTTCTCAAGTAGTTTACTTCTCAACCATGACTGTGCATTAGAATCACTGGGTTAGGTTTTCAGTCTATGAATCCTCAAAAAATAGTCTAGATTAATTCAGAATCACTATGAGCAGGGCCTAGGCTTGTCACTTTCATAAAAGTTCCCCAGATTATTCTAAAGGGCAGCCAAGGTTGAGAGAATCGGTCAAAACAAAAACCATCCTCCACTCTTTGTGGTTAATTCAGGTAATGGGTGGAGAGCCCTTCCTCTCAGGAAAATTGATCAGAGATGGCCATGTGACACTAGTACAGTGACCAACCATCCTCACTTGCTTATGGCCAAGAAGGTTCCAGAGATCTGGATTTCAGTGCTAAAACTGAGATAGTCCCAGGCAAACAAGATCAAGTTAGTCACTCTAGACCCTAATGTTATAGATGAGTTACACATTTCTCAGAATGGTTTTATTCCTTCCTAACTTGAGAGATGGTTTGAAGGTAAATGCTCTGCCATGGGCCATCCCATCGTCTGGCTTTAAAATGGTCACGTGGTGATGACTTACTGCTGCAGGAATCTGCAACCAAGACAAGAATGTCCAGAGGACCATGGAGACATGGCCTGGACCTCTGCCGTGGTTGAGCAGCTAAACCAAAGCCAGAATCCGCCTACTTCCAGAACCCTTGCCTTGTGAGAAAGTGAGTGTAAAGCATGGTTAGCTGAAATGATTTTTTTTTTCTATTTGTAGCCCTTATGCTCTCGGTGCATCCAGGTGATAACCTTAGAAACTACATAAAAGCAGACACTTGTTCTCCATTTCAGAATTGTCTCCAGATCCTGTTCACCATTGTCAGCTTCCAAACCTTCATCTTTGTTAGCTGTCCTGGTTTTCTGTTTTGTTTGGCTTGTTGCCCCCGAACCCCTAGCCACTACCACCACCCGCCCTCAACTGGAATGCAGACTATTTTCCTGCCTCTGATCAGCACGCCCTGGAGAGAGCAGCGAGTCTGGGAAGGCACTCCATGGCACTGCTCTGACAGATGCAGGCAGCGGCCCCATCTTCATTGTCAGGCCAGGCTTCGGTGACACTGTGCTGCGTGGTCAGGGCTTCAGGTACTCCTCTGCCTTCTGGTCTGAGAGGAGGAAGGAGATCAAACTACTTTCATGTCTCTTTCGCTGAACCTCTGCTCCTTATGTAATGCCAAAATGTTGATTAGTACTTTATAACCTAATAGAGAAAAAAAACAAAAACCTGACAGAACAACATTCTGTCTTAGAGCTTGGCATATTAACCATGCTGATATTCCTTCATTGATATCCCATTATGCAGAAATGCATACTTCAGTTGATGATCTCTGATCAGTTCCCAGTGACTTTGCTTCAACATTACACCATCCCAGGCATTCCAGATTCTACCGGTAGTTTCCAAATGCTGCAACGAAGCCTGTGAACCCCCAGCGTGTCTCTGAGAGCAAGTACGAACGTGCACGCTGTCAAAGGTGCCTTGCTCTCTTCCCGCTGGCTCTCCCTGAGAGCACGTGTGGCGTTCTGAGAGCCAGCGCTGCACATGTGGGCCCTGGCAGGACTGCGCTCGGGGCTGGCCTCACAGGGGAGCCCCGAGGGACTTGGCCTTCTCCAAAGGGTTCTCACCGGCCTCTCTGCCAACTGCCTTTTCCCTCGTCATTATTAAGGGAGTCAAGTTGGCAGTGACAACAGCACTTGCTCTAATATTGCGATCATTCTTTCCACTACCACATCATTCCCCTGGCATTCTGCAGAATGCGCTTCAGTCTAATAGGTTGGTAAAAACAGCTGTCAGCAGATAGGGAGCAGTCTGCCTGCTTCGTGCGTTCTGTGTTGAGCTTATCCTGGGAAGAAGCACATGAGGCCGTGAAACACTTGAAGGAGAACAGGGAAGGTGCCTGGCCTCTGTCCACGTAGCTGCACACCTGAGTTCACCAAGGCGAATGCAACAGAGGAGGCAGCTCTTGCATCTCTTTTCCGAGCACGTGACTCCCTAGCTATGCCCATGCTGTGTGAAAGAGAGAGAGATTATGATGAAGATAGCTGCTTATTTAGTGATCAAGAGCACTTAAGAAAGCCCGGGGTTCTTGCAAATTATTTATATGTATATATATATATATATATTTACATTTCCCTTTTGGTTGAAAAACCAGGCATACCAAATGCATGTAAGATGAGTAGAGTATAAGGGACTACTTCCCTCAGCTTTCTTTAATTTTTATTTCCCCATCTATGTTTTCTTGTTCTATATTTCTTTCTCTTTACCTCTTGGGTCCTAGCCCTGAAGATTGTAGTGTATTTCCATCCAATTTTCTTCCTTCCCCTAGAAGACACATTGTTTCCTTTTCTGAGTCACTTCTGTTTTTCTAAGGAGAGACCCATGCCCACTCTCTGTAGCCCACCGACGTCTCACGTTATCTCAGAGGGCTTTCTGGCGGACGAAAAGGCTAGGAATCACCTGTACTTCCCCAGGACTTAACATACAGTAATTTCTGATCAGTTCCTCTTTGGTCTGCCTCCCTAGTAAATTGAGCAAATGGAAGGCAGGTAAAATATCATAGTCTCCTCTGATTTCCCTGCACCATCAGCAGTGCCCACAAAGCAAGCACTTGAAGGTTTGTTAAGTTAAATTGAAGTACCAAGAGAACATTATTCACCAATTTCCTTGCCAATAAAATGTAAATATGTACGTATCTCACAAGGTTGTTCAAATGATATATATATATATATATATATATATATATATATATATATATATACACACACACACACACACACACACACACGAGGGGCTTAACACATTGTCTGACCAAATGGGCACTCATGGTCACTTTTATGTCCTCTGTACCCATTCTTCTGTGACATTCCTGATTGTTTAGTGGCCAGAGTTTATTTTTAGACTGGAGTTGGAGTATAATGAAAAGAGAGGCCAGAGCAAACTTTACTATTTGATCCAAAGTTTATAACAACACAGGCACTTATGTTAGAAATTATATGGAGTTAGGTATATATTTTTGTATAAAAAATGAAAATTCAGGAAGAGAGCAAACTAGAAAAGGCAAAGACTTGGAAATCCACGTTTTTTTAGTCTTTCATAAAATGCTCCATTGGGGGGGAAATGCTATTTTCTAGATCATTTTATATCTGTTTTCTCCTATGTCTATATTGCTAAATATTAAAAATGTTTTATTATCAATAATACACATTAGGTTATCTCATTACTATAAAGAAAATATTTGGCAGTATCCTATCTAATAAAAGAGTAATTTGCAAATTGACTGTTACTCCAAGACACAAGATGGCCACCCCCATGTGGACACAAGATGGCCACCACAAGATGGCCTGCAGGGTAGGGCAGTTGTGGGCAGTTAGAGGTGACCAAGCCAGCAGAGGAGGGCAGGTGGGGGGACCAGGCCTGCAGGGGAGGGCATTTGGGAGGGACCAGGCCTGCAGGGAGGACTATTGGAGGGGACCGGGACAGCAGGGGAGGGCAGCTGTGGGTGATCAGGCTAGCAGGGAGGGCAGTTGAGGGCGACTGGGCCAACAGGTGAGGGTAGTTAAGGGTGACTGGGCCAGCAGGTGAGGGCAGTTGGGGGCAACCAGGCCGGCAGGGGATGACAGTTAGGGGTAACCAGACTGGCAGAGGAGGGCAGTTAGGGGTGACCATACTGGCAGGGCAGGGCAGTTAGGGGCAACCAGGCCTGCAGGGGAGGACAGTTAGGGGTGACCATACTGGCAGGGGAGGAGAGTTAGGGGTGACCAGACTGGCAGGGGAGGGCAGTTAGGGATGACCAGGCCTGCAGGGGAGGGCAGTTAGGGGTGGCCATACTGGCAGGGGAGGACAGTTAGGGGTGACCAGGCCTGCAGGGGAGGGCAGTTAGGGGTGACCAGACTGCCAGGGGAGGACAGTTAGGAGCAACCCAGCTGGCCAGGGAGCAGTTAGGCATTGATCAGGCTGGTAGGGGAGTCGTTAGGGTGTGATCAGGCTGGCAGGCAGAGACAGGTGAGAGGTTGGAAGCCAGTAGTCCTGGATTGTTAGAGGGATGTCCAACTGCCCATTTAGGCCCGATTCCACCAGATTGGAGAGGGTGCAGGCTAGGCTAAGGGAAAACCGCCCCCTGTACGAATTTTGTGCACCAGGCCTCTAGTTATAACATAATCTTAAAACCAAGATTCTGTCAGAATTTGAATTTTGGTTATACACTGTAATATGTTACCAGAATAATGGGATGTTATTGTTGACATTATGTTATGTGTTATTTTTTTGTAAATTGGGGTGAAGACTGCTTTAAGTGTTTCAGTTTCTGGTGTGTGTATATAGCCACATTAAAAGCTGTTCCTTTTGACATTCTTTCTCAATAAATGTCTCATTATTACTGTGCAATTGGAATCTAGCCAAATCCTTGTTCTCCAGATGCTTCATAAAGATTTAGAACATTTCATAAATGGAAAAACTGACCTGCTTTAGTGGAGTCTCCTTCCATTCTCATCTCGGTGCTGACGTTACAGAAAAGGAGCCTTTATTTTGACATCTTTTCCCTTTACTTTGCACCTTGTAGAGCCACCGTTATTTCTCTTGAAGTGTTTTTTTCAATTTACAGAAGTAGATTTGTTCCTTGTTCTTGGTTTTTACAGTGTGATTATGGAAATATTCAAACATCATTCATATTAAGAGTATAGTGAATCTGTGTGTACCTACCGTTCACTTCAGTGTGATGAGCTCATGACCAATATGTTTCTTCTAAACCCTCACCTACTCCTCTCAACCCTTTCTCTATGTCTTATAATTTCATCTATAAACATTTTTGTATGTATCTCTAAAAGATAAATATCTTTTTTAAATTTTGTATTGATTTTCAGAGAGGAAGGGAGCGGGAAAGAGATAGAAACATGATGAGAGAGAATCATTGATTGGCTGCCTCCTGCATGCCCCCTATTAGGGATTGAGCATGCAATCCAGGCATGTGCCCTTGACTGAAATTGAACCTGGGACCTTTCAGTCCACAGGCATATGCTCCACTGAGCCAAACCAGCTAGGTAGGGCTAAAAAAAAATATATCCTTTAAAATCATCACAATACAGATTAATCCCCTTAATGCCAATATTTACTCAGTATTTACATTTCTCTATTTTCTATTTATCTTTATTTGCTCTGTTTCCTGGAACTTCTATTATAATGAAGCACATACATAATTTTCAATTTTAAAGTAGTCACATTAAAAAAAATAAAAAGTGTGTCAAACTAATTTTTGGGGTGAAATTAATACTGTGTTACTTAACCCCAATGTCTATAATATTATCTGGAGACCATATAAGTATATTAATTAAATGTTAAAAGTATTGATTACATAAAATATTTATTAAAACCAAAGCATTATCAGTATAAAATATTAATTAATGCAATAATTCAATATAAATTGATATAAATTATTAAATATTTTACATTATTTTTTTTCATTCCAAGTTTTCAAAACAAATGCTTAGTTTATAAATATACCCTATAACAATGTGGGATAGCCGGAGTTCAAATTGTATCATTAACGGAGCAGCTCCAGAGTTCTTGTTTGACCAAGTAATAAAACAGATGGCTTTGTATTTTCTGAAGTCTTCTCTATATCTTGCCCATTTTATTTATTTTTTTAATTAATTTTCCTCTCTCTTTGACATTATCATTTCTGTCACACTTAGTTTGAATTCTGTTTCTAACAGTTTTTAGAGTGAGGGAAGTTATCACAGAGTGAGGGAGGGTCCGCCAGATTAATTTTAGGAAGTTTTTGGGTCCAGAGTCAGACTCCCATCAGAATTTTTCAAAGCCCTCTTGCTCCAGCCTGCAAATTGGAGCCTCAGTACCTTCTCTCAGTTACTATTTCTTTGCTCAAAATGACTCATGGGATTCCAGGGGTGCCTGGTGGCATTTTGACGGTTTCCTTGCCTTGTCTTTGTTCCTTTCGCATAGTCACCATAGTCTGTCTGTCTTGGATCTGTTGCTAGTTTGTTGATTTCTATTTATATTTTGGTGTCTGTGATAACTCCTGGTCACCTAGGTCTGTTGTAGATGTTGATGGTGGAATTTTTTTCTATCATACTCATTTTGATTCAGGAAAGGAAAAAACACCACCAAATTATGTCACTTCTACCATCTTCCCACAATCCTTTTGAAAACAGTTTCACTTATTTATATAGAAATGTTTTATTACTTTAGGTGTCTGGGTGGTTTTAAAGTGAATTTTGTGTGCCTGTTTGGTGACTTGCTTGCACTTACTAGGTATCACACCAAGGCCATCGCACATCTTGGTTTTTAGGAGTGTGCTCTAGCAAATGAGATTTGTCGTTGAAATAAACTTCACTAAGTAGTATAATATCCACTTATGTTTAATATAATGTAGTTTGGAAACTACATTAAGGGAAAAATGAAACAGGAACATGAGTTTTTTAGACTAAGTAACTCACCAATCACTGTAACTTTAGCTCTATTAGTAAGTGGAAAGGTGAATAGCTTTTTAATCTGGTAAATATTGTTAATTGCCTCTAGCAATATAATAAAAATTGAGCAGCCTCTCTGCCACCTCTTCTGCCTCTGTCACAGAAGTACCCAAAAGACCCATTGAGCCATCCTTAGATATTTTATTTTGCTTTGATGTTAGTATCTGGTAGATCTAGTAGCATTCTATATAGGTGATAAAATTGCACTGGAGATAAAACAGATGGTCCATATATATTTTATTCTGTAGATGCTTTCTTTATTCTCTTCCTACAAATGAGAACACATGTAACATATTGTGTTCAAATGAGATCCTTTCATGCAGGTATTCAAATAAATTGGGGGGGGGGGAACCCACCAAGTTATTTAACTCTACAAATTAGCAGGAAATGTCAAACTTCACGTTTAAAAATTGTTTCTAGTGTAAAAACAATAATTTAGAGTATCCAGCAGATGGTGTCTATCACAGGGTCTTCCTTCTCTGGCCATGGACCTACTCCCTTTGTACTATGTAAGCATCCTAGGAAGCTGGTTTGGTTTTATCCCCAACCAAAGTCAGCCTCAGACTCTTCACAAAACTCTGCCCCTACTTCTGCTCTGCTCTTCCTTTTACTCTCATCTCTCCAGAATTTCCAGTGCCTTATTCATCCTGCTCTGGGGTGCCACTCCAGTTGCTCTTCCTTAATTCCTCACCCTTACCGCAAGGGTATGGTCTCTTGCCTCTGAATCACCATGGTAGATACATATGCATGTCAAGAGGAGCTCCTCTCAGCTTCCAGGCCATTGAGAATTTAAGGCCTTTGACATGTACAAAGCTAAAGCTTTAGAGGTTTTGCTCCTTCCAATTGATGCATTTGAGTGTGAGATGCTGTAGTAGGTGATGGAGGTAATTTTTAAGTTAAATCTTATACATGAGATCATGTTTCTTATTTTATTATTTTTTGGATGAATCCCTTTTATTTAGAAACCCTGTACCTCTTTTGTTTTGATTAAAAGTCACACAGTCTTTCTTCAGCTTATAAAAAAATGCCACCTAAAATAAAGTTGTATTTTTAAAATAAATAAGTTGCCAGCTAGCAGAGACTCGGGGGGCTGGTATACCAGCTTTCATCATGATCCAGTGCTGCTGCTGCCATTGGCATCCTTATGCTCCCTCTTGTCAAACCTGCCAATTCCTAAATTTAAGCATTTAATGTATGTATTATACATCTCATTGTTTCCTGGCCTTTACTGGTGTTTGAAGATATAATACCTGCCATCAGTCCTTTGAGATAACTGCTGAGACTGACTCTTTTCACAATGATTATGTTTGTTGAGGGTTATTTTGTTTTTTTCTGAATTCTGGTTGCTACTGAAAACATGTGTGCACATGATATGTTAATGGGTTTAAGTTCCATTGTTCTTTTCTATAGGATCAACGGTAGAATGTTCTTGCACATAGGTGTATTCCTTGCTGCTCAGTAAGAGGTTTCCCAGTGGAAAGCAGGCCCTCTCTTTGCTGGGACGTATATGTCTGTGCAGCTTTCCAGAGGCATCGTGTGTCTGCCCAGGCATCACCTCCAGCCATCCTTGGGCTCACAGGGTTGAGCATTTCTGCATTGCAGCTGTTGTAGCAGTTTCCTATGGGTGCTCAAAGATGTGCTCTGAAGTTCAGATCATTTGGAGCTGCCTGTGCCATGTCTGGGCAGCCCGATGAGGTAAAGAGGCCACACTTGCCCCCACCTCACCCCCAAAGCCATCCCTCTGGCCACACAACTTGAACTTGCTGTGGGGCCCAATGTCCCCACACTCTGCCCCATCACCTGTGCAGGCCCAGATTTTTCAAGGTCAAGTTTCTTTAGCTAGGACAATTTTTAGCACTTTTTGGCATCATTATATCTAACAGTGGAGTGCAGGCAATCAGCTGCCTCCTTTTTTCTCCCCCTTAACTTTGGACACAGAAGTTTCCTTGCTGTTTCGTGTGCTGGATTGGAGCTTGAAAAGTTCTGTTTTTTATCTTTCAGCGAGCTATTCCAGATTCTTTAAACAGGCACCAGTTTGCAGAATATTCAGCCTTGGGGGGAAAAGTATTCACACTCACAGTGTACTGCTCCAGTGGAATTTCTGGTATTTTATAGTTTATAGTGAAAATGCTTTCTGTCTCCACGTACCTCTAGAGATGTAGTCATTTTACAAGTTCAATTTGCTCGTGTGGACTGAGAGGTTTTGTGAAAAGAATTGTAAAGATGCCATTCTCTTCTTATAGGGAGTAGAGAAAGGACAGAATTGACAGTGAGATTCCTGCTGTTGCTGTGTCAGCTCCCGACCACTGAGAGCAGCAGAGCAAGCATAAGAAAGGGCGTCTGTGGTGTCTCAGTAAGACATGTGAATTTTATTTGTTTGCTATTTTTTTTTAAATCTAGTGTGGAATGGCCAGCAAAGGCTGGATGCAGTGACATGAATCTTTACACACAGTCCTGAGGCTGTGAGTGATCCCTACAGTGAGCAATCTCTTTCCAAATCCTCTGAGAATGGAGGTTCTAATGGGATGTCACGCGAGAAAGGAAGGTGGGAAAGTGTGTGAGTTTGGAGTTCAGTGGAACCTCTGTGAGAGGAGAAGAAGCTAGACAGAAATAAAATTTGTTTTCCTAAATCCAGTAATATTGTTCGAAATGTTGACCAGAGTCAGTTTGACCTGTTGAGAAAGCCACCTCACACCCCTCTTAGGCCTGCATTCAGTGTTCCTTTAGGGTGTTACCCGAGCTCCTGTGGCCCTCTGCATTAGGGCACATGAGAAGCTGGGTTAATTGCTGTTCTCCTCTCAGCTCTATGCTTCTTGAGGCCAGAAGAGTGCATCTCATTCATCATTTCGGAGCCTAATATAACTTCTTGGTATATATTTATTCAATTAAATGTATAATATAAACTAGCTGCCTATAATTATAAGCAAAGTGACTTAGAACATTACCATTTGCCGAGTGTCCCAGGGGGCCGAGTGCACCGGGTGAGCCGTGTGTCCAAGGGGGCCGTGTGCCCCGGGTGAGCCGAGTGTGCCAGGGGGCCGTGTGCCCCGGGTGAGCCGTACCCCCCCAAAGGGGAAGGGTGTCCCGGGTGAGCCATGTGTCCCAGGGGGCCGAGTGCCCCTGGTGAGCTGTGTGTCCCAGGGAGCCGAGTGCTTCGGGTGAGCCATGTGTCCCATGGGGCCGAGTGCCCCGGGTGAGCCTTGTGTCCCAGGGGGCCATGTGCCCCGGGTGAGCCGTATCCCCCAAAGGGGTCGGGTGTCCTGGGTGAGCCGTGTGTCCCAGGGGGCTGTGTGCCCCGGGTGAGCTGAGTGTACCAAGGTGCAGTGTGCCCCGGGCGAGCCATGTGTCTCAGGGATAGCAGTGGGACCCAGGGGAAGGAGTGGTGAAAACCAGAGGAGGAGCGGATTCTATTCATGTGGTCCTGAGATAGTCACCATAAAACAAGCAGACTGCCAAATGAGGAGCGGATTCATTCATGGGGTCCTGAGATGGTCACCATAAAACAAGCAGATTGTCAAATGACAGCGGGGAGGGGAAGGAGACCTGGGGGGAGATAGGAGAACAATGGAGGGACTGGTATGCATGAACATAAGTACAACCAACGAACACAGAACTCTGGGGAGGGAGGGCATAAATGGGAGGTGGGGGGGGGCAATGGTAAGCTATGTACACAGATAATACTTTAATTAAAAAAAAAGAAAAAAAAGAAAAATAAAGAAAAAAAAAAAGAACATTACTATTTAATCTCTGCTCCCATAATTATGCAACCAATAAGATCCCATGCAAGAAGAGATTAAATGGCAATGTTCTAAGTCACCTTGCTTATGAAATGCTTAATGGTGACATCAGAAATGCCACAGTCCCATAATAAAATGATTGCAAAGAACATATATAGTTTTGAAAAGGCTGCATGGAGCTCTATGATTAGAGAAAGGGGAATCCGTACCATGAGGCAGTCATTTCCAGAGATAGTCATTTGGATGAGTAGAGGAGTTGTGAAGCAAGTTGCAATCATTCCAGAACAGACCTGGAACATGTGTGAGAAGAACCTGGGGCACAACAGAGGATCCATACAGAAGTAGAATTAAGTGTTGAGGGCTGTCATTGGTTACTTGGTGAGGTGAAACTTGAGTCTGATACACCTCACACTGAATCAGTTTTCCTTATTTGCATATATACAGGCACAAGAAAGCCACTATGTGGTTCTCTTTAATGAGTGAGAGTTTGTTCACTCGAGTCTAGACAAACCCTTGTGTTGCCTTTGTCAAGTCCCATGTTAAAGAAACCCCTGTGCTTGTTACAGGTAGACCTGGCTTAGGGGATGGCTGAGGTCTAGAATTCACTGCTCCCAGTATGTATAACTCCTGAATCAGTCTACTTAAAATACTGAGCCTGAAAAGGCTTCCTTCTTTGTCCTGAAGACCCTTTGTAAAGTGTGCTTCTTCCACAACTTTGATGCAGTTTTTAATCTCCCCTCCCATATCCATTCCCCTGCAAGCTGATATGAATGCAGAGAAGTGAGGTACATTTAAAAAAAAAATAAGGAATTCTGTAGAGGTGATTGATTTGAAATTATTTTAATCATTCACAACAGCAAAAAATTAAAATGAGATAAAGTTGCTGAAATGAATACAATTTTTTTAAAAAATCAGAGTACAAAACACAGTATCAATTCTGTAGCATGTCATAAGAAGTCCCTCACATCCAAGAGCCAGTCTATTTTAAAGAAACCTTTTCTAAACATGACTCATTTCCAACTAACAAAACTAGACCAAACATATCTCCAATGCCATGCTTTCTGGCCTTTGTACACAGTAATTTTCACTACTGCAATCCCCTCCAGCTCTGTCTGACAAATGGTCCAACTTTTAATAACCAGTTTAGTGTCTTCTGTATGAAAATGAAATCAGTCGATTAACAAGTTTCTACTGTACTTCTTTCTGCTTTTGAATCATCAAACCCTTTAGTATTTTCTGACTGCTTATCTTAATTCATCCTGATTACTGACTGAGAACAATTCCCTATATCTCCTTAGAAAACTCACTCCTTTTGAATTTGCCAATACCTTATACTGCCCTGTTTATATTAAAATACTATATGCTGTGTAACAGAATTAAAACATACAGAGAACAGAAAGAGGGGTGGATTAAATAGAGAACATACTAGTATATGCTTATATGCATAACCCTTGGACACAGGCAGTAGTGTGGTGAAGTCCTGAGTGGTGGTGGAGGGTAGGATGGAGGGAGTCAATGGGGAACACAGGGTACATCTGTAATATTGCAATAATGAGATAAATTTTTAAAAAAAATACAGAGAACTTCCTAAATTGATTCACATCACGGGAGATTTTTACAACTACAGAGCATGCTATTCTCCCTCTTTTCCAACATGCAATTTTCTAAAATAGAAATCAATCTCAAATGTTGAGCCAACTCAAATCTTAATGATAAGTTTGGGGTAAAATTGGCATTAAATAAACAATACTTAAATAATTTCACTGACTGTGTGACTATTTCCATTCTATTAGAAACATATGCTCCTAATTTTTCAAGTGAAGATATATAATGACAAAAACTAAATCATCCCACCATGTATTACATCCCAATACAGCATTGAATTCATTTGTTCATTCAATATGTATTTTTGATGTGAATATTGTGTGTTAATAAGCACAGGGCATATGGAGTGAAAGAAAAAACTCAAGTTACCTCTCAAGTTAATCACAGTCAAGTAAACAACTGATAAAAGAGGAAATCAACAAATATAGCATAAAATTGTAACTGCTGAAGGAAGGTCTAAAAGGCATACTGTGTAGTCCAGAAACTGAAGTGAGTGCTAAGAAGGAAGAACACATGAGGTGAGGAGTAGAAAATTCCAGATCAGGTCAGGAGAGATGTCCAGCACATGCAATTCCAGAAGAGAGCATAAGTGTTCAAATAGCCTAAGATAGGTGCCTGTGTGTGTGTGTGTGTGTTTGTGTGTGTGAATTTAAAGACTGAGTCTTTGCTAAATTATAACGTGCTAGAGCCCAAAGAGATCATTGTCTTCAGCAACAAAGTATTAAGTAGTAGGCACTCAGCATTTACTTCTAGAAAAGATAAATAACTGTCTTACATGATAGTTCTCAATTTATTTAAAAATCAAAAATGTGACCAGGAATTAAGGCCTGAGACTAGAACAGGCAGAGTTTCCATAATTACAGATTTTTAAGTTTGATCTTTAGGGTTTGGCTGTACTGTGTTGATTATTAGACAAATTTGATAATAGCACACCAAGAATGTTAGATTAAATCCATTATAGACCAGAATGTCTTTAAATTTTCAGGCAGAATGAATTAATGCTATCAGGATACAACTGGCACATAGCAGTTCTATCAGTGAAAACTAAATTAATTGGTTACTTAGATAAATTTTTTGGGTTATGCCTTCTGAATGTAATAAAAGCAGAGTGATAGAGTCATGGTGAGGACAAGTGTCCTGTATCTAGGATTCATTCTGGGAACATTCCTGTAACCCAGGCAAGTTGGCAATAGTCCATGCTTCTGTGCCTGTTAGGGGACTGTCATAGCCTTTGTGGTATGCACATTTCTTAAATTCTAGAGAAGACAATGGGCCAACAGGCAAATTGTTATATTCCCTAGATGGGCTGTTAGGGACAAAGAACACTGTAAAAAGAGTTGCAATGCTAGAGTCAACTATACCTGGGTGAAAATTCTGGATCTGGACAAAGTAATATCCAGAACAGGAAAGCACCTGACTCTCATTTCTTCTCCTAGTCCTGACTACCTACTTCTCAACATTTGGATTCAACTGAGATCAAGCCCTAAAAGTTTTAGTACTTCCAAAATGGAACTCTTGCCATTATTCCCCAACCCCCATTCCCAGTTGGCTCGACACTTGGTTCCCTGGTTAGAAAAACAATCTACTCTTTGCCAGTCTCTCAGAAAAAACACTATATGATATTGCTGATTTCTGTTGTTTAAGCATCATATGCAATCCACCAATAATTCCTGCCAGCATTAGCTTTGACATAAATCCTAAATCCAATCACTTCTTATGACCCCCCACACTGCCTTGTTAGTCCAAATACCCATCATTTCCTCCTGTCCAACCTCCCAGCAAAAATACCTACCATAAAATACTCTATACTTTATATGACAGGTAAAACTACCACTTAAAATATGTTTGTTTTGCCCAATGCACCTGATGTTGGCTTTGGGATTGTCATATGTGGCCTTTATTACATTGAGGTATGTTCCCTCTATTCCCATGAGGCTGATAATTTTCATAAATAAGTGATTATATCAAATGCCTTTTCTGCATCTATGAATATGATTGTGGAGTTTGTAGACTTATGTGGTGGAACTCATTTATTCATTTGTGGATATGGTACCATCTCTACATCCCTGGAATAAATGCCAGTTGATCATGGTGTATGATATTTTTAATACATTGCTGGATCCAGTTTGCTGGTATTTTATTGAGGATTTTAGCATCTGTTTATGAAGAATATTATTTATAATTTTATTTCCGTGTGGTGTCTTTATCTGGTTTGAGAATTAGGATAATGCTGGCCTTGTAGGATAAGCTTGGGAGTCTTCACACCTCTTAAATTTTGTTTAAGATTCCTGATTAACTTCAGGAGTTACACTTAGCACAGGCTTGTCCACCCTGAGATTACACACACACTTACCAAGACAGCATATTCTTTTATATCTCATCTCTCATCAAGCTAGGATTACAAAAATGCTATAAAAATATATGAGCTAGACAAGATTGGTATGGCTCAGTGGATAGAGCATCAGCCTGTGGACTTAAAGGTCCTGGGTTCGATTCCAGTCAAGGGCATGTACCTTGGTTGTGGGCACATCCCCAGTACGGTGTGTGTGCAAGAGGCAGCTGATCAATGATTCTCTCTAATCAATGTTTCTAACTTTCTATCCCTCTCTCTCCCTCTCTGAAAAAAATCAATAAAAATATATTTTAAAAAATGTGAACTGACACATATTTTTAGGAAGATTCCATTAAAAGGAATTATCCAGAAATTTAAAGAAATAAAGACAAAGAGCAGATCAGGGATTTCCAGAGGAGGGGGGAGTGGGGAGTGAGCACTGTTGGTGCTGGTTTTCTTGTGGGGAGATGGGACATCCTGCAACTGGACAGTGGAGGGGCCTGCACAGCATCCCAATGTACTCCATGCTCAGGAATGGCACCATTTCAAACACAAATGATAACTTTTATTATTTAAAATAAATTGTACAATGGGAAATTGAATGCTAAGAACATAAAAAATAAAATGATAAAAGCAATAATTCCCCAAAACACCCAATCATTAAGCATCAAAAGATGCAAAATTGAACCACACCGTGGAACACATTCAAACAAAATCAAAAAGGAAAGGAAAATGATAAAACCAAGGCTGTCCCTTGGGGCAGGTTGAACACATTCAACAAGGGGCCGTGGAGCTGGCCCCTCCACAGGCAGCGCCTCCTCCGAGGCAAGAACCAGCGTGGGCTCCAGGGAGGACTCTTCATCTAGCGGTGGTGGGGACTCAGTTTCCTCTGGGGCTGGCCCTGGCTCCACCGCTGCAGCTGGAGAGGCAGCTGGAGGTGGAGAAAGCTCTGGAGGTGGTGATGCCTCCAGCTCCGCATCCTGCTCCTCAGGATTAACCTCAGGTGTGACAGAAGGAGCTGCCTCTGCCTCCTGGGCTGGTGCTGGAGTTGGGAGAGGAGAAAAGATCACACAGGTGCCTGCATGTCCATGTGTCCCCCAAAGAGAGAACAAAACCACAGACCTAAACCCACCACATGACATCCTCCCCACCCTCAGTCCAACAGATGGGTGCTTTGAGGCCTATTATTGCTCCTGGCTAGGCAACAATCCCTCTCCTTGAGCTCCCATGCAGCTCCACCCTGAATCCCAACCTCACTTCCCAGCTTCTCACCTTTGACCTCTGCCTCTTTGGGCTGAGGGTGCTCTGGGCCAGTCTGGTTGACATGGGCACTGTAGTCCAGGTCACTGGTGAAAACGTTGAGCTGCTGGTTGAACCTGGGCTGCTTTGGTGGAGGAGTCCCTGGCTGTCCATAAATGGGCCCTGGTTCCCCAGAGCCCCAGGTGGCCACACCCACTTCAGGCCTTTCCTGGCCCTTGGTGGTGTGGCTCACAGGCTCCTCCCCAATGTAGAACATAGGGTGGTGCTTTTCCTCCTCCAGCTGGTGTTCCTCCTTGATGGAGGTAGAGATCTGCAGTGACAGTGACCATCAGCCAGTGGGGAGTCCTCAAGCCTGGCCCAGTCACTGCTGCTTGTGCCCACTGCACCTTCTGCTCTGGATCAGGCCAGCCCTGTTCCTGCTCCAGGCAGACAAGCCTCAGGTAAATCCTCCCGCCTTTCTACACACACACACACACACACACACACACACACACACACACACACACCAGGTATGGGGCTGCTCAGGGGTGATCAGAGTGGTGGCCTGGCCCCAATAAACCTCCCAGTGGTACCTTTGGCTTCCTGCGTGAAAAAGGCCACAGGCAGCGTCTGGGTTGTGCCCGGACCCTGCTGTGGGCACCTGCAGAAACACTCTCATCGCTGCCTCTCTTGAGGCCTCGGACTCGGCACACTGGGAGACAACATGAAAACATGGTGACCTCCCTAATGCCACTATCCGAGTGAGTTGGGAAGGGCAGTTATAGAATGGGGCTGCCTGGTTACCAGGTTCCAGGTTCTTTTGGCACAATCATCAGGAAGTAAGGTCGCTTCTCTTCTCAGGAAGTGAGATCACTGCTCTGGTCTGAGTAAACACTCATGTAGAAGACCCAGGTAGTGACCAGTAGGCAGAAGCAGCAGTGACTACAGTGGGCAGGGTTTAAGGCCTCCCAACCAGCTGCCAGTCACTGTCATTGCAGAGTTCATCCCACATCATGGAGCAGCAGCTTGTCAACACAGACCCCTAACCCATGCCACCATTGAAGGGTGGGCGAGCCACACCACTGAGGACCAGAGCAGGTCCGAAGTGAGTGTGGCCATCTGGGGGTCTGGGGAAATAGGGCCCATGGATGGATGAGGAAGGACTCCTTTACCGCACTTGCCCAGGTCAAACAAGCCTCCAACCTCACAGCCAGTCATCCTCCACTGGCAGCTCACCAATGTTGACTCCACCTGGAGCAAGGTGCCCATGCTCAACCAACCTGGCCCAATGAGTTGGAGCCCAAGGAGGCAGAGCCAATGGTGAGAAGATGGGGGAGGTAGAATGGGGGTAGAATTGCATGCACAAATATGGGGATGACTTAGGCCCAGATATACAGGGAGCACCCCAAAGGCTCTAGGAGCAAAGACCAGCCTCAGACCACCATCTGTGGGAATACCTGCCCGTGAGGATGTCCTATCAAGGATTCGGAGCTGCAGCATGTTCTGTGATTGGCCGGCACATGGAAAAGCAGTCCCATGTGCAATCTTTTCTCCTCTCACAGCTATAGCACCAGCCCAAGGGGTAGAGCAGGCTCCTGTTCCCATCCAGAGGAGCCCAATGTAGAGGCCAATATAGAGGCCTGTCCACCTCCAAGAGTCTCTGCACCTCGAACAGTCCCTGTTTAAGAGCCAGAGTCAGCCTGGGCAACACTCCTGACTTAACTGAGGACCCTCCACGCTTGGCTGCAGTTCCCTCCCTTGATCCTGTCCTGCTTCTTGCCTCAGAGGAGGAGCTGCCTCTAGAAAAGGCTTCAGGGCCAGCTCAATGCCTGTTTGTTAAATGTGGTCTCTCTCCCATCAGAAGTGTTTGTTTTACCCCAACAAATTGACCTTTTACTTTTATTCTCTTTAATTGTCCCATTTCTTTACTCTATGTCATGATTCAGTTTTTTATATTATCATTTTTTTTCTTTTTTTAGGATTCATTTTCCCATAGTGCAATTCATTTTAAATAATAAATGTTATTTGTATTTTAAATTGTGCCATTTCTGAGTATGGAGTACATCCATGATGCTGTGTAATCACCACTATTGCCTAATTGCCAAATGTCTCATCACCCCACAAAGAAAAGAAAAATCTGCCCCAAAAGTACTCTTTCCCCATTCTGTCCCTGGAATCCTCTGATATGCTGTTAGTCTCTTTATTTTAAACTTTCTGGCTGTTTTCTATAAATGGCATCTCACAATATGAGCCTTTTTGTGTCTTCTCAGGATGCAAGGCTGGTACAATATCCACAAACCAATAAATGAGATTCCCCAGACTTAAAAAAAATGAAGGAAAATGAAAGCACAGGATCAAATAAATTGATAAGGAAAAATGAGATGAATAAATACAGCACCATCTATAATACTAAATGCATAAAATGCTAATTAGTCTGGATGCCCTTCCAGACATCCTTTCTGTGAGGGCAGAGCCACTTGCATGAATTTCATATATAGAGACTCTAGTTTATAATTAAAACTCTCAGGAAATTGGGACAGGAGTGAACACACTTCTACATAATAAAGGACATATATGACAAACTTATAGCCAATGTGATATTCAAAGGGGGGAAACTAAAAGTGCCTCCCTCAAAATCAGGAACAGCACAGGGACACTCGCTTTCACCACTACTAGTAACATGGTACTGGAAATCCTAGCCATAGCAATGAGACTAAAAGAAGAAATAAAAGGCATTCAAATTAAAAAGGAAGTAAAACTGTTATTATTTGCAGATTGCATGATACTATATGAAGGTAAATTTACAGATCCCACTAAAAAATTACTAGAACTGATAAATGAATGTAGTACAGTAGCATGATGCAAAATAAATATCTGGAACTCAGTGTGATTTTATACAAAATAATGAACTATCAGAAATGGAAACAAAACAATCCCATTGCTAAACACACACACACACACACACACACACACACACACACACACCCTTATGAATAAATTGAACCTAAGATGTAAAAGACCTAATCTTGGTAATTTATAAGTCACTGTAAGGGAAGCTAACGTTAAGAGAGAACATATTTACCAATGATACTTACAATAATGGGTTTATTGGCTTATTTCCAATAACTCATACCACTTAAAAGGAAGATAAACAATCAATTTAAAAATTTGCAAAGGACCTGAATGGACACTTCTCTAAAGAGGACATACATATGACCAATAGACACAGGGTAAAGTGCTCAAAGTCACTAATCATCAAAGAGAGGTAAATTAAAATGACAATGAGGTATCAACACCTCACTCCTGTCAGAATAGCTATCATCAACAAATCAACTAAAGACAAGTGCTGGTGAGGATGTGGAAACAAGGGAACCATAGTGCACTGATGGTTGGAAGGCAGGCTGGTGCAGCCACAATGGAAAACTGTGTGGAATTTCCTAAAGAAATTAAAAAGGAAACGGCCATTTGACCAAGTGATCACATGTCTTAGAATATAGCCCAAAAAACCTGAAACAGCAATCAGAAAGAATATATACACCCCTATTTTCATAGCAATGCAATTTCCAATAGCTAAGATATGGAAGCAAACCAAGTACTCATCAGGAGATGAGTAGATTAAAAAAAACAAAAAAACAACTGTGGTGCATTTACACCTCGGAATACTATTTAACTGTGAAAAGGAATTTACCCTTTGAAATTCCATGGAGGGACCTGGAAATTACTAGGGTAAGCAGAATAAGCCAGTTAGAGAGAGATAAGTATCATATGATTTCACAATCTAATGAACAACATAAACTTATGACAATATAAATCCAGAGACATATAAGAACATAGACACAGGATCATATAAATTGATTTAAAAAAAATAGAAGCATGGAACAGACTGTGGAAACTCAGAAAAAAAACTTAGAGAGAGAGGATGGACATGGGGAGAGATTAATCAGGAAAATTTTATGCATAGATACATAAACCATAGGCACAGACAATAGTGTGGTAAAGGCCTGGGGTGTGTGTGTGTGTGTGTGTGT
Organism: Vespertilio murinus; assembly: GCA_963924515.1. Lineage (NCBI taxonomy): Eukaryota > Metazoa > Chordata > Mammalia > Chiroptera > Vespertilionidae > Vespertilio > Vespertilio murinus. Next base: position 131,707,345 of record OZ004708.1, on the reverse strand, counting down.
GTGTGTGTGTGTACTGGAGGGGTTCAATGGGGAATAATGGGGACTTCTGAAATACTTTCAACAATAAAAATAATCCTATATAATAAAAGCCTAATATGCTAAGCGCCAGTAATAATCTTTTCAACCAATCATAGCATAATATGCTAATGATATGCTAAAGCTGGTCAATAGCTCACTATAATGTGCACTGACCACTATGGGACAGATTCTCTGACTGGTAGGTTAGCTTGCAGATGGGGTCTGGCCAATAGGCACTGAGCAAAATGTGCTGGACATGCCCTGGAGCCCTCCCACAATCCCTCCCAACTGGCCAACCTCCCACATTCCTTTCAGGCCCCAACCTTGTACACAAGGAATGTTGAGATCAGGTAACTTACAATACAATATGCTAAATGCTGTATCTGTTGCAAACATAAATGCCTAGACCACTAGGGAATGACACAACTAACCTAAGAAAGAGAATGGTCTCTGGACTAGGTGACACTAGTAGTAAAATCTCATCTATTTTAATGTCTATCTATGTCCTCTTGTTTCATTTTATTTTTTTTTTCAATTTGTAGCACTACCTGCACCCCAACAGTCTCTCATGCACAATATGGAAGAACAGGAAGTGCCATCAGAGGAATGACTGCATAGGAGCACAGTTTTTCCTCTTCCTCAAATATCTCAATAGACAAACCACCTATAACTCAATAAAGAAGTCCCTGCTCAACACAGATACACACCTGCTAAAGTACAATTTCCAAAATATGTAAAGAACTTAAAAAAAACCACAGACAAGCAAACAAACAAACAAATAAAGAATCCAATGAAAAAGTGAGCAGAGGACCTGAAAAATACAACTTCCAAGAAGACATACAAACAACCAATAGATATATGTTCAACCTCAATTTTGGAAATTCAAATTAAAATTACAATGAGAGAGACCCTTATAGCTGTTAGAGTGTGGCAATTATCAACAAGACAAGCAACAACAAGCTTTGGAGAGGTTGTGGAAAAAAGGGAACCCTCATTCACTGCTGGTGAGAATGTAGACTAGTACAACCACTATGGAAAGCAGCGTGGTGATTTCTCAAAAAATTAAGAATAGAGCTACCATACTACCTAGCATTCCTCTCCTGGCTATATATCCCCCCCAAATACAAAATAATTTATATTCAAATGTATGCACCCCTATGTTCATTGCATTATTCATGGAGGCCAAGACATGGAAACAGCCAAAGTGCCCTGAGAACATTGAAACCTGACCACTAGACCACCAGGAAGCAATAGGAAAGAAAGATTTCTTATCATTTGCAACAGCATAAATGGAACTGCAGAGCATTATGCTAAGTGAAATAAGCCATTCAGAGAAAGATAAATATCACATGATCTCACTCATTTATGGAATATAATGAACAACATAAACTGATGAATAAAAACAGATCAAGAGACAGAGAAACATCGTTCAGACCATCAAACCTCAAAGGGAAGATAGAGGAGGGTTGAGATACAGGGGAGAGATCAACCAAAGGACTTGTAGGAATGTATATGAGAATAACCAATAGACACTGACAACAGGGGGATGAGGGCATGAGGGGGCTGTAGGGGGGATACTGGGAAAATAATGACACATGTGTAACACCTTAATCAATAAAGAAATTTTAAAAATTTGTGAAACAAAACACACACACACACAAAGCAAAGTGGCCTGAGACAGAGAACTTGATAAAGAGATGTGGTATATATACACAATGGAATACTACTCAGCCATAAGAAAAGATGAAAGAGTGTCATTTACAACAACATACATTGATCTTGAGAACATTATACTTACTGAAGTAAGTCAGATTGGAAAAGATAAGAATATTAGAATTTCACTCATATGTGGGATAAAAACTGAAACTTCTGAACACAAATAGCAGAATGACGTTTCCCAGAGAATGAGGAGATCAGGGGTTCCTAATATGAGGTTACAGGAAAAAACTTGATTTTGGCTGGTGGACACATGGTGATTTATACAGATTTTGTAATTTAGAAATCCACACATGAAACCTGTACGTTCATGTGGACCATATCATGCCAATAAAATTCAATAAAATTGAAAAAATAAGGAATAACAGAAGCACCCACCTCGCTGCATCACAGTGGGGACTGACCAAAACTAAGGATGTACAGTGCTCAGCACTTCATCTGCCACAGATGGACACTGAGCACGTAGTAGGTACTGCGCTCCTATGGGAGAAAAGAAGCAGCAAGGGAGAAGAAATTGAAGAATAAAGGAATGTTTCAAAGAGAATATAAAATTTTTGCTGTGTCTCAATCAATGAGTGAAAGTTCATCAGTTTAATGAGGTGGGAAAGGGCTCCCAGGCAGAGGGTCAGGAGTGTATCTTTAGGATACATCACCCACTTCTCTAAGAAATGACATCCAATATTATGATGGTTTAAACTCTCAACTAGGCAAATGCTTCCTAAGGAGACAAATTATATTTCTAATGAACTGTCTTTCCATTGGAACTCACTATATTGATCTCCTATAACCACCACAACTCCCAGACTTTAAAAGTAAAAGCTGTCTTTCTCTGTCCACACTTTGCTTCTCCTCTTTCTGTATTCTATTTGACAATACAGAAATTTCAGTCCATCACAGACTCCCCCTCCTTTTCCCTCTGCCTTCTCCATTTGAATCATCACTAAACTTTGCTGATTCTATACAAAATGTATGTCCAAATTTGAGTCCACCACTCCAAATGCATTCAGCGTCTCTTGCCTAAACTTCTGAAATAGTGTCCCAGCTATGCTCCTATAGCCAGCATTGCTTTATTCAGCAATTGGCCAATCATGTTTACTCATTTACTCCACAAAGATCAACTGAGCAACTAAAAGATCCGAATAATTCTTTCATTTGCTAAAAAATCAATAAAAAGTACCTCTGAGCTAATGAGGTATTTATTTATATTGTCACAGTATAATCTTTACAAAATTAATCATATGAACAGATGAAAACCTCAATGACCTCTGTATTGCCTACAGACTATGACTCAGTACCAATTCTGTACCATGTCATAGGAAGTCCCTCACATCCAGGAGCCAGTCTATTTTAAAGAAACCTTTTCTAAACATGATTCATTTCAACTAACAAAACTAGAGCAAACTTATCTCCAAGGCCATGCTTTCTGGCCTTTGTAGACAGTAAATTTCACTACTTCTCTCCCCTCCAGCTGTCAGACAAATGGTCCAACTTTTAATAACCAGTTTAGTATTTTCTGTATGAAAATGAAATCAGTCAATTAACAAGTTTCTACTTTACTTCTTCCTGCTTTAGTCTCATCAAACCCTTTAGTATTTTCTGCTTATCTTAATTCATCCGGATTACCAACTGAGAACAATTCTCTATATCTCCTTAGAAAACTCACTCCTTTTGAATTTGCCCATACCTTATACTGCCCTGTTCATATTAAATTACTATATGCTGTGTAACAGAATTAAAACATACAGAGAATAGCAAGAGGGGTGGTTTAAACAAAGAACATACTAGTATATGCATATATGCATAAACCATGGACACAGGCAGTAGTGTGCTAAAGACCTGAGCGGTGGAGTGTGGGGTGGAGGGGGCCAATGGGCAATAAAGAGTACATCTGTAATACTTCAATAATGAGATAATTTTTTTAGAAATACAGGGAACTACCTAAATTGGTTCACATCAGGGGAGATTTTTATAACTATAGAGCACCCTATTTTTCCTCTTTTCCAACATGCTATTTTGTGAAATAGAAATCAGTCTCATATGTTGATTCACCTCAAACCTAAATTATAAGTTTGGAGTAAAATCGGCATTAAATAAATAATAGTTAAATAATTTCACTGACTGTGTGACTATTTCCATTCTGTTAGAAACATATGCTCCTAATTTTTAAGTGAATATATAATGACAAAAACGAAATCATCCCAACATGTAGTACATCCCAGTCCAGCACTGAATTAATTTGTTCATTCAATACATATTCTTGGTGTGAATACTTTGTGTTAATAAGTCCAGGGTATATGGGTTAAATAAAAAATGTTCCCTCTCACATTACTCACAGTCAAGTAAACAACTGAAAAAAGAGGAAATCAACAAATACAGCATAAAATTGTAACTGCTGGAGGAAGATCTAAAAGGCAAACTGTGTAGTCCAGAAACTGAAGTCAAAAGAAGGAAAAAGACATTAGGTAAGGAGAAGAAAATTCCAGATCAGGTCAGGATAGGTTTCCAGCACAAGCAATTACAGAAGAGAGCATAAGTGTTCAAATAGCCTATAAAGATAGGTGTGTGTGTTTGTCTGTGTGAACTTAAAGACTGAGTGTGTGTGTGTGTGTGTGTGTGTGTGTGTGTGTGTATGTGTGAACTTAAAGACTGAGTCTTTCCTAAATTTTAAGATCTTAGAGCTCAAAGAGATCATTTTCTTACTCACTGTTATACCCACAAAGTATTAAGTAGTAGGCACTCAGCAATTACTTCTAGAAAATATAAATGACTGTCTTATAAGAACTAATGAGAAATGATAGTCCTCAATTTATTTAAAAATCTAATATGTGACAAGGAATTTAGGCCTGAGATTTGAAGCAGCAGAGTTTATTTAATTAGAGATTGTTAAATTTGATCTTTAGGTTTTGTTTTTTGTTATTTTTTAAATATATTTTATTGATATTTTACAGAGAGGAAAGGAGAGAGATAGAGAGCTAGAAATGTCAATGAGAGAGAAACATCGACCAGCTGCCTCCTGCACACTCCCCACTGGGGATATGCCCGCAACCAATGTACATGCCCTTGAACGGAATCGAACCTGGGACCCTTCAGTCCGCAGATCGACGCTCTATCCACTGAGCCAAACCGGTTTTGGCTGATCTTTAGGTTTTGGCTGCACTGTCAGGGCTGGGCAAACTGAGGCCTGCAGGCTGGATCCAGTGAATAAAACTAGTGAATTAAAAAAAATACCGTACCCTTTTATGCAATGATGTTTACTTTGAATTTATATTAGTTCACACAAACACTCCATCCATGCTTTTGTTCTGGCTCTCCGGTCCAGTTTAAGAACCCATTGTGGCCCTCGAGTCAAAAAGTTTGCCCACCTCTGGTGTAGAATATTAGATAAATTTGATAAGAGCACACAAAGAATGTTAGATTAAATCCATTATGGACCAGAATGTCTTTAAATTGTCAGGCAGAATGAATTAATGCTATCAGGATAGAACTGGCACCTGGCAGTTCTATCAGTGAAGACTAAATTAATTGGTTACTTAGATAAATTGGTTTATGCCTTCTAAATGTAATAAAAACAGAGTGATAGAGTCATGGTGAGGACAAGTGTGCTGTCTCTATGATTCATTCTGGGAACATTCCTGTAACCCAGGCAATTTGGCCGCAGTGTGTGCTTCGGTGCCCTGCTGGGGGATTGTCATAGCCTTTGTGGTATTCACATTTCTTAAATTCTAGAGAAGACAGTGGGCCAACAGGCAAATTGTTATTATCCCTAGATGGGCTCTTAGGGACAGAGGAGAATTTGGTAGAAAGAGTTTGAATGCTGGAGTCAACTAGACCTCGGTGAAAATTCTGGATCTAGACAAAGTAACATCCAGCAAAGGAAAATGCTAAACCCTCATTTCTTCTCGTAATCCTGACTACCTACTCCTCAACCTTTGGATTCAACTGAGATCACAAACCTAAAAGCTTTAGTACTTTCAGAGTGGAACTCCTGCTATTATTACATAACACCCATTCTGAGTCGGCTGGACACTTGGTTCCCTGGTTAAAAAAACAGTCTACTCTTCCCCAGTCTCTCAGGCAAAATACTGTATGATATTGTTGATTTCTATTGTTCAAGCATCAAATCTAATCCATCAATAATTCCTGCCAACATTAGCATTTATCTAAAACCTGAATCCAATCACTTCTTATAACCCCCCACACTGCCACTTTAGTCCAAATACCCATCATTTCCTCCTGTCCAACCTCCCAGCAAAAATACCTACCATAAAATACTCTATACTTTATATGACAGGTAAAACTACCATTTAAAATATGTTTGTTTTGCCCAATGCACCTGATGTTGGCTTTGGGATTGTCATATGTGGCCTTTATTACATTGAGGTATGTTCCCTCTATTCCCATGAGGCTAATAATTTTCATAAATAAGTGATTATATCAAATGCCTTTTCTGCATCTGTTAATATGATTGTGTAGTTTGTAGACTTATGTGGTGGAACTCATTTATTCATTTGTGGATATGGTACCATCTCTACATCCCTGGAATAAATGCCAGTTGATCATGGTATATCATATTTTTAATATATTGCTGGATCCAGTTTGCTGGTATTTTATTGAGGATTTTAGCATCTGTTTATGAAGAATATTATTTATAATTTTATTTCCGTGTGGTGTCTTTATCTGGTTTGAGAATTAGGATAATGCTGGCCTTGTAGGATAAGCTTGGGAGTCTTCACACCTCTTAAATTTTTTTGAAGATTCCTGATTAAATTCAGGAGTTACACTTAGCACAGGCTTGTCCACCCTGAGATTATACACACACTTACCAAGACAGCATATTCTTTTATATCTCATCTCTCATCAAGCTAGGATTACAAAAATGCTATAAAAATATGTGAGCTAGTCAAGATTGGTATGGCTCGGTGGATAGAGCATCAGCCTGTGGACTTAAAGGTCCTGGGTTCAATTCCAGTCAAGGGCATGTACCTTGGTTGTGGGCCCATCCCCAGTACGGTGTGTGTGCAAGAGGCAGCTGATCAATGATTCTCTCTAATCAATGTTTCTAACTTTCTATACCTCTCTCTCCCTCTCTGTAAAAAATCAATAAAAATATAATTTAAAAAATGTGAACTGACACATATTTTTAGGAAGATTCCATTAAAAGGAATTATCCAGAAATTTAAAGAAATAAAGACAAAGAGCAGATCAGGGTTTTCCAGGGGATGGGGGAGTGGGGAGTGAGCACTGTTGGTGCTGGTTTCCTTGTGGGGAGATGGGACATCCTGCAACTGGACAGTGGTGGGGCCTGCACAGCATCCCAATGTACTCCATGGTCAGGAACGGCACCACTTTAAACACAAATAACTTTTATTATTTAAAATAAATTGTACAATGGGAAATAGAATGCTAAGATCATAAAAAATAAAATGATAAAAGCAATAATTCCCCAAAACACCCAATCATTAAGAATCAAAAGATACAAAATTGAACCACACCGTGGAACACATTCAAACAAAATCAAAAAAGAAAGGAAAATGATAAAACCAAGGCTGTCCCTTGGGGCAGGTTGAGCACATTCAACAAGGGGCCCTGGAGCTGGGCCCTCCACAGGCAGCGCCTCCTCCGAGGCAAGAACCAGTGTGGGCTCCAGGGAGGATTCTCCATCTAGCGGTGGTGGGGCCTCAGTTTCCTCTGGGGCCATCCCTGGCTCCACAGCTGCAACTGGAGAGGCCGCTGGAGGTGGAGAAAACTCTGGAGTTGGTGATGCCTCCAGCTCTGCATCCTGATCTTCAGGATTAACCTCAGGTGTGACAGGAGGAGCTGCCTCTGCCTCCTGTGCTGGTGCTGAAGTTGGGAGGGGAGAAAAGGTCACCCAGGTGCCTGCATGTCCATGTGTCCCGCAAAGATAGAACACAACCACAGCCCAGGACCCACCATAGGACGTCCTCCCCACCCTCAGTCCAACAGATAAGTGGTCTGAGGCCCATTATTGCTCCTGTCCAGGCAACAATCCCTCTCCTCGAGCTCCCATGCAGCTCCACCCCGAATCCCAACCTCACTTCCCCAGCTTCTCACCTTTGACCTCTGCCTCTTTGGGCTGAGGGTGCTCTGGGCCAGTCTGGTTGACATGGGCACTGTAGTCCAGGTCACTGGTGAAAACGTTGAGCCACTGGTTGAACCTGGGCTGCTTTGGTGGAGGAGTCCCTGGCTGTCCATAAATGGGCCCTGGCTCCCCAGAGCCCCAGGTGGCCACACCCACTTCAGGTCTTTCCTGGCCCTTGGTGGTGTGGCTCACAGGCTCCTCCCCAATGTAGAACATAGGGCGGTGCTTTTCCTCCTCCAGCTGGTGCTCCTCCTTGATGGAGGTAGAGATCTGCAGTGACAGTGACCATCAGCCAGTGGGGAGTCCTCAAGCCTGGCCCAGTCACTGCTGCTTGTGCCCACTGCACCTTCTGCTCTGGATCAGGCCAGCCCTGTTCCTGCTCCAGGCAGATAAGCCTCAGGTAAATCCTCCTGCCTTTCTACACACACACACACACACACACACACACACACACACACACACAGCAGGCATGGGGCTGCTCAGGGGTGATCAGAGTGCTGGCCTGGCCCCAATAAACCTCCCTGTGCTACCTTTGGGTTCCTGTGTGAAAAAGGCCACAGGCGGCGTCTGGGTTGTGCCCGGACCCTGCTGTGGGCACCTGCAGAAACACTCTCATCGCTGCCTCTCTTGAGGCGTCGGCCTCGGCACACTGGGAGACAACATGTAAACATGGTCTCCTCTCTAATGCCACTATCCGAGTGAGATGGGAAGGGCAGTTATAGAATGGGGCTGCCTGGTTACCAGGTTCCAGGTTCTGTTAGGCTCCATTGTCAGGAAGTGAGTTCACTGCTCTTGTCAGGCAATGAGGTCACTGCTCTGATCTGAGGACATACTCAGATAGGGGACCTGGGTAGTGACCAGTGGGCAGAAGCAGGAGAGACTATAGCTGGGCAGGGTTTAAAGACTCCCAACCAGCTGCCGGTCACTGTCATTGCAGAGTTCATCCCACATCATGGAGCAGCAGATGGTCAAAAGAGACCCCTAACCCATGCCACCAGTGTGTGGTGGGCAAGCCACACCACTGAGGACCAGAGCAGGTCCGAAGTGAGTGTGGCCATCTGGGGGTCTGGGAAAATAGGGCCCATGGATGGGTGAGGAAGGACTCCTTCACTGAACCTGCCCAGGCCCAACAAGCCTCCAACCTCACAGCCACTCATGCTCCACTGGCAGCTCACCAATGTTGACTCCACATGGAGCAAGGTGCCCATGCTCAACAATCCTGGCCCAATGAGCTGGAATCCAAGGAATCAAAGCCCAAGTATGAGAAGTTGGAGGAGATGGAGGTGGTATGGGTGTAGAGGTGGATGCACTTGCACGGGGAGACGGGGAGGACTCAGGCTCCGTTACACAGGGAGCACCCCAGAGGTTCTAGGAGCAATGACCAGCCTCAAACCACCACCTGCTGGGATGTTTTCCCGGGAAGACATCCTATTGGGGATTCATAGCTGCAGCTGTGTTCTTTGTTTGGGAGGCACATGGAATTGCAGGCTGGTGGGTGATCTTTTCTCTTCTCACAACTACAGCTCCAGCCCAGGGGGCAGAGCAAGCTCGTGTTCCCATCCAGAGGAGCCCAATGCAGAGGCAGATGTAGAGGCTTGTCCACCTTTAACAGTCTCTCCACCTCCAACAGTCCCTGCTTAAGAGCCAGGCAGGCCTGTGCAGCACTCCTGACCTAATTGAGGACCCTCACCCCTGGCTGCAGTTCCCTCCCTTGATCCTGTCCTGCTTCCTGCCTCAGAGGAGGAGCTGCCTCTAGAAAAGGCTGCAGGGCCAGGTCAATGCCTGTTTGTTAAATGTGGTCTCTCTCCCATCAGAAGTGTTTGTTTTACCCCAACACATTGGCCTTTTACTTTTTTTTTAATAAATCTTTATTGCTCAGATTATTACAATTGTTTGTCCTTTTTCTCCCCCAAAGCTCCCTACCACCCAGTTCCCTTCCCACCCTCTGCCCTTACCCCCTCTCCCCCCAATTGTCTTCATCCATTGGTTATATGATGTCAATCTAGTCTCTCACTGCTTCCCCACCCCCTTATCCTCCTGATAATTATCAGTCCACTCCCCTTCTTTGCTCCTGATTCTACTATGTTCACCACTTTATTCTGTTCCTCAGATTTTTTCCCCTTCTCTTTTCCTTTTTTCCGTATATGAATTTCAAGTGGGACAACTCTCTCTCATTTGTTTTTGTAGGGAAATACAACAGAGTGTTCTGTAGCTAATGCCTGCAGACTGTCCAAATGTCTCAGGACCACAGGAATAGAATCCGCTCCTCCTCCAGTTCACACGGCCCCCTCCCCCCCCGGGGTCCGACCATTTCTCCGGGGCACATGGCTCTCCCTGTGTACACGGCTCCCCGGGTCCTACCACCCCCCCTTGGGCACAGAGCTCCCCTGGGGCCCACGGCTCACCACGGCACACGGCCCCCTGGGACACACGGCTCACCCAGGACAGGCCTTTTACTTTTATTCTCTTTAATTGTTGCATTTTTGTTTCCTCCATGGCATGATTCAGTTTTTTATTTTATCATTTTTTTCTTATTTCAGTCTTCATTTTCCCATGTTGTAATTAATTGTAAATAATAAATGTTATTTGTATTTTAAATTGTGCCATTGCTGAATATGACTATACCCATAATTCTGTGTAATCACCACCACTGCCTAGTTGCTGAATGTCCAGTCATCCCACAAGTAAAAGAAAACTCTGCCCCAAAGATACTCATTCCCCTCTCCTTCTGCACCTGGAAACCAAATATGCTATTTGTCTCTCTCTTTTTTTTAACCTATTCTTGCTGTTTCCGGTAAATGTCATCTCACAGTATGAACATTTTTGTGTCTTCTCAGGATGAAAGGCAGGTACAATATCCACAAATCAATAAATGAGATAGCTTACACTAAAAATGAAGAAAAATAAAAGTACATGATCATATCAATAGATACAGAAAAATCAGATAAAAAATACAGCTCCCATCTATAACACTAAAAGCATAAGATGCTAATTAGTCTGGATGCCCTTCTAGACATCCTTTCAGACAGCAAGCCACCAGGGCTTTGAGGGCTAAGCCCCTTGCACGAATTTCATGCATAGAGCCTCTAGTTTATAATAAAAACTCTCAGGAAATTGGGAATAGAGTGAGCACACTTCCACATAATAAAAGACATATGCGACAAACCCACAGCCAAACTCATATTCAATGAGGAAAAACTAAAAGTGCCTCCCTTAAAATCAGGAACATCACAGGGATGCTCACTTTCACCACCACTAGTCAACATGGTACTGGAATCCTAGCCACATCAGACAAGAAGAAGAACTAAAAGACATTGAAATAGAAAAGGAAGAAGTAAAACTATTATTAATTGCAGATTACATGCTACTATATAGAGATAACCCTAAAGATCCCACTAAAAAATTACTAGAATTGATAAATAAATGCAACACAGTAGCATGTGAAGTAAATATCAAGAAGTTAGTTGTGATTCTATACAGAATAATGAACTATCAGAAATGGAAACTAAAAAAAACAATTCTATTCACAATTGCTACACACACACACGCACACACACACACACACACACACACACCTATGAATAAACTGAACCTAAGATGTAAAAGACCTGGCCTTGGTAATTTATAAGTCATTGTTAAGGAAGCCCACTTCATGGGAGAACATATTTACCAATGATACTTCTGATAATGGGTTCATTTCCACAACATATAAGGAAATCATAACACTTAAAGAGAAGACAAGCAATCAATTTAAAAATTTGCAAAGGGCGTGAATGGACACTTCTCTAAAGAGGACATGCATATGACCAATAGACACAGGGTAAAGTACTCAAAGTCATTAGTCATCAGAGAGAGGCAAATTAAAATGACAATGAGGTATCACCTCACTCCTGTCAGAATGGCTATCATCAACAAATCAACTAAAGACAAGTGCTGGTGAGGATGTGGAAACAAGGGAACCCTAGTGCACTGATGGTTAGGAGGCAGACTGGTGCAGTCACAGTGGAAAACAGTGTGGAATTTCCTAAAGAAATTAAAAAGACAACAGCCAATTGACCCAGTGATCCCATGTCTTGGAATATAGCCTAAGAAACCTGAAACAACAGTCAGATGGAATATCTGCACCCCTATGTTCATAGAAGCACAATTTGCAATAGCTAAGATGTGGAAGCAACCCATTTGTCCATCAGCAGGTGAGCGGATAAGAAAGCTCTGGTACATTTACACCATGGAATACTATGCGACTGTGAAAAGGAAGGACCTCTTACCATTTGATATGTTTGAAGGGACCTGAAAAGTATTAGGCTATGCAGAATAAGCCAGTCAGAGAAAGGTAAGCATCACATGATTTCACTCCTATGTGGAATCTAATGAATAACATAAAATGGATGAACAATATAAATCCAGAGACATAGAAGCATGGAACAAACTATGGAATCTCAGCGGGAAGGTAGAGATGGACGATGGAGGTGGAGAATGATTAACCAGGGAACTTATAAGCATAGATACATAGCCCATAGACACAGATAATAGTGTGGTCAAGGCCTGGGAGGGGTGTGTGTGTACTGGAGGGGTTCAATGGGGAAAATGGGAGTACATATGTAATACTTTCAACAATAAAAATAATCCTATATAATAAAAGCCTAATATACTAAGTGTTTGGTCATCCAGTCGTCCGTTCAACCAATCAAAGTATATAATATGCTAATGGTATGCTAAGGGTGCTCAACTGCTCATCATGACGCACACTGACCAGCAAGGGGCAGTTGCCCAGTTGCTATGACATGCACAGACAATCAGGAGAATACAGTCGACCAGTCGCTATAATGTGCACTGAACACCATGGAGCAGATGCTCTGACTATTGGTTAGCTTGCAGCTGGGGTCCAGCCCATCAGGACTGAGCAAGATGAGCTGGACATGCCCTTGAGCACTCATGCAGTCCCTTCCCAGCTGGCCAATCTCCCACATCCCTTTCTGGCCCCAATCTTGAACCATGGGGACTTTCAGCCTGGCCTCAGCTCTGTTTAGATTATGAGTTAAATATATTTGGGTAATTTTTAAAACATGAAATGTCTGCGTAAAAATGCTATCTTTCTCTTTAATAATTGGTTTTTTTTAAAATCTATGTGGCTTTAATATTCAAGTACCACACATTTTATAATGGAAAAGAAAAACCCTCTGCCCAACCTCATCATAGTCTACTCAAATTCTTTTAATTTATCCTGTCATTTATGTTCCTCTTTTAAAATTAGACGTATCTCTTTATTCACCAATTTCTGTTTACCTTACATTATGGAAGATTAAATCATAGCAGTCTTATATCATACATCCCTTTTTTCCTTCTTCCATTTCCCCAGTAAAAATAGACCGTAATTTGGTTAAATCAGTACTGGAGGTCTGCTTAATGTGATTATGTAAGTGAGTTTATTGCTTAGCCAGACATTGTTCTCTGATTACTCTGCATTTCCTGTTAGACTTCTTTGTTCTAATAGCAGGTATTTTCCTTCCTCTTCTGGCTCACTTAGTTTGCTGTGCTCTTATCACTTTATAATTAAATATTCCAAAAGTCTCCAACAGAATTGTAAACCCTTCTGCCTGGTATTTTACAAATGGCCACCTATGAGGTGTTTCCTGGGTTCTCTCAGTCCTGTCCAGACCAGGGTGGATGCTCTTTGACCTCTACTGTCAACCTTTGCTGACCCTGTTCACTCCTCCAGTCACATTTCAATCATTTAAATAAATAAATTGAGATGATAATTCCAGTTAGTATAGTAGGCACAATTCCTAGGGAGGGCCCCCAAGATTTCACAGCCTGGACTACCCGGAGCATGATCGAGTTAATGAAAAAAAATTTGTTAGACTTCAATCCTGCCTTAGTACATACACCTCCACATGAGGAAGTTGAACCTTCTGCATTGTCATGTCCTGATTAAGCACTTTCATTTTTAAAATATTGATATTTTCTTGATAATAAGTCCTGCCTCCATATGAATGAGTGTCAACCTGAGTACTTGCTCTTAATAGGTGCTAGAGATTTTTTTTTTTACTTCAGTTTATTGAAAAAGAGAGTAACTTTGAATTGTCAATAACTCAAAAGTTAGAAATGTTATTCCTGGAAATATTTTTTTTAAATATATTTTTATTGATTTTTCACAGAGAGGAAGAGAGAGGGGTAGAGAGTCAGAAATGTCAATGAGAGAGAATCATCAATCAGCTGCCTCCTGCACACCACCTACTGAGGATGTGCCCGCAACCAAGGTACATGCCCTTGACCTGAATCGAACCCAGGACCTTTCAGTCCGCAGGCCAACGCTCTATCCACTGAACCAAACCAGTTTCAGCCTGGAAATATTTTTTTGAAGAATATGCAACCATCAGTCTCTCTTGTTATTCTCTGTTAAACCAAATAGAGAATTCTCTCATTTCCTTTATATTTGAACTATGCTTCATTATTGGCCTCATTTATAATACGGGAACAGTCTCAGGAAAACTGTCTCTAGCTGCTTTAGGGATACCACTGAAGATCAACACTGTCCTACTGTCTATACTTTATGAGGATGGATGGCAGCAATTCCCTTCTGTCAGTAAGTCTGTGTTCTCCTAAGCAGTGAGTTGTCTTTTGTCACACAGAGGCAGTTAGAGAGGATGCTTTGCAGCTAGACAGCCTGGGTTCAAATCTTGTGGCCACCACTTATATGCTGATGACTTTGTTTCCTACTTTGTAAAATGAGTAGAAAACTAGTTTTTACCTTGTAGGGTTATTGAAAACATTAAATTGTGTTAAACTAGAGACCCGGTGCATGATTTTGTGCGCCAGTGGGGTCCTTTGGCCTGGCCTGTGGGATCAGGCCGGAACTGGATTTCAGACAACCTCTGAGGGGTCCCAGATTTCAAGAAGATGCAGGCCATGATGAGGGATCCCACTGGTGCATGATCAGGGCCAGGGAGGGATGTGGGAGGTTGGGAAGGCAGGGAGGAACTGCTGGAGGGCTCCAGGGTGTATCTGACCCATCTCACTCAATCCTTATCAGCAGGATTCCAGCAGCAAGCTAGTCTATTGATCAGAGTATCTGCCCCCTGGTGGTCAGTGCAAGTCATAGCGACTGGTTGACTGCCCCCTGGTGGCCAAGTGCATGTCATAGCAAGCGATTATGATACCTTAGCATATCATCATTAACATTATCACCCTCTGAATGGTTGAACAGACGACTAGACACTTAGCTTATTAAGCTTTTATTATGTAGGATATCCAAGGTATCTGCAAAATGTCTGACACAGAGTGGGTACCCCCTGTGAGCTATGATTTTTCAGAGAATGATATATTTCAAAATTGATTTTTTTTTCTATTTTGGGAGACCTTGAAAGAGTAAAGTCAAGTGTGTTACCTTTCTGACACTGTGACTGGAAATAAAATCTTCAACTTTTTTTCTACATTTATTCTCACAATCTATAATTCTTTGTTTAATTTTGTTCTCTTTTTGTTATATAGCTTATTATTGTACATAACTGTATGCCCCCCAATACAGGATGGGGCAAAAGTAGGTTTATAGTTGTGAGTATAGGAAAAAGGATTTATTCTTATATCATTATTATTGTATTATTTTCTATATGAACAACTGTAAATCTACTTTTGTCCCACCTTGTGTTACTGGTAGAGTTAGGGAGAATAAAAATGTGTGTACACATATATTTTCATTTGAGTCTTTTGCTACTTCAAGATAAAATCTTTGGAATTAGTGATTGGAAAAGGGAATAAGAAGGTTTCTAGGAATGTTCTCATTCTTGATTCCCATTATCACTGTGATAGTTAATTAAGATACAATTTGTTCACTTTTTATATTCTTATTGTTGATATTTCACATTAAAAAGATTCTGAATGCTCTATACCCTTTAATAAGATTCTTTTTTAAACCTAGTAAAAGATAATAATACATTTTCTCACTTCATGCTCAGATCGGCTGCCACATTTTTCTCCAGGTCAAGCTTACAAGCCATTTCTATCATTTACAATATTTTCAGTTGCAAGTAATAAAAAGGCAACTCAATCAGGCTTAAGCAATGAACATACATTTTCTAATCACTAATTTCAAAATCTAGAGGAAAATAATTTGTCCAACAAGGGTTTGATCAGGGCTTCTGCTCCCTTCTGGCATTTTATCACTAGGTTTTTGTGGTTTAGCCTTATGTGCTACCTGACTTCGTAATGCCCGAAAGTGGCTTCCAGCAGCTACCAACCCACATGCCCTTCCAGGGACATCCAAGCTTTACAGAGAATCAGCATTTCCGAGTTTCTCTCATATTGGAGCTGTTTAGATAATGTAGCCCCCAAAGTAATAAAAGTGTCAAGGGAATTATCTTTTTTCTCATTGAACAAACCAATACCATCTCAGAAACTGAGTGTAGCAGCAATCCCCCTGAAAGGGCCTGAGAGTTTAAGAAAGAGAGATGAAGTGATCTTGGGATAGCAAACTAAATTATACATCACTGCTTTCTTTAAATTTGGAGTTTGTGATGTTAATACCATTAATAGTAATAGACAAAGCCACCATAAACTATTAGAACGAAGGGAAAATTACTTGATTATCTGATTGAGTCACTCATTCATTTATATAACAGAACTAGATATATAACAGAACTAGAGGCCCAGTGCATGAAATTCATGCACAGGTAGGGTCCCTAAGGAGTGGCTGGCAATCAGGGCTGATCAGGGCCCTCCTACTGCTGGCCAAGGCCTTCCTTTGTTCAGTGCCTCCCCCAGTGATCAGTACACGTCATAGGGAGCGATCAAACTCCCTGTCTCTGGAGGGGACACTTTGCATATTAGCCATTTATAGAGAGAAATTTTTGCTGAAACCTCTATATAGTTAACCATTTTGTACCTAAGCCTTTGGGACACTAAGAGTCCAATGACTGGCAATGGTACAGCGGTAGCAATGGTGAGAGTGAAAAAAATAACTCAAAGGAACATCAGGGTTCGTCCAGTGCTATCAAAACATCCAGAACTCACTCTGTGAGAAGCATTGAGAGCTTACTTTTTCTCTTCTTTACATTTTTGTCCTTGAATCTTCTCTGAAATGTGTGATTTCTATCATAATTTGAGGAAGAGAGGTTGTGGAAGATAAAATGGGTAAAAGGGTGTCAAATACATGGTGATGGAAGGACACTAGACTTAGAATGGTGAGCACACAATGCAATCAATATACAGATGATTTATTATAAAACGGTACACCTGAAACCTATATAATACTAGAGGCCCGGTGCATGAAATTTGTGCATGGGGGGGTGTGGCATCCCCTCAGGCCAGACTGCACCTCTCCAATGCGGGACCCTTCCAAGGGATGTCACCCCCAATTGTTCCCCTCTGCTGGCCTGATTGCCTCTAACTGCTCCCCCCTGCCAGCCTACTTGCCCCTAACTACTCCCCCCTGCTGTCTGATCACCCCTACCTGCTCTCCCCTGTTGGCCTGATCACCCCTAACCTCCTCTGCTTCAGCCCCTGCCACCACAACTTTGTCCAGAAGGACATCCAGAAGACCTCCAGAAGATGTCTGGTCTAATTAGCATATTACCCTTTTATTAGTATATATTATTAGCCAGTGTCACCTCAATAAACTAAAAATAAATTCAATTCTTGAAATAAAGATGTTAACTATGGGATTCTTTTTGTTCACATCACTGAATAAATGACCTAAATGATGAAAGTTTATATTCCTTTCTCTTTTTACAATAGCTAACATATCATGAAAGGGCAGCATATTGCAGATATGCAGAATATTCTGATAAATGGCCTGCTATTTTAATCAATTATATAATACAGAAAGAGCTTTGTTGGATAATTTAATTCTCCTTTTCCTATTTACTTGATTGCATCATTGCTTTCTAAGTATTTATAGGTGGATCATTAAGGCAAGGAGTACAAATGAGAAGCTGGACTTAGTTGTAGTTAATTTTGTACAACATGTGTTAGCACACATTCTGGCCAAAACCTAATGTATGTTCATTCACCCTCTGTACTAAGTGTGATGTGACTTGAACTTCCACCGCACTTTGCTACTTGAGATTTCCTTCTCATTTTTATAACACAAATGATCAACATGGGATTTTAAAACATGGAACATCATAGGGATATACTATTAAATTTATCAAAATACAAAGACAATAACGATGTTTTAAAAGCCTAACCTCACATGTAATAGAGTAAATGCTAATTAAAACACTATACATCAATCCTGGCCCATGTGGCTCAGTTGATTGAGCATTGTCCCAATTACTAAAAGGTGGCGGGTTCCATTCTTGGTCAGAGCATATATCCAGGTTTCAGGTTCTATCCCCTGTTAGAGGATGTGCAGGAGTCAACTGATCAATCTTGCTCTCTCACATTGATGTCTCTCTCATTTATATAAATAAAAATATATATTAAAAACATAATACATCATTTTTAACCCATCAAATTGCAAAACAGATGATGGCATGTATTTTTGTTGTTAATCCTCCCCAAAGGAAATTTTTTTCACCATTGATTATGAGAGAAAGTGGAAGGGAGGGAATGGGAGGAGAGTGACAGAGAGGAAGAGAGAGAAGGAGGGATGGAGAGAGACACATGAATGTGAGATCGGTTATGTCCCTGATGTGCCCAGACATGGGCTGGGACCAAATCTGGAATCCAGGCACTTGCCTTTAACCAGTCCTCAGGCTGATGCTCCATCCACTGAGCAACACTGGCAAAAATGGTGGTGTGCATTTTTATAAGGGTTAAAACGGCATCTACATACTCATTGATAGGTTGAATAAATTTTATATAAAGCTGGAAAAAAAAAACAGTGTATGGATCCTAGTATTTTCCTAATTAATCAGGGTGGGTTAGTTTTTTTTAATTCTATTTCTCTTTTAAAAAACAACTTCCCTTTTGATTTATAACTTTTTCTGTAGCTCATGAAATTCCTGATTCTCCAAAAGATTAATCTAATATTAAGAATATTTTATAGCCATATAACATATGATATATAAGGATCTCTTTCATTAGGAACTTAAGCATCCAGGCACAATCATATCAACTTGTGCCATTTATTCATGCCTGCATAATGTACTAGTAAAATCGGGGGGAGGAGGAGAGTGTAAATTGTGCAATTATTCTGATTCTTAGTTTTTAAAAGAGAGCAATCTTCTGATTATGCTTAATCTTTGTGTGAGTTATGGCTAATTTAAAATTATTTTCCAAAAACAAAATTTGTTCTGGCCTTCAGGCACTTCTGCTCAGTCTTATCTAGTTTTGTTTACATGTGGATTCTTAAAGTAGTCACCAATTTTTACAAGTGATTGTCAGTTTGCTCTCAGTGTTGTTTATTTTTAACATATGTGGCTCTAAGGTTACCTGGCAACAAAAAGGCCTGCACATGAAACCCACTTCCACTCAGTAACTTCCAAACCACAGCTGGAAGAAGCAATGCTTATGGAGGATTGCCAGTAGCTGTCCTCCACTTGACACTTTAAAGTCTTTTGGATGGAGCCCAGCTTGAGAGGATAGTGGCCACTCCCACCTCAATACCAATCACTTTCATTCTGTCCTATGTTGATGTCACTGACCAATGCTTGAAGGAACTTGATAAGAAATAACTTTGTGGAACTCTGTTTCAACGCTTAGAACATTGCTGAAGGTATTTGCTACAGTTCATAGTCTTCTATCCGGTCCCATAGAAATTCCTTTCTATCTCAATATTGAGCATGATGATTCATTTCCAATAAGGTGATTTGTTTTTATTAACAAAAGTAAATCTAATAACTAAATATTTTATAACCATTCATCCATTCAGCAAATACTTAAAGAACATCTTCTATATGTTATGTACTGTTCTGGTGCTAGGGATACAGCAGTGAACAGCATAAGGGAAAACAACCCTGTCATCAATGCGAGTGTTCACTTATATTTGTCATGGTTTTCCAGAGAAAGAATATATACATACTAGAAGCCTATTGCAGAAAAATTCTTGCAAGAATAGGGCTTCCTCAACCCTATTCCTGCAAGAATAGGACTTCCAACAGCTGGAGTGAAGCAGAGAAAGGAGCGAAACCTGCCCCCAGTGGGCTTTGCTCCTGTCTCTGCTGCCCTACTCCCTCCTGTCTCCACTGCCTTGCTCCCTCCCTTTTCCTGTGCCTAGTTCCCTTTGCCACCACTTCACAGTGCTTGGCTTCCTTCTATGCTGTCTTCAGTCTTTGCTCTGCACCTGCATATACAAATCAACCACCACCTTTGTTGGGTTAATTTGCATGTTCATTCCTGATTGGCTGGTGGGCATATCAGAGGGATGGTCAATTTGCATGTTTCTCTTTTATTAGTGTATATATGCACATATGTATATCTGTATATTCATAATCCACAGAGTAAAACACACATACATTAAGATATACTTTTCTTTTTTTAAAACTTCAGCAAGGATATTTTTATTGATTGTAAAGAAAGGGAGGAATGGAGAGAGAAAGGAGAGGGAGAGAGGGAGAGGGGGAGAGAAGGGAAGAGGTGAAGGAAAAGAGGGAAAGGGGGAGGGAGGGGGAGGAAGGGAAGGAGGGAGGGAGGGAGGGAGGGAAGGAGGGAGGGAGGGGAGAGAGAGACAGAGAGAGAGAGAGAGAGAGAGAGAGAGAGAGAGAGAAAGAGAAATATCAACATGAGAAACATTGATAGGTTTCCTCCTATAGGCATTCTGAATGGGGATAGAACATGCAACCTTTTGATGTATGGGTCAATGCTCCAACCAACTTAGTCCCCAGCCAGAGATATTCTATATATATATATATATATATATATATATATATATATATATATATATATATAATGTAAAAATATATATTCTTTCATATATCTATGGAAGTGGCTCATCTGATCATGGAGGCTGACAAGTCCCAAGATCTGAAGGGTGAGCTGGCCACCTGAAGACTCAGGAGAGCTGATGGTTTAGTTCTGGTCTGAAGGCCAAGCAGGCTTATGGTCCAGGAATAACCTGTGTTTTGATTTAAGTCTGAAGGCTGGAAAAAAGCCAGTGTCTCAGTTTAAAGGCTGTCAGGTAGAAAGAATTCTATCTCAGGGAGCAGAGTTCAAGTCCTGTTCCATTACAGCCTTTAACCTACTGAGTGAGGCCGCTTACATTATGGAAGGCAATGTGCTGTACTTGGCCCACTGATTTAAATGTTAATCTTATACAAAAACACCCTCACATAAACACCCAACATAGTTGTCACATAATATTAACTATCACAGCCCTCATGAATTAAAAACTAACACTTTCTCAGGATTCGCTTTTAGGTTTCAGACTTGCATATCCATCTTCCTCCTAAGCATACTGTCTTGGATGTTAGTTAATAAGCATTGAAATGTCATGGAGTGACCAAGAAAATGAAAACAACCAACATGTCCTTTGATAAAGAATATTGTGATACAATGGAACACCACTCAGCCACAAGGAAAGATGAAATATTGCCATTTGTGACAATATTGATGGGTCTTGAGAATATCATGCTAAGCAAAACAAGTCAGACGAAAAAAGTCAAGGTCAATATGGTTTCCCTCTTACATGGGATATAAAACTCAACAAATGAACAAATAAGGTAAACAAACAAAAACTCATAGACACAGACAAAAGTATGTTGGTTATCAGAGAGAAAGAGTGTTTGGGGAGCAGGTAATAAAAGGTAAAAAGGGTCCAATATATGGTGACGAAATTTGACTTTGGGTGGCAAACACGCAATGCAATATACAGATGATGGATGTGTCATAGAATTGTACACTTGAAACCTATATGATTTAATCAGTGTCACCCCAATACATTTAATTTAAAAAAACAACAACACAATAGAGTCAAAAGAAAACACTTGGTTCCAAACTCTTGACATCTTGTCTTCTAAGAAAAGGGCCTGCCCCTCTGTAAATGGCACTATCCCTCGCCCAGGGGCTCAGGCCAACAGCTTTGGAACCATTCCTCGAGCTTCTCCTGCTCAAAGTCCTCAGTAAATGTAACTATTATTATACGGCAAAGCCCATCTTTCTCCAGCATTGCTTCCTTCAATGCATTATTAATTGGGAACAGAGCAAACTTATTAAAGAAACAAATCTGATTATATTACATTAACTCCACCCCCTTCATTACCCAGATATTCTTTAACAGCTCCCCATAGCCTACAGAATCAAGTCCATTATTCTTAGGGCAATACAAGGGGCCT
Organism: Vespertilio murinus; assembly: GCA_963924515.1. NCBI lineage: Eukaryota > Metazoa > Chordata > Mammalia > Chiroptera > Vespertilionidae > Vespertilio > Vespertilio murinus. Next base: position 131,685,301 of record OZ004708.1, on the reverse strand, counting down.
TTCATGAAGACTGTCTCTCCCATCTCCTCTCTCATCAGGATGAACTCAAGCTGTTTGTATCAGCCTTCCAGCTATCCTCGGCTGTTTGTTATATTTCTCTGAACGGGCCCATCTCTTCTGCTTCCAGGCCTTCACATTTGAGTGTCCCTTTTTTTAGCTTGCCCTCCCCCAGCCTTCTCTACTGCATTCGTGGTTGTCTTTCAGAACCTGTCCAAATACCACTTCTGGGAATGCTCCATGACCTCCCAAGTCTAAACTACCCTGTTTTCCCAAAAATAAGACAGTGTCTTATATTAATTTTTGCTCCCAAAGATGCACTAGGTCTTATTTTCAGGGGATGTATTATGTTTCCATGAAGTAGGTCTTATTTTCGGAGGATGTCTTATTTTCGGGGAAACACGGTAGGTGCATAGCACTCAGTGATTCTTCCATTAGCATGTTTTATATTCTGATAAATTATCTGTTTGCTTGTCCATTTTCACTCTGAATTTTAACTTTCTTACATACAGAAACTGACGGAAATTCACATAGAAATCACCAAGCATAGAACCTGATATATTTTTAGGTGCCCAACTATTCTAGAAGGAACAAAGGAAATGAGAGCGGAAAATATAGATTGCATAAATGTTATAGTTATATTAGTGCGATGTGTGATTTACATTTGTGTGATTTAAACTTGAGTGAAAGTGTTTATTTTGTGTGAAAGTCAGCATAGCATAACTGACTTAGAGTGCATATTTTGAAGCTGTAACCCTGAGTGTGTGTGAACGCCCTAACAGGTGCTAATCTTTAACCTTGTAAACGTGCTTACCCTAAATATGAAGGCCCTAACATGTGTTAATCTCTAAAGTTGTAAACAAGTAGCAATGTGCCAGGCAATGCTGCCTGTGAGACCCCCGATAAAACACACTGAAAGACCATTGGTTACACCCAGAAGGAACAAGGGAACACTCAGAAATGGCCATAAAAGAAGGGACATAGAGGCACTGGTCAGAGACCTAGAGGCACTGGTCAGGCTTGTCCACCTAACATGCTCTCCGCTCCCTTCCTGTTCGAGATACTGCGTGAAGCTATGCCCGAGTCCGCTGTTACTCTGCCCGTGAGCCAAACCTCTGAGGCCTCAACTGTGCCTGAAGCACTGCCGGCATTGTTCCTGTTCAAGTGTATGTCTGTTGGTGCTGATCTTCAGGTGGCTTGCCAAGGCTTTTGGAAACCACCAGGACTCTAGTAAATAAACCGTGTGATTCGTGCATTTAAATGTTTGTCTTTTGTCTTTGATTTTATGCTCGGTCAAACTTAATAAGAACAGTGGGCAATCTGTGTAAGTCCAGATTCTGGCTGAGGAACCTCAGTCACTTGTGTATACTTTCTCATCTGAGGGTGAGTTGGAACAATAAAGCTCATTTTCTGGAATTAAAATCCTACATTGCCACTGGGAAAGCCATGCTTACCTGGGCAGCGGAAGGCAAACTGCTGCTCACAAGCCATGGTTTGCCACTCTGTTGACTAATGAGTTTGCCAACCACTGACCTAGGGTATATGACAGAAAGGAGCCAAAGTGATGAGACAGGATCTAAAGAGTGGAAGGAACTCTCTTCCTCCAGACTATAAAACTCCCTACAATTGTTCTATCCAATAAGAAGATTCTACCATTCCATGGATGGTGCTAGTCATCTCCTTGTTCCAATGGGACAAGGTCTAACAAAATTCCAACATTCCAGGAAGAGGGCACTTAAGCAACGCAACCAATTGATATCCACAGACTTGCTTTATGCCTCAGCTGTTCCCCTACCAACCATTAAGTGGTGTGCTGCAGAATTTTTAAAACATGCAATACCTGACTTTTAGTCAGGATCACTGGCTTCTTTTTTCTTGGATTGTCAAATAAATAAATAAATTATAACAATCAACACAAACAATAGCCCTACATTATGAATGCCCTGCTTGAACCATAAATATATAGGTCATATAATAAAGTTGCATTTTGTTGGTCATGTTGCATAATAAGGTTCATTTGATTGGTTAATTCTTGGCACCAGGCACCTGATTTTTAAAAAAAGTTACTTTGAAGCAAGAAGGGTAGGTAATTACTATTATTATATATATATATTGTAAATCAATCAAATTATACCTATTTTTGTTATATATAAGCAAAAAGATATTATTTGGTGTGCTCTAGGATTTCAGTAATTTGTTTGTGGGTACCATGAGATGAAAAAGGTAGAAAATTGCTGGTCTAGAGGGGACCATGTTACCACTAATGAAACAACAGTCGATATCCTATAGTTTGCCTCATTCCTCAGAATAACAAGAAATCAATGAATCAACTGATGGAAATATACAGAATTTCCAAAAATGTTTAAAAATAATTTCCCAGAAATAAAAAAGTTCCACCTCATTATAAATGTCTGGATGGTGCCCAGAAGTACCATCTACCTCTTTAATAATTTCTGATTAAGATTGTTCTTTCTAAGTCCCAGCCTCAATGATAAAATGTGAAAAAAAAAATGAACAGCATTAAATAAGTGTATTATAGTGTGCTAGGCATCTAATGCTGTCAAAAAGATCACCTCCAACTTACAGCTTAACACAACAGACTTTTTCATCTTCCCGTGACTGTGCATGAGAAAAGTGGAAGCGGCCTACCTGAGTGGTTCTGGCTCAGCATCTCTCCTGAAGCTGTGTACAAGGCAACATGTCATCCTGGGCTGCAGTCACTGAAGGCTTGACTGGGGCCGAAGATCCTCTCCACACATGGCTCACTCACAAGGAACTCACAGCCAGGTCCTTGCTGGCCACTTGCAGGAGGCCTCTGATCCTTATCACATACCCCTCTTCCCTGGGCTGCTTAAGCGTCCTTATGACTTTCCTGAGAGTAAGTGATGTAGGAGAAAGAATGATAAGAAAGCACAAGGCCTTTCATGACTTATTATAGAAAAATGGCTTCCAGTCGTTTCAGCTATATCCCACTCACGAGAGGCAAGTCACCACAAGTCCATTCTACATGCAAGGGGAATGGAATTAAGCTCCTTGTTTTAAAAGGAGGGGTACCAAAGAATTGGTAGACATATTTTAAGCACATATGGATAATATTAAAACAATATTGTGTTTTGTTGTTGTTGTTTTTTTACATAACACAGATGCACAGTATTTCAGCTTCATTAAGTCTGCTTTTGGAATGAAACCATGAAATTGCAATATATATTATTCTATGGGAACACATTCCCAGATTACATTTTGTAATAAAATTCTTCATAATGTGTATCTGCCTCTATTTGCAATGAGTGATGAGGGGGAAAAGTGCACAGCTGTTACCTCTCTATCCTCAGACTTAAAAGAAAGCATCAAATTCATTTAATCCTCTTGGCCTCTCTTTTACTTCCCAAAGTTTAAAATACCTGGATGAGAGGAGTAGCCACGTGAAAACGAACACACAGGAAATACACAGTACCCTGAATGAAACTTTCCATTCCTAGGTCTGGTTGAGGAAAGAGGAGAATGCTTGTGGTGAAGATGTTTACCTATTACTTTCTCCTCCCTCCTTTTAACTCCCCTCTTCCCCATTCCCTTCCCAGTCTCCTTCCTTTCCCCCTCCTCTCCCTTGCACTGGGGACCAAGATTTCAGCTGACATACCCAACAGAGGGGTAGGAAGCTAGCATTTCTGGGGCTGAGCTTTTAGCTTCCCCCAGACCCCTTCATTTATTCTGTTCATAAAGAATTAAGCAATTTGCTGATTGTCTCCTCCATTTATCTTGCCCCTGTGGTAGGAGGGGGAGCATGTTTCTCTTAACTGCTGGAATGCTGTCTGCAGGCCAGGATCCTGGTTGAAATTCTGAGCCTTGCCACTTGTAACAGCAATTGCAAACGTTTTGTTTCCACCTGTATGCTATTGTCTCCAGCCCCTCTTATCCCTGATAATATCAAGGCGCTTAAAAATAAACATTATCTCCTAACCTCTGCAGAACATATCTGGCTGGAGGGTTTTTAGCTTTGGGCAGCATATCCACTCTGTCATGGCAAATTTGATCCTGTCCTCTATCTGCTCCAGCGTCTCTGACTTTTCTGCTTTAATTAGTGGAGACCTTCACTTGTCCCCTGCATCCAAAAAGTTAGAGTCCTCCACGTTCACCCCAGCAGCATTATTAGTTGTATTTACCAGGATGCAGGGTATGAAAACCCATATCATGGGAAAGTGCTTCCATATTGATCAACTCCCTCTAATATAACTTTGTTTTTTCTTGAGCCAGCATTCTTAAGATCCAGGCCCATCTCTACTCTGCACTGTAGCTTCATGAGAGGTCTAAATCTCCTCCAGCCTGAGACCCCTCCCCTCTACTCCCCTAAGCATGCCTGAGGCCTAGCATCCCCTGCTTCCTGTTCAGGTGAGGGAGGATCATTAGTCTTAATTTGGAAACAATGGGCTGCTTTTGCATGGCCAGAGAGTGAAGGGGCTTGTGCAGACAAGATCTTTAATGCACGAACCCAGATGTCTCCATGGCAAGTGTCAGGGGCCCCACTCTGGACCTGACCCCAAACTGGACCCTGACCTTGACAGAACAGACTTGACTTCTCAGCCAACTTCAGATCTCCAAATACTTCCCTTTTCATTAAGTCCCGGACCTGGTATTCAGCTTTTGCTGGGCTGCAGAGGATGGAAGACTATCTATGCTGCCCAAGACATCCTCGGGTTTTCACACACTTGCCTAGAATTGGTGATTAATTGCCTTCGTACATTCATTACCTTTTTCTAGGGCTTGATTGCCTTTGGCGTTAGCCATCTACCTCCATCGTCCTTATGAATACTTCTTACCCCGAACCTCTTAAAGTAAGGTATTTCACCTACTGTTGCATTCTCTTATACTTGTATCTCATCCCCTCTCAGCACTCATGAAAATGAATGGTTCAAGTGCAGCACAGGTGATACGGTTCTCACTTCCAGCCAATCTGTGGGCAACCCACCAAAGTGTGATTTCAGAATAGTATGCTTCCTCAGACAACTTCTGGTGCCAAATGTCTTAGGTTAAGCTCCCCCATGAAACCCACTCTGAAATGGAGTTTTGCATGCATGTCACTTTTTGGGAGTTCTTGCAGAAACACTCTCTGCAAGAAAATGAGGAAAGCAGGTCTGAGCAGAGAGAAAGGTTGGGCAATAATGCATTTGCAACAGAGGCCTCATCACTTCCTCGGGAGCTCTGGAGCCAGAATTGACTATTTAAACAGTTCTACACTGAGGCAAGGAAGCTCAGTCATCGGTGTGGGCTGACCTCTCCCTGTGAGGCGCCCAACCTTAAGGAACACAGGGGCTACTTAGTAGAGGAGAATTCCTGGAGGGACTCACCTGAGAGCTGTTTTTATTTATTTATTTTCCCCCCCATTTTTATTAAGGTATTATATGTGTACATATCTTTCCAATGTCTCCCCCCCCCACCTTTATTATAAGTTTCATGCCCTCCCTCTCCAGAGTTCTGTGTTCATTGATTGTATTCATGCATACCAGTCCTTCGGTTGTTCTCTTATCTCCCCCCAAGTCTCCTTCCCCTAGCTGCTGTCATTTGACAATCTGCTTGTTTTATGGTGACTATCTCAGGATCTCATGAATACAATCCGCTCCTCTTTGGCAGTCTGCTTGTTTTATGGTGGCTATCTCAGGACCACCCGAATAGAGTCCGCTCCTCCTCTGGTTCTCACCGCCCCTCCCCCTGGGTCCCACTGCTTCCCTAGGGACACACGGCTCACCCAGGGCACACGGCCCCCTGGGACACACGGCTCACCTGGGGCACACAGCCCCCTGGACATATGGCTCACCCATGGCACACAACCCCTCTCGGGTGCTGCGGTCTCATATTGGGGGTGCTGCGCTAGCTCCTTGCTAGCACGACAGGCAGGCTGCGACGGTTGCAGGCGGGCTGAGATGGCTGCAGGCGGGTAGACCGCCCTCAGAGGTGTCTCGTTTGGTGCGGAAGCGGAGCAGCTGCGGACGAGAAGGCTAAGTTCTGAGGCCGCCCACTCTCTGAGCCCAGGGCGTGGTGAGCTCTGTTTTCAGTGGATTTCCTTTATTTGCAGTGGTGGTGGGGGGTGGTGGTGGCTGGTGCGGCAGCGACTCCTGTGGTTCAATTTCCACTGTAGTTTTAATATATTTTATTGATATTTTACAGAGAGGAAGGGAGAGAGATAGAGAGCTAGAAACGTCGATGAGAGAGAAACATCGACCAGCTGCCTCTTGCACATCCCCTACTGGGAATGTGCCCACAACCAATATACATGCTCTTGACCGGAATTGAACCTGGGGCCTTTCAGTCCGCAGACCGAGGCTCTACCACTGAGCCAAACCGGTTTCGGATCCACTGTAGTTTTAAAGTTCACATGGCGGCAGTGGCGGGAGCTTCGGTCCGGCCATGCGGCAGCTGAGGGAGGACTCACCGGGGCCGCTAATGGAAGGTGCCGTGCAGGCTCCCCACTCACACGGTGGGTGTGCTGGGAAGGTTGTGGGCAGGCTGAGATGGCTGCGGGGGGAGAATTCCCCCTCAATGGTGTCTCCTTTGTTGTGGAAGCGGGGCTGCTGTGGACGCAGAGGCTAATTTCTGAAGCCACACTCTCTCTGAGCCAGGGGCGTAGTGAGCTCTGATTTCGTTGTATTCCCATTCGCGGGGGCGGCAGCGACAGTAGCTCCCGTGTCTCAATTTCCCCTGTAGTATTAAAATCTACATGGCAATAGTGGTGGAAGCTTTGGAGCCGGCTGCTGGTGGTGGCAGCGGAAAGACTCGCCTGGGCACAAAGGGAGTGCACCGCGCCAGCTCCCCACCAATAAGGTGCGTGCGGAGACTGGGCCCAGCTGGCCGCAGGCCGGGAGATGCTCGGGGTGGTTGTGGGCAGGCGCCGAAGGTTCCATAACAGCTCCCTGGTTCCCATGGCCGGCGTGTTGGCCCAGTCCTTGGGCCCCAGGGCGGAGCGAGGTCTGGCTTCCCTCGTTCCTGGCGGCAGCATCTCTGGCAGGTCCGGTTTGCCAAAGTTTTAAACTCCACATGGCAGCAGCAGTGCCCTGCTTGGTGTCTAGTTGTAGCCTTCCCATTTCTGGGCCGAGTTGGCTGTCGGCAGGGAGACACTGCGCGATCTCTTCGCCATCACCGCAAGCGGGGGGTCTGGGCCGAGCTGGCTGTGGGCGGGGAGATACTACACCATCTCTTCGCCCGCCTGCGAGTGCGGTGGGGCGAGCCGAGCTGGCTGCAGACGGGGGAGACGCTGCGCCCCCTCCTCTCCAGCACTGCCTGCAGGCTGGGAGGTCACGCTCACCGGCTTCTCGTCCAGGCAAGAGCCGAAGGCACAGCGGCGTAGGCCGACATCAGCTCCCATGGCGGCCTGCAGGGCTGGCCCACTCCCTGGGCCCCGGGGTGGAGCGAGGTCTGGCTTCCCTCATTTCCGGGCGGCAGCGGCTCTGGCAGGTTCAGTTTCGCTGTAGTGTTAAACTCCACATGGCAGCAACAGCGTCCTGCTTTGTGTCTAGTTGTAGCCTTCCCATTTCGCCAGCTTTCCTGTGGGTATGGTGTGATCCCTTTTGATTTTATCTGTTGTTTTTTTTTTTTTTCAAATTGTTGTAGAGATGGCGGCCCAGGAGACTTCCTAGGCCGCCTTGCTTCGGTCTCCTGAGAGCTGTTTTTAGCCAAGACACCCAGCAGCTGAGCAAATGAGTGAGCACTCCTTGGGAGCAGGGGGAGGAGATAGATCTGGATCGTGGCAGTAAACCACTTCATCTGCTATACTACGCTCTCTGCAGTAGGTGCAATTAAAGTGCTAGGGAAATTAAGGAAGGAATAAATAAGCTTTGTAAATAAAGGAAAATGTGACATAGATGTTGAAAAACACAAGTTTTTTTGTGAATAATGGCAAATAGTTTGTTGGGGCTGGAATAAAATAATGAAAGGGTATGAGTAAGTGAAAGGTGCAAAAATATTTATAGTGGGCATAAATGGCAAGGAAATCAACTGGACCAATGTGTGAAGGTCTATGGTTAACAGAGGAAGAACTATAAGGTCTATTTAGTAGTTAATGGGGATTGTTTTTTATTTGTTGATGAACATTTTAGATTGAAGATGACAAACATTTTTATGGTATTGTCAAATTTAGTCTATTTATTGCTCAATTTCAGTTTATAACACATTTTTATGTATTTTAAAAGGTATTTCCCAGACAATGGTCTCCTCCATTTTCTATTTTCTTATATTATATACACTGCACACTTCCTTTAGTAGCAAAACAAAACAAAACAAAACAAACAAACAAACAAACCCTGAGTTCCTGGATGGCTTGTACAAAAGGGATTTGCATAGAAACAGCCTACTAGGAACCATATATTTGACAGTTTTGAATAAGCAATCACATGTGATGATTTTCATATTTACTTCAATTATCTGAGAAGTATAAAAACCATTACTAGAGTCCTTAAAGTTAGAATGAACATTAGGGAATTCACTCTAGGCAGAGAATGTTTCCGTTGGCAGTTGATCTCATAATTATATAACTCCTCATTTCTATTTAGCTAAACTTTATTTAAATTAATATGGCTTCTGCCTTTTCCCTTGGAACACCAATCTCGGGAGACATTTGGTAGCTACAGAGTGGAATCTAACATCTTATGATTCTGCTTTCAGTCCAGGATGTGCTGAGATAACTTCCCATAATCCCATCTCATCTCCCCTTTACTTTGGCACAACTTAAAATCAGCAATTTCTGAAAACCGCTTTCTAAACAGTCAGAGAAGTGGCATTTCAACATGAAGTGTGAGAAAAGGAATTGCCAGCAAGTTTACTTTCCCGTGCTCTGTTTCTCAGCACTAGAACCAAAGCATGACTGTAGCTGGAGGACCTGGAGAAATTACCCACTTACTTCACATTTATTAATAACTAGAGGCCTGTTGCTCAATATTCATGTAAGAATAGGCCTTCCTTTCCCTGGCTTCATTCTCAGATGCTGGAGCCAGCAAGACCCCCACTCCCTGCCCGCCTGGAAGCCAGCAAGTCCCTGCTCCCCAGCCTCCTAGGAGCTGGCATCCGCTCTCAGGCAGCCCAGAGCCTGCAAGTCCTGAATCAAGCACTCCACACCTGCATATGCAAATTAACTTCCATCTTTGTTGAGTTAATTTGCATACTCACTCTGATTGGCTGGGGGTGTAACGTAGTGATGTTAATTTGCATGTTTCTCTTTTATTAGTTAAGATACTGCCATACATGCCAGGACAAGGTTCTCAGGTTTGTCCCTCCCCACATCTGCCCCAGGTGGAGGAGACAGCTTGTTAGCATACTAACATATCAAAGTTGTGCTAAGGGAAGCTGTCTCTGTGTTGACATACTGGCAAGAGAATAATTTGTATTATAGCATTTCACTCTGAAGAGCAAAGATATAAGTTCCTGGTGAAATAGAACTATCCTATACAACTTCAAAGAATGAAAACCCATGAGAAAGGTGGTGGGAGTCGGGAGTCTGCCAAGTACATGGACAAGCCTTTGATTGCAAAGCAGCCAGAAATAAACAGTAAGAAGTCTGCATGGAGGTCTGCACAGTAAGTGTACTCCTGCTCAACTACCAGGACATCAAAGGTTCTTTCTGGACATGTTTTCTGTCATATGGGCATAAACACAGGGTCACACTTAAACTGTGCAGTGCTTCAGGGTTTATGAAGCTCTTTCACATATTCATCCCATTTGAACATTATGACAACCCCAGGGGATAAGAATCTTAGGGATAATCCCACTGCATACAGATGGAGAAACAAGTTATCCAAGATGGAATGCTTACTGAGTGGCAGTAGAATTAATATGGAGCCTGTCACCTCTTCCAGATTATTCTAAAGTCATTCTCCCATACTCTCTCTGATCTTGAGGGTTTAATTATTTGATTGCCCTAAGTTGTTAGTTAATAGAAAACACATATCTCATATTCTTTTCTGCTTATACTTTGAGAAAAAATTATTTAAGGAATGATTTGGTGCTTTGGGTTATAGCTCTCATTTCAATATCAGAGACACAAGACCTGAATCAAAATCCCCAACTTAAAATGCAACCTCCAGCCCTGGGCAGTTTTCTCAGTGGTTAGAGGGTCCGGGAAGCAACCAATGACTGTGTCTCTTTCACATCAATGTCTCTCTCTCTCTCTCTCTCTCTCTCTCTCTCTCACTCTCTCCTCTCTCTCTCTCATATCTCTTTATCTCTCTGTCTGTCTCTCTCTCTCCTTCTCTCTCTCTCTCTGTCTCTCTCTCTCTCTCTCTCTCTCTCTCTCTCTCTCTATATATATATATATATATATATATATATATATATATATATTACATATATAAAGCTCTTTCGTGTGTGTGTGTGTGTGTGTGCCTGTGTGTGTGTGCGTGTGTGTGTGTCTGTGTGTGTGTGTGTATCTCCCTTTCTCTCTCCTTGCCCACACTGGACATTCTGCAGAAACTTTGAGGCTGTGGGGAAAATCCTGTCACCTCCCATTCTACAGAACCAGGCACAAACATTTCTAAGTGGGAGACCTGAGGAAGATGAGCCTCCAGGACTATCAGAATGAACCCTCAGTTAAGCTAGAATTTCAGGCTCTAATGGACTTGCTGTGAAGCTGTCAGGACCGTGAGAAAGGTATCATTCATTCCATCCCAATACAGGCCTTTTTGTTTGGGATGCAGATCCACAGTGACAGAAAAGGATTAGGATCCTGGGCCACTCATCAGGTGTTAGAGTAAGGCCAATACAGAAAGACATGGCTATCCCATGAAAACCCCCAAAGGGTTTTTTATCCCGGTTCCGTGTATGGCACTTCAATGCCTCAGTGATGGTTGGCAAGCCCCACAGAGCTTCTGGAAGCACTGTCAGCACCAAATGGTAGATGCCCTCCCCAAAGTCTGGGTGACAATTACAAGAATTGCCATGACTAACAGGACTCCCTCACGGCTATTATCACCAACTAACTGCGCGGTCCCGCCAGCCCCAGAACAGTAAACAAAGCAAGGCAAGGAGCAGAGCTAAAGAACTTCCCCACGTGTTCAGGAGAGAAATCTGTGCTTAGTAGGTGTGCATAATAGGAGCAGATCCCATCTAGGTCTTGAACATGTGAGTGCAGAAACATGAGTTGTTATTCTAGCTCTCAGTGCTGGAAAGGACAATCAAATATAACTTGAAACTCTGCCTGTGAATAAGTGATTTAATGGTGAAGTCTATAATTCCTTGAAATGTTTGCATCAGATTTTCCCTTGGAGCATTTGGAACATAAAGACTATGGAAGACAAAGGAAACTCTGAGCCAAGAGTCAGGGAATTCTCTGAATTTTGCTGTTTTCATTATCCTAGTATTTTTGTATGTATGGGCATGCATATTGGCCATAGTTTTTAATAGTGTTTTATGAAGAAGTTGTGAGTTATCTTTGAACCTCCTGGTGGTCTTCCTACATGTGTCTTTACTACCTTTTGTTTGTATCTTGAAAAAATGCCTCCTGGGTATTTAAGCAGAATATAACTCTTCATTCATAATATAAAAACATTAAAAAAAACACACCAAAATTTCTCCCAGGTGGCCTTGTTTTTCATTGTTGAGAGCATTAGAGTCCAGTAACCACTGAAATAAGTCACTGGATTACTGAGGATGTGGGGTGTCCTTAGTAACTCTGGAGAACTTAACATCTGGAAGCAGGCCTCAGAAGTGCTGAACACTTGCTATGCAGGACCTCTGTGAGGCTCACCCCCTAACAGTCCAGCTCCAGTTACAGGAGACAACAGTCAGGCCATTTATGAGGACATTGATGTAAATCCTCAAAAAACAGAATAGAATGCTTTGTGTTCAAAAATTAACATGCAAAAAAGCAGACCCACGTGCTAAGAAGAAAACACTCCCCTCTCAAATATGCTGATTTTCAGGAAAGGTAGAAAATGTCTGCTTTAGATACAAACAAGATTATAAATAGTTCCTGTATTACATAACAGGAGACCAAACTAATAAGAGGTAATAACACAAAATCACAGTACAGGAAGAATCTGGGTTGAAAGCATAAATACCCTGAGATAAATGAAGATGTGAGGGGGATGAAATGAAAGGGCACATCCAATGGCAGATGATATTAATGCATATTGATTGATAAAAGGGAGAGCAAATCTACAAGGAATAGGTATTCTGCTTAAAAAAAGAGAGCAATAATGAAAACCTACTAAAGAAAACTCTCAATTCGAGGAAAACACTTCAAATGGAAAACTGAAAGGTATCACACTAGCGAATAAAGATAAATGAATAGAGATGAATTCCAACACGATTTAATGAAATTTCACATTTTGAAGATTAAGAATGCAGACCGAGCCATGACTGAGTAGCTTAGTTTATAAAGCATCATTGTCCCAATACACCAAGGGTGTGGGTTCAATCCCTGGTCAGGGCACATATAAGAATCAACCAATGAATGCATAGATATATAGAACAACAAGCCGATATTTCTCCTTCTCTAAATAAATTAATAAAAAAATTTTCAAGAATACATATTGCAATCACTCATTCAGAATAGAAAAGACACCATAGTTTCACTTCAGTAATCAAAAGGCTCCAAAGCAATGCTACCAGGACATAAGATAAAATGACCAGGCCACAAGCATTATATACCCAAGCCAAGATTAAAAAGATAATTTCAGATAGGCTACCCAAGCATTTATTCTATTTAAAATGGCATACGTATTCTTATCCAAGTAAGGATAACTGAATTAAGTAGTAAGAACTGAATATAGATATAGATAAATCATACCAAAAAAATAACATTGGCTTCCCTTCCCCCTTCCCCCTTCCCCCCATCCTCCTCGCTGCTTTAATCTTGCCATGCTGGCCACCACACACTCTTCAGAACTAGTAGCCAGGGCCCCCAAAGCGGAGAGAGTCATGTCTTCCTGCTCCCAGCCAGGAGGAAGGACACTAAATCTGACAAGATGAAGCAAAGTAAGAAACCCTACACCTTGGTCCTCACACACACAGGGCAGGCGGAGGAGCTGAAGCAGTTCCTGCCCTCAGGTTTGGCAGTGAAGGAACTGAATTGTACCGAACTGTATTAAAATTTTAAAAATTAAATTCCGTATGAAAATCTAAAGCTCATAAATATTACTCCTATAATAAAATACATAAAAATTCAAAACTATGAGAATTAATTATGTAAAAAGTGATGTGATTTATAACCCAAGATTAAAAAGTAATATGAAATTAAAATAATGAAAGAACTACATTCCTAGTATTTCCTTAACGGGACATTTCAATTAGGCCAAATATTTATAGAGGAAAAACTAATGTTTTAATTATTAGGTTACTACAGATTTATGATAATTTAGAGCAAATATATATCTTCCAATGCTTTATAATAAAAGCAAATAAAGTTTTCTAGCAAGATACTAGTAAGCAATTTTTAAATGACAGTAATAAAATAATTACTAGCTTGAGTAAATTCAGACACTGGGTAATTAAAATTGGCTTTAAAATGAAATTTGAAAATTGGTTGCATACAAAGGAACATTCAGAATGATACAGGACTGCCCTAACTGGTTTGGCTCAGTGGATAGAGCATCAGCCTGCAGAATGAAAGGTCATAGGCTGGATTCCGGTCAAGGGCACGTAACTTGGTTGCAGGCACATTCCCCGTAGAGCGTGCAGGAGGCAGCTAATCTGTTTCTTTCTCATCAATGTTTCTAACTTTCTATCCCTCTCTCTTCCTCTGTGTAAAAAAAAAAAAAATCAATTCTAATATATTTAAATGATACGTGACAGTTTTTCATTAACAGATGAAAAAGTATATTCAAGCAAATATAAATATATTGTTATCAAGGTGAAGTTAAAGCAAAAAAGTTTAAGCCAGGATAAAAGTGCTGTTTATATTGATAAAGTCAGAATTAATAGTATACCAGTAATGAAATTTTAAGCAAGAGGAAATAAATAGAAATACAAGTGAAAGTGAATTTTCAAAATAACATCAGCTCATGGTAAGTAATATAGGTAAATATATATAGAATATCAGGATATTTGAATAATATAGTATATCAAATTATTTTACTTGCAGAGAACATTTATGGAAATATTCATGCGTCATCCACAAAATGATTATTTGAGATACCATAACGTATATTTAAAGACTTATCCTCAAATAGTTTATCCATATTCTCATATCACAAGCAATAAAGATCTATTTTAGCTTTTTGTTGTTGTTAATTCTCACCCAAGGATACTCTTTCTATTGATTTTTAGAGAGCGTGGATGGGAAGGAAAGAGAGAGGGGAGGAGGGAAGACCAGAATGTAAACTGAGGCGAGGAAGGAAGCTGCAGGGCAGGTCAAGGACAACAACCTGTGCTGTCACTCGGGGGACACTCAGGAGCACTCAGTGCTGGGTTTAATGCTGCACTGCCACCGTTTTGTGATTCTTAATAACTTTACCTTAATACTTGGGTTTGTAAGTGAAGTTTATGGGGACAATGAAGCATGCGCATGAGCAGAGGGGATTCGCACAATGTGAGTACCTGCCCTTCCCTTCACAGACAGCACTTGGGGAGCCCCATGGCACAGAATTCATGTGGATCCATGATGGTGAGAGTTCAGTGAGGCTCAAAATGAGTACAAGGTTGCTCTGTCTACCACTAAGTAAGTGGGGGTGCTGACAGCCCTGAGAGGCTGCGTGCTTTTCATTTGAACCAGTTGCCTTTTGGGGACCCTGAAAACAAATGTATGCATGTGGCTCAGGGATAGTAACAGGGATGGGAGTGAGAGAGCACTGAGGACCGTCCCCAGGAAAATGAAAACATTGAAAGTCCTAAGCTAATGACTTACAGCCCAATGAGCCTGCTCAAATAGCAGCACGTTAGTCCAATAGAGATTCTGGCAGACACTCCTCCTTGCAGACAATATAACCAAGTGCAGTCTGAAATCTGGGACCAGTCTTCTGTGTGGGGATGTACCTCAACTGAGAAGTCGTGGGGTTGTGTGGGGATCACACTCTGCCACACACCAACTCGGCCACCTCCATGGCAGCCTGAAATGTCCTGAGGAGAGTTTTATTACAGAACTTAGGGGTTGTACATATGTAAAATATGTGAGATGTATTTCTGGGGTTATGTGTCTGTGTGTGATATTTTAGAGTATATTATTCATTTATATATAATATATAAATATATAAATACTGAAAAAAATTTCTATTTAACATTCACAAAACTAAAGAAGTCTAAATGACCTTTTATTTCTGTACCTGGGTTTGTGTGAGTTGGATTTGAGGATATGCCGTATATGATCCTCAGTGTAAATGTCTGGGCACAAGCAAACTTTCAAGGGAGTATTTCAGACTTGCAAGGTAGTGGACCCGGTGAGACCAAAGTCAAGGTCTTCAAACATTAAAGAGGGACCCAGCTAATATCTGGGTTACAGGTGAAACAAGCAGAGCATTCATTAAGGTGAATATATGCTATATTAAAAGGAAAATTGGAAAACAGGAGAGTAGGGGAGCAGGACCGAGAGGCCCAAGAGAGGTGGAGGGGATGTGCTGGGCTGGTTGGAGGGAGGGGCTGTGGACACACCCTCTTGAAGTTGTACCTGCGCCCACTCACAGAAACCCTTTCACTCCACAATGCTCTGTGATGCAGGCCTGGCTATAAATTCAGGAGCCTGAGCTCTCAGAGCTCAGTTGCTTCGAGCGGCGTTGCGATTTGGAAAATGGATCTCAGTCTATTTCTAAATAGCCTACTAGAGTTTTCTCTGAGCTTCGGCTCAGAATATTTATGTGACAATCTCAGCATAATTTTCATCTTAGTGTTGAGCTTATTCGTCTACTTCTTCATTTACTCTGTGGGAATTCCATCAACCCACAGAGCCAACTTCCGGAAACATGAACATACACAAAAGGTAAGGAACCCTGAGTGAGAGTTTAATGGAGCCCCAATAGAGTTCTTCATTGTTGTCATTTGTATTCCCAGATTTCTAAATGAGTTTGATTTGAGTCAGAGAGACACCAAAGTTGGGACGTTTGAGGAGAGAATAGAACATCACTCTTCTCGGGGAAGAGACCAGGCAGGGCTAGGGGTTCAGGGAGGTCTCAGGCTTCCATATGAAGCTCACAGACCATCTGGGTGTGGTGACATGTTTCTGGCTCCCAACACAGTGATTCCTTCATCCTGGATCCAAGATGATCTCTATAGAACATCAGAGTTAACCAGCACTTCATCCAGCACTTCATACTGTCCTGTCAGGCATCATTTGGCCAAACCTTTGTGTTGGGTGGATAAGCAGAGCAGTGCTGAGCCTCTGAGAGTCTCTGAGTGAGCAGAGGCTGCAGCCTGAGCATATTAAGTTACTGGGTCCTATCTGAGGGGACAGAGATGGAAGGTAGGCCTCAGATTATGTGCTGACCTTGAGCACAGGAGGACCTCTGAGAAAACCAAGTGCGGACTCCATAAACACAGTCCTTCTTTGAGTTTTTCAAAGAGAAAAAGTTAAAAACATTTTAGCCCTAATAAGTTTGGCTTAGTGGATAGAGCATTGCCATGTGGACTGAAAGGTCCCAGATTTGATTCCGGTCAAGGTCATATACCTTGTTTGCAGGCACATCCCTAGTAGGGAGTGCGCGCAGGAGGCAGCTGATCAGTGTTTCTAGTTCTCTATTTCACTTCCTCTCTGTAAAAAAAATCAGTAAAATATATTTTAAAAATAAATTTTAAAACTTTAAAAAAATGGTAAAAAGGGGCACCACATTCTCTTAGTGAAAATGTATTTGGTTGGCTCGGAGAGGCATTATTCTTATACAGTATATGTCTAAGTTTCCTAGGAAGAGGAGAAGAGAAATGAGTCCTGATTGCCCCTTGTTTCCTTTTTATTCTCAGCGTCATTGCAGAGCCAAGAGGAGAAGGAAAGGTGGGACACGGGAAGGTAAGGTTCTGCCCTATTCCACCTGAGCTCCCCAATGGGGGACCCTTCCTCTCTCCTTTCCACAAGGTACCAGGTCCCTGATCTCTGTCAGTTGGTAGATACAGCCCCTGTCAGGAGACAGAGCCCTCAGAGGAGAGGCTCCTGGAAAGACAGAACCTGAGATACTGCTCAGATTCCCTGCTCTGCTGTCTCTGGGTAAGAAGCGGTGAGGGCCATGGGCCCTGGGTATTGCGCAACAGACACTGAGAATCAGAGCTTGTGACTCCTGACTTTGAGAAAGTGCTTGTGCTTCAGGATGATCACATTCTTCTTTGTTGCGACCATTGGCCCCTCTGCATCACAGCGTGGTTTTGAGCATCAAATTCAATAATGTGTATAACATTTTATCAATTTTATCAGTTTTATCAATTAAACAACACACATGGGGACCTTATTCATATTATCAATGACCATTGGGCTTCATTTACTAATTCTTGAGGGTTTCAGTCTGTTATCCCAATAGTCTTCATAAAGGGACTCCTGTGTAATGCCTATGTGTCTACCTTCATTTCATGTAATTCATTCTACTTGTTCCCAGGTGTGAGACATCATCACTGCAAGAAGGAGGAAAGGGAGCTGATTGATTTCCTGAAAAGGTGACTAGTCTGGCCCCATTTTTCCTGGTCTGTCTCTAGCATGTTCTGTTCAATTCCAGGGATTCAGTGGAGCCTTCCCTAGTCATGGGAGGGGTTGCCATAGGAACGAGATTGTGAGTGAATGCTTGGGATGAGTGCAAATTGAGTGCATTATGAAGTCATGGATGTGAAGTAATATGAAGGGGAAGCAGGCTTCAGGTGGCCCCACCCTCACCAGGCCCTCCTTTCATTGTTCTAGTCCTAGCTGCATCTCTTTACCTCCTGTCTCCTGCAGCCCCCTGGAACAGAATTATGATACCACTCGCTGTCGTCAACTTTTATGCCCAGACCCCTCCCGTAAGGTCTGTAATAATGCAACTACCGAAATCAATCAGCTTTTCTCAAAGGCTATGGACGTTTCTACTCCATCTGTGTCCCTTGTGGCTTCAACAGCTCCTGTGAAAGCTCCTTTGACTGAGCCACCATCCAGTCAGTCATCTGCTTTCACAGGAGCCTCTCCAGGAGAACTCATACCAACTCCTCTGCCTGAGCCTTCCCCACCACCACCCTCAGAGCTCCCCTTAAAGGCAATGACCACCTTGGGTAATTTTCTCTCACCCTCACCACCGGGTGAGACTCGGTCTCCAGAGCCAGTGCACCATTCTTCATCCCGACCCAAAGATTTGTTCTCTTCGACCTTGACGCAATATGAGTTCCATCAAGGGTTTCTTGCCCTGCGTTCTACAAAGATCTCTTTTGGGGCAGACTCTGAAGCCAAATTTATAGATTCTAGACACCTCTTATTTCTGAGCCCCGATGAGCAGGACTCGGCCCAGAACTACTTAAATCCTAAGATTTGGGAGGACCGTTTAAAACAAAAACTTGCCCAGCTTTTCTGGGGCCTCCCATCTTTGCACAGCGAGTCCTTGTCCTCTGCTGTCCATGTGTCCGGTGATTATCAAATCTTCTTCAATAGCATCTCAACTACCTTCTCAGGCCAAAAATCTACAGGAATTCCTTATTTCCTACCTCCATCCTTGCCTGAGGTCCAACCTCAACCCTTGCCTCAAACCCTGCCTCAGTCCCAGGACTTACATCTCCCTCAGAACCAACCCCAGGCCCACCTTCAGTCCCCACTCCCAATCTTGCCATCCAGTCCCATTACCCAGGATAAGGTCTGTGAAGTGTCTTTCCACAAACCCAAGAATGAATGCCAATGTCTCACTTCATCTGAAATGGAACACCAGGAATGCAATGTGTTGCAGAAGGAACAGGGAAGTTTGTGTGGCTTAACATCTGTGATGCAAAGTTCTAAGGCCCATGTTGCAATCTCCATCGATCCTGTCGAGTTTCCCCTGAGCAGGGAATTTAGAGAGAAATTTGAGAGTCACCTTAGAGTAAGGCGCATTCAACACCACAAGGGCCAGCCCTGGAAGACCCAGGGGTCTCTTTCAGGGTTGAGGCCTCCTAACTATTGCTCAGGCATACTTCAGTCAAAGAGCAGTTCTGGCCTCTCCTGGGCACCTATAGATAAGGACCAAATTAGTGAAAATCCAAATGTTGGATTGAGCCAACCAGGAAGCTCCTATGACAGGAGCTCCGAAATGTTTCAACTAGAGGAGAATGAAGGGAAGGATGAGGTACACAGCCAGGATAATGATCCAAAAGTCCATCTGTTGAGTGATTCAAAGACCTCTTCCCATAAGGATGTGGCAAGTGGCTCTGACATGAGCCTGTCAAGACAAAAATCGGTGCTTTCAGGCCTTAGTTTAACTCAAAGACAACTGGAAAATATCCAGAGAGTATATGTGAGCAGAAAGGTTGAGAAAATGCTGCTTGGGACTGTGCACAGTTCACAGCATTCTATCAATGAGATTTCTTCTATAGAATCCCACACCAAATTAGAGCAAAGAAGTTTGCCATCATCGGTGGGTGGGCTCTACCACCTGGACACATCCCAGGAGCTCCCCTTGGTTGAGTGTGCTGCAGAGCAGATACAGAAACCTCACATTCCCAAGTTTCAGATGGGGAGGTCAGGCCTTCCCACCAAAGTCCTTGAATCCAAAGAGCACTTCAAATTTAAAGGGACTTCATCCTACTCTTCTATCAATCCCAACTCTTCTTCATCAACCAAACTGATTTATGAGGCGAACACCAAATCTGGGGCCTCAAAAGATACTCAATCCTATTCTTTCATCAATCCCAATCTTTCTTCCTCAGCCAAACTGTTTTCCAAGGTAAACCCTAAATTGGGGACCTTTATGCCCCTGAGAGAAAGTTCTGAATCTCTTCTTGGGGCCCAAATGGGAAGAGAAAATGCAGCTGACCACCTGAATATTCCTGTCCCTGCTACCTCACTGGTGGGCAAGAAAGAACACAAGCCCACTGATATCCAGCACATACTCTCAGAGGAAATCCAGAAAATTTTGAAGGCCAAACTGCCTGTTGCAAACACAACCAGTGGCAGGAAAAGTAAGGGAATTTCTCTGGTAGCCAACATTCAACCCCCAAAGGTGCCCACAAGGCAAGCATGTACCCCACAGACTACTACTACTAGCAGTGTGACTTCTAATGACAAAGCAGAAATACAACAGGGCGAAGACAGGGAGGAATCAGAGCCTGCCTTCATATCTAGCGTGCCCAGGGAGATAGTCGGGGCTCAGGGGCTCAGTGCTCTTCAGCCCAAAACTAGTGGCGCCATGACAACCAGCGAGCCAGGACCCTCCCAAAGAATAAACAAAGAAACTTCTGCTGTGGCTTTTCAAAACCCACCTTCTAAGTCATTGGTTCCAGCTCCTGACTTAGCAGACTTTGCCACACAATTAATGACTGAGCTAAAACTGAAGTTCAAGAAGAGGTGTAGTCAGGCCCCAGGCCAACCCACAGACTTGTCCCATGACTCAGACAGCTCAAATTACAAAGCTTCCCTGACACTTGCAATGGGCGGGCCCAGTGAGGTCATGCAAGCTCCCCAGGTGATGTGTGTCCATTCAGAGGAAGGCAGAGTCAGGATGGAGCAGCCACAGCAACCATGGCTTCCTAAGCACCTGTTAAGGTCCTGCCGGGATCAGAATGTCCCACCAGATGTAAAGAAAGATATAGTGCACCCTCCCCGAAAGCCTACAGACCCCAGTGATAAAGACCTTGGTGCAGGAGATGCAATGGCGACGATTTCCCAACCTGGAGGGAAGAGATTTCACCCTCAGGACACAGCTGTAGAGGAGATGTTTGGGAGCGATTCCCTTAAGGAAGAGGCTCTATCCGATAGCCTCTTCATAAATAAAATGAAGAGGTTTTTTAGAAGGCTTCAGCCTACAAATAACTACCAAATGCAAGAAATCCACCAGGAAGAGGGAAGCCCCATGTGTTCTGCACAGAGCAGAGGCCCCGGTAAAAGCACAGTTGCCTCAACAGAAAATATGCAAAACCAAAGAGTCATTTCAGACATGGGAAAGTGCCCAGAAGAGAAACTGGGGCGTCAACGCGTAGGAGCTACCACCTGCCCTCAAGAGCCCCTTCCCCCTGCATCGCAGTCTGGGAAACCTGTGCAGAAGGGAGCAGCGCAGGCCCAGGCAGAGCCAGGCCAGGGGCAACCTTTCCACCGCACAACTCCCTCCTATGCCATGTCCGGCTGCCACGCAGCTATCTTGGCTCGCCAGGGCTCTACCTGTAATAGGCATACCAGAAAAGAGGACAAACACCCCCAAAACGTCATGGCACTAAAGCCTCAGCAAATGTATCAAAAGGACCCCCAATCTGTGTCCCTCAAGGGGACTGTGCCCCATCCAAGCCCCAGCTGCAGGCCTCGAGTGGCCAAGGGGCGTCCTGCTGTTCCCGCCACTGCTGGAAGCACTGAGCGCAGAGATCCACCACCAAGATTCAGACACACAATGCTCCTCCAGAATTTCCAGCGGGATACATTTGCTGCCCCCAAATAATTCCTCCCTCGAGGGGAATATTGGCTTGCCTAATAAATGTGTCAATCACAATAGTGATGTCTTCTCTGTGTCCTGTGTTGGGGGCATGGGTTTAGGGGTTCTCAGGGCTTTTGCTTACGGAAAGAAAGAAGTTCAGCTCCTACTGATTGCTTCCTTTGGCTTCCAAAAGTGACCATTGCCTGGAGCTGTTGCCGAGAAACAGTTATCATGTGTCCTCCCCCAAAGCCCACTTCCTGGCTGATGAGGTCTGCGGAGATGGGCTCTGCCTCCCACCTCATAGTTTCACCTTAATGGACATGGATAGCAGCCCACACCTTCCCCCTCAGGGAATGCTTTATGTCCTTTAAGGCAGTAGGGAGCATAGGCCTTCCTATTCTGAAGATCAAGGATGGGCATATTTTTTTCAGAAAGTGTCAGTGAAGAGGAGCCAGTGGCTTAATCATTATTTAGAAGTCAGTGATCAGAGGATCCTACAGGTGAATGAACCCTAAATGGGAGGGTTTTTGTGTTTTTTTTGGAGGGAGGGGAGTATTGTTTTTCTCCTGCCAAATCTGCACACACATCCGCCCTCATTATAGTGGCCTGGAGTGAAGGCAAGTCCACTTGTACAGGTTGAAACACAAATATGGAATGAGCGTCCTCGTGAGCACTTCAGGTAGCTTTCCCAGTAAGCCTTGTGAATCCTGAGTGGAAAGAGAAAAAGCAAAATATAACTACAAACAACAGAGTCCTTCTCACTATCACACTAGTATCTTCTTGTCCAGAGTTATGCCATTGGCTTAACAATGTCTGAAGCTAGAGGTCCCAGAAAAATGCAGACCAAAGAGGAGCTGAAGGTGGAATGGAGCCCAAGGCAGGGAATGTGAAGTGGTGAGCAGGCAGTAGAGGGCTCTACCATCCACTTGGACAAGCAACCAATAACGAAGCCTCCCAGTTCCTCTACCATCTCATCTTAGGGTCCTTTACTTCCACTCCAGTGCAGTTACTGCCACACTGTAGACCTTATTACCAGGAATGTTTCTGTCTCTGGAATAATATAGTCTGATCTATTACCCTTTGGCCTCATCCCCTATCCTTCCATCATAGATGCCCATTGTTAATAGACTTGATGGTCTATCTAGTGACTAACATTTTAAAAGCTCCGTGACAATGGGCTCCTTCTAGCCCAGTTGAATCCTTCCGGTCTGGTGAAATTTCAACTCCGTGTTTTTCCAGAAATGTCTTTCTATAAGTAATGATCACTACTGGATTACTAGTAAATCTCACAATGGATTCTACTGGTGCCATGAACTGTCTGGAAATCATTCATTCCTTCCACAAATAATGATACCATGCTTACTCACATGTGAACAAAAATATGGAGCTTAGTTCCATGTTTCCTTTGTCCATTTTCTCCCCAAAGCTCCTCAAATCCATGGCAAATCTCACTTTCCTCAAACGGAGGCCATCTCCACTTGCTCAACAGATGTGCTGGACACAGAGGAGCAAGAAGCCATGAGATGGGGACTTTTCAAGAAAACACTCAAAAACAACACTATGTGCTTTTAAATTTTTAGAAGAAATTTTCCTGTTATGCATGAAAATGACTTAAATGCAGATTAGATACACTTCTTTCTTTTTAAAAATGCCATTAAAAGTCAAATATTAGATTAAAAAATGCTCAATATCACTAGCCATCAGAAAAATATGCAAATCACAAGCACTTTGAGATAGCAACAGACACACACACAAAGGCTAGAATTACACAGTCAGGTAAGTCTCGCTGAGAATGTGGAGAAGGTGGAATCCTCACACATAGCCGGTGGGAATGAAAAGTGGTGCAGCCACTTTGACAAATAGTCTGGCCCTTCCTCAAAATGTCAGAGAGTTTCCATATGACCCAGCAACTCCACCTCTAAGTATACACTCATGCGAAATGAAAACACATGTCCACCCCAAACTTGTAAACAAATGCTCACAGCAGTAGTATTCAGTATTCATAATACTCAAAAGGTGGAAACAGCCCAAATGTCCATCAACTGATGAATGGTTAAAAAAAAAAAAAAAGCGGCGCATCAATAAAATATTAAACTTTAAAAAAAATACATTTTGGCAATAAAATATTAATACATGCTATAACACGGATGAGCCCTGAAAGCATTATGCTAAGTGAATAAAGCCAGTCACATGTGATTCCATTCATATGGAATGTTCAAAACAGACAAAACTAGAGAAATAGAAAATACATTAGTGGTTACTCAGGGCTGGAGTGGGGGAAGAAAGGGGAGGAGAGAGATGATAACTAAAGAAAAGTTTTCGTTCTGAAGTCATGAAAATTTTAAAATTTACTGTGGGGATGTACATATCTGAAAATACTAAAATTATAAAAGCATACACTTTAAATGGGCAAATTGTACGGTATGTAAACTATTCTATATAATAAAAGCCTAATATGCAAATTAACTGAATGGTCAAACAACTGGTCGCTATAACACACACTGACCACGAGGAGGCAGACACTCAATGCAGGAGCTGTCCCTGGTCGAGGGCAGCTCCTGCATTGAGCATCTGCCCCCTGAGAAGGAAGCGACCAGCAGCAGCAGAGGCAGCAATCAGGGGATGGGCCAGCCAGCATGTGGCGATAGGCTGCCAGCAAAGGTGGGTGCCAGTGTGTGTGGGGGTGCCCATCGATCACCCCACCTGCTGGTCACCCCCACAGATGTCCCTGGTTGCCAGCCAGGCCTAGGGTCCCTACCCATGCATGAATTTTGTGCATTGGGTCTCTAGTATTTAAATAACCAAGGATTTAAAGAGTAAGTACTTGCGAAGAACAAGTAGGGGAAAGGTAAGACAAAAGATGTCAACCCATTTCCATGAGATGGGAATCCAGGTGAGGAGTGCTAAGTGACTAGCAGAGCAGGTAAAGTGCTAGCAAACCCATCACAGCACAAAACCCCAGGGAGACGAATGACCTGGGGGCACCAGACAAGAAACGAGGAGTTCCATCTGGTAAACATCTTGAATTTTTGTTATTGTATTGTTTCTGTTTTATTTTCTGTGTATTTTAAAAGAAATATTTTATTCTTTGGTGGGGACATGACCTTCTCCAGTAACTTTTAAAATTCTTTTGAGAAATTAGCATGCTTCATATGTGCAGTGGGTGCCAGGTTTCTTGTCTGGGACAGAAACAGATCATTGTTTTAAAGTTGGCATTCTACACTTCTGGGGTCTGGGTATGGTGATAGTAGGTGAGAGCTATAGAAGTTAAAGCGAGAAATCTAAAAGGTCAGGTAAAATTCAGGAAAACAATGGCCCATTTTAAAAAAATGTATGTATCCTATATAATAAACCGCTAAAATACAAACCTACTGAATGGTGGAACAACTGGTTGCTATGACACACATTGACCACAAGGGGCAGATGCTCAACGCAGGAGCTACCCCCTGGTGGTCAGTGTGCTCCCAGCGGGGGATCACCACTCAGCCAGTAAGTAGCCAGGCTCAAGGCTGGCAAGCATGATGGAGGGAGTCTCTCCTGCCTCCATGGCAGTCGGACATCCCCTGAGGGTTCCCAGACTACAAGAAGGTGCAGGCTGGGCTGAGGGAGCCTCACTCTCCAGTGCGTGAGGCCAATGCTCTATCATGCACTGGGCCTCTAGTTTGTAAATAATTAAACTGTGGAAGAGCCAAAACTGGTTTGGCTCAGTGGATAGAGCATTGGCCTTTGGACTGAAAGGTCCCAGGTTCAGTTCCGGTTGGGGGCATGTGCCTTGGTTGCAGGCACATCCCCAGTGCGGGGTGTGTGGGAGGCAGCTGATCAGTGTTTCTCTCTTATCGATGTTTCTGGCTCTCTATATCTCTCTCTTCCTCTCTGTAAAAAATCAATAAAAATTTTAAATAAACAAACAAACCAACAAACTGTGGAAAAGTTGCATGCATGGTAAAACCAGAAACCCTTTATCCGGATTTACCCACTAATATTTTGACACATTTGTGATTTACCTCCTGTCTCTGTTTTTGTCTGCTCCCCAACCACCACCACCTCTCACTATATATATATATTTCATTACATATATGAAAAATATGCATGCATTCCTGAACTTCCTCTTTCAATATTTCATTGTATAGTGTTAAAGAAAAAGATTCTCTTACATATGGTACAGCAATTGAGTAATTTAACATTTGGCATAAAACTTTAACTTAATCTCCCATTCATAGGCTATTTTTGTCAATTTATCAAGTAAGGCCCTTTGTGGCTTTTTTTTTTTTGAAACCTCCATTGGGGGATTCAGTCTAGAAGCACACACTGCATTGAGTTGTCATGCATCTTCAGTCTCTCTGAATCATTTTATTAGTCTTTCCTTTTTATGACAAGGCCATTATTTAAAATATTTTCAATTGATTTTAGAAAGGGAGAAGGGACGAGAGAGAGAAACATCAAGAGAAAAATATGGATGCATTGCTTCCTACATGCCCCCTGACCTGGAATTGAACCAGCAACCTCTGGTGCACGGGACTATGCTCAAACAACTGAGCCACACCTGCCAAGGCAACAAGACCATATTTGAAGAACATATTCAATGTGCCATTGTTATAATGCCTTCTCACTTAGGAAAAAAGTTGGTGTATTTTATCTTGCTCAGATCTTGAAGGACGTTTTTATGACTCTGAGCCCTAGGACCTTAGGGACAATAGGGACCAGTCTTGCTATAAGAACATGATCCCAGAAGTACAAAGATAAGTGGAGGGATTTTTCTGAAGAGACACCTCCAGCAGTCACGGGAGAATGCGCGGGAGGTGGGGCTACGAGTGCCCATTGCTTTTGGATGGAGACCATGGTGAGGCTGTGGATGCAGGAGAAGACACACAAAGCATGGAGCTGTCATTGCTGGTGAACATCCTCAGTGGGAGGAAGAGGATGGAGGACGGAGGCCAAGCCTGATTCCTCAGACTCGGAGAGGGCATGCAGGCAAGAAAGGTAAGGAAATGGCTTCATTTCAGCAGATTATGAACTAAATGGGGAAGTTGTAGTGGTTGTGACTATTCAAAGATTACCTGGCATGGGGAGAGGAAATGAATACATATACAATCTCAACAAAAACTACATTATTAATAAAAACTATAGAGATGCCCATAGGGACTTTAGTAAGTAATTAGTAGATTTTGGAAAACAATCATTTATGTTTCATAGAAGTAAACATCCATGTGAGTAAAATAACACACACAAAAACAACAATAAAAAACACACAACCCAAGATGTACTGCTAAAAATAATCATGATTGTTCTCATTAGAAATTATCCTAAAAAGAAGCCTACTCCTTGATCAAAATGTGTTTGGTCCTGTGTTGTGACTAGCATAATGGGTATTTAAAATAAAGAATTAAAAATGCTGTGGAGAGAGAAGGAATTTGGCAGAAGAAAGGGAGATCAGCAGGGCTAGCTATGTATGGGCTAAGGGGACTGGATTTGAGAATTTAGGGGCTATCTAGGCTATTAGGGTCTTATAACCTTAAAGGGATCTTGCCTGTGAAAAGATTACTGAAGAATTTAGAGATGTTTGCTATTGGTGCACGGTGTGCCATGGCCTCATCTCCCTCTGTCATGCTTTCTGTTCGTTGGTACAGTACGATCTGCTCCCCTATGCTTTTTTAAAATTTCACTTTTCAAACTGAGGTCATCTCCACTCGTAGATGGTTTTTATTATTTTAATGACATTACTATTTCTTTAAACTTATATATCCTTTTTCCTTTGATATTTCTATTCCTTTAATTGCATTAGATTAATATTTTTCTTTCAATAGAATTATTTTATTTAGTAAAATAAACTTTTTTAAATACTAGGAGCCAAATAGGTCAGGTTTATTTTCATAGTCGATTTCTATATGGGCATTCCTTGAAAATGTGATCTGTTTAGTAGTTCTTGGTTAGAGCCTCCTACTACCAAACATATGCCAAGATTTAGAAGAAACCATTATTAAACCTCTCACCTGGCTTCCACTGCATAACACAGCTCAAGTGTCTTTGGTAGCATTACCCTGACCTCCTTGTCATTAGCTTCATCTTTCATAAACAAGACATTCCTCAATATCATCTCATTTTCCATTTATCATTTCTATGCCTGAATAAATAACATGTAAGTCAAAAATAGAAACATTTAAAAGGCAGTCATGGTTAAAATGAGAAAATATATTTGAATATCAAGTCTTCAGAGGTGTAACAAAGTAAACTTTTAAAAAATAAGAAAGGAGAAGATGGAAATATTTAATGACCTAAATAACATACTTTAATAGAATTAATAAGTGAAACTACTCTTCATTTTATTCTTAATAATCTATAAAGTAACTGTTGTTAAAGGTGTAGTTAGAAATTTCTAATAATAATATGTTAGATCTTTAGGTATTGACTTGGAAATATGTACTTGAAATATATTCAAGTGAAAAAAATTTCAAACTAATGAGTTTAGATAGTATAACTTCTTAAAAAAAAACCCTAGAAAAAATAGTTATCCCTCTGTATTTTAAAATAGGTGAAACACACATACATACCACATGCCACATGCGGTCTACAAAATAAAACCAGGAGAGGGTGTGTATTAACCAAGATCCAAGGCTAATATAAAAATACATACATCACAGTGTCTTTTAATCCTTTAGGGCTACTTTAACAAAAATACCATAAACTGGGTGGCTTATCCTATATAATAAAAGGCTAATATGCAAAATGTCCCCTCTACCAGGAGTTCAACTAGGGGGCAGGAGTGGCCCACCAACTGTATGTAACCCCTCCCCCTGACCAGCCCTGCCCCTGACTGCCCTCTCCTAGCCCGATATGAGGGGTGGGGGAAACCTGCCAGCCAACCTCCCGCATCCCCTCCCTGGCTGTGCACGAATTAGTGCACCAGGCCTCTAGTAATCAATAAACATTTATTTCCCTATGTTCTGCAGACTTGGAAGTCCAAGATAAGGCTACCAGCAAATCCAGGATCTGGAGAGGGCAAGACATGGCTTCCTCTTTGATGTTTTTCTTTTCACCATAACCTCACAAGTTGAAGAAGCAAGAGAACTCTCTTGGCCTCTTTTATAAGGGTGCTATTCCCATTCATGATTATCACTAATAACCTCCCAACGCCCCTATCTCCTAATACCATCACCTTGGGGAATAGGACTTGAACTGAGGAGTTGGGGGAAGGGAGCACAAACATTCAGAACATAGCAGTCTTTACATTTGACATTAAGTACTGAAGGTGTAATTGTTTGGGGGTGAGGGGTTGGTCACAAATTGAGCTTTAGATATCTAACAATCAATGTAACAAGAAAAACCTGGACAGTTCCCAGTTTCCAGTGTTTGCAGGTTAAAAGAGCATATTGACCACTCAAAGGAAGCACACATATCCCTGCCAAGACCAGAAAGGAATTTTCTCTGAGGGGTTTACCCTAAGGTGGAAACTCTGTAATATTCTTGAACAATGTCCTCAATTATTTCCTTTCAACTGACATAGCTATGAGTCTCATAGGTCTGTTTTTTATAAAGCTGCTTAATGTAGGCCAATAGTATCCTGATAGGCAAATTCAGAAAAAGCAATTATCTTTATTTCACAGAAGAGCTTATATAAGTTGGTAAGAAAATATAGTGTAAGTATAGTTAGCCATATTTTATTCTCTGGGGAGTTTTGAAGATCCATGACCTAAATGAAATCTTTATAATTACTATTTTCCTTAAAACACCCTATAATTAAAAGTGCATCTTTTGGTTTAAGTACATTATGTATAGAATTACTAAATGAAGTCTAAGAGGCAACATTAAAGTGAATTTTAAATAAGAACTTCATTATAAAGCAGTAGAGTAGGATGATTCTAAAATAGTGTTATCTGGCATAAGTACTTGAGAATTTAAAGTAAAATAATATAAAATCTATTTCATTATGTCCCAAAATATTCCTTCTTTCCTCTATCACAGCAATAATATTTCTAAAGAAGGGGCAATCTAAGATTTGTTATGCTCTTAACAGGTACCTAAAAATATGTATAGACTATTTCTTTCTAAAATGTTTAATACCTATATAAGACAAGTATCATCCTTATTTTAAGCGATGGCAACTACAGGTCCCAGTAATTCATCTAAGTGACATGAATGCTACATCTCAAGCTCTGGTTCAACACAAGGTCTAAGGCTCCAAAATATGTGCTCTTTCCAGTATGCTGTGCAGCCCAGGAGCAGCCTGCTTTCTGCTGATTCTACTGTTCACTGGTTCCCATTTTTTATGAGGTGTGATCTCAGTTAACCCATGGCTGAACTCCTGTCCCTGTTTGAGAAGAAGACGGTGTTTCTTCATAACAGAGCATGTTTATTTCACTGATACATTTATTTATTTATTCAAGAAAATTGATTAAATGCTGTGCTGTTCCAGGAACTCTAAAAGGGGCGTGGGGGTTGGGAGGGAGACCATGGAGCTTATGTCTCTGTAGGGATTGTTACTCCTTTTTTTTTTTTTAATTTGAGGTATAATTGATATATGATGTATTAGTTTCAGCTGTACAGCATAATGAGTCAATATCTCTACTTGAATAAAGATTTCTATAAATAATCTTTGCTTTATTTAATACTAGAGGCCCGGTACACAAAATTTGTGCATGGGGAGGTGTTCCCTCAGCTCAGCCTGCACCCTCTTCAATCCGGGACCCCTCAGAGGATGTCCTACTGCAGTTTATTGGGCCTAAACTGGCAGTCGGACATCCGTCTTGCAATCTGAGATCGCTGGCTCCTAACTGCTCACCTGTCTGCCTGCCTGATCGTCCCTAACCACTCTTTCTGCCTGCCTGATCACCCCTAACCTTCTTCCCCTGTTGGCCTGATTGCCCCTAACTGCGTCTGCCTTAGTCCCTGCCTTTGTGGCTTTGTCCACAAGGAGGACCAGATGACCTGAAGATGTCTGGTTGACCCGGTCTAATTAGCATATTACCCTTTTATTAGTTTAGATCTACATGAGAGGATGAATATAAACTTATCATGGTTATAATGTCATGATATATGTAAATCAAATCATTATGCTGCATGCCTTAAACTTATTGTAAGCTGTTAATTATATTTCTAAAACAAAAAAGGAGGGAATAAACCCCCACAAGATTATTTGAGGAAGTATGGTATCCATGATTGAACATTGTTGTGGATAAATATTTTTTTGAGGTAGAACTGACAGATTTAGTAATAGGATTTGGTGAGGAGGAGGATCTCACTCTCATTTAGGTCCCTGGTGTGAGCCAATGGGTAGACAGATGTGCCATTAGTTGAGATAGGAAACCCTGGAGGATTATGTTTCATGGAAGAAATAATGGGCCTGCCCCCTGGTGACATCAGGGGTGTAGATGACTACAGTTCTCAAACACAAGAGACAAGCTGGCCCTCACAGTTGGTAATTGTCACTTATTTGGACCAAAGCAGACATGTTTCTCTTCTGTATCTCCTTTATGTGTGTGCATATTTTAACTCCTATATTATCATTTAGTTTCTTAATTTTTAAGCTGTGAGGTCCCTGAATGTTGTGGCTAAAAGAGGTTTATAACTTCTGGCATGATGCTGTGTAGAAGCACGTAAATTTCTGCCAAATGAAATTGTTTCTAATAAAAAACTAAGTTAATATAATTTCATCTCAAAAGTAGCCTGTGCTTTTTTTTAAAAAAAATGTTGAATCACATTCTGGGTAGAGGAAATTTCTATATGTAAAAGTCCAACAACTGAAAGGCAGAAGTAGAACAACCTGTTGGCCAGTCCCTATGACGTGCATTGACCACCAGGTTGCAAACATTCAACACAGGAGCTGCCCCCTGGTGGTCAGTGTGCTCCCAAAGTGGGAGCCACTCAGTTAACTGTCATGGGTGGTGCTCCCTCAGCAGGAGCAGCCACTCTGAGGGCGGGTCCATGGCCACTTAGCTGATGAGGATGAGCAATGCTCCCACAGCAGGCAGATCCCTCCATCAGTGCATGAATCCATGCACTGGGCCTCTAGTTTGTATATATATTGGAAAATGATGACCACAGTAAGCCTAGTTAACATTCATCACTATATATAATCACAAAGTTTTGTTTTCTTGTGATGAGAACGTTTTAAGATTTATGGTGTTAGGAACTTTCAAATATACAGTACAGTGTGATTAATTATAGTCACCATGGTTTATGGAATTGTTACCGTTGATCATATTTCAATCATTGATTGGTCATTTACTATGTGCAAGGTCCCATGCTAAGCACTTTGCCTTATTGCTTTTAAACCTTAAAACTCTTATTTTTCACTTTACATATTAAAAAATGGTGGTGTAAAGAGTTTGAGGAAATGTTCTAAAAGTTACACAGTTAGTAGTTATGTTGATCAGCTTTTGCTGCAGCAAAACAACCTGAGAATCTCAGGGAATTACATCACCATTATTTATTTCTTGTATGTGCTGGTGTGACTATGCTTCTCTGGCTAGCTGTGCTTGTCTGGATTCAGCTGGGTGTGGCTCCCGACTGCTGGTAGGATTCAAGTCTTCCCTGAGTACCAGTTCCTTCTGAAATAAAGATCCGCAGTCTGAGTCATGCTCTTCTCATGCAGAAAGGAAGGAGCTCAGGGGAGAGGGGAATTGCAAAATGGGACCTGACACATTGTTACTTGCACTTAGAATTCCAGGGTCACAGCAAGTCCAAAGTTAATAAACCAGGGAAATATACTCTGTCCACAGTGGGGCAGAGCAAAGATGGAGAGGGAAGAATTGACTACTATATTAGGCTAATGCACTGGGATTCAAACCCAGTACTCTCTCAATTTAAACACTGTTGTTTTCACTACTATTCTAAGTAAATAAGAACCTAATTTATCTTCCTTTGGGTTTATGACTAGTATTTTTTGTTTTGTTTTTTTTCCCCTTCTTTATTTCTTTTTTTAAAATTTATTAAGGTATTGTATGTGTACATAGTTTACCATTGCCCCCCCCCATACATGCCCTCCCTCCCCAGAGTTTTATGTCCATTGGTTCTACTTATATGCATTCATACCAGTCCTTCGGTTGACCTCTCTTCTCCCCCTGATCTCCTTGAATAAAACTTCCAGATAAGGATAAATTTGCTAAACTTTTCTCTCTATTGATATAAATTTAAGAAAATAACATGTGATTATAGTTATGACATGAAGAAGCTTATTATCTGTCACTATGGTAGTAAAATTCTTGTTAATCATTTGGCAGGTACCTGATGATTTTCTGTAGTGTGTAAACAGGATCTATTTTCTGTAACTTTCCAGAAAGCCACAGTTAGGTCTTCAAAGATAGAAACTGCTCATTAGTATATTCTGATGTGTTAACTCAAATTGGTAGTTCCATGTAAATGTAGATAGCTATCACTTTAAAACTGTTGGTCACCCTGGTGAGTAATGTTATCAGAGGGCATTTCCACTAGCTTTGATGAATACACACTGAAATTCACAATTTCACCCAAACAGACACCACCTGGCCCAGCTACTACTGGGGGTTGTACAAAGCGTTATAAGTCCTATAGGTGGCAATTCAGTATCAGTCCAAGTTGTAAACCTTTGTGCTTCATCCATCCCGTTTCTGGGAATTTATATTGCATAATATAGCAGAGAAAAACCACAAGATTATTGATCACAATACTAGTTGAAATAATATAAAATTGGAAATTACATAAATGCCCACCAAAGGAGCACTTGTTAAATAATTATTTAAAAACAGTGCTGACATTATGAGAAAACACTGTGTTAGTATATGGGACAGTCTCAAGGTATAATTTTAAGTGATAAAAAATTAGGAGCAGAACAATATAACTTTTATGTAAGGGGGGTGATGAATTAGAA
The DNA here is from genome assembly GCA_963924515.1 of Vespertilio murinus. Taxonomy (NCBI): domain Eukaryota; kingdom Metazoa; phylum Chordata; class Mammalia; order Chiroptera; family Vespertilionidae; genus Vespertilio; species Vespertilio murinus. The sequence goes on along the minus strand of OZ004708.1, from coordinate 131,652,028 downwards.
AATGTTTGATTTGGGAAAGATGCATATGGAGGTAATAAAAATATTTATAGAGTAGGTAGACAAGGTTGAGAGGTAATGTGTTTTACTCTATACCTTTTTGTGTGTTAGGATTTTTGAAACATGTAAATAAAATATAGAAACATTTTCTTATCTAAATCCTAATACCAATACCAAAGCAATATAATGTATAGATCATAGGTTTCATGAGGATTTTATATATAATTTGTATATTTGGGAAAAAATCTTGCCTATTATTGTGAAGGAAAAATCTATTCTATATGCTTAATTACTTTTTTAATTTTAAAATATATTTTTATTGATTTTTAGAGGAAGAGGAATAAACATCCTTTGGCTGCCTCCTATCCACGCCCTCCTACTAGGGACTGAACCCAAATTCTGGGGATGTGTCCTGACTGGGAATGGAACCAGTGACCTCCTGGTTCATGGGTCAGTACTCCCCACTGAATAACCCAGGCTGGGCTTAACTATTTTTTTTAAATGTCACTGCATACTCTTAGTTAGGGTGTATAAATTTTTCTAAACCATAGAAATAGTTCACTGTCTTTGGTCTTCGGCAATTTTTTTGTAAAAAGTAACTTACATTGTTTTGAAATACTTACAATTTCAAGTTAATTGGCATTTAGATTTATGTATAATTTATTTTTAAAAATTCAGCCAAGAAAGAAGGTGAATTCTTGAATTCCAGATACGTGAAGGGATTGAGACTGTCTGCGGGTGGAGGGGGAATCCTGCAAACAGCAGGTGCAGCAGGTGCTCACCGCAGCCTGGGCAACTTTGACTGGACCTTATGTTTGAGTTTTAAGATTGTAGTTTTAACACCAGGCAGCACATTCTCGCCGAAGAGTGGCACCAATAAATACCAAAGGACATAGGCAGAATTTCCCCAAAGTGAGATATCAGTCTTTAATGGAAAAAATGTTAAATTTAATAATAATCATTAATCTATATAATCAGATCAGTCCCGAACATTAAGTGCTTCTACTTCCACTGTCTGGATGAATAAAGTGAAGTCCCTTGGATAGAATTTAACTTAAGGAAAAAATAAGACAAACAAAGGTTGATTTCCAACTATAGTTGGGAGACCACTTTCCATGTGTCTGTTGCATTTCTGCGTCTCTTTAACCAGACCCTCTTGTCCAGGATGTCTGTATGGTGGCTGGGCTCGGGAGCTAGAGACCATGCCTCTCCCAGACCAAAGGGCCAGCGTACGTCCCACCTTGGCTTCGGTGGGAAGGAGCCCTCTATTCAGAGGAATGACCAGTCACAGCTCCGCTTGGGCCTTGAGGTCCTCCTCCAACTGCCTTTCCTCCCACGCAGGAAGTCCACATCTAATCCCAGTCTCCTTCCCATATTCAGATGCTTGCCTCCCCATTCTCCTGCCCTTCAGATACCCTTACATCCATGAAACGGCTCTGCTTCCCACAGGGCCCGCTTTGTGCAGAAAACCTTCCTGCCTTTTCATCTTGCTCCTGCGACAAAGCCGCTCACACACGTGCTTCATTCTCTCCTGGAATTTACTTTTAGGAGGAGCCTGTTCCTTCTGCATCAGGTACCGGGGGATACTAGTTCCCAGGCGCCTCCGGAGGCCCCATGCCCTGGGCAGAGAAGCCCTTCACTCTGGCACAGGAAGGTCTCAACCCTGCCGCTGCTCCCTGATGCTCTCCTGACTTGGGTCTCCCAGGAGTGTCCTTTTCTCCAGTTGGACCTGAATTTATTGTCCTGGCTCTTCCCTGGGGCCTGGACCTTAGGAACCCAGGGCTCCTGGTGCGCATCAGTGTTTCTGCTGTCCTCCATGTGGTCACGCATCTGGGAAATGGCCAGACCCAGTGGGCACTGCCTGAGGATGGGGCTGGGAGACATTGGGAGGAAAGATATCTGAAGCCAGAGGGCTCTTCAAAGGTACAGCCAGTGGCAGGCTATGCAGTAGCACCTAGAATGGCAGCTCTTGTGTGTCAGCAATATGTCCTCTAAGAGATGGCTTTGCTGCATATTCTTGGTATAAGAAAGCATTATTTGACCTCCTGAGCCACTAGCCTATTCAGATTCCCTTTTAGATGTTGGGAGTTTCCTGGTCCACTGGCTCTCAGGATGCCTTTTGATTATAGTAGAGGGTCTGGGAACTCAGCCGTAACTATCTCCCTTGAACTTTTGACCCTTGAAATAATTCTTAGTTTCATCTCTCCATCCTTACCCTCTGGGAACATTGCTATCCTCTTACCAGAGACTCCTGGGACATAATTCTCACTCTTATTTGTTGCTATATTTCCTTGTGCTGTTGGATTGTAGGCAGCTCTGAACTGCCTCCATTGTCCCACTGTGTTGTGTTTGCCAATAATCATGGATATAAGGACATAAAAAGTGTGCCCGCCCTCCCTGTCGGAGAGGTCTGTGAATCCATGGCCAGTCTGACAGCCACCATTTCTGGGGGCTCTCTGTTCTTCCTCTCTCAAGGTGAGGGGGCAGATGGAGAACTATCCAGGGCTGGGACTCAATTTTTTTTTTTTATGGATTGAAGGTCTTCCTGATCTACTTGAGGGTTTCTTCCCAGAAGCTTGGCAACTCAGTTATGCTGTCAACTCTTGACAGATGGTGACTGAGGAGATCGTGGCAAACTAGGCAAGGAGCTGGGATGGGCCCTCTCTCACCAAAACAGTCAATGGATTCAAGTCCCTTTTGTGATTGAATTTAGGGTCATTGAAAGCAGTCATCTTGGTTTTTATTTGGACAGTCAGCATCTATTCACCTTTATGGAAGGGTACCTCTATTTTCCTCTTTAGCCTCAGCCATGTGCAGGTGGAATTGTAATCTCTAAACATCCCTAAACTCAGAGTGCCTGGGTGGCTCAGGTCTGGCAGAAAGGAGTTCTGTCACCCAATCAGAGTCATTGGGTCAGTGACTTCAATTGGAGCCAATGAGACTTCTGCAAAAAGTATTGTGATAGAAGTGCACATTTTGAAAATACATATATATTCCTATTGATTTCAGAGAGGAAGGGAAAGGAAGAAATAGAAACATCAATGAAGATAGAAAATCATGGATTGGCTGCCTCCTGCAGGCCCCCGCAGTGCATGTGCCCTGTCCAGGAATCCAAACATGACCTCCGGGTTCATAGATTGATCCTCAACCACTGAGCCACACTGGCCAGGCAGAAATGCAAATTTGTAATTGCACTTGAGCCTAGGAAAATAGAGTCTTGGACTTGTTTGCAGTCATCTGCCAGCACCTAAAACCTGAATGTAAAGTCAGAGCAGAAGACAGCTTACAAGAAACTCCGCTCTGCTGACATCAGCTCAGTCCCATTGCTAGATGCCAGCTTTGCTCCCGGACCGTTCAGTTACATCAGTCTAACTAATTCCTTTTTTGGTTTCAGCTCCGTTTGTTTGTTTTTAGTAAGTAATTAGTAAGAGTTTATTATGTATTTAAGAATACTTGTGGCCTGGGAGCTTTCCAACTGAAAGACTGAGAGGGAACTTGAGGCCCTAACTTCACAGGATGGCTTATACCCTGAAAATGAGGAAGTGCTCTAACTTTATAATGACTGGTTATTATTGCAATGGGGGGCTTCCTGGTGACAGAACATTGTATAACGGTGATGATCTTAGAGGCTTTTTAGGGAGATGACCATAGCTTCTTTTCTGATTATCTGAGGCATTTTCAAGTGGCACCAGTTTTGCTTGTTTTGAAGAATAGGCTAAATTAGGTTTCACTTAGGTGATTTAAAGGGTTTTGTCTGCTCAGGGAATTTTAAAGTTCTCTCTCTCTCTCTCCCTTTTGTGCTTAATTTTAACACCTGGAAGGCAAACAGTGCAGTTGGAGCTGCCTGATCTGCTTCTGCAAGGCCTGGAGGGGCGAGGGTGGGGGGGAGTACATTCAGACCAAGGGTAGGGCAGGGAGGGGAGAGAAGCTGACCACTGGGGCAGCTCAGAGAAGGGAGGAGTCAGGCCCCAGGCACTATTGCCTCCTCTCTTTGCAGAGGAAGCTGACCTGGGAGATCTCAGGAGCTCTTTGGGAGAAGAGTGGATGGGATCTCAGAGATGAGAGAACCAGGGTGTCCCCGTGCTAGAGGGCCCCATCCCTGAATCATCTCTAAGGAGTGGGGCTCAGGCCATCTTTCAGCAAACCCGCACCCGGAGTCACTACGCAGGAGCAGCGCCTGCGTTTCAGGGACCCAGCCCTGGGGGGTGGGAGTGAGGTTCAGGCTTTTGCAAAACCCCCTCCCCCTGCAAAAGCCAGATCAGGGGCAATGAACTGCGCATGTGCAGGCTGAAAATCAATGGCCCTCCAAGAGGTGGGAGGCGTCAGACCCTGAGGCCCCACTGGACATCTGCGGAGGTGTAAGGCCGGGCAGGGAAACCGTCATGCTGTTCCATTGCACACCCTCAGGTCAGTTGTTGAGTTGTGGTTTTTGTTCATTTCAGCCAAAGGATTTACTCACAAGATGCAAGAGGTAGGTCTTCTGTGTGTGTGGTTCTTTCCTCCAAGTTGTCAGCCCACTGACTACATAGTGGCTTCACCTGCCTCGGTTTCCCCTTCTGAGCTCCTTATCTACACTAGGCACTTAAAATATTTGCACGCATTAAATAGGACAATCGGTGTAAAAATATGAATTATTTCCACACACGTGAAGGTACTAGTAAGTTGGTGTTTAATTTCGATATATTAAATTGTATCTGGCTCTAAGCACTCACTTGTGAGGGCAGGAAGAAAACGAATATAATTTATCGCTGGGGGATCCTTTTTTGTCTTTAGTGTGGAATACACTCTCGGGTAAAACACGCACTCAGCAGCAGCAGCAGCAACGTAGGAAAGAGCCTCTTGGTCCTTCAGGGATGCCGCCGGGATGCTCTTGGTCCATGCAGAGGCAGGTCCAGACTCTGCCAGTGTGGCCCCCGCATCTTTGGCAGCAGTTGCGAAGACTGTGGTGCTGGAGAGTTGGTAGTTCCCCACCTCTGGACCCACCCGAGCTCTCCCTGTCAGAAATCCTGCTGCCCCCTTGGGGACTTCCACATGGGACGCACCCTTTATGGAACCCCTTGCCACATCCCTTTCCTCCAGTCCCAGGAACCATGGCTACATTTGTGCACTTCCCTTCCTTTAACCCATTCGTCCCCATCTCCTCCCTCCGAGGAGCATAGCTACAGTCCCCCCAACACAAAGCCCTGATAAGGTTGGACAGCAGGTGCCTCGCAGCTCTTAAGTTGAGCCAGACAGCACGAAACGCATTGCCAACTCCTGAGAGAAATCAGAATCTCAGAACTCTTGGGTTGGTAAAGGGCACAAGTTATCTTTTCATCTTTCTGCCTGTCTCTTCTAATGGGGTAGGCAGAGCATTTAATTGCCTAATAAGTTATTCTGCCACAAATGCCTGTTATCCAGCAGAGAGTGAGTAAGTAGGTAGGGCAGGAATATCTTCAGAGAGAAATTAATTCTCCTGATTAGTCGTTGCAACCCACACCGAAGCATGGCCTACCTTCTAAACTTGCATGATTCCTGGTCCTTTCTTGGACCCATAGAAAGAAGGAACAGGCCTGAGTTTTGAGAGAGGGTCTGATGAGGAGGAAGCTGCCAGAAGATCCTGAAATGCCCCTTGACTTCTGAAATGTTACCCAATTACATGCCTGTGTGCATACCCCAGCTCCACCATGCCATGCTACTGAGCAACTCACTCTACTCTGACTCTGTTTTCCTGTCTATTACATGGGGCGTTTATGCTGTTGATTCATGAGAATATTCTGAGAATGAAGTGAAATAATGTTTTTAGGATGTATGGCATAATGCTTGGCACATAGTCATTGATAAAACTTCATTATATCTTTGTTATTAACCACTTGCTCTCACCCACCACATATTTTACATCTCAAATAGTATTTGATATTTCCATTTGTGGTCTAGTTTTACTTCCCAGAACCGATGCTTGGAACACTTTTTGAGCTATACCCTTTTGCCAAACAACTCTATTGATTCTCTCTCTGGCCGTGTTGCTTTCCTAGAGTACTTCACAGGCTATGGTGGCCATACTTTTACCACATGTGGCCCAACTCTCCATCTGAGACACAGACCCATGCAATTCCCTTTGGCTCTGTCTACAAAGAGTAGCACATTCCTGTTACCCTGAAGAGTAAAGAAAGGAGAGACTGGAAACCATGATCCTACCACAGAATGTATAAGTTTGTTCTTAGCATCACAAATTATGTTTCTAACCTGTAACACCCCACAACTCTCATGTCCAAGGCCAACTTTTAAGTCAACCCCAGACAAATGCAATGTTATTAATAGATCGGGAAGGGAAAAGCAAAGTAAGCAAATAAATTACTTAATTGTTATCAATGGGAGCTGATTTACCAACTGACAACTCAGAGATTGAAGTAGCAAACTTCTAATGCATGTAACATTCTTCCTTTCTAGTCATCCTTTTCCTCACCAACATAGAAGAAAATCATTTTAATGTGATTCTCATTTAGTCTACCCATTTTTATTTATTTATTTATTTATTTATTTATTTATAATATATTTTATTGATTTTTTACAAAGAAGAAGGTAGAGGGACAGAGAGCTAGAAACATCAATGAGAGAGAAACATCGACCAGTTGCCTCTTGCATACCCTCTACTGGGGATGTTCCCGCCACCAAGGTACATGCCATTGACCGGAATCGAACCTGGGATCCTTCAGTCAGCAGACCAACGCTCTATCCACTGAGCCATACTGGTTTCGGCCCCATTTATTTTTATCTGGTTCTTAGAACTCATGGTAGATGACTTTTAGGGTTTGCTTGTGTGAATAATTTTGGTTAGGGCCTACTGTGCTAAATCCATTCTACCATCATTATAGACATAATTAAGTGAAAGTTTGTAAATTACTATTGTATATATTAAAGTGTTTCCAAGCATGTACCCCAATATTTAATATATTTGTCCTGAAAAATGGAGATTTGGCAATGCAGGATACATTAAGTGCAATGTAGATGAGGGGGATCTCTCAAGGATGAGTAACATTTTTGAACTTCAGCTTATAAATAGAAGTAGATAACATCTACCTTGCTTACCTTTGATTATCAATAAAAAATAATTTGTTTTAGAAAACTAAACACATTGATTTCAGGATTTATTATGTTGCCAGTCATGATAAGTTATAATCTTTGTTCAGGGCTTGCTTTAAGTATTCAGTAGTTGATCCCATTGTTAAACTTCTCAAGTAGTTTACTTCTCAACCATGACTGTGCATTAGAATCACTGGGTTAGGTTTTCAGTCTATGAATCCTCAAAAAATACTCTAGATTAATTCAGAATCACTATGAGCAGGGCCTAGACATTGTCACTTTCATAAAAGTTCCCCAGATTATTCTAAAGGGCAGCCAAGGTTGAGAGAATTGGTCAGAACAAAAACCATCCTCCACTCTTTGTGGTTAATTCAGGTAATGGGTGGAGAGCCCTTCCTCTCAGGAAAATTGATCAGAGATGTCCATGTGACACTAGTACAGTGACCAACCATCCTCAGTTGCTTATGACCAAGAAGGTTCCAGAGATCTGGATTTCAGTGCTGAAACTGAGATAGTCCCAGGCAAACAAGATCAAGTTAGTCACTCTAGACCCTAATGTTATAGATGAGTTACACATTTCTCAGAATGGTTTTATTCCTTCCTAACTTGAGAGATGGTTTGAGGGTAAATGCTCTGCCATGGGCCATCCCATCGTCTGGCTTTAAAATGGTCACGTGGTGATGACTTACTGCTGCAGGAATCTGCAAGAAAGACAAGAATGTCCAGAGGACCATGGAGACATGGCCTGGAGCTCTGCCGTGGTTGAGCAGCTAAACCAAAGCCAGAATCCGCACCTTCCAGAACCCTTGCCTTGTGAGAAAGTTAGTGTAAAGCATGGTTAGCTGAAATGATTTATTTTTTTCTATTTGTAGCCCTTATGCTCTCGGTGCATCCAGGTGATAACCTTAGAAACTGCATAAAAGCAGACACTTGTTCTCCATTTCAGAATTGTCTCCAGATCCTGTTCACCATTGTCAGCTTCCAAACCTTCATCTTTGTGATCTTTCCTGGTTTTCGGTTTTGTTTGGCTTGTTGCCCCCGAACCCCTAGCCACTACCACCACCCGCCCTCAACTGGAATGCAGACTATTTTCCTGCCTCTGATCAGCACGCCCTGGAGAGAGCAGCGAGTCTGGAAAGGAACTCTATGGCACTGCTCTGACAGATGCAGGCAGTGGTCCCATCTTCATTGTCAGGCCAGGCTTCGGTGACACTGTGCTGCGTGGTCAGGGCTTCAGGTACTCCTCTGCCTTCTGGTCTGAGAGGAGGAAGGAGATCAAACTACTTTCACGTCTCTTTCGCTGAACCTCTGCTCCTTATGTAATGCCAAAATGTTGATTAGTACTTTATAACCTAATAGAGAAAAAAACAAAAACCTGACAGAACAACATTATGTCTTAGAGCTTGGCATATTAACCATGCTGATATTCCTTCATTGATATCCCATTATGCAGAAATGCATACTTCAGTTGATGATCTCTGATCAGTTCCCAGTGACTTTGCTTCAACATTACACCATCCTAGGCATCCCAGATTCTACGGGTAGTTTCCAAATGCTGCAACGAAGCCTGTGAACCCCCAGCGTGTCTCTGAGAGCAAGTACGAACGTGCACGCTGTCAAAGGTGCCATGCTCTCTTCCCGCTGGCTGTCCCTGGGAGCACGTGTGGCGTTCTGAGAGCCAGCGCTGCACATGTGGGCCCTGGCAGGACTGCGCTCGGGGCTGGCCTCACAGGGGAGCCCTGAGGGACTTGGCCTTCTCCAAAGGGTTCTCACCTGCCTCTCCGCCAACTGCCTTTTCCCTCGTCATTATTAAGGGAGTCAAGTTGGCAGTGACAACAGCACTTGCTCTAATATTGCGATCATTCTTTCCACTACCGCATCATTCCCCTGGCATTCTGCAGAATGCACTTCGGTCTAATAGGTTGGTAAAAACAGCTGTCAGCAGATAGGGAGCAGTCTGCCTGCTTCATGCGCTCTGTGTGGAGCTTATCCTGGGAAGAAGCACATGAGGCCGTGAAACACTTGAAGGAGAACAGGGAAGGTGCCTGGCCTCCATCCACGTAGCTGCACACCTGAGTTCACCAAGGTGAATGCAACAGAGGAGGCAGCTCTTGCATCTCTTTTCCGAGCACGTGACTCCCTAGCTATGCCCATGCTGTGTGAAAGAGAGAGAGATTATGATGAAGATAGCTGCTTATTTAGTGATCAAGAGCACTTAAGAAAGCCCGGGGTTCTTGCAAATTATTTATATGTATATATATATTTACATTTCCCTTTTGGTTAAAAAACCAGGCATACCAAATGCATGTAAGATGAGTAGAGTATAAGGGACTACTTCCCTCAGCTTTCTTTAATCTTTATTTCCCCATCTATGTTTTCTTGTTCTATATTTCTTTCTCTTTAGCTCTTGGATCTTAGCCCTGAAGATTGTAGTGTATTTCCATCCAATTTTCTTCCTTCCCCAAGAAGATACATTGTTTTCTTTGCTGAGTCACTTCTCTTTTTCTAATGAGAGACCCATGCCCACTCTCTGTAGCCCACCGAGGTCTCACGTTATCTCAGAGGGCTTTCTGGCGGACGAAAAGGCTAGAAATCACCTGTACTTCCCCAGGACTTAACATACAGTAATTTCTGATCAGTTTCTCTTTGGTCTGCCTCCCTAGTAAATTGAGTAAATGGAAGGCAGGTAAAATATCATAGTCTCCTCTGATTTCCCTGCACCATCAGCAGTGCCCACAAAGAAAGCACTTGAAGGTTTGTTAAGTTAAATTGAAGTACCAAGAGAACATTATTCACCAATTTCCTTGCCAATAAAATGTAAATATGCACGTATCTCACAAGGTTGTTCAAATGATACACACACACACACATACACACACACACACACACACACACACACACACACACACGAGGGGCTTAACACATTGTCTGACCAAATGGGCACTCATGGTCATTTTTACGTCCTCTGTACCCATTCTTCTGTGACATTCCTGATTGTTTAGTGGCCAGAGTTTATTTTTAGACTGGAGTTGGAGTATAATGAAAAGAGAGGCCAGAGCAAACTTTACTATTTGATCCAAAGTTTATAACAACACAGGCACTTATGTTAGAAATTATATGGAGTTAGGTATATATTTTTGTATAAAAAATGAAAATTCAGGAAGAGAGCAAACTAGAAAAGGCAAAGACTTGGAAATCCACGTTTTTTTAGTCTTTCATAAAATACTCCATTGGGGAAAAAATGCTATTTTCTAGATCATTTTATATCTGTTTTCTCCTATGTCTATATTGCTAAATATTAAAAATGTTTTATTATCAATAATACACATTAGGTTATCTCATTACTAAAAAGAAAATATTTGGCAGTATCCTATCTAATAAAAGAGTAATATGCAAATTGACTGTTACTCCAAGACACAAGATGGCCACCCCCATGTGGACACAAGATGGCCACCACAAGATGGCCTGCAGGGTAGGGCAGTTGTGGGCAGTTAGAGGTGACCAAGCCAGCAGAGGAGGGCAGTTGGGGGGACCAGGCCTGCAGGGGAGGGCATTTGGGAGGGACCAGGCCTGCAGGGAGGACTTTTGGAGGGGACCAGGACAGCAGGGGAGGGCAGCTGTGGGTGATCAGGCTAGCAGGGAGGGCAGTTGAGGGCGACTGGGCCAACAGGTGAGGGTAGTTAAGGGTGACTGGGCCAGCAGGTGAGGGCAGTTGGGGGCAACCAGGCCTGCAGGGGATGACAGTTAGGGGTGACCAGACTGGCAGGGCAGGGCAGTTAGGGGCAACCAGGCCTGCAGGGGAGGACAGTTAGGGGTGACCATACTGGCAGGGGAGGAGAGTTAGGGGTGACCAGACTGGCAGGGGAGGGCAGTTAGGGATGACCAGGCCTGCAGGGGAGGGCAGTTAGGGGTGGCCATACTGGCAGGGGAGGACAGTTAGGCATGACCAGGCCTGCAGGGGAGGGCAGTTAGGGGTGACCAGACTGCCAGGGGAGGACAGTTAGGAGCAATCCAGCTGGCCAGGGAGCAGTTAGGCATTGATCAGGCTGGTAGGGGAGTCGTTAGGGTGTGATCAGGCTGGCAGGCAGAGACAGGTGAGAGGTTGGAAGCCAGTAGTCCTGGATTGTTAGAGGGATGTCCAACTGCCCATTTAGGCCTGATTCCACCAGATTGGAGAGGGTGAAGGCTAGGCTGAGGGATAACCGCCCCCTGTACGAATTTTGTGCACCAGGCCTCTAGTTATAACATAATCTTAAAACCAAGATTCTGTCAGAGTTTGAATTTTGGTTATACACTGTAATATGTTACCAGAATAATGGGATGTTATTGTTGACATTATGTTATGTGTTATTTTTTTGTAAATTGGGGTGAAGACTACTTTAAGTGTTTCAGTTTCTGGTGTGTGTATATAGCCACATTAAAAGCTGTTCCTTTTGACATTCTTTCTCAATAAATGTCTCATTATTACTGTGGAATTGGAATCTAGCCAAATCCTTGTTCTCCAGATGCTTCATAAAGATTTGGAACATTTCATAAATGGAAAAACTGACCTGCTTTAGTGGAGTCTCCTTCCATTCTCATCTCGGTGCTGAAGTTACAGAAAAGGAGCCTTTATTTTGACATCTTTTCCCTTTACTTTGCACCTTGTAGAGCCACCGTTATTTCTCTTGAAGTTTTTTTTTTCAATTTACAGAAGTAGATTTGTTCATTGTTCTTGGTTTTTACATTGTGATTATGGAAATATTCAAACATCATTCAAATTAAGAGTATAGTGAATCTGTATGTACCTACCATTCACTTCAGTGTGATGAGCTCATGACCAATATGTTTCTTCTAAACCCTCACCTACTCCTCTCAACCCTTTCTCTATGTCTTGTAATTTTATCTATAAACATTTTTGTATGTATCTCTAAAAGATAAATATCTTTTTTAAATTATGTATTGATTTTCAGAGAGGAAGGGAGCGGGAAAGAGATAGAAACATGATGAGAGAGAATCATTGATTGGCTGCCTCCTGCATGCCCCCTATTAGGGATTGAGAATGCAATCCAGGCATGTGCCCTTGACTGAAATTGAACCTGGGACCTTTCAGTCCACAGGCATATGCTCCACTGAGCCACACAGATAGGTAGGGCTAAAAAAAAAATATATCCTTTAAAATCATCACAATACAGATTAATCCCCTTAATGCCAATATTTACTCAGTATTTACATTTCTCTATTTTCTATTTATCTTTATTTGCTTTGTTTCCTGGAACTTCTATTATAATGAAGCACATACATAATTTTCAATTTTAAAGTAGTCACATTAAAAAAAATAAAAAGTGTGTCAAACTAATTTTTGGGGTGAAATTAATACTGTGTTACTTAACCCCAATGTCTATAATATTATCTGGAGACCATATAAGTATATTAATTAAATGTTAAAAGTATTGATTACATAAAATATTTATTAAAACCAAAGCATTATCAGTATAATATATTAATTAATGCAATACTTCAATATAAATTGATATAAATTATTAAATATTTTACATTATCTTTTTTTCATTCCAAGTTTTCAAAACAAATGCTTAGTTTATAAATATACCCTATAACAATGTGGGATAGCCGGAGTTCAAATTGTATCATTAACGGAGCAGCTCCAGAGTTCTTGTTTGACCAAGTAATAAAACAGATGGCTTTGTATTTTCTGAAGTCTTCTCTATATCTTGCCCATTTTATTTATTTTTTTAAATTAATTTTTCCTCTCTCTTTGACATTATCATTTCTGTCACACTTAGTTTGAATTCTGTTTCTAACAGTTTTTAGAGTGAGGGAAGTTATCACAGAGTGAGGAAGGGTCCGCCAGATTAATTTTAGGAAGTTTTTGGGTCCAGAGTCAGACTCCCATCAGGATTTTTCAAAGCCCTCTTGCTCCAGCCTGCAAATTGGAGCCTTAGTACCTTCTCCCAGTTACTATTTCTTTGCTCAAAATGACTCATGGGATTCCAGTGGTTCCTGGTGGCATTTTGACGGTTTCCTTGCCTTGTCTTTGCTTCCTTTCACATAGTCACCATAGTCTGTATTGGATCTGTTGCTAGTTTGTTGCTTTCTATTTATATTTTGGTGTCTGTGATAACTCCTGGTCACCTAGGTCTGTTGTAGATGTTGATGGTGGAATTTTTTTCTATCATACTCATTTTGATTCAGGAAAGGAAAAAACACCACCAAATTATGTCACTTCTACCATCTTCCCACAATCCTTTTGAAAATAGTTTCACTTATTTATATAGAAATGTTTTATTACTTTAGGTGTCTGGGTGGTTTTAAAGTGAATTTTGTGTGCCTGTTTGTTGACTTGCTTGCACTTACTAGGTATCACACCAAGGCCATCACACATCTTGGTTTTTAGGAGTGTGCTCTAGCAAAGGAGATTTGTCGTTGAAATAAACTTCACTAAGTAGTATAATATGCACTTATGTTTAATATAATGTAGTTTGGAAACTACATTAAGAGAAAAATGAAACAGGAACATGAGTTTTTTAGACTAAGTAACTCACCAATCACTGTAACTTTAGCTCTATTAGTAAGTGGAAAGGTGAATAGCTTTTTAATCTGGTAAATACTGTTAATTACCTCTAGCAATATAATAAAAATTGAGCAGCCTCTCTGCCACCTCTTTGGCCTCTGTCACAGAAGTGCCCAAAAGATCCATTGAGCCATCCTTAGATATTTTATTTTGCTTTGATGTTAGTATCTGGTAGATCTAGTAGCATTCTATATAGGTGATAAAATTGCACTGGAGATAAAACAGATGGTCCATATATATTTTATTCTGTAGATGCTTTCTTTATTCTCTTCCTACTAATGAGAGCACATGTAACATATTGTATTCAAATGAGATCCTTTCATGCAGGTATTCAAATAAATAGGGGGGGGGAACCAACAAGTTATTTAACTCTACAAATTAGCAGGAAATGTCAAAGTTCACGTTTAAAAATGGTTTCTAGTGTAAAAGCAATAATTTAGAGTATCCAGCAGATGGTGTCTATCACAGGGTCTTCCTTCTCTGGCCATGGACCTACTCCCTTTGTACTATGTAAGCATCCTAGGAAGCTGGTTTGGTTTTATCCCCAACCAAAGTCAGCCTCAGACTCTTCACAAAACTCTGCCCCTACTTCTGCTCTGCTCTTCCTTTTACTCTCATCTCTCCAGAATTGCCAGTACCTTATTCATCCCGCTCTGGGGTGCCACTCTAGTTGCTCTTCCTTAATTCCTCGACCTTACCACAAGGATATGGTCCCTTGCCTCTGAATCACTGTGGTAGGTACATATGCATGTCAAGAGGAGCTCCTCTCAGCTTCCAGGCCATTGAGAATTTAAGGCCTTTGATATGTAGAAGGCTAAAGCTTTAGAGATTTTGCTCCTTCCAATTGATGTATTTGAGTATTAGATGCTGTAGTAGGTGATGGAGGTAATTTTTAAGTTAAATCTTATATATGAGATCAAGTTTCTTATGTTATTATTTTTTGGATGAATCCCTTTTATTTAGAAACCTGGCACCTCTTTGTTCTGATTAAAAGTCACACAGTCTTTCTTCAGCTTATAAAAAAATGGCACCTAAAATAAAGTTGTATTTTTAAAATAAATAAGTTGCCAGCTAGCAGAGACTCGGGGGGCTGGTATACCAGCTTTCATCATGATCCAGTGCTGCTGCTGCCATTGGCGTCCTTATGCTCCCTCTTGTCAAACCTGCCAATTCCTAAATTTAAGCATTTAATGTATGTATTATACATTTCATTGTTTCCAGGCCTTTACTGGTGTTGGAAGATATAATACCTGCCATCAGTCCTTTGAGTAACTACTGAGACTGACTCTTTTCACAATGATTATGTTTGTTGAGGGTTATTTTGTTTTTTTTCTGGATTCTAGTTGCTACTGAAAACATGTGTGCACATGATATGTTAATTGGTTTAAGTTCCATTGTTCTTTTCTATAGGATCAACTGTAGAATGTTCTTGTACATACGTGTATTCCTTGCTGCTCAGTAAGAGGTTTCCCAGTGGAAGGCAGGCCCTCTCTTTGCTGGGACGTATATGGCTGTGCAGCTTTCCAGAGGCATCGTGTGTCTGCCCAGGCATCACCTCCAGCCATCCTTGGGCTCACAGGGTTGAGCATTTCCGCATTGCAGCTGTTGTAGCAGTTTCCTATGGGTGCTCAAAGACGTGCTCTGAAGTTCAGATCATCTGGAGCAGCCTGTGCCATGTCTGGGCAGCCCGATGAGGTAAAGAGGCCACACTTGCCCCCACCTCACCCCCAAAGCCATCCCTCTGGCACACAACTTGCACTTGCTGTGGGGCCCGATGTCCCCACACTCTGCCCCATCACCTGTGCAGGCCCAGGTTTTTCAAGGTCAAGTTTCTTTAGCTAGGACAATTTTTAGCACTTTTCAGAATCATTATATTTAACAGTGGAGTGCAGGCAATCAGCTGCCTCCTTTTTTCTCTCCCTTAACTTTGGACACAGAAGTTTCCTTGCTGTTTCGTGTGCTGGATTGGAGCTTGAAAAGTTCTGTTTTTTTGTCTTCCAGCGAGCTATTCCAGATTCTTTAAACAGGCACCAGTTGGCAGAATATGCAGCCTTGGGGGGAAAAGTATTCACACGCACAGTGTACTGCTCCAGTGGAATTTCTGGTATTTTATAGTTTATAGTGTAAATGCTTTCTGTCTCCACGTACCTCTAGAAGATGTAGTCATTTTACAAGTTCAATTTGCTCGTGTGGACTGAGAGGTTTTGTGAAAAGAATTGTAAAGATGCCATTCTCTTCTTATAGGGAGTAGAGAAAGGTCGGAATTGACAGTGAGATTCCTGCTGCTGCTGTGTCAGCTCCTGACCACTGAGAGCAGCAGAGCAAACATAAGAAAGCGCATCTGTGGTGTCTCAGTAAGACATGTGAATTTTATTTGTTTGCTATTTGTTTTTTGTTTTTTTAAATCTATTGTGGAATGGCCAGCAAAGGCTGGATGCAGTGACATGAATCTTTACACACAATCCCGAGACTGTGAGTGATCCCTACAGTGAGCAATCTCTTTCCAAATCCTCTGAGAATGGAGGTTCTAATGGGATGTCACGCGAGAAAGGAAGGTGGGAAAGTGTGTGAGTTGGGAGTTCAGTGGAACCTCTGTGAGAGGAGAAGAAGCTAGACAGAAATAAAGTGAATTTGTTTTCCTAAATCCAGTAATATTGTTCGAAATGTTGACCAGAGTCAGTTGGACCTGTTGAGAAAGCCACCTCACACCCCTCTTACGCCTGCATTCAGTGTTCCTTTAGGGTGTTACCGGAGCTCCTGTGGCCCTCTGCATTAGGAGACATGAGAAGCTGGGTTAATTGCTGTTCTCCTCTCAGCTCTATGCTTCTTGAGGCCAGAAGAGTGCATCTCATTCATCATTTCGGAGCCTAATATAACTTCTTGGTACATATTTATTCAATTAAATGTATAATATAAACTAGCTGCCTATAATTATAAGCAAAGTGACTTAGAACATTACCATTTGCCAAGTGTCCCAGGGGGCCGAGTGCACCGGGTAAGCCGTGTGTCCAAGGGGGCCGTGTGCCTCGGGTGAGCCGAGTGTCCCAGGGGGCCGTGTGCCCCCGGTCAGCCGTACCCCCCAAAAGGGAAGGGTGTCCCGGGTGAGCCATGTGTCCCAGGGGGCCGAGTGCCCCGGGTGAGCCGTATCCCCCAAAGGGGTCGGGTGTCCTGGGTGAGCCGTGTGTCCCAGGGGGCTGTGTGCCCCGGGCGAGCCATGTGTCCCAGGGGTAGCAGTGGGACCCAGGGGAAGGGGTGGTGAAAACCAGAGGAGGAGCCGATTCTATTCATGTGGTCCTGAGATAGTCACCATAAAACAAGCAGACTGCCAAATGAGGAGCAGATTCTATTCATGGGGTCCTGAGATGGTCACCATAAAACAAGCAGATTGTCAAATGACAGCGGGGAGGGGAAGGAGACCTGGGGGAGATAGGAGAACAACCGAGAGACTGGTATGCATGAACATAAGTACAACCAACGAACACAGAACTCTGGGGAGGGAGGGCATAAATGGGAGGTGGTGTGGGCAATGGTAAGCTATGTACACAGATAATACTTTAATAAAAAAAAAAGAAAAAAAAAGAAGAAAAAAAAGAACATTACTATTTAATCTCTGCTCCCATAATTATGCAACCAATAAGATCCCATGCAAGAAGAGATTAAATGGCAATGTTCTAAGTCACCTTGCTTATGAAATGCTTAATGGTGACATCAGAAATGCCACAGTCCCATAATAAAATGATTGCAAAGAACATACATAGTTTTGAAAAGGCTGCATGGAGCTCTATGATTAGAGAAAGGGGGATCCGTACCATGAGGCAGTCATTTCCAGAGATAGTCATTTGGATGAGTAGAGGGGTTGTGAAGCAAGTTGCAATCATTCCAGAACAGACCTGGAACATGTGTGAGAAGAACCTGGGGCACAACAGAGGATCCAGACAGAAGTAGAATTAAGTGTTGAGGGCTGTCATTGGTTACTTGGTGAGGTGAAACTGGAGTCTGATACACCTCACTCTGAATCAGTTCTCCTTATTTGCATATATACAGGCACAAGAAAGCCACTATGTGGTTCTCTTTAATGAGTGAGAGTTTGTTCACTCGAGTCTAGACAAACCCTTGTGTTGCCTTTGTCAAGTCCCATGTTAAAGAAACCCCTGTGCTTGTTACAGGTAGACCTGGCTCAGGGGATGGCTGAGGTCTAGAGTTCACTGCTCCCAGTATGTATAACTCCTGAATCAGTCTACTTAAAATACTGAGCCTGAAAAGGCTTCCTTCTTTGTCCTGAAGACCCTTTGTATAGTGTGCTTCTTCCACAACTTTGATGCAGTTTTTCATCTCCCCTCCCATATCCATTCCCCTGAAAGCTGATATGAATGAAGAGAAGTGAGGTACATTTAAAAAAAAAATAAGGAATTCTGTAGAGGTGATTGATTTGAAATTATTTTCATCATTCACAACAGCAAAAAATTAAAATGAGATAAAGTTGCTGAAATGAATACAATTTTTAAAAAAAAAATCAGAGTACAAAACACAGTATCAATTCTGTAGCATGTCATAAGAAGTCCCTCACATCCAAGAGCCAGTCTATTTTAAAGAAACCTTTTCTAAACATGACTCATTTCCAACTAACAAAACTAGACCAAACATATCTCCAATGCCATGCTTTCTGGCCTTTGTACACAGTAATTTTCACTACTGCAATCCCCTCCAGCTCTGTCTGACAAATGGTCCAATTTTTAATAACCAGTTTAGTGTCTTCTGTATGAAAATGAAATCAGTCGATTAACAAGTTTCTACTGTACTTCTTTCTGCTTTTGAATCCTCAAACCCTTTAGTATTTTCTGACTGCTTATCTTAATTCATCCTGATTACTGACTGAGAACAATTCCCTATATCTCCTTAGAAAACTCACTCCTTTTGAATTTGCCAATACCTTATACTGCCCTGTTTATATTAAAATACTATATGCTGTGTAACAGAATTAAAACATACAGAGAACAGAAAGAGGGGTGGATTAAATAGAGAACATACTAGTATATGCTTATATGCATAACCCTTGGACACAGGCAGTAGTGTGGTGAAGTCCTGAGTGGTGGTGGAGGGTAGGGTGGAGGGAGTCAATGGGGAACACAGGGTACATCTGTAATATTGCAATAATGAGATAAATTTAAAAAAAATACAGAGAACTTCCTAAATTGATTCACATCACGGGAGATTTTTAGAACTACAGAACATGCTATTCTCCCTCTTTTCCAACATGCAATTTTCTAAAATAGAAATCAATCTCAAATGTTGAGCCAACTCAAATCTTAATGATAAGTTTGTGGTAAAATTGGCATTAAATAAACAATACTTAAATAATTTCACTGACTGTGTGACTATTTCCATTCTATTAGAAACATATGCTCCTAATTTTTTAAGTGAAGATATATAATGACAAAAACTAAATCACCCCACCATGTATTACATCCCAATACAGCATTGAATTCATTTGTTCATTCAATATGTATTTTTGATGTGAATATTCTGTGTTAATAAGCACAGGGCATATGGAGTGAAAGAAAAAACTCAAGTTACCTCTCAAGTTAATCACAGTCAAGTAAACAACTGATAAAAGAGGAAATCAACAAATATAGCATAAAATTGTAACTGCTGAAGGAAAGTCTAAAAGGCAAACTGTGTAGTCCAGAAACTGAAGTGAGTGCTAAGAAGGAAGAACACATGAGGTGAGGAGTAGAAAATTCCAGATCAGGTCAGGAGAGATGTCCAGCACATGCAATTTCAGAAGAGAGCATAAGTGTTCAAATTGCCTAAGATAGGTGCCTGTGTGTGTGTGTGTGTGTGTGTGTGTGTATGTGTGTGTGTGAATTTAAAGACTGAGTCTTTGCTAAATTATAACGTGCTAGAGCCCAAAGAGATCATTGTCTTCAGCAACAAAGTATTAAGTAGTAGGCACTCAGCAATTACTTCTAGAAAAGATAAATAACTGTCTTACATGATAGTTCTCAATTTATTTAAAAATCAAAAATGTGACCAGGAATTAAGGCCTGAGACTAGAACAGGCAGAGTTTCCATAATTACAGATTTTTAAGTTTGATCTTTAGGGTTTGGCTGTACTGTGTTGATTATTAGACAAATTTGATAATAGCACACCCAGAATGTTAGATTAAATCCATTATAGACCAGAATGTCTTTAAATTTTCAGGCAGAATGAATTAATGCTATCAGGATACAACTGGCACATAGCAGTTCTATCAGTGAAAACTAAATTAATTGGTTACTTAGATAAATTTTTTGGTTTATGCCTTCTGAATGTAATAAAAGCAGAGTGATAGAGTCATGGTGAGGACAAGTGTCCTGTATCTAGGATTCATTCTGGGAACATTCCTGTAACCCAGGCAAGTTGGCAATAGTCCATGCTTCTGTGCCTGTTAGGGGACTGTCATAGCCTTTGTGGTATGCACATTTCTTAAATTCTAGAGAAGACAATGGGCCAACAGGCAAATTGTTATTATCCCTAGATGGGCTGTTAGGGACAAAGAACACTTTAAAAAGAGTTGCAATGCTAGAGTCAACTATACCTGGGTGAAAATTCTGGATCTGGACAAAGTAATATCCAGCACAGGAAAGCACCTGACTCTCATTTCTTCTCCTAGTCCTGACTACCTACTTCTCAACATTTGGATTCAACTGAGATCAAGCCCTAAAAGTTTTAGTACTTCCAAAATGGAACTCTTGCCATTATTCCCCAACCCCCATTCCCAGTTGGCTCGACACTTGGTTCCCTGGTTAGAAAAACAATCTACTCTTTGCCAGTCTCTCAGAAAAAACACTATATGATATTGCTGATTTCTGTTGTTTAAGCATCATATGCAATCTACCAATAATTCCTGCCAGCATTAGCTTTGACATAAATCCTAAATCCAATCACTTCTTATGACCCCCCACACTGCCATGTTAGTCCAAATACCCATCTTTTCCTCCTGTCCACCCTCCCAGCAACCATTCCTACTATAAAATACACTATACTTTATATGACAGGTAAAACTACCAGTTAAAATATGTTTGTTTTTCCCAATGCACCTGATGTTGGCTTTGGGATTGTCATGTATGGCCTTTATTATATTGCGTTATGTTCCCTTTATTACCATGAGGCTAATAATTTTTATAAATAAGTGATTATATCAAATGCCTTTTCTGCATCTATTAATGTTATTGTGTAGTTTGTAGACGAATGTGGTGTAAATCATTTATTCATTTGTGGATATGGTAACATCTCTGGAATAAATGCCAGTAGATCATGGTGTATGATATTTTTAATGTATTGCTGGATACAGTTTGCTGGTATTTTATTGAGGATTTGAGTATCTGTTTATGAGGGATATTATTTATAAATACGCATCTATAATTTTATTTCTTTGTCGTGTCTTTATCTGGTTTTAGAAATAGGATAATGCTGGCATCATAGGATAACCTTGGGAGTCTTCACAATTATGTTTTTTGGAAGATTCCTGATTAACTTCAGGAGTTACACTGAAGAAAGGATTGTCTACCCTGATACTATACACATACTTACGAAGAAAGCAAATTCTTTTACATCTCTCATCCAAATAGGATTACAAAAATAATATAAAAATATGTGAGCAGACACATATTTTTGGGAAAAATTTCTTTAAAAGGAATTATCCAGAAATTTAAAGAAATAAAAACAAAGAGCAGATCAGGGTTTTCCAGGGGAGGAGGAGTGGGGAGTGAGCACTGTTGGTGCTGGTTTCCTTGT
The DNA here is from genome assembly GCA_963924515.1 of Vespertilio murinus. Taxonomy (NCBI): domain Eukaryota; kingdom Metazoa; phylum Chordata; class Mammalia; order Chiroptera; family Vespertilionidae; genus Vespertilio; species Vespertilio murinus. The sequence goes on along the minus strand of OZ004708.1, from coordinate 131,630,621 downwards.
GGGGAGATGGGACATCCTGTAACTGGACAGTGGTGGTGCCTGCACAGCATCGCGATATACTCCATGCTCAGGAACGGCACCATTTCAAACACAAATGATAACTTTTATTATTTAAAATCAATGGTACAATAGGAAAAATAATCCTAAGAACATAACAAATAAAATATTAAAAGCAATATTCCCCCCAAACACCCAAGCAATAAGCATCAAAAGATACAAAATTGAACCACACTGTGGAACACATTCAAACAAAATCAAAAAGGAAAAGAAAATGAAAACAACAAGGTTGTCCCTTGAGGCACGTTGAGTACTTTCTACAAGGGGCCCTGGAGCTGGGCCCTCCACAGGCAGCGACTCCTCTGATGCAGGAGCCAGCATGGGCTCCAGGGAGGGCTCTTCATCCAGTGGTGGTGGGGCCTCAGTTTCCTCTGGGGCCGGCCCTGGCTCCACAGCCGTAGTTGGAGAGGCTGCAAAAGGTGGTGAAAGGTCTGTAGGAGGTGATGCCTCCAGCTCTACATCCTGCTCCTCAGGATTAACCTCAGGTGTGACAGGAGGAGCTGCCTCTGCCTCCTGGGCTTGTGCTGGAGTTGGGAGGGGAGAAAAGTTCACCCAGGTGCCTGCATGTCCATGTGTCCGCCAAAGAGAGAACACAGCCACAGCCCAGGACCCACCACAAGACGTCCTCCCCACCAGCAGTCCAACAGATGGGTGGTCTGAGACCCATTATTGCTCCTGCCAGGGAAAAATCCCTCTCCTTGAGCTCCCATGCACATCCATTCCCAAGCCCACCCTGACTTCCCCAGTTTCTCACTTTTTGGCTGTGCCTCTTTGGATTCAGGTTGCTCTGGGCCACTCTGGTTGACATGAGCACCATAGTCCAAGTCACTGGTGAAACCTTTGAGCTGCTGGTTGAACCTGGGTTGCTTTGAGGTTGGAGGCCCAGGGAACCTGGGCGGCTTCAGTGGAGTCGTCCCTGGCTGTCCATAAATGGGCCCTGGCTCCCCAGAGCCCCAGGTGGCCACACCCACTTCAGGCCTTTCCTGGCCCTCAGTGGTGTGGCTCACCGGGCCCTCACTGCTGCCCATGTCACAGGGCTCTTCCTCAGGTCGCTGCTGCTCCACCTTGATGGAGGTAGAGCTCTGCAATGACAGTGACCATCAGCCAGTGGGGAGTCCTCAAGTTGGCACAAGTCACTGCTGCTTCTGTCCACTGCACCTACTGCTCTGGATCAGGCTCTCTACACTTGAAACCCCTTGTACACACACACACACACACACACACACACACACACACACACACACAAAGCAAAGTGGCCTGAGACAGAGAACTTGATAAAGGGATGTGGTATATATACACAATGGAATACTACTCAGCCATAAGACAAGATGAAAGAGTGTCATTTACAACAACATGCCTTGACCTTGAGAACATTATACTTACTGAAGTAAGTCAGATTGGAAAAGATAAGAATATTAGAATTTCACTCATATGTGGGATAAAAACTGAAACTTCTGAACACAAATAGCAGAGTGCCGTTTCCCAGAGAATGAGGAGATCAGGGGTTCCTAATATGAGGTTACAGGAAAAAACTTGATTTTGGCTGGTGGACACATGGTGCTTCATACAGATTTTGTAATTTTTACACAGGAAACCTGTATGTTCATGTTGACCATATCATGCCAATAAAATTTAATAAAATTGAAAAAATAAGGAATAACAGAAACACCCACCTCACTGCATCACAGTGAGGACTGACCAACACTAAGGATGTATGGTGCTCAGCACTTCATCTGCCACAGATGGACACTGAGCACGTAGTAGGTACTGCGCTCCTATGGGAGAAAAGAAGCAGCAAGGGAGAAGAAATTGAAGAATAAAGGAATGTTTCAAAGAGAAGATAAAATTTTTGCTGTGTCACAATCAATGAGTGAAAGTTCATCAGTTTAATGAGGTGGGAAAGGGCTCCCAGGCAGAGGGTCAGGAGTGTATCTTTAGGATACATCACCCACTTCTCTAAGAAATGACATCCAATATTATGATGATTTAAACTCTCAACTAGGCAAATGCTTCCTAAGGAGACAAATTATATTTCTAATGAACTCTCTTTCCATTGGAACTCACTATATTGATCTCCTATAACCACCACAACTCCCAGACTTTAAAAGTAAAAGCTGTCTTTCTCTTCCCACACTTTGTTTCTCCTCTTCCTGTATTCTATTTGACAATACAGAAATTTCAGTCCATCACAGACACCCCCTCCTTTTCCCTCTGCCTTCTCCATTTGAATCATCACTAAACTTTGCTGATTCTATACAAAATGTATGTCCAAATTTGAGTCCACCACTCCAAATGCATTCAGCGTCTCTTGCCTAAACTTCTGAAATAGTGTCCCAGCTATGCTCCTATAGCCAGCATTGCTTTATTCAGCAATTGGCCAATCATGTTTACTCATTTACTCCACAAAGATCAACTGAACAACTAAAAGATCTGAATAATTCTTTCATTTGCTAAAAAATCAATAAAAAGTACCTCTGAGCTACTGAGGTATTTATTTATATTGTCACAGTATAATCTTTACAAAATTAATCATATGAACAGATGAAAACCTCAATGACCTCTGTATTGCCTACAGACTATGACTCAGTACCAATTCTGTACCATGTCATAGGAAGTCCCTCACATCCAGGAGCCAGTCTATTTTAAAGAAACCTTTTCTAAACATGATTCATTTCAACTAACAAAACTAGACCAAACTTATCTCCAAGGCCATGCTTTCTGGCCTTTGTAGACAGTAAATTTCACTACTTCTCTCCCCTCCAGCTGTCAGACAAATGGTCCAACTTTTAATAACCAGTTTAGTGTTTTCTGTATGAAAATGAAATCAGTCAATTAACAAGTTTCTACTTTACTTCTTCCTGCTTTAGTCTCATCAAACCCTTTAGTATTTTCTGCTTATCTTAATTCATCCGGATTACCAACTGAGAACAATTCTCTATATCTCCTTAGAAAACTCACTCCTTTTGAATTTGCCCATACCTTATACTGCCCTGTTTATATTAAAATACTATATGCTGTGTAAGAGATTTAAAACCTACAGAGAACAGCAAGAGGGGTGGTTTAAACAAAGAACATACTAGTATATGCATATATGCATAAACCATGGACACAGGCAGTAGTGTGCTAAAGACCTGAGCGGTGGAGTGTGGGGTGGAGGGGGCCAATGGGCAATAAAGAGTACATCTGTAATACTTCAATAATGAGATAATTTTTTTAGAAATACAGGGAACTACCTAAATTGGTTCACATCAGGGGAGATTTTCATAACTATAGAGCACCCTATTTTTCCTCTTTTCCAACATGCTATTTTGTGAAATAGAAATCAGTCTCATATGTTGATTCACCTCAAACCTAAATTATAAGTTTGGAGTAAAATCGGCATTGAATAAATAATAGTTAAATAATTTCACTGACTGTGTGACTATTTCCATTCTGTTAGAAACATATGCTCCTAATTTTTAAGTGAATATATAATGACAAAAACTAAATTATCCCAACATGTAGTACATCCCAATCCAGCACTGAATTAATTTGTTCATTCAATACATATTCTTGGTGTGAATACTTTGCGTTAATAAGTCCAGGGTATATGGGTTAAATAAAAAATGTTGCCTCTCAAGTTACTCACAGTCAAGTAAACAGCTGAAAAAAGAGGAAATCAACAAATACAGCATAAAATTGTAACTGCTGGAGGAAGATCTAAAAGGTAAACTGTGTAGTCCAGAAACTGAAGTCAAAAGAAGGAAAAAGACATTAGGTAAGCAGAAGAAAATTCCAGATCAGGTCAGGATAGGTGTCCAGCACAAGCAATTACAGAAGAGAGCATAAGTGTTCAAATAGCCTATAAAGATAGGTGTGTGTGTTTGTCTGTGTGAACTTAAAGACTGAGTGTGTGTGTGTGTGTGTGTGAACTTTAAGACTGAGTCTTTCCTAAAGTATAAGATCTTAGAGCTCAAAGAGATCATTTTCTTACTCACTGTTATACCCACAAAGTATTAAGTAGTAGGCACTCAGCAATTACTTCTAGAAAATATAAATGACTGTCTTATAAGAACTAATGAGAAATGATAGTCCTCAATTTATTTAAAAATCTAATATGTGACAAGGAATTTAGGCCTGAGATTTGAAGCAGCAGAGTTTATTTAATTAGAGATTGTTAAATTTGATCTTTAGGTTTTGTGTTTTTGTTTTTTTTAATATATTTTATTGATATTTTACAGAGAGGAAAGGAGAGAGATAGAGAGCTAGAAATGAAGATGAGAGAGAAACATCGACCAGCTGCCTCCTGCACACTCCCCACTGGGGATGTGCCCGCAACCAATGTACATGCCCTTGACCTGAATCGAACCCGGGACCCTTCAGTCCGCAGACCAAGGCTCTATCCACTGAGCCAAACCGGTTTCGGCTGATCTTTAGGTTTTGGCTGCACTGTCAGGGGTGGGCAAACTGAGGCCTGCAGGCCGGATCCAGTGAATAAAACTATTGAATTAAAAAAAATACCGTACCCTTTTATGCAATGATGTTTACTTTGAATTTATATTAGTTCACACAAACACTCCATCCATGCTTTTGTTCTGGCCCTCCGGTCCAGTTTAAGAACCCATTGTGGCCCTCGAGTCAAAAAGTTTGCCCACCTCTGGTGTAGAATATTAGATAAATTTGATAAAAGCACACAAAGAATGTTAGACTAAATCCATTATGGACCAGAATGTCTTTAAATTTTCAGGCAGAATGAATTAATGCTATCAGGATAGAACTGGCACCTGGCAGTTCTATCAGTGAAGACTAAATTAATTGGTTACTTAGATAAATTGGTTTATGCCTTCTAAATGTAATAAAAACAGAGTGATAGAGTCATGGTGAGGACAAGTGTGCTGTCTCTATGATTCATTCTGGGAACATTCCTGTAACCCAGGCAATTTGGCTGCAGTCTGTGCTTCGGTGCCCTGCTGGGGGATTGTCATAGCCTTTGTGGTATTCACATTTCTTAAATTCTAGAGAAGACAGTGGGCCAACAGGCAAATTGTTATTATCCCTAGATGGGCTGTTAGAGACAGAGGAGAATTTGGTAGAAAGAGTTTGAATGCTGGAGTCAACTAGACCTCGGTGAAAATTCTGGATCTAGACAAAGTAACATCCAGCAAAGGAAAATGCTAGACCCTCATTTCTTCTCGTAATCCTGACTACCTACTCCTCAACCTTTGGATTCAACTGAGATCACAAACCTAAAAGCTTTAGTACTTTCAGAGTGGAACTCCTGCTATTATTACATAACACCCATTCTGAGTCGGCTGGACACTTTGTTCCCTGGTTAAAAAAAACAGTCTACTCTTCCCCAGTCTCTCAGACAAAATACTGTATGATATTGTTGATTTCTATTGTTCAAGCATCATATGCAATCCACCAATAATTCCTGCCAGCATTAGCTTTGACATAAATCCTAAATCCAATCACTTCTTATGACCCCCCACACTGCCTTGTTAGTCCAAATACCCATCATTTCCTCCTGTCCAACCTCCCAGCAAAAATACCTACCATAAAATACTCTATACTTTATATGACAGGTAAAACTACCACTTAAAATATGTTTGTTTTGCCCAATGCACCTGATGTTGCCTTTGGGATTGTCATATGTGGCCTTTATTACATTGAGGTATGTTCCCTGTATTCCCATGAGGCTGATAATTTTCATAAATAAGTGATTATATCAAATGCCTTTTCTGCATCTATGAATATGATTGTGGAGTTTGTAGACTTATGTGGTGGAACTCATTTATTCATTTGTGGATATGGTACCATCTCTACATCCCTGGCATAAATGCCACTTGATCATGGTGTATGATATTTTTAATACATTGCTGGATCGTTTGCTGGTATTTTATTGAGGATTTTAGCATCTGTTTATGAAGAATATTATTTATAATTTTATTTCCGTGTGGTGTCTTTATCTGGTTTGAGAATTAGGATAATGCTGGCCTTGTAGGATAAGCTTGGGAGTCTTCACACCTCTTAAATTTTGTTGAAGATTCCTGATTAAATTCAGGAGTTACACTTAGCACAGGCTTGTCCACCCTGAGATTACACACACACTTACCAAGACAGCATATTCTTTTATATCTCATCTCTCATCAAGCTAGGATTACAAAAATGCTATAAAAATATATGAGCTAGACAAGATTGGTATGGCTCAGTGGATAGAGCATCAGCCTGTGGACTTAAAGGTCCTGGGTTCGATTCCAGTCAAGGGCATGTGCCTTGGTTGTGGGCACATATCCAGTACGGTGTGTGTGCAAGAGGCAGCTGATCAATGATTCTCTCTAATCAATGTTTCTAACTTTCTATACCTCTCTCTCCCTCTCTGTAAAAAATCAATAAAAATATAATTTAAAAAATGTGAACTGACACATATTTTTAGGAAGATTCCATTAAAAGGAATTATCCAGAAATTTAAAGAAATAAAGACAAAGAGCAGATCAGGGTTTTCCAGGGGATGGGGGAGTGGGGAGTGAGCACTGTTGGTGCTGGTTTCCTTGTGGGGAGATGGGACATCCTGCAACTGGACAGTGGTGGGGCCTGCACAGCATCCCAATGTACTCCATGGTCAGGAACGGCACCACTTCAAACACAAATAACTTTTATTATTTAAAATAAATTGTACAATGGGAAATAGAATGCTAAGATCATAAAAAATAAAATGATAAAAGCAATAATTCCCCAAAACACCCAATCATTAAGCATCAAAAGATACAAAATTGAACCACACCGTGGAACACATTCAAACAAAATCAAAAAACAAAGAAAAATGATAAAACCAAGGCTGTCCCTTGGGGCAGGTTGAGCACATTCAACAAGGGGCCCTGGAGCTGGGCCCTCCACACGCAGCGCCTCCTCCGAGGCAAGAACCAGTGTGGGCTCCAGGGAGGATTCTTCATCTAGCGGTGGTGGGGCCTCAGTTTCCTCTGGGGCCATCCCTGGCTCCACAGCTGCAACTGGAGAGGCCGCTGGAGGTGGAGAAAACTCTGGAGTTGGTGATGCCTCCAGCTCTGCATCCTGATCTTCAGGATTAACCTCAGGTGTGACAGGAGGAGCTGCCTCTGCCTCCTGTGCTGGTGCTGAAGTTGGGAGGGGAGAAAAGGTCACCCAGGTGCCTGCATGTCCATGTGTCCCGCAAAGATAGAACACAACCACGGCCCAGGACCCACCATAGGACGTCCTCCCCACCCTCAGTCCAACAGATAAGTGGTCTGAGGCCCATTATTGGTCCTGTCCAGGCAACAATCCCTCTCCTCGAGCTCCCATGCAGCTCCACCCCGAATCCCAACCTCACTTCCCCAGCTTCTCACCTTTGACCTCTGCCTCTTTGGGCTGAGGGTGCTCTGGGCCAGTCTGGTTGACATGGGCACTGTAGTCCAGGTCACTGGTGAAAACGTTGAGCCACTGGTTGAACCTGGGCTGCTTTGGTGGAGGAGTCCCTGGCTGTCCATAAATGGGCCCTGGCTCCCCAGAGCCCCAGGTGGCCACACCCACTTCAGGCCTTTCCTGGCCCTTGGTGGTGTGGCTCACAGGCTCCTCCCCAATGTAGAACATAGGGCGGTGCTTTTCCTCCTCCAGCTGGTGCTCCTCCTTGATGGAGGTAGAGATCTGCAATGAAAGTGACCATCAGAGGGGAGTCTTCAAGCCTGGCCCAGTCACTGCTGCTTGTGCCCACTGCACCTTCTGCTCTGGATCAGGCCAGCCCTATTCCTGCTCCAGGCAGACAAGCCTCAGGTAAATCCTCCCGCCTTTCTACACACACACACACACACACACACACACACACACACAGCAGGCATGGGGCTGCTCAGGGGTGATCAGAGTGCTGGCCTGGCCCCAATAAACCTCCCTGTGCTACCTTTGGGTTCCTGCGTGAAAAAGGCCACAGGCGGCGTCTGGGTTGTGCCCGGACCCTGCTGTGGGCACCTGGAGAAACACTCTCATCGCTGCCTCTCTTGAGGCGTCGGCCTCGGCACACTGGGAGACAACATGTAAACATGGTCTCCTCTCTAATGCCACTATCCGAGTGAGATGGGAAGGGCAGTTATAGAATGGGGCTGCCTGGTTACCAGGTTCCAGGTTCTGTTAGGCTCCATTGTCAGGAAGTGAGTTCACTGCTCTTGTCAGGCAATGAGGTCACTGCTCTGATCTGAGGACATACTCAGATAGGGGACCTGGGTAGTGACCAGTGGGCAGAAGCAGGAGAGACTATAGCTGGGCAGGGTTTAAAGACTCCCAACCAGCTGCCGGTCACTGTCATTGCAGAGTTCATCCCACATCATGGAGCAGCAGATGGTCAAAAGAGACCCCTAACCCATGCCACCAGTGTGTGGTGGGCAAGCCACACCACTGAGGACCAGAGCAGGTCCGAAGTGAGTGTGGCCATCTGGGGGTCTGGGAAAATAGGGCCCATGGATGGGTGAGGAAGGACTCCTTCACTGAACCTGCCCAGGCCCAACAAGCCTCCAACCTCACAGCCACTCATGCTCCACTGGCAGCTCACCAATGTTGACTCCACATGGAGCAAGGTGCCCATGCTCAACAAACCTGGCCCAATGAGCTGGAATCCAAGGAATCAAAGCCCAAGTATGAGAAGTTGGAGGAGATGGAGGTGGTATGGGTGTAGAGGTGGATGCACTTGCACGGGGAGGACTCAGGCTCCGTTACACAGGGAGCACCCCAGAGGTTCTAGGAGCAATGACCAGCCTCAAACCACCACCTGCTGGAATGTTTTCCCGGGAAGACATCCTATTGGGGATTCATAGCTGCAGCTGTGTTCTTTGTTTGGGAGGCACATGGAATTGCAGGCTGGTGGGTGATCTTTTCTCACAACTACAGCTCGAGCCCAGGGGCCAGAGCAAGATCGTGTTCCCATCCAGAGGAACCCAATGCAGAGGCAGATGTAGAGGCTTGTCCACCTTTAACAGTCTCTACACCTCCAACAGTCCCTGCTTAAGAGCCAGGCAGGCCTGTGCAGCACTCCTGACCTAATTGAGGACCCTCACCCCTGGCTGCAGTTCCCTCCCTTGATCCTGTCCTGCTTCCTGCCTCAGAGAAGGAGCTGCCTCTAGAAAAGGCTGCAGGGCCAGGTCAATGCCTGTTTGTTAAATGTGGTCTCTCTCCCATCAGAAGTGTATGTTTTACCCCAACACATTGGCCTTTTACTTTTTTTTAATAAATCTTTATTGCTCAGATTATTACAATTGTTTGTCCTTTTTCTCCCCCAAAGCTCCCTACCACCCAGTTCCCTTCCCACCCTCTGCCCTTACCCCCTCTCCCCCCAATTGTCTTCATCCATTGGTTATATGATGTCAATCTAGTCTCTCACTGCTTCCCCACCCCCTTATCCTCCTGATAATTATCAGTCCACTCCCCTTCTTTGCTCCTGATTCTACTATGTTCACCACTTTATTCTGTTCCTCAGATTTTTTCCCCTTCTCTTTTCCTTTTTTCCGTATATGAATTTCAAGTGGGACAACTCTCTCTCATTTGTTTTTGTAGGGAAATACAACAGAGTGTTCTGTAGCTAATGCCTGCAGACTGTCCAAATGTCTCAGGACCACAGGAATAGAATCCGCTCCTCCTCCAGTTCACACGGCCCCCTCCCCCCCCGGGGTCCGACCATTTCTCCGGGGCACATGGCTCTCCAGGTGTACACGGCTCCCCGGGTCCTACCACCCCCCCTTGGGCACAGAGCTCCCCTGGGGCCCACGGCTCACCACGGCACACGGCCCCCTGGGACACACGGCTCACCCAGGACAGGCCTTTTACTTTTATTCTCTTTAATTGTTGCATTTTTGTTTCCTCCATGGCATGATTCAGTTTTTTATTTTATCATTTTTTTCTTATTTTAGTCTTCATTTTCCCATGTTGTAATTAATTTAAATGATAAATGTTATTTGTATTTTAAATTGTGCCATTGCTGAATATGACTATACCCATAATTCTGTGTAATCACCACCACTGCCTAGTTGCTGAATGTCTAGTCATCCCACAAGGAAAAGAAAACTCTGCCCCAAAGGTACTCATTCCCCTCTCCTTCTGCACCTGGAAACCAACTATGATATTTTTCTCTCTCTTTTTTTTAACCTATTCTTGCTGTTTCCAGTAAATGTCATCTCACAGTATGAACATTTTTGTGTCTTCTCAGGATGAAAGGCAGGTACAATATCCACAAATCAATAAATGAGATAGCTTACACTAAAAATGAAGAAAAATAAAAGTACATGATCATATCAATAGATACAGAAAAATCAGATAAAAAATACAGCTCCCATCTATAACACTAAAAGCATAAGATGCTAATTAGTCTGGATGCCCTTCTAGACATCCTTTCAGACAGCAAGCCACCAGGGCTTTGAGGGCTAGGCCCCTTGCACGAATTTCATGCATAGAGCCTCTAGTTTATAATAAAAACTCTCAGGAAATTGGGAATAGAGTGAGCACACTTCCACATAATAAAAGACATATGAGACAAACCCACAGCCAAACTCATATTCAATGAGGAAAAACTAAAAGTGCCTCCCTTAAAATCAGGAACATCACAGGGATGCTCACTTTCACCACTACTAGTCAACATGGTACTGGAAATCCTAGCCACATCAGACAAGAAGAAGAACTAAAGGACATTGAAATAGAAAAGGAAGAAGTAAAACTATTATTAATTGCAGATTACATGCTACTATATAGAGATAACCCTAAAGATCCCCCTAAAAAATTACTAGAATTGATAATAAATGCAACACAGTAGCATGTAAAGTAAATATCAAGAAGTTAGTTGTGATTCTATACAGAATAATGAACTATCAGAAATGGAAACTAAAAAAACAATTCTATTCACAATTGCTACACACACACACACACACACACACACACACACACACACCTATGAATAAACTGAACCTAAGATGTAAAAGACCTGGCCTTGGTAATTTATAAGTCATTGTTAAGGAAGCCCACTTCATGGGAGAACATATTTACCAATGATACTTCTGATAATGGGTTCATTTCCACAACATATAAGGAAATCATAACACTTAAAGAGAAGACAAGCAATCAATTTAAAAATTTGCAAAGGGCCTGAATGGACACTTCTCTAAAGAGGACATACATATGACTAATAGACACAGGGTAAAGTACTCAAAGTCATTAGTCATCAGAGAGAGGCAAATTAAATTGACAATGAGGTATCACCTCACTCCTGTCAGAATGGCTATCATCAACAAATCAACTAAAGACAAGTGCTGGTGAGGATGTGGAAACAAGGGAACCCTAGTGCACTGATGGTTGGGAGGCAGACTGGTGCAGTCACAGTGGAAAACAGTGTGGAATTTCCTAAAGAAATTAAAAAGACAACAGCCAATTGACCCAGTGATCCCGTGTCTTGGAATATAGCCTAAGAAACCTGAAACAACAGTCAGATGGAATATCTGCACCCCTATGTTCATAGAAGCACAATTTGCAATAGCTAAGATGTGGAAGCAACCCATTTGTCCATCAGCAGGTGAGTGGATAAGAAAGCTCTGGTACATTTACACCATGGAATACTATGCGACTGTGAAAAGGAAGGACCTCTTACCCTTTGATATGTTTGAAGGGACCTGAAAAGTATTAGGCTATGCAGAATAAGCCAGTCAGAGAAAGGTAAGCATCACATGATTTCACTCCTATGTGGAATCTAATGAATAACATAAAATGGATGAACAATATAAATCCAGAGACATAGAAGCATGGAACAAACTATGGAATCTCAGCGGGAAGGTAGAGATGGACGATGGAGGTGGAGAATGATTAACCAGGGAACTTATAAGCATAGATACATAGCCCATAGACACAGATAATAGTGTGGTCAAGGCCTGGGAGGGGTGTGTGTGTGTACTGGAGGGGTTCAATGGGGAAAATGGGAGTACATATGTAATACTTTCAACAATAAAAATAATCCTATATAATAAAAGCCTAATATACTAAGTGTTTGGTCATCCAGTCGTCCGTTCAACCAATCAAAGTATATAATATGCTAATGGTATGCTAAGGGTGCTCAACTGCTCATCATGACGCACACTGACCAGCAAGGGGCAGTTGCCCAGTCGCTATGACATGCACAGACAATCAGGGGAATACAGTCGACCAATCGCTATTATGTGCACTGACCACCATGGAGCAGATGCTCTGACTATTGGTTAGCTTGCAGCTGGGGTCCAGCCCATCAGGACTGAGCAAGATGAGCTGGACATGCCCTTGAGCACTCATGCAGTCCCTTCCCAGCTGGCCAATCTCCCACATCCCTTTCTGGCCCCAATCTTGCACCATGGGGACTTTCAGCCTGGCCTCAGCCCTGTTTAGATTATGAGTTAAATATATTTGGGTAATTGTTAAAACATGAAATGTCTGCGTAAAAACGCTATCTTTCTCTTTAATAATTGTTTTTTTTTTAATCTATGTGGCTTTAATATACAAGTACCACACATTTTATAATGGAAAAGAAAAACCCTCTGCCCAACCTCATCATAGTCTACTCAAATTCTTTTAATTTATCCTGTCATTTATGTTCCTCTTTTAAAATTAGACGTATCTCTTTATTCACCAATTTCTGTTTACCTTACATTATGGAAGATTAAATCATAGCAGTCTTATATCATACATCCCTTTTTTCCTTCTTCCATTTCCCCAGTAAAAATAGACCGTAATTTGGTTAAATCAGTACTGGAGGTCTGCTTAATGTGATTATGTAAGTGAGTTTATTGCTTAGCCAGACATTGTTCTCTGATTACCCTTCATTTCCTATTAGACTTCTTTGTTCTAATAGCAGGTATTTTCCTTCCTCTTCTGGCTCACTTAGTTTGCTGTGCTCTTATCACTTTATAATTAAATATTCCAAAAGTCTCCAACAGAATTGTAAACCCTTCTGCCTGGTATTTTACAAATGGCCACCTATGAGGTGTTTCCTGGGTTCTCTCAGTCCTGTCCAGACCAGGGTGGATGCTCTTTGACCTCTACTGTCAACCTTTGCTGACCCTGTTCACTCCTCCAGTCACATTTCAATCATTTAAATAAATAAATTGAGATGATAATTCCAGTTAGTATAGTAGGCACAATTCCTAGGGAGGGCCCCCAAGATTTCACAGCCTGGACTACCCGGAGCATGTGATTGTGATATCACTTCCACAATTATATGGCAGAATTGTCCTTTGAAGGGGAGACTTTAAAAGCAAAGAACTTTATCCAGTTGCTTCTAGAAAAGGAAGGCAGAGGAAAGATCAGATTCTAAGCTCAGGATATGATAGGCCTCTGTTGGCTTGAAGATGGGGGAGGGGGAGTTAATGATAAGAAATACAGGTGTTGTCTAGGAGCCAAAAGGGGACCCCAGCTAACTTCCAGACAAGAGATGCGACTCAGACCTATAGTCACAAGACCCTGAATTCTTCCAATCACCCAAGCGAGTGGGATATTCCCCAGGTTTCACATGAAAGCCCAGCAGGTCAGCTCCTTGGCTTTAGGCCTTCTGGACCCTGAACAGAAGACTTAGTCAAGTTTACCTGAGCTTAAGCCTTACTTAGAGAATTAGGAAATAATAAAGTTTATTGTGATTTCTTATGTTGTAGTAGAAAACTAAAGTTGTTTTAAGTACTTCATTGGATAGATAACCAAGAAACTAAAAGCCTAACTTCTTAGCATTAGAAAGGAAATTATTAGAACTTATTAATTTTTATTAGCATTAAAACGTGCTAACACAAGGTGTAGCAAACATAGGTTTAGAGTTGTGATAACATGAAACAGTTTGTTCTTATATTGTTATTTACTAATTATTATTTTCCATATAATAGTAAACCTACTTTTGCCCCACCCTGAATATATACAACATGGATGAATCTTGGAAACTTTCTGTTGATCCAAAGAAGCCAAAATTAAAAGAAGTTATATTCTATGATCACATGTGTATAAGTTCAAATTGGCAAAACTAATTTATGCTGATAGAAATCAAGAAATGCTACCTCTGAGGACAGTATGGGAGAGTCGGGATTGGCTAGAAAGGGTTGTAAGGGATCTTTCTGGGGTGATGGAAACATTTGATGTCTTGCTTTGCTAGTGATTTCTGGATGTATCTAATGTGAAAACTCATAGCAGGAATACTTACCATGCACGCATTTCTATACCATTAATACATTTCAGTACAAATGAATTAAAATGTAAAGTGAGTGAATTCCTTGGTCATCATCCAAGGTTGAAGTGACTACTGGCACCTTTGAATTGCAGGTAGCATGTGAAGGGTTCCTCAGACAGTGAAGTGGGAGCTGTGTTGGGACATTTCAACTGCTGTTTTGAACATCTATGTCTTATCTAGCCATTCAGTTTTAAATTTATTTATTTTCTCCCACTTCCCAATACCAATGAATTTATGAGCTCTTTGATGGCAGGGTTATCACAATGCCTACCAGAATGCCTTCCCTAAAATAAGCATTCAGTAAATAATTGGTGATTTGGTTAGTTTATACAGGAAAACAAGGGTAAATATATGATAGGAAAAGGAAGGAAAATAATACCAAATAATAAATTGCATATCTAACTTAATTTTTAGTTGGTAGAGTGTTGGTCTGCGGACTGAAAGGTCCTGGGTTCGATTCCGGTCAAGGGCACGTACATTGGTTGCGGGCATATCCCCAGTAGGGGGTTAGCAAGAGGCAGCTGGTTGATGTTTCTCTCTCATTGATGTTTCTAGCTCTCTATTTCTCTCCCTTCCTCTCTGTAAAATATCAATAAAAAATATATTTAAAAAAAATACATACATGCTTAATCACTATGTTGTACACCTGAAACTAATATTGCATGTCAACTGCAGTAGGAAATTTTTAAAAATTAAAAATCATATTGACATATTGAAGAGACTGGTCCAGTTAATGAAAAAAAATTTGTTAGACTTCAATCCTGTCTTAGTACATACACCTCCACATGAGGAAGTTGAACCTTCTGCATTGTCATGTCCCGATTAAGCACTTTCATTTTTAAAATATTGATATTTTCTTGATAATAAGTCCTGCCTCCATATGAATGAGTGTCAACCTGAGTACTTGCTCTTAATAGGTGCTAGAGATTTTTTTTTTCTTCAGCTTATTGAAAAAGAGAGTAACTTTGAATTGTCAATAACTCAAAAGTTAGAAATGTTATTCCTGGAAATATTTTTTTAAATATATTTTTATTGATTTTTCACAGAGAGGAAGAGAGAGGGATAGAGAGTCAGAAACATCAATGAGAGAGAATCATCAATCAGCTGCCTCCTGCACACCCCCTACTGAGGATGTGCCCGCAACCAAGGTACATGCCCTTGACCGGAATCGAACCCAGGACCTTTCAGTCCGCAGGCCAACGCTCTCTCCACTGAACCAAACCAGTTTCAGCCTGGAAATATTTTTTTGAAGAATATGCAACCATCAGTCTCTGTTGTTATTCTCTGTTAAACCAAACAGAGAATTCTCTCATTTCCTTTATATTTTAACTATGCTTCATTATTGGCCTCATTTATAATATGGGAACAGTCTGAGGAAAACTGTCTATAGCTGCTTTAGGGATACCACTGAAGATCGACACTGTCCTACTGTCTATACTTTATGAGGATGGATGGCAGCAATTCCCTTCTCTCAGTAAGTCTGTGTTCTCCTAAGCAGTGAGTTGTCTTTTGTCACACAGAGGCAGTTAGAGAGGATGCTTTGCAGCTAGACAGCCTGGGTTCAAATCTTGTGGCCACCACTTATATGCTGATGACTTTGTTTCTTACTTTGTAAAATGAGTAGAAAACTAGTTTTCACCTTGTAGGGTTATTGAAAACATTAAATTGTGTTAAACTAGAGACCCGGTGCATGATTTTGTGCGCCAGTGGGGTCCTTTGGCTGGCCTGTGGGATCAGGCCGGAACTGGTTTTCAGACAACCTCTTAGGGGTCCCAGATTTCAAGAAGATGCAGGCCATGATGAGGGATCCCACTGGTGCATGATCAGGGCCAGGGAGGGATGTGGGAGGTTGGCAAGGCAGGGAGGAACTGCTGGAGGGCTCCAGGGTGTATCTGGCCCATCTCACTCAATCCTTATCAGCAGGATTCCAGCAGCAAGCTAGCCTATTGATCAGAGTATCTGCCCCCTGGTGGTCAGTGCAAGTCATAGCGACTGGTTGACTGCCCCCTGGTGGCCAAGTGCATGTCATAGCAAGCGATTATGATACCTTAGCATATCATCATTAACATTATCACCCTCTGAATGGTTGAACAGACGACTAGACACTTAGCTTATTAAGCTTTTATTATGTAGGATATACAAGGTATCTGCAAAATGTCTGACACAGAGTGTGTACTCCCTGTGAGCTATGATTCTTCAGAGAATGATATATTTCAAAATTGATTTTTTTTTCTAGTTTGGGAGATCTTGAAAGAGTAAAGTCAAGTGTGTTACCTTTCTGACACTGTGACTGGAAATAAAATCTTCAACTTGTTTTCTACATTTATCCTCACAATCTATAATTCTTTGTTTAATTTTGTTCTCTTTTTGTTATATAGCTTATTATTGTACATAACTGTATGCCCCCCAATATAGGATGGGGCAAAAGTAGGTTTATAGTTGTGAGTAAAGGAAAAAGGATTTATTCTTATATCATTATTATTGTATTATTTTCTATATGAACAACTGTAAATCTACTTTTGTCCCACCTTGTGTTACTGGTAGAGTTAGGGAGAATAAAAATGTGTGTACACATATATTTTCATTTGAGTCTTTTGCTACTTCAAGATAAAATCTTTGGAATTAGTGATTGGAAAAGGGAATAAGAAGGTTTCTAGTAATGTTCTCATTCTTGATTCCCATTATCACTGTGATAGTTAATTAAGATATAATTTGTTTACTTTTTATATTCTTATTGTTGATATTTCACATTAAAAAGATTCTGAATGCTCTATACCCTTTAATAAGATTCTTTTTTAAACCTAGTAAAAGATAATAATACATTTTCTCACTTCATGCTCAGATCGGCTGCCACATTTTTCTCCAGGTCAAGCTTACAAGCCATTTCTATCATTTACAATATTTTCAGGTGCAAGTAATAAAAAGGCAACTCAATCAGGCTTAAGCAATGAAGATACATTTTCTAATCACTAATTTCAAAATCTAGAGGAAAATAATTTGTCCAACAAGGTTTTGATCAGGGCTTCTGCTCCCTTCTGGCATTTTATCACTACTTTTTTGTGGTTTAGCCTTATGTGCTACCTGACTTCCCTAATGCCCGAACGTGGCTTCCAGCAGCTACCAACCCACGTGCCCTTCCAGGGACATCCAAGCTTTACAGAGAATCAGCATTTCCGAGTTTCTCTCAGATTGGAGCTGTTTAGATAATGTAGCCCCCAAAGTAATAAAAGTGTCAAGGGAATTATCTTTTTTCTCTTTGAACAAACCAATACCATCTCATAAACTGAGCGTAGCAGCGATCCCACTGAAAGGGCCTGAGAGTTTAAGAAAGAGAGATGAAGTGATCTTGGGATAGCAAACTAAATTATACATCACTGCTTTCTTTAAATTTGGAGTTTGGGATGTTAATACCATTAATAGTAATAGACAAAGCCACCATAAACTATTAGAACGAAGGGAAAATTACTTGATTATCCGATTGAGTCACTCATTCATTTATATAACAGAACTAGATATATAACAGAACTAGAGGCCCAGTGCATGAAATTCATGCACAGGTAGGGTCCCTAAGGAGTGGCTGGCAATCAGGGCCGATCAGGGCCCTCCTACTGCTGGCCAAGGCCTTCCTTTGTTCAGTGCCTCCCCCAGTGATCAGTACACGTCATAGGGAGCCATCAAACTCCCTGTCTCTGGAGGGGACACTTTGCATATTAGCCATTTATAGAGAGAAATTTTTGCTGAAACCTCTATATAGTTAACCATTTTGTACCTAAGCCTTTGGGACACTAAGAGTCCAATGACTGGCAATGGTACAGTGGTAGCAATGGTGAGAGTGTAAAAAAATAAGTCAAAGGAACATCAGGGTTCGTCCAGTGCTATCAAATCGTCCAGAACTCACTCTGTGAGAAGCATTGAGAGCTTACTTTTTCTCTTCTTTACATTTTTGTCCTTGAATCTTCTCTGAAATGTGTGATTTCTATCATAATTTGAGGAAGAGAGGTTGTGGAAGATAAAATGGGTAAAAGGGTGTCAAATACATGGTAATGGAAGGACACTAGACTTAGGATGGTGAGCACACAATGCAATCAATATACAGATGATTTATTATAAAACGGTACACCTGAAACTTATATAATACTAGAGGCCCGGTGCATGAAATTTGTGCATGGGGGGGGGGTGGCATCCCCTCAGGCCAGACTGCACCTCTCCAATGCGGGACCCTTCCAAGGGATGTCACCCCTAATTGTTCCCCTCTGCTGGCCTGATTGCCTCTAACTGCTCCCCCCTGCCAGCCTAATTGCCCCTAACTACTCCCCCCTGCTGTCTGATCACCCCTACCTGCTCTCCCCTGTTGGCCTGATCACCCCTAACCTCCTCTGCTTCAGCCCCCGCCACCACAATTTTGTCCAGAAGGACATCCAGAAGACCTCCAGAAGATGTCTGGTCTAATTAGCATATTACCCTTTTATTAGTATATATTATTAGCCAGTGTCACCTCAATAAACTAAAAATAAATTCAATTCTTGAAATAAAGATGTTAACTATGGGATTCTTTTTGTTCACATCACTGAATAAATGACCTAAATGATGAAAGTTTTTATTCCTTTCTCTTTTTACAACAGCTAACATATCATGAAAGGGCAGCATATTGCAGATATGCAGAATATTCTGATAAATGGCCTGCTATTTTAATCAATTATATAATACAGAAAGAGCTTTGTTGGATAATTTAATTCTCCTTTTCCTATTTACTTGATTGCATCATTGCTTTCTAAGTATTTATAGGTGGATCATTATGGCAAGGAGTACAAATGAGAAGCTGGACTTAGTTGTAGTTAATTTTGTACAACATGTGTTAGCACACATTCTGGCCAAAACCTAATGTATGTTCATTCATCCTCTGTACTAAGTATGATGTGACTTGAACTTCCACTGCACTTTGCTACTTGAGATTTCCTTCTCATTTTTATAACACAAATGATCAACATGGGATTTTAAAACGTGGAACATCATAGGGATATACTATTAAATTTATCAAAATACAAAGACAATAAAGATGTTTTAAAAGCTTAACCTCACATGTAATAGAGTAAATGCTAATTAAAACACTATACATCAATCCTGGCCCATGTGGCTCAGTTGATTGAGCATTGTCCCAATTACCAAAAGGTGGCGGGTTCCATTCTTGGTCAGAGCATATATCCAGGTTTCAGGTTCTATCCCCTGTTAGAGGATGTGCAGGAGTCAACTGATCAATCTTGCTCTCTCACATTGATGTCTCTCTCATTTTTATAAATAAAAAATATATATTAAAAACATAATACATCATTTTTAACCCATCAAATTGCAAAACAGATGATGGCGTGTATTTTTGTTGTTAATCCTCCCCAAAGGAAATTTTTTTTCAACATTGATTATGAGAGAAAGTGGAAAGGAGGGAATGGGAGGAGAGTGACAGAGAGGGAGAGAGAGAAGGAGGGATGGAGAGAGACACATGAATGTGAGATCGGTTATGTCCCTGATGTGTCCAGACATGGGCAGGGACCAAATCTGGAATCCAGGCACTTGCCTTTAACCAGTCCTCAGGCTGATGCTCCATCCACTGAGCAACACTGGCCAAAATGGTGGTGTGCATTTTCATAAAGGTTAAAACGCCATCTACATACTCATTGATAGGTTGAATAAATTTTATATAAAGCTGAAAAAAAAACAGTGTATGGATCCTAGTATTTTCCTAATTAATCAGGGTGGGTTAGTTTTTTTTAATTCTATTTCTCTTTTAAAAAACAACTTCCCTTTTGATTTATAACTTTTTCTCTAGCTCATGAAATTCCTGATTCTCCAAAAGATTAATCTAATATTAAGAATATTTTATAGCCATATACCATAAGATATATAAGGATCTCTTTCATTAGGAACTTAAGCATCCAGGCACAATCATATCAACTTGTGCCATTTATTCATGCCTGCATAATGTACTAGTAAAATCGGGGGGAGGGGGAGAGTGTAAATTGTGCAATTATTCTGATTCTTAGTTTTTAAAAGAGAGCAATCTTCTGATTATGCTTAATCTTTTTGTGAGTTATGGCTAATTTAAAATTATTTTCCAAAAACAAAATTTGTTCTGGCCTTCAGGCACTTCTGCTCAGTCTTATCTAGTTTTGTTTACATGTGGATTCTTAAAGTAGTCACCAATTTTTACAAGTGATTGTCAGTTTGCTCTCAGTGTTGTTTATTTTTAACATATGTGGCTCTAAGGTTACCTGGCAACAAAAAGGCCTGCACATGAAACCCACTTCCACTCAGTAACTTCCAAACCACAGCTGGAAGAAGCAATGCTTATGGAGGATTGCCAGTAGCTGTCCTCCACTTGACACTTTAAAGTCTTTTGGATGGAGCCCAGCTTGAGAGGATAGTGGCCACTCCCACCTCAATACCAATCACTTTCATTCGGTCCTATGTTGATGTCACTGACCAATGCTTGAAGGAACTTGATAAGAAATAACTTTGTGGAACTCTGTTTCAACGCTTAGAACATTGCTGAAGGTATTTGCTACAGTTCATAGTCTTCTATGCGGTCCCATAGAAATTCCTTTCTATCTCAATATTGAGCATGATGATTCATTTCCAATAAGGTGCTTTGTTTTTATTAACAAAAGTAAATCTAATAACTAAATATTTTATAACCATTCATCCATTCAACAAATACTTACTGAGCATCTTCTATATGTTATGTACAGTTCTGGTGCTAGGGATACAGCAGTGAACAGCATAAGTGAAAACAACCCTGTCATCAATGCGAGAGTGTTCACTTGTATTTGTCATGGTTTTCCAGAGAAAGAATATATACATACTAGAGGCCTATTGCAGAAAAATTCCTGCAAGAATAGGGCTTCCTCAAGCCTATTCCTGCAAGAATAGGACTTCCAACAGCTGGAGTGAAGCAGAGAAAGGAGCGAAACCTGCCCCCAGTGGGCTTTGCTCCTGTCTCTGCTGCCCTACTCCCTCCTGTCTCCACTGCCTTGCTCCCTCCCTTTTCCTGTGCCTCGTTCCCTTTGCCACCACTTCACAGTGCTTGGCTTCCTTCTATGCTGTCTTCAGTGTTTGCTCTGCACCTGCGTATGCAAATCAACCACCACCTTTGTTGGGTTAATTTGCATGTTCATTCCTGATTGGCTGGTGGGCATATCAGAGGGATGGTCAATTTGAATGTTTCTCTTTTATTAGTGTATATATGCACATATGTATATCTGTATATTCATAATCTACAGAGTAAAACACACATACATTAAGATATACTTTTCTTTTTTTAAAACCTCACCAAGGATATTTTTATTGATTATAAAGAAAGGGAGGAATGAAGAGAGAAAGGAGAGGGAGAGAGGGAGAGGGGGAGAGAAGGGAGGAGGGGAAGGAAAAGAGGGAAAGGGGGAGGAAGAGGGGGAGGGAGGGAGGGAGGGAGGGAGGGAGGGAGGGGAGGGAGGGGAGAGAGAGAGATAGAGAGAGAGAGAGAGAGAGAGAGAGAGAGAGAGAGAGAGGGAGAGAGGGAGAGAGAGAGAGAGGGAAAGAGAAATATCAACATGAGAAACATTGATAGGTTTCCCCCTATACGCATTCTGAATGGGGATAGAACATGCAACCTTTTGATGTATGGGTCAATGCTCCAACCAACTTAGACCCCAGCCAGAGCTATTATATATATATATATATATATATATATATATATATATATATATATATATATATATATATATATTGTAAAAATGTATATTCTTTCATATATCTATGGAAGTGGCTCATCTGATCATGGAGGCTGACAAGTCCCAAGATCTGAAGGGTGAGCTGGCCACCTGAAGACTCTGGAGAGCTGATGGTTTAGTTCTGGTCTGAAGGCCAAGCAGGCTTATGGTCCAGGAATAACCTGTGTTTTGATTTAAGTCTGAAGGCTGGAAAAAAGCCAGTGTCTCAGTTTAAAGGCTGTCAGGCAGAAAGAATTCTATCTCAGGGAGCAGAGTTCAAGTCCTGTTCTATTACAGCCTTTAACCTACTGAGTGAGGCCGCTTACATTATGGAAGGCAATGTGCTTTACTTGGCCCACTGATTTAAATGTTAATCTTATACAAAAACACCCTCACAAAAACACCCAACATAGTTGTCACATAATATTAACTATCACAGCCCTCATGAATTAAAGACTAACACTTTCTCAGGATTCTCTTTTAGAGTTCAGACTTGCATATCCATCTTCCTCCTAAGCATACTGTCTTGGATGTTAGTTAATAAGCATTGAAATGTCATGGAGTGACCAAGAAAATGAAAACAACCAACATGTCCTTTGATAAAGAATATTGTGATACAATGGAACACCACTCAGCCACAAGGAAAGATGAAATATTGCCATTTGTGACAATATTGATGGGTCTTGAGAATATCATGCTAAGCAAAACAAGTCTGATGAAAAAAGTAAAGGTCTATATGATTTCCCTCTTACATGGGATATAAAACTCAACAAATGAACAAATAAGGTAAACAAACAAAAACTCATAGACACAGACAAAAGTATGTTGGTTATCAGAGAGAAAGAGTGTTTGGGGAGCAGGTAATAAAAGGTAAAAAGGGTCCAATATATGGTGACGAAATTTGACTTTGGGTGGCAAACACGCAATGCAATATACAGATGATGGATGTGTCATAGAATTGTTCACTTGAAACCTATATGATTTAATCAGTGTCACCCCAATACATTTAATTTAAAAAAAAACAACAACACAATAGAGTCAAAAGAAAACACTTGGTTCCAAACTCTTGACATCTTGTCTTCTAAGAAAAGGCCCCGCCCCTCTGTAAATGGCACTATCCCTAGCCCAGGGGCTCAGGCCAACAGCTTTGGAACCATTCCTCGAGCTTCTCCTGCTCAAAGTCCTCAGTAAATGTAACTATTATTATAAGGCAAAGCCCATCTTTCTCCAGCATTGCTTCCTTCAATGCATTATTAATTGGGAACAGAGCAAACTTATTAAAGAAACAAATCTGATTATATTACATTAACTCCACCCCCTTCATTACCCAGATATTCTTTAACAGCTCCCCATAGCCTACAGAATCAAGTCCATTATTCGTAGGGCAATACAAGAGGACTTTCATGAAGACTGTCTCTCCCATCTCCTCTCTCATCAGGATGAATTCAAGCTGTTTGTATCAGCCTTCCAGCTATCCTCGGCTCTTTGTTATATTTCTCTGAATGGGCCCATCTCCTCTGCTTCCAGGCCTTTACATTTGAGTGTCCCTTTTTTTAGCTTGCCCTCCCCCAGCCTTCTCTACTGCATTCGTGGTTGTCTTTCAGAACCTGTCCAAATACCACTTCTGGGAATGCTTCCTGATCTCCCAAGTCTAAACTACCCTGTTTCCCCGAAAATAAGACAGTGTCTTATATTAATTTTTGCTCCCAAAGATGCGCTGGGTCTTATTTTCAGGGGATGTATTATGTTTCCATGAAGTAGGTCTTATTTTCGGAGGATGTCTTATTTTCGGGGAAACACGGTAGGTGCATAGCACTCAGTGATTCTTCCATTAGCATGTTTTACATTCTGATAAATTATCTGTTTGCTTGTCCATTTTCACTCTGAATTTTAACTTTTTTCATACAGAAACTGACGGAAATTCACATAGAAATCACCAAGCGTAGGACCTGATACATTATTAGGTGACCAACTATTCTAGAAGGAACAAAGGAAATGAGAGAGGAAAAAATAGATTGCATAAATGTTATATTAGTGCGATGTGTGATTTACATTTGTGTGATTTAAACTTGAGTGAAAGTGTTTATTTTGTGCGAATTAAGCATAGCATAACTGACTTAGAGTGCATATTTTGAAGCTGTAACCCTGAGTGTGTGTGAATGCCCCAACACGTGCTAATCTTTAACGTTGTAAACGTGCTTACCCCAAATGTGAATGCCCTAACATGTGTTAATCTCTAAAGTTGTAAACAAGTAGCAATGTGCCAGACAACGCTGCCTGTGAGACCCCCGATAAGACACACTGAAGACCCATTGGTTACACCCAGAAGGAACAAGGGAACACCCAGAATTGGCCATAAAAGAAGGGACCTAGAGGCACTGGTCAGAGACCACGAAAGGCTCCTCCACCTGACGTGCTCTCCGCTCCCTTCCTGTTCCTGATCGAGATACTGCCTGAAGCTCTGCCCAAGTCTGCTGTTACTCTGCCTGTGAGCCAAACCTCTGAGGCCTCAACTGTGACCAAAGCACTGCCGGCATTGTTCCTGTTCAAGTGTGTGTCTATCTGTTGGCGCGGATCTTCAGGTGGCTTGCCAAGGCTTTTGGAAACCACCAGGACTCTGGTAAATAAACCATGTGATTCGTGCATTTAAATGTTTGTCTTCTGTCTTTGATTTTATGCTCGGTCAAACTTAGTAAGAACAGTGGGCAATCTGTGTAAGCCCAGTTTCTAGCTGAGGAACCTCAGTCACTTGTGTATACGTTCCCACCTGCGGGTGAGTTTGAACAATAAAGCTCATTTTCTGGAATTAAAATCCTACATTGCCACTGGGAAAGCCATGCTTACCTGGGCAGTGGAAGGCAAACTGCTGCTCACAAGCCATGGTTTGCCACTCTGTTGATGAATGAGTTTGCAACCACTGACCTAGGGTATATGACAGAAAGGAGCCAACGTGATGAGACAGGATCTAAAGAGTGGAAGGAACTCTCTTCCTCCAGACTATAAAACTCCCTACAATTGTTCTATCCAATAAGAGGACACTACCATTCCATGGATGGTGCTAGTCATCTCCTTGTTCCAATGGGACAAGGTCTAACAAAATTCCAACATTCCAGGAAGAGGGCACTTAAGCAACGCAACCCATTGATAGCCATAGACCTGCTTTATGCCTCAGCTGTTCCCCTACCAACCATTAAGTGGTGTGCTGCAGAATTTTTAAAACATGCAATACCTGACTTTTAGTCAGGATCACTGGCTTCTTTTTTCTTGGATTGTCAAATAAATAAATAGATTATAACAATCAACACAAACAATAACCCTACATTATGAATACCCTGCTTGAACCATAAATATATAGGTCATATAATAAAGTTGCATTTTGTTGGTCATGTTGCATAATAAGGTTCATTTGATTGGTTAATTCTTGGCACCAGGCATCTGATTTTTTAAAAAAGTTACTTTGAAGCAAGAAGGGTAGGTAATTACTGTTATTATATATATATTTTGTAAATCAATCAAATTATACCTATTTTTGTTATATATAAGCAAAAATATATTATTTGGTGTGCTCCAGGATTTCAGTAATTTGTTTGTGGGTACCATGAGATGAAAAAGGTAGAAAATTGCTGGTCTAGGGGGGACCATGTTACCACTAATGAAACAACAGTCGATATCCTATAGTTTGCCTCATTCCTCAGAATAACAAGAAATCAATGAATCAACTGATGGAAATATACACAATTTCCCAAAATGTTTAAAAATAATTTCCCAGAAATAAAAAAGTTCCACCTCATTATAAATGTCTGGATGGTGCCCAGAAGTACCATCTACCTCTTTAATCATTTCTGATTAAGATAATTCTTTCTAAGTCCCAGCCTCAATTATAGAATGTGAAAAAAATGATCAGCATTAAATAAGTGTATTATAGTGTGCTAGGCATCTAATGCTGTCAAAAAGATTACTCCCAACTTACAGCTTAACACAACAGACTTTTTCATCTTCCCGTGACTGTGCATGAGAAAAGTGGAAGCGGCCTACCTGAGTGGTTCTGGCTCAGCATCTCTCCTGAAGCTGTGTACAAGGCAACGTGTCAGCCTGGGCTGCAGTCACTGAAGGCTTGACTGGGGCCGAAGATACTCTCCCCACATGGCTCACTCACAAGGAACTCACAGCCCGGTCCTTGCTGGCCACTTGCAGGAGGCCTCTGATCCTTATCACATACCCCTCTTCCCTGGGCTGCTTAAGCGTCCTTATGACTTTCCTGAGAGTAAGTGATGTAGGAGAAAGAATGATAAGAAAGCGCAAGGCCTTTCATGACTTATTATAGAAACATGGCATCCAGTCGTTTCGGCTATATCCCACTCACTAGAGGCAAGTCACCACAAGTCCATTCTACATGCAAGGAGAATGGAATTAAGCTCCTTGTTTTAAAAGGAAGGGTACCAAAGAATTGGTAGACATATTTTAAGCACATATGGATAATATTAAAACAATATTGTGTTTTGTTGTTGTTGTTTTTTTACATAACACAGATGCATAGTATTTCAACTTCATTAAGTCTGCTTTTGGAATGAAACCATGAAATTGCAATATATATTATTCTATGGGAACACATTCCCAGATTACATTTTGTAATAAAATTCTTCATAATGTGTATCTGCCTCTATTTGCAATGAGTGATGAGAGGGAAAAGTGCACAGCTGTTACCTCTCTATCCTCAGACTTAAAAGAAAGCATCAAATTAATTTAATCCTCTTGGCCTCTCTTTTACTTCCCAAAGTTTAAAATACCTGGATGAGAGGAGTAGCCACGTGAAAACGAACACACAGAAAATACACAGTACCCTGAATGAAACTTTCCATTCCTAGGTCTGGTTGAGGAAAGAGGAGAATGCTTGTGGTGAAGATGTTTACCTATTACTTTCTCCTCCCTCCTTTTAACTCCCCTCTTCCCCATTCCCTTCCCCGTCTCCTTCCTTTCCTCCTCCTCTCCCTTGCACTGGGGACCAAGTTTTCAGCTGACATACCCAACAGAGGGGTAGGAAGCTAGCATTTCTGGGGCTGAGCTTTTAGCTTCCCCCAGACCCCTTCATTTATTCCGTTCATACGAATTAAGCAATTTGCTGATTGTCTCCTCCATTTATCTTGCCCCTGTGGTAGGAGGGGGAGCATTTTTCTCTTAACTGCTGGAATGCTGTCTGCAGGCCAGGATCCTGGTTGAAATTCTGAGCCTTGCCACTTGTAACAGCAATTGCACACGTTTTGTTTCCACCTGTATGCTATTGTCTCCAGCCCCTCTTATCCCTGATAATATCAAGGCGCTTAAAAATAAACATTATCTCCTCCTAACCTCTGCAGAACATATCTGGCTGGAGGGATTTTAGCTTTGTGCAGCATATCCACTCTGTCATGGTAAATTTGATCCTGTCCTCTATCTGCTCCAGCGTCTCTGACTTTTCTGCTCTAATTAGTGGAGGCCTTCACTTGTCCCCTGCATCCAAAAAGTTATAGAATCCTCCACGTCCACCCCAGCAGCATTATTAGATGTATTTACCAGGATGTAGGGTATGAAAACCCATATCATTGGAAAGTGCTTCCGTATTGATCAACTCCCTCTAATATAACTTTGTTTTTTCTTGAGCCAGCATTCTTAAGATCCAGGCCCATCTCTACTCTGCACTGTAGCTTCATGAGAGGTCTAAATCTCCTCCAGCATGAGACCCGTCCCCTCAACTCCCCTTAGCATGCCTGTAATGTCCCTGACCAAGTGTGGTTTATAAGTTTACCTTAGTTATTGGTTTGGAGGCGAGGAGCTAAGAGAGGGTACTTCCTGCCAGGAAAGGTGTTGTCTTGCAAGCCTGAGGCCTTGCATCCCCAGCTTCCTGTTCAGGTGAGGGAGGATCATTAGTCTTAATTTGGAAACAATGGGCTGCTTTTGCAGGCCCAGAGAGTGAAGGGGCTTGTGCAGACAAGATCATTAATGCAGGAACCCAGATGTCTCCATGGCAAGTGTCAGGGGCCCCACTCTGGACCTGACCCCAAACTGGACCTTGACCTTGACAGAACAGACTTGACTTCTCAGCCAACTTCAGATCTCCAAATACTTCCCTTTTCATTAAATCCCGGACCTGGTATTCAGCTTTTGCTGGGCTACAGAGGATGGAAGACTATCTATGCTGCCCAAGACATCCTCAGGTTTTCACACACTTGCCTAGAATTGGTGATTAATTGCCTTCGTACATTCGTTACCTTTTTCCAGGGCTTGATTGCCTTCGACGTTAGCCATCTACCTCCATCGTCCTTATGAATACTTCTGTTAACGAAAAAAACCATTGAAACCTGTAAAGGAATTTTTTGTGAGTTTATTTGAGCCAAAACTGTCGACAATTGCCGGGAAGCAGAACCTCAACGGATTGAGATAATGCTCCAGAGAATGGCGGTTACATTTCTGTATTTATACATGGAAATCAAAGGAGGGACATAGGTGGGTTACATGAATATTCATTGGTGATGGAGTAAGGAGGCGGGAGAAACCAAGCCGGTGGGAAAGCCCTGGGATTGGATAAAAAGTAAAATGATGGGCATGAGCTTTTACAGAGATGGATACAGGATACTCTAATGTAATTAACACATTGCAATTAACTTGATAACAGTCACAATGAGAGAATGTCTCGGGGCCATTTGTTGTGCCCTGAGGGGTCCAGGGTAAGAAGGAAGTTACACAAGTTACCCAGACATCTCACAGATAGGTTATCTTAGAGGCAGGAAGGCAGATGGGCTCAGTAAAGATCAAAGCTGATCTTTGTCTGGGAAACATTGGCCTAGAAAATGACTGCCCACTATAACCTGTTGGAAGTAAGATATTTAATTTTCAAACCATCCTTTGTGGTTACTTCAGGTCTCTCAGTCTGCAAGACTGCCACACAGGTCTTCCCTGAGCTCATCAGGTCAGCAAATGGCTGTTTTCGTTCACACTTCTTACCCCGAACCTCTTAAAAGTAAGGTATTTCACCTACCTT
Organism: Vespertilio murinus; assembly: GCA_963924515.1. NCBI lineage: Eukaryota > Metazoa > Chordata > Mammalia > Chiroptera > Vespertilionidae > Vespertilio > Vespertilio murinus. The sequence continues at coordinate 131,601,616 of OZ004708.1, read as the reverse complement.
TGCATTCTCTTACACTTGTATCTCATCCCCTCTCAGCACTCATGAAAATGAGCTGTTCAAGTGCAGCACAGGTGGTACGGTTCTCACTTCCAGCCAATCTGTGGGCAACCCACCAAAGTGTGATTTCAGAATAGTATGCTTCCTCAGACAAATTCTGGTGCCAAATGTCTTAGGTTAAGCTCCCCCATGAAACCCACTCTGAAACGGAGATTTGCATGCATGTCACTTTTTGGGAGTTCTTGCAGAAACACTCTCTGCAAGAAAATGAGGAAAGCAGGTCTAAGCAGAGAGAAAGGTTGGACAATAATGCAGTTGCAACAGAGGCCTCATCACTTCCTCGGGGAGCTCTGGAGCCAGAATTGACTATTTAAACAGTTCTACACTGAGGCAAGGAAGCTCAGTCATCAGTGTGGGCTGACCTCTCCCTGTGAGGCGCCGAAACTTAAGGAACACGGGGGCTAATTAGTCGAGGAGAATTCCTGGAGGGACTCACCTGAGAGCTGTTTTTAGCCAATATACCCAGCAGCTGAGCAAATGAGTGAGCGCTCCTTGGGAGCAGGGGGAGGAGATAGATCTAGATCATGGCAGTAAACCACTTCATCTGCTATACTACGCTCTCTGCAGTAGGTGCAATTAAAGTGCCAGGGAAATTAAGGAAGGAATAAATAAGCTTTGTAAATAAAGGAAAATGTGACATAGATGTTGAAAAACGTAAGTTTTTTTGTGAATAATGGCAAATAGTTTGTTGGGGCTGGAATGAAAAAATGAAAGGGTATGAGTAAGTGAAAGATGCAAAAGTATATATAGTGGGCATAAATGACAAGGAAATCAACTGGACCAATGTGTGAAGGTCTATGGTTAACAGAGGAAGAACTATAAGCTCTATTTAGTAGTTGATGGGGATTGTTTTTTATTTGTTGACGAACATTTTTAGATTGAAGATGACAAACATTTTTCTGGTATTGTCAAATTTAGTCTATTTATTGCTCAATTTCAGTTTATAACACATTTTTATGTATTTTAAAAGGTATTTCCAATACTTTGATCTCCTCCATTTTCTCTTATATTATATACACTGCACACTTCCTTTAGTAGCAAAAAACAAACAAACCCCAAAGCAAACAAACAAACAAACAAACCCTGAGTTCCTGTATGGCTTGTACAAAAGGGATTTGCATAGAAACAGCCTACTAGGAACGATATATTTGACAGTTTTCAATAAGCAATAACATGTGATGATTTTCATATTTACTTCAATTATCTGAGAAGTATAAAAACCATTACTAGAGTCATTAAAGTTAGAATGAACATTAGGGAATGCACTCTAGGCAGAGAATGTTTCCTTTGGCAGTTGATCTCATAATTATATAACTCCTCATTTCTATTTAGCTAAACTTTATTTAAATTAATATGGTTTCTGCCTTTTCCCTTAGAACACCAACCTCTGGAGATATTTGGTAGCTACAGAGTGGAATCTAACATCTTATCATTCTGCTTTCAGTCCAGGATGTGCTGACATAACTTCCCACAATCCCATCTCATCTCCGCTTTGCTTTGGCACAACTTAAAATCAGCAATTTCTGAAAACCGCTTTCTAAACAGTCAGAAAAGTGGCATTTCAACATGAAGTGTGAGAAAAGGAATTGCCAGCAAGTTTACTTTCCCGTGCTCTGTTTCTCAGCACTAGAACCAAAGCATGACTGTAGCTGGAGGACCTGGAGAAATTACCCACTTACTTCACATTTATTAATAACTAGAGGCCTGTTGCTCAATATTCATGTAAGAATAGGCCTTCCTTCCCCTGGCTTCATTTTCAGATGCCCAGGAGCCAGCAAGACCCTACTCCCTGCCCGCCTGGAAGCCAGCAAGTCCCTGTTCCCCAGTCTCCTACTCTTCCATCAATCCCAACTCTTCTTCATCAACCAAACTGATTTATGAGGCGAACACCAAATCTGGGGCCTCAAAAGATACTCCATCCTATTCTTTCATCAATCCCGATCTTTCTTCCTCAACCAAACTGTTTTCCAAGGTAAACACTAAATCGGGGGCCTTTATGCCCCTGAGAGAAAGTTCTGAATCTCTTCTTGGGGACCAAATGGGAAGAGAAAATGCAGCTGACCACCTGAATTTTCCTGTCCCTGCTACCTCACTGGTGGGCAAGAAAGAACACAAGCCCACTGATATCCAGCGCATACTCTCAGAGGAAATCCAGAAAATTTTGAAGGCCAAACTGCCTGTTGCAAACACAACCAGTGGCAGAAAAAATCAGGGAAATTCTCTGGTAGCCAACATTCAACCCACAAAGATGCCCACAAGGCAAGCAGGTACCCCACAGACTACTACTACTAGCAGTGTGACTTCTAATGACAAAGCAGAAATACAACAGGGCGAAGACAGGGAGGAATCAGAGCCTGCCTTCATATCTAGCGTGCCCAGGGAGATAGTCGGGGCTCAGGGGCTCAGTGCTCTTCAGCCCAAAACTAGTGGAGTCATGACAACCAGCCAGCCAGGACCCTCCCAAAGAATTAACAAAGAAACTACTACTGTGACGATTGAAAACCCACAGTCTAAGTCATCTGTTCCAGCTCCTGACTTAGCAGACCTTGCCACACAATTAATGACTGAGCTAAAACTGAAGTTCAAGAAGAGGTGTAGTCAGGCCCCAGGCCAACCCACAGACTTGTCCCATGACTCAGACAGCTCGAATTACAAAGCTTCCCTGACACTTGCTAAGGGCGGGCCCAGTGCAGTCATGCAAGCTCCCCAGGTGATGAGTGTCCATTCAGAGGACTGTGGAGTCAGGATGGAGCAGCCACAGGAACCATGGCTTCCTAAGCACATGTTAAGGTCCTGTCGGGATCAGAATGTCCCACCAGATGTAAAGAAAGATATAGTGCACCCTCCCCCAAAGCCTACAGACCCCAGCGATAAAGAGCTTGGTGCAGGAGATGCAAGGGCGACGATTTCCCAACCTGGAGGGAAGAGATTTCCTCCCCAGGACACAGCTGTAGAGGAGATGTTTGGGAGCAATTCCCTTAAGGAAGAGGCTCTATCTGATAGCCTATTCATAAATAAAATGAAGAGCTTCTTTAAAAAGCTTCAACAAACAATAAACTGCAAAATGCAAGAAATCCCCCAGGAAGAGGGAAGCCCCATGTGTTCTGCACAGAGCAGAGGCCCCGGTAAAAGCACAGTTGCCTCAACAGAAAATATGCAAGACCACAGAGTCATTTCAGACATCGGAAAGTGCCCAGAAGAGAAACTGGGGCGTCAATGCATAGGAGCTACCACCTGCCCTCAAGAGCCCCTTCCCCCTGCATCACAGTCTGGGAAGCCTGTGCAGAAGGGAGCAGCGCAGGCCCAGGCAGAGCCAGGTCAGGGGCAACCTTTCCACCGCACAACTCCCTCTTATGAAGTGACAAATGCCATGTCCCGCCGCCACGCATCTATCTTGGCTGGACAGGGCTCTACCTGTAATAGACATACCAGAAACGAGGACAAACACCCCCAAAACATCATGGCACTAAAGCCTCAGCAAATGTGTCAGAAGGACCCCCAATCTGTGTCCCTCAAGGGGACTGTGCCCCATCCAAGCCCCAGCTGCAGGCCTCGAGTGGCCAAGGGGCGTCCTGCTGTTCCCGCCACTGCTGGAAGCACTGAGCGCAGAGACCCGCCTCCAAGATTCAGACAAACAATGCTCCTCCAGAATTTCCAGCAGGATACATTTGCCGCCCCCAAATAATTCCTCCCTCTAGGGGAATATTGGCTTGCCTAATAAATGTGTCAATCATAATAGTGATGTCTTCTCTGTGTCCTGTGTTGGGGGCATGGGTTTAGGGGTTCTCAAGGCTTTTGCCTTAGGGAAAGAAAGAAGTTCAGCTCCTACTGATTACTTCCTTTGGCTTCCAAAAGTGAGCATTGCCTGGAGCTGTTGCTGAGAAACAGTTATCATGTGTCCTCCCCCAAAGCCCACTTCCTGGGTGATGAGGTCTGCGGAGATGGGCTCTGCCTCCCACTTCATAGCTTCACCTTAAGGAACATGGATAGCAGCCCACACATTCGCCCTCAGGGAATGCTTTATGTCCTTTAAGGCAGTAGGGAGCATAGGCCTTCCTATTCTGAAGATCAAGGATGGGTATATTTTTTTCAGAAAGTGTCAGTGAAGAGGAGCCAGTGGCTTAATCATTATTTAGAAGTCAGTGATCAGAGGATCCTACAGGTGAATGAACCCTAAATGGGAGGGTTTTTGTGGTTTTTTTTTTGGAGGGGGGGGGGGGGAGTATTGTTTTTCTCCTGCCAAATCTGCACACACATCCGCCCTCATTATAGTGGCCTGGAGGGAAGGCAAGTCCACTTGTACAGGTTGAAACACAAATATGGAATGAGCGTCCTCGTGAGCACTTCAGGTAGCTTTCCCAGTAAGCCTTGTGAATCCTGAGTGGAAAGAGAAAAAGCAAAATATAACTACAAACAACAGAGCCTTTCTCACTATCACACCAGTATCTTCTTGTCCAGAGTTATGCCATTGGCTTAACAATGTCTGAAGCTAGGGGTCACAGAAAAATGCAGACCAAAGAGGAGCTAAAGGTGGAATGGAGCCCAAGGCAGGGAACGTGAAGTGGTGAGCAGGCAGTAGAGGGCTCTACCATCCACTTGGACAAGCAACCAATAACGAAGCCTCCCAGTTCCTCTACCATCTCATCTTAGGGTCCTTTACTTCCACTCCAGTGCAGTTACTGCCACACTGTAGACCGTATTACCAGGAATGTTTCTGCCTCTGGAATAATATAGTCTGATCTTTTACCCTTTGGCCTCATCCCCTATCCTTCCATCATAGATGCCCATTGTTAATAGACTTGATGGTCTATCTAGTGACTAACATTTAAAAAGCTCCACGACAATGGGCCCCTTCCAGCCCAGTTGAATCCTTCTTGTCTCGTGAAATTTCAACTCCGTGTTTTTCCAGAAATGTCTTCCTATAAGTAATGATCACTACTGGATTACTAGTAAATCTCACAATGGATTCTACTGGTGCCATGAACTGTCTGGAAATCATTCATTCATTCCACAAATAATCATACCATGCTTACTCACATGTGAACAAAAATATGGAGCTTAGTTCCATGTTTCCTTTGTCCATTTTCTCCCCAAAGCTCCTCAAATCCATGGCAAATCTCACTTTCCTCAAATGGAGGCCATCTCCACTTGCTCAACAGATGTGCTGGACACAGAGGAGCAAGAAGCCATGAGATGGGGACTTTTCAACAAAACACTCAAAAACAACACTATGTGCTTTTAAATTTTTAGAAGAAATTTTCCTGTTATGCATGAAAATGACTTAAACGCAGATCAGATACACTTGTTTCTTTTCAAAAAATGCCATTAAAAGTAAAATATTAGATTGCAAAATGCTCAATATCACTAGCCATCAGAAAAAAATGCAAATCACAAGCACTTTGAGATAGCAACAGACACAGACACAAAGGCTAGAATTACACAGTCAGGTAAGTCTCGCTGAGAATGTGGAGAAGGTGGAATCCTCACACATAGCCGGTGGGAATGAAAAGTGGTGCAGCCACTTTGACAAATAGTCTGGCCCTTCCTCAAAATGTCAGAGAGTTTCCATATGACCCAGCAACTCCACCTCTAAGTATACACTCATGCGAAATGAAAACACATGTCCACCCCAAACTTGTAAACAAATGCTCACAGCAGTAGTATTCAGTATTCATAATACTCAAAAGGTGGAAACAGCCCAAATGTCCATCAACTGATGAATGGTTAAAAAAAAAAAAAAGCGGCACATCAATAAAATATTAAACTTTAAAAAAAATATATTTTGGCAATAAAATATTAATACATGCTATAACACGGATGAGCCCTGAAAGCATTATGCTAAGTGAATAAAGCCAGTCACACGTGATTCCATTCATATGGAATGTTCAAAACAGACAAAACTAGAGAAATAGAAAATACATTAGTGGTTACTCAGGGCTGGAGTGGGGGAAGAAAGGGGAGGAGAGAGATGATAACTAAAGAAAAGTTTTCGTTCTGAAGTCATGAAAATTTTAAAATTTACTGTGGGGATGTACATATCTGAAAATACTAAAATTATAAAAGCATACACTTTAAATGGGCAAATTGTACGGTATGTAAACTATTCTATATAATAAAAGCCTAATATGCAAATTAACTGAATGGTCAAACAACTGGTCGCTATAACACACACTGACCACCAGGAGGCAGATACTCAATGCAGGAGCTGTCCCTGGTCGAGGGCAGCTCCTGCATTGAGCATCTGCCCCCTGAGAAGGAAGTGACCAGCAGCAGCAGAGGCAGCAATCAGGGCATGGGCCAGCCAGCATGTGGCGATAGGCTGCCAGCAAAGGTGGGTGCCAGTGTGTGTGGGGGTGCCCATCGATCACCCCACCTGCTGGTCACCCCCACAGATGTCCCTGATTGCCAGCCAGGCCTAGGGTCCCTACCTATGCATGAATTTTGTGCATTGGGTCTCTAGTATTTAAATAACCAAGGATTTAATGAGTAAGTACTTGCGAAGAACAAGTAGGGGAAAGGTAAGACAAAAGATGTCAACCCATTTCCAGGAGATGGGAATCCAGGTGAGGAGTGGTAAGTGACTAGCAGAGCGGGTAAAGTGCTAGCAAACCCATCACAGCACAAAACCCGAGGGAGACGAAAGACCTGGGGGCACCAGACAAGAAATGAGTAGTTCCATCTGGTAAACATCTTGAATTTTTGTTATTGTATTGTTTCTGTTTTATTTTCTGTATATTTTAAAAGAAATATTCTATTATTTGGTGGGGGCATGACCTTCCCCAGTAACTTTTAAAATTCTTTTGAGAAATTATCATGCTTCATATGTGCAGTGGGTGCCAGGTTTCTTGCCTGGGACAGAAACAGATCATTGTTTTAAAGTTGGCATTGTACACTTCTGGGGTCTGGGTATGGTGATAGTAGGTGAGAGCTATAGAAGTTAAAGTGAGAAATCTAAAAGGTCAGGTAAAATTCAGGAAAACAATGGCCCATTTTAAAAAAATGTATGTATCCTATATAATAAACCACTAAAATACAAACCGACTGAATGGTGGAACAACTGGTTGCTATGACACACATTGACCACCAGGGGCAGATGCTCAATGCAGGAGCTACCCCCTGTTGGTCAATGTGCTCCCAGCGGGGGATCACCACTCAGCCACTAAGTAGCCAGGCTCAAGGCTGGCAAGCATGATGGAGGGAGTCTCTCCTGCCTCCATGGCAGTCGGACACCCCCTGAGGGTTCCCAGACTACAAGAAGGTGCAGGCTGGGCTGAGGGAGCCTCACTCTCCAGTGCATGAATTTCATGTACTGGGCCTCCAGTTTGTAAAAAATTAAACTGTGGAAGAGCCGAAATAGATTTGGCTCAGTGGATAGAGCATTAGCCTGTGGACTGAAAGGTCCCAGGTTCAGTTCCTGTCTGGGACATTGGCGTTGGTTGCGGGCACATCCCCAGTGGCGGGTGTGCGAGAGGCAGATGATCAGTGTTTCTCTCTTATCAATGTTTCTGGCTCTCTATCCCTCTCACTTCCTCTCTGTAAAAAATCAATAAACATATTTTAAATAAATAAATAAATAAATAAATAAATAAGCTGTAGAAGAGTTGCATGCATGGTAAAACCAGAAACCCTTTATCCAGATTTACCCACTAACATTTTGACACATTTGTGACTTACCTCCTGTCTCTGTTTTTGTCTGCTCCCCAACCACCACCACCTCTCTCTATATATATATATATTTTTCATTACATATATAAAAAATATGCATGCATTCCTGAACTTCCTCTTTTAATATTTCATTGTATAGTTTTAAAGAAAAAGATTCTCTTACATATGGTACAGCAATTGAGTAATTTAACATTTGGCATAAAATTTTAACTTAATCTCCCATTCATAGGCTATTTTTGTCAATTTATCAAGTAAGGCCCTTTGTGGCTTTTTTTTTTTTGAAACCTCCATTGGAGGATTCACTCTAGAAGCACACACTACATTGAGTTGTCATGCATCTTCAGTCTCTCTGAATCATTTTATTAGTCTTTCCTTTTTATGACAAGGCCATTATTTAAAATATTTTAAATTGATTTTAGAAAGGGAGAGGGACGAGAGATAGAAACATCAAGAGAAAATATATAGATGCATTGCTTCCTTCATGCCACCTGACCTGGAATTGAACCAGCAACCTCTGGTGCACGGGACTATGCTCAAACAACTGAGCCACACCTGCCAAGGCAACAAGACCATATTTGAAGAACATATTCAATGTGCCATTGTTATAATGCCTTCTCACTTAGGAAAAAAGTTGGTGTATTTTATCTTGCTCAGATCTTGAAGGACGTTTTTACGACTCTGAGCCCTAGGACCTTAGGGACAATAGGGACCAGTCTTGCTATAAGAACATGATCCCAGAAGTACAAAGATAAGTGGAGGGATATTTCTGAAGAGACACCTCCGGCAGTCACAGGAGGATGTGGGGGAGTTGGGGCTAAGAGTGCACCTTGCTTTTGGATGGAGACAATGGTGAGGCTGTGGATGCAGGAGAAGACACACAAAGAATGGAGCTGTCATTGGTGGTGAACATCCCCAGTGGGACGGAGAGGATGGAGGACAGAGACTAAGCTTGATTCCTCAGACTCGGAGAGGACATGCAGGCAAGAAAGGTAAGGAAATGGCTTCATTTCAGCAGAATATAAACTAAACAGGGAAGCTGTAGTGGTTGTGACTGTTCAAAGATTACCTGGCATGGGGAGACGAAATGAATACATATACAATCTCAACAAAAACTACATTGTTAATAAAAACTATAGAGATGCCCATAGGGACTTTACTAAGTAGTTAGTAGATTTTGGAAAACAATCATTTATGTTTCATAGAAGTAAACATCCATGTGAGTAAAATAACACACACAACAACAACAACAATAAAAAACACACAACCCAAGATGTACTGCTAAATATAATCATGATTGTTCTCATTAGAAATTATCCTAAAAAGAAGCCTACTCCTTGATCAAAATGTGTTTGGTCCTGTGTTGTGACTAGCATAATGGTTATTTAAAATAAAGAATTAAAACTGCTGTGGAGAGAGAAGGAATTTGGCAGAAGAAAGGGAGATCAGCAGGGTTAGCTACGTATGGGCAAAGGGGACTGGATTTGAGAATTTAGGGGCTATCTAGGCTATTAGGGGCTTATAACCTTAAAGGGATCTTGCCTGTGAAAAGATTACTGAAGAATTTAGAGATGTTTGCTATTGGTGCACGGTGTGCCATGGCCTCATCTCCCTCTGTCATGCTTTCTGTTCGTTGGTACAGTACGATCTGCTCCCCTATGCTTTTTTAAAATTTCACTTTTCAAAATAGGCCATCTCCACTCGTAGATGAGAACTGCTGGGACTCTCATGACGGAAAAGCTTTTGCTCAGATAAGACAATCCTCCCCATCCTCCTAGTAATTGTGCAGGACACTTTGTTCTTCTATTAGGTTTTTTATTCTTTTTTATTCTGAGGAAAAATATCTGAGACCATGAATTGGAAGAATTAACACCATTAAAATGTCTATATTGCCCAAAGCAATCTATAGAATCAACAAAATCCCTTTCAAAATACCAATGGAATATTTTACAAACCTAGGGGGGAAAATTCCAAAAATTATATGGCACCAAAAAGAACCCAAATAGCCTCAGCAATCTTGAGAGAAAAAAAAAAAAAGGTTGCAGGGATCACAATACTTAATATTAGACTATACCACAAATCACTGTAAACTAAACAGCCTGGCACTGGCATAGAAACAGGCATAAAGATCAATGGAACAGAACAGAGAGCCAAGAAATAAACCCATGCCTCTATGGTCAGTTAATAATTGACAAAGGAGCCATGCACATATAATGGAGTAAAGACAGTCTATTCAATAAATGGTGCTGGGAAAATTGGACAGGCACAAGCAAAAAACAAAAATAAAAAGGAACTAGACCACCTTCTTACACCATATACATGAATAAACCCCAAATAGATACAATACTTTAAGTCACGAAACAATAAAAATCCTAGAAGACATAAGTAGTAATTAAAACCTCAGACATCTCTCAAAATAATATTATAATATTTTTGCTGATATTTCATGAAAGGGCAGGGGAAACAAAGTGGGGGGAAAGAAACAAGTGGGACTACATCTAAATGAAAAGCTTCAGAACAGAAAAATAAACCATCAACAAAATGAAAATGGAACCCACTGCATGGGAGAACATATTTTCCAATGACAGATCTGATAAGATGTTGATTTGCCAAATATATAAAGAATTCTACATTTCAATACCAGAACCCAAACAATTCAATTTAAAAAAGTGGGCAAACAACCTAAACAGACACTTCTTCAGAGAGGACATACAGCTATATGAAAAGATGTTCGACACCACTAATCAGAGAAATGCAATTTAAAACCATAAGAAGATATCACCTCACACCTGTCAGAATGGCTATCATCAATCAGTCAACAAACAAGTGTTGGCAAGGATGTGGACAAGAGGACGGCTTTGCACTGTTGGTGGGAATGTAAACTGGTGCAGCCACGGTGGAAAGCAGTATGGAGTTTCCTTAAAAAATTAAAAATGGAACTCCCATTTGACCCAATAATCTCATTATTTTATATATATATATATATATATATATATATATATATATATATATATATATATATATATATATATAAAATAACCCCAAAACACTAATATGAAAGAATATATGCACCCCTTTCTTCACTGCAGCATTATTTACATGAGCCAAAATTTAAAAGCAGCCCACGTGTCCATCAGTAGATGAGTGGATAAAAAAGCTGTGGCACATTTACACAACTAAATACTACTTGATCATAAAACATAAAGGAATCTTACCCTTTGCAACATCATAGATGGACTGGACAGTTTTATGCTAAGTGAAATAAGCCAGTCAGAGAAAGACAAGTACCATATGACTTCATTTGTATGTGGAATCTTATGAAAAAAAATTAACTAACAAACAAAATAGAAACAGACTCATAGATAAAGAACAAACTCATAGCTGTCAGAGGGGAGGTGGGGTTAGGGGGAGAGGTGAAAAAGGTGAAGGGATTGAAAAGAAAAAAACTTATAGACACTTACAAAAGTATGATGATTACCAGATGGAAAGGGTGGGAGGTCAAGAATGGTATAAGGGGGATAAATGGTGATGGAGGAAAACTTAATTTGGGGTGGTCAACACACAATACAATACACAGATGATGTATTGTAGAATTGCACAGCTGTAACCTATATAATTTATTAACCAGTGTCACCCCAATAAATTTTTTAAAAAGATATAGCTATTTCCTGGAACTTGTGCATAAATAAATAAGTTTGCATTTTTAAAAAAGAATAGAAAATCTCTTAAAGTTACTCAGACTTGTAAATTCTCAACTCACAGAAGGCATGTAAACACTTAAAATGCAATGAGCTTTGAGATAAGATTATGGTAATATTTTCTCTCAATCCCCTTATAAATTGAATCCAGAACATTACTCATACTACATTTTATGAGAGCACATTCAATAAAATGTATGTCATATTGTTTTTCTGCAAATATAAAATATATAAAATGTTACCATTCTTACTGTCCATTTGGGCCAATTATAGTTTTCAAATAAAATATGAATGACGCACAAAGATTAGAAAAATAATAGAAGAAATGAAAATAACTTATGTAATAAGGAAACTGAAGTTGGAGAAAGACGAGGATTAAAACACTATTTACTCCCACGTTATTTAATATAATGTGAACATCTATAAATTTCTCTGGAAAATGAATATGGAACAATTACATGTTGGTGGAAGTGGTTGTGGATATTTGTCCAGAGAGAGTGAAGATTCAGCTGGTTAGGATGATGAGGCAGGATTCAGCAGATCTGTGTTCAAATTTTCAGAAGATGGCTGAGCATGAGGAAATAGGCATTTCCATTGCATTCTAAGAAAACATTACTAAAACATGAAGAATCCCCATGAAGACTGTTTAAAGTTCACATGTCTGGACTCCATCCCCAGAGAATCTGATTCTGAAGGTAGAACTGATTCCCCAGAATTATCATTTTCAGAAGTTCCAGAAATAATTGTGATTCATATGGTTGATAAATGATACTCTGATGAAAAAGCAGTGGGCAGAAACTGTGGGATTACTTCCATACATAAAAAGCAAAACATTAACCAATAGTATATGACATCTGCTCCTCATCAGAAATAAAGCTAGCCAACGAAATATATAATTTTTCTCTCAGGATTTAACCTTTATTCATCTAGGTCAATCAGAATCTTGAATAGTTCCCGGGAAGATGAGGTCCATTAAACATATGTCCTATCTCACTTATGTTTTTCCAATCTCTACAGCTTTTAAAGTGCTTTCAAAACAGCCTTTGCTGAATTGAAACTTCCTATCTTTTGCACTTGAATTCTCATATTTAGTTCACTATTCTCAATGGAATATTTTAGGAAGCAAATTTCCTGAATTTCCTCTTTTGTTTACATACTGAGAGAGTAGCTTAAACATAGGGTCTCCTTTCTCAGTCTGCTTGAGAACTAACCACAGAGACCCGTTCACGGGATCAGTACTAAACACTCTGGTCTCCAGTCATTTCACACAAACTGCCCTTAACCTCCAACGTTAATGGTCTAATGTCCCAATCTCAATCTTTTTCCAACTAATCAACAGTGGCGTTTGACACAGTTGGTCATTCATTCCTCCTTGAAACACTTTTTCACCTGCCTTCTAGAACACACATTGCCCTGGTTTTACTCCAATCTGAATGGCCCCTTACTCTGGTCTCCTCTGGGGATTCCTTATCATCTTCCCATTAAAGCAATGGCCCAGGGCTCTGTCCTTAAAACTTAAATGGTCTCCATATACACCCTACCCTTCGTGACCTCTTGCAAAAACTGAATGGTCAACTTTCAAAATATATACTATACAAAATCCAGACACTTCTCACTGTGTTCACTGCTATCGCCCTTGTCTGTGATCTCTTACCTGGATTACTGCAAAAGCCTTCTGCAATACTGGTGTTGCTGATTTTACCACTTCCCCTCACAGTCTATTCTCAACAAAGCAGGCAGAGATCACTTAAAAAGATACATCAGACCATGTCACTCCGCTACTCAAAACTGCCCTCTACGAAAAACAAAGATTTTGCTGTGGCCTACAAGGCTCCATAAGCTCTAGCTTTTCATGAATACCCTGACCTCATGCCCACTACTGATGAACTCATTAGCGCAACTCAGGCGATACTGACCTTGCTGTTTGTGGTACGAAGCACACACACCATAGAGTATTTGGAGTGTCCTTACTGCTGTTCAGAGCCTTCCTCTAGTAGACATGCACACAGTTTACACCCTTGCCTCCTTTAAGTTTTCCCTCGGGTATCTGCCACCTTCTCCATGAGGTCTTTTCTAGCCACTCTACTCCTAAGTGCAATCCCCCATTCCTGTTTTACTTTTTCTCCATTTCATTTATTACAACCTGCACCATTTCCACTAAGAATTTTATCAATTGTAATTTTCATGAGGGCAGGGACTCTACCTGTGTTTTTCTCTCTAATGTCTCAGCATTTAGGAGTTCAACAAGTATGGGTTGAATAAAAGAATAAATGAAAAAACTCAATTTTGAATAGGTAAAAATTATAGATTAAAATATTTCTGTATATGTATCCAAAACTTCTCAAATCACAATCATTGAAACTGTGTTTGGTGATCGATTATTACAGATCAGTTAGTTTTATACATTGTTGAAAAGGATAGTTAAGAACATAAAGAAATGAGTCAATATTACCTTTAAAGATGTTTCCATGGTTAAAATTTACCCCAGCTATACATACAGATCCCCAGAAAACACATTTTGGTAGAGTATTCATTACTACCTCCCACTCCGCATATGTCACCTGTTATTTTTCCCTTATTCTAGACCAGCAGATGTGTTAGCTGAACTCATGATCTCTTAGCTAAAGACCCCAGTCTGAGGTTCCCAACCTCCTTTCCATTTAAATATTACACATGGCAAAAAGTTCTTGAAAACAAGATGAGAGAGAGAGGTGTGAGTTAATATAATAATAGTCCTTAAAAGAAATGGATATAGGCATACATTCTCTTTTCCATGTTTCACTGGTCGGAATAAAGATGTGTGGTAATCCATCTGATTCTCCATTATTGGCTGAAGATAATCCTTTGGAGAGCAAAACTGTAAGAGAAAAAGACCATGCCTCACCAATTCCACTATCACGAAATATGTTGCTCTGAAGAAGAAATAAATAAAACTCTCTCTTGTTTAAGCCAATTTTTTTAAAGCAGTCTAGACTGAATTCTAAATAATATATTAAAACCAATCCTTAAAACTCTAAAAGAAATAAAAATCCCAATATTTAAGTTTGGGGAAATAGGGATTGATTTAGAGATGCAAGGTAGAAATCAATGGGTAGAATTCAACTAGAATTAGAAACTTAAAAAAAAAACATAAAAGTTATATTACTAAATATAAACCATGCGCAGGAATTGTATGCACATATATATTACTTAATCAGTTAAGTTACTTCCAATGGCACGTGTCATTATATGTGCTTTATAGGTGGAACTCATAGGATTCAAGATGTTTAGATTTTTAAAGGAAACACAGCAAGTAAGTGCTAAGGCTATGAGCCCAATTTCGTATTTCCCAAAGTGTACATTCCCACTCTCTGGTCTTTAGATTGATACATGCTGTCCCTCTAGAGAGCTTTGAGAAGTTCAAGGGAAGTGCTTGGTTAACCTCCTGAAAAAAATATATCTTTGCTCTTCCTGCTCCAGAATGGAGTTCTGTATGAGCCATGTCATTCAGAACCCTGAACAATAGATGGAAAAACTATTAAGTTGAAGTCTAATCCTCTATTTCAAGTTGGATTTCCACAGTAAGATATTCAACCAGAACCTGAACCTGCTGGTGTCGTTCCTGCTGTAAGATAATTCCAATAACAGACTGCCTAAATGAACTACAAGAGCATTGGCAATGAGTGGAATTTGGTTACCTCAGACATTCCCCCCCACCCCCCATCTGAGCAGTCTGGAATCAAAAGCAAAATCCAAATCCAAAAAACACATACAGGGTTAGATTCAAAAATTCCACAGATATGGTTACAAAGTGGGGTTCAAAATTCTAATGTCTTTTATTTTTCCTAGCTTGGTTGAAGGGAATTTATTCAAAAAGTTTGACAAAAATGACAAAGAAAACTAAACTTACGGTGTTTCTAACTCTCTATCCCTCTCTCTTCCTCTCTGTAAAAAATCAATAATATATATATTTTTTTTAAAGAAAAAAAAAGAAGGGGGTGGGAGATTGGGTCACCAGGGGGTGTGGCTAGCCTGAAAATAGCCCTCAGTCCCTCACTCAGGCTGGCCAGGCACCCCAGCAGGGACCCCCACTTTGAAGGGGGTGTAGCCAGCCTGAAAACAGCCCTCAGCGCCTCACCCAGGCTGTCACAAAAGGTAAGATTTCCCTACTTTTAACAGTCCAGTAGTATTCCATTGTGTAAATGTACCATAGTTATTCTATCCACTTATCTAATAACCAGAGGCCCAGTGCACAAAATTTGCACATGGGGGTGTACATCCCTCAGCCCAGCCTGCACCTTCTCCAATCTGGGACCCTTAAGATCTTATTCTTCTTATGAAATGATTCAATTATTTGCATCATCTTCCAAAAAACACTTTTAGTATTTATTCAGAGCCTGGAAATTATAACTTACTATTTTTATTCAGTGCTATCTCTCTCTTCATTCTATATTGGGCATCTCCTCCTAGGTGTTCATGATCATATGTTTGATATATATCAGACAAAACTGTAGAAAATTATTTCCTCCCTAATTCATCATTTGGGCTATGCTATTACATGTGTCTAGAGCAACTGAAATTTGTTATTTGTTAAGGGAATTACAAAAATTCTCTGATGATTATAAAGTATGTAAAAAATTTTCAGAGTCATTTTGTCATTGGGAAATTTTGTTTTGACTTGCTTTTGATATGCATGTGTGTAGGAAGTGAGAAGAAATTTCATGTGTACAATCTCCAAGGTGAAAAAAAATGTCATAGAGGATGTACAACATGGTTTAAACATTTAATAAGCATTTCCCTCACATCTTTCAATATAATTTCTTGATAAACTTATACAGAGGATTTTTTATTAAATAAAAAGTACATTTTGGGGAAATGGTCAGATAGAACTTAAGAATTTACCATGTACATTGTTACCATAGAGATGCAATGTATGACATGGTAAGGAATATCCTCTGTGGGAGTTAAAAGGGATATGAAGGGCCTTGTAGACGCTCTACCTTCCATGGCAGCTATTATTACTACTTGCTCTCTTTATTTATTTTTTAAAAAGATTCTTATTGATTTTTAGAGAAAGAGGAAGGGAGATGGAAAGAGAAACATTAATGTGAGAGTGAAACATCAATTGGCTGCCTCCTTCATGACCCCTACCAGGGATTGAGCCCATAACCTGGGCATGTGCCCTGATCAGTAATGGAACCTGCCACTCTTTGGTATATGGGCTGACACCAAATCAACTGAGGCACACTGCCCAGGGCTAAGTCTCTTATTTTTAAAATTAGTTACACTCTGACAAAACCGGTTTGGCTCAGTGAAAAGAGCATCAGCCTGCGGACTGAAAGGACCCAGGTTCAATTCCAGTCAAGGGCATGTACCTTGGTTGCAGGCACATCACCAGTAGGGGGTGTGCAAGAATCAGCTGATCAATGATTCTCTCTCATCAATGTTTCTAACTCTATCCCTCTCTCTTCCTCTCTGTAAAAATTCAATAAAATATAAAAAATAAAATAAAATTAGTTACACTCTATTTAGAACCCTGTTTCATTTAGTTATAGCCAAGTAACAAAACACCCTCAAAATTGATGTCTTAAAACACCAATTACTTACTATTTCTTATAAGTTTATGGGCAAGCTGTGGGTGGGCTTAGCTGATCTCAGCTGGACTTTTTCATGCACCTGCATTCAGCAGATAAGTTAGATGAGTGGAAAGTTGACATGCTCTTTGGAGGCCTCGATTCACAATTGGCATACCCTCATTTCCACTATATGGCTTAGCTCAAGGAAGTCATAAGGCTGGCCTAGATTCAAAGGTATGAAAATGGATCTTACCCATAACATGGACACAAGGATCAGTGGAATACTGTGGTCATTTTTGCAATCAATCTACCAGTGCATCTCTAATATCAGACCCCAAAGATTATTTAAAATTTGGTGAAATTTCATTGAGAGCTCTGGATAGAAACAGCAGCTTTGCAGTTCAAGTCCATTCTGTTCCATTTCTTAAGGTTGGTCTTTATGGGGGGAGATGGGGATGTTTCTGAAAATACATCACTATAATTTAGTTTTCATATGTAATTTACAATACTTTTTTTTAAACCGAAATCCTCTGATGTGTTCCTTTTGTGGGATTCTTGGGTAGTTGTCATCTATATTGTAGCTATTGATTGCCTTAATGTATCTGGATAACCAAAAATGTTTAGGTCAGAGAAGAAATTTTAGAACTTGAAGAAATATAGAGTAAGGCATGGCCTTTTACATGGAAATATGTATTCTCTTTTAAGTAAGTTTACATTCTTTTCATCCTGTAGTTTAAGTGGATGTGAATGAGTCCTCCATGCCTGGATCCACAAAGGACTTAAGATCACAAAGACCTCCTACAATTCTCTTTATCATGCAAGGGCATGAGGGCTGGGCCAAGGGGCTCCAGAATCCTTCAAGAATCATTTGAACTAAAGTAATTCCTTTGGGTCAAATGGGAGTTCCTTTTTTAACTTTTTGAGGAGACTCCATACTGTCTTCTGCAGTGGCTGCACTGGTCTGCATTCCCACCAGCAGTGCAGGAGGGTTCCTTTATCTCTGCATCCTCCTCAGCACTTGTCTGTTTGTTGATTTGTTGATGATAGCAATTCTGACAGGCATGAGATGGTTTCTTATTGTTTTTTTGATTTGCATCTCTTGGATGATTAGTGACTTTGAGCATGCCTTCCGTATGTCCTCTTTTAAGAAGTGTTACTTAGATCATTTGACCATTTTTTGATTGTATCATTTATCTTCCTTTTATTAAGTTGTATGAGTTCTCTGTAAGTTTTGGAGATTAAACCCTTATCAGAAATATCATTGGCAAATATGTTCTCCCATGCAGTGGGCTTTCTTGTTGTTTTGTTGATGGTTTCTTTTGCTGTGCAGAAGCTTTTTATTTTTATGTAGTCCCATTTGTTTATTTTCTCCGTTGTCTCCATTGCTCTAGAAGCCCAGTGATTCCACTTCTAAAAGTATATCCCAAGAAAGCAGAAACACCAATCAGAAAGAATATATGCACCCCTATGTTCATCGAAGCACAATTTACAATAGCTAAGATTTGGAAACAGCCTAAGTGCCCATCAGCAGATGAGTGGATTAGAAAATTGTGGTACATCTACACAATGCAATACTATGCTGCTATAAAAAAGAAAGAACTTTTACCATTTGCAACAGCATGCATGGAACTGGAGAGCATTATGCTAAGCAAAATATGCCAGTCAGAGAAAGATAAATATCACATAATCTCACTCATTTGTTCATCAACATAATTTGATGAACAATAGATCAACCTAGAGACAAATGGTGGGGAAGTTTAAAGAACAACAAAAGGACTTGTATGCATGCATATTAGCATAACCAATGGACTCAGATATTAGAACAGTGGGGGCTTGCCCAGGCTGGAAATGGCTGGGGAGGGGGTCTATTGGGAGAAAAGGAGACATGTGTAAAACTTTAGACAATAAAAAAATAAAAAATAAAGTAATTCCTTTGGCTTCGAATTACTGATGTAAGGCCACTGCTTATGGCTGTGCACAGTGACCTTGCAATGGAGTCTTTCATGTCATCTGCCTCTTCATTGTTTACTAAACCATGTCAGGGAAGAAAGGAAAAACTCCTATTTTGAACAAGAGGTCTTCTCAGCAGAAGTAAACCTCAAGTGTGCTGCCCATTTCCAGATGTCTGCAGATTTCTCTAGGCAAAGACATTGAAAGGCACGGTCACCCTCTGAACCAGCCAAGAAAGCATGCTGGCAACCCAGGAAATCTCACCCAACAGTTTTCTAAGGTCTCTCTTCACCATCAGTTTTGCACAAAAAAAAAAAAGAAGAAAAGAAAAGAAAAAGAAAGAAAAACTGAGTGTTTCAGCAACATCCACAACACTGACTATAGGACCTTTAAACAACAGATTTATCTCTTTACTCATAAAAAAATTGAATATATTCATAAGGCTGAATCGATACATATGCCGTGTTATGACTGAAATAATTCTTGTCAAATTATTCAGAGGCATTTTGTGGGATTCAAAAGAAGTGAAACTTCTGCCTGAAGATCAGTGAAGCACATCAAGACCTGACCCACAAGCAGTCAGTAAACTTCTGTGACTTGGATAATAGTTGTTTTTCTTATTGTCCCATTTATTGACAAGAGGATGATTTATGCCCCAAGTTCTTGCATTGTCAGCAAGTTCCACAGAAGGAAAAAAAAAAGCTTATTTCAGGATTGATGGCAGTATTGTTTTTATTACAATGTACACAAATGTAGAAAAGTCTTAAATCACAATGGTGAGTGAGAGTTTCCTTCACAAAAGTCATGAAGAATAAAGGCTGCAGGCTGCCAAGCTCTTGAGGTGCTACCTCACAACACAAAATACCAAGAGTTTCATATACAGGCAAAATTTTACTTGGCAGAGAAACCTTATACCATTTGAAAATATTTGAATATTTCCAAAGTGATGCAAAAAAAAAAAAAAATACAAGTTCTTCCTTAGTGACAGACCAGATGAAAATTTGAAGCTTGCTTCACTCAGAAATAAGAACAATCTTTTTTGATTGTTTCCAGCTCTTCTATGACTATCTTCTAAGTTATAAAAGAAATGTCAATAATTCTGGACTTGTTGAAACTGATTGATCAAGGTACTACTTCATATTTTTCTCTTGCTCCTGGTTACAAATCCCCCATTACCTTACCAAATCCTTTCAGATTGTAGCTTTCTTCGTTAAGGGATGTTCTGAGCAGCATTCAAAACAAAGTTTTAATGCTGCAAGAAATCTGACATGTTCTTCATATTTCATGCAATTCCAATTGAACAGCTATATGTACAAGTCAATAACATTTTCAGCTTGGAAAAGCATACCATAGACAAGAAGTTTCACTGGCTTCCTTTTTCCATTGTCAAGAGCCTTATGTTATACTAGAGCCCTGTGCATGAAATTTGTGCACTCAGGGGGTAGGGGTCCCTCAGCAGCCTGGACCCTCTCGCAGTCTGGGAGCCCTCAGGGGAGTGGGCCTAAGCCAGCAGCTGGACATCCCTCACACTGCCATGGAGGCGGGAGAGGCTCCTGCCTCCACCACTGCACCCGCCAGCCTTGAGGTCCAGCTTCTGGCTGAGCAGCGCTCCCCATGTGGGAGCACACTGGCCACCAGGGGGCAGCTCATCATCCACTGCTTGGTTGACTTGCATATTAGTCTTTTATTATATAGGATGCTTTCCATTGTTTTCAGTGATAGACTTTGTGAGCTTCTTCCCTAGTTCTCTTTTTAACACTTTCTAATTAAGTGTATCAAATGCAAATAAAAACAAATGTCCACAAGCAAAATGCCATATGTTTTACTTAATTCCTACAAACAAAACTCTACTCTACACATTGTAGCATCATAGCATGATGATTACAATAAACTACTAGAGTAGCTTCTCCTAGGACACTTTGATTGATTGGGTAAAAAGGTACTACCATGGCATGATTTCACATAAAAGTAATTTTTTTCAAAAAATAATTTTTACTGAAATAAAAAACATCAAAAGAAAAAATTATGTAATTGAATGTGGCTCATGAACCACAATTAAGAACCTCTGGCCCAAAATAGACCTTCTATGCTTTCATTACTTAATATTTTCATTTTTTAAGAAAGCAAAATGGGCTCAAATACTCATTTTAACTAATTGCTCCCTCTGTATTCTGGGTCACAGAACATACTCTCTATAAACTTTTGGGAAAAGAATAATTCTTTTATTTTAATATAGCTTATGTCCATATAGAGGAAACTCTTGAATGTTATTAACTAAAGCATACTGGATCATTCCAGAAAACTGCTGTACACTAATAATTGATAATCATAATAATGGGCTTAAATACTTATTTTAACTAATTGCTTGCAATGTTTATACAAGGTCAGTGAATCATCAAAAACACCTGAATTGTGCACAATGTATTTTTAGCTTGGAAAGTCTTAGGATTTCAAATACTGCTGGCACCCTTTACCAGCTAATTTCTTAACCAGCCAGTACTCCTTAACCCTTTCTCTAATGGTTCCTTCTGGGAGAAAGTACCTAGTAAGTGACCCCAGGTTCCTCTGACCCCAGCACCTAAAGTGCCCACTGATTTCTCTGCCCTGCCCCTGACATTGCCCTATAAAATAGGCAACTCCATTTTCATGGGCAGCCACGAAATAGTTCTCTAGACCACAGGTAAAGGACTTTAGGATGATGTCTCATGTGTTTCTCTATTCATTTGTTCAACACGCTTTTAGTAAAAATTCTGTTAGGTACATTGATGACACTTAGATGAAGAACATAAGGATCCTCCCACCAAGCAGCTAGGATCTTTTTTTTTTTTTTTTTTTTTAAATATATATATATTTTTTTTTTATTGATATTTTACAGAGAGGAAGGGAGAGAGATAGAGAGCCAGAAACATCGATGAGAGAGAAACATTGACCAGTTGCCTCTTGCACACCCCCTACCGGGGATGTGCCCGCAACCATGGTACATGCCCTTGGCCGGAATCGAACCCGGGACCTTTCAGTCCGCAGACCGACGCTCTACCATTGAGCCAAACCGGACTTGGCAGCTAGGATCTTTTAATTAAACCCCATGATCAAAGGACCAGGCAGTTGACCTGGGAGAACAGAGAAGGACAGGCCTGTGGATCAAGGAGAAATGTGCAAAAATGTTTTACCATAATCCATGCTGGAAGGAGTGACATTTGGTCTTAGCCATAGGATTTCAAAGGCTAAAAAAAGAGGCAATGTTATTTTAGGCCTATAAAAACCTCAGAGGGAAGGTCGGGGAGAGTGGGAGTAAGGGGGAGAGATCAACCAAAGGACTTGTATGCGTGCAAATAAGCCTAACCAATGGACACAGATACCGGGGTGTGAGGGCAGAGTGGGGTGGGGTGGGGAGACAATGGGAGGATAAGAACACATATGTAATACCTTAATCAATAAAAATATATATATAAACAAAAACAAAAAAAGAATTTGAGGTAAATTGTGAGGAGAAGGGGAGGACATTGGGTGTTTGGTGCTCTGGGCAGGTAGTCCAGTAAGGCAAGTGAATAAGAAAAAGGGAGGTTAAGGAAGAAGATGAGTTTGGAAATCCAAGAATAAGCCTGGTTTTTGAAAGGATTAAATACCATCATACAAAACTTGTACTGTATTCCCTTTTCATCATTTTGAAAAGATGTTTTGCTTTGTATTTTACAAACTTCCCTTAAAAAAATGGATCCTGTCTCAACAGTCTTTAACCCGTCATAAAGAGCATAGTCAAATAAATACAGAATGATCAGATTTGAACCCTTACCAGAGTGGATATAAGGTCTAGAGACAGTTGAATATCTATAATGGTACACACAATTGTGTAGGCTTATTGAAATTACAACACATGTGTTAAATAACACCATATTAATGTGTTTTCCAGGCTTATGGCCATTCAGCGTTCTACCAGGCGTACTCCCAAGGGTTCTAGGCTCAATGGCAGCATGCAGATATCACTGCAACAGCACACTCCCGCACAGTGGGAAGCACACATGCCATAGTCTGAAATTTGAAAAAGGAACCAAACAGCCCCATAATTTCATATAAGCTTAAGGCTCAAAAGAACCTATGTCATATCTCAGAGTATCAAGCTTGCTAAAAGTTGGGAACCAAGTTAAGATTCAGCCTCTCTCGGCAAAGTTTTATTTTTTATTTATTTTATTTATTTTTTTAAAATTTTATTTTATTAAGGTATTATCTGTGTACATAGCTTACCATTGCCCCCCCCCCACCTCCCATTTATGCCCTCCCTCCCCAGAGTTCTGTGTTCATTGGTTGTACTTATGTTCATGCATACCAGTCCCTCGGTTGTTCTCCTATCTCCCCCCAGGTCTCCTTCCCCTCCCCGCTGTCATTTGACAATCTGCTTGTTTTATGGTGACCATCTCAGGACCCCATGAATAGAATCTGCTCCTCATTTGGCAGTCTGCTTGTTTTATGGTGACTATCTCAGGACCATATGAATAGAGACCGCTCCTCCTCTGGTTTTCACCGCCCCTTTCCCTGGGTCCCACTGCTTGTCCTGGGACACACGGCTCGCCCAGGGCACTCGGCCCCCTGGGACACTCGGCTCACCCGGGGCACTCGGCCCCCTGGGACACACGGCTCACCCAGGATACCCTTCCCCTTTCGGGGGGTACGGCTCACCCGGGGCACTCGGCCCCCTGGGACACTCGGCTCACCCGGGGCACTTGGACCCCTAGGACACTCGGCTCACCCGGGGCACTTGGCCCCCTGGGACACACGGCTCACTTGGGATACCCTTCCCCTTTGGGGGGGTACGGCTCACCCGGGGCACACGGCCCCCTGGGACACTCGGCTCACCCGGGGCACACGGCCCCTCTAGGGTGTTGGGGTCGCATATTGGAAGGGCCGCGCTAGCTCCTTGCTGGCATGGCGGGCAGGCAGGGACAGCTGCAGTTGGGCTGAGATGGTTGCAGGCAGGGGGACCACCTTCAAAGTTGTCTCGTTCGGTGTGGGAGTGGAGCAGCTGCAGACATGGAGGCTAAGTTCTGAGGTCGCCCACTCCCTGAGCCCAAGGCATGGTGAGCTCTGTTCTGGGTGGATTTCCTTTATTCTCGGCGGCAGTGGCGGGTGGCGGTGCCAGGTGCAACATTGATGGTCGCTCCTGTGGTTTAATTACCACTGTAGTTTTAAAGTTCACATGGCGGTGGTGGCAAGAGCTTCGGCTTGGCCATGTGGCATTGGAGGATGGGCTCGCCTGGGTGGCTAATGGAAGGCACCTTGCCATTTCCTCACCTGCGCGCTCCATCTCCCTCCCAGCAAGGTGGGTGTGCTGGGAAGATTGTGGGAGGGCTGTGATGGCTGCATGGGGAGAGTCCGCCCTCAATGGTGTCCTCTTTGTTGCGGATGTGGAGCTGCTGTGAATGCAGAGGCTAATTTCTGAAGCCACACTCTCTATGAGCCCGGTGCGTAGTGAGCTCTGATTTTGGTGACTTCCCATTCTTGGGGGGGGCAGTGGGTGCGGCAGCGATGGTAGCTCCTGTGGCTCAATTTCCCCTGAAGGTTTAAAATCCGCATGGTGGTAGTGTCTGATGCTTTGGCCTGGCCATGTGGCAGCGAAGAGAGGATTCTCCGGGTCTGCCAACGGAAGGCGCAGCGCCAGCACAGCACGCGTGAAGGCCTGGCAGAGCAGGCCGCGGGCGGTGGCAGAGAGTCCCGCTGGCGCGCGCTAAGGCAGGACTGAGCTGGTCATGGGCGGTGGCGGAGAGTCCCCGCGATGTCTTAGTCTTTCAGACTTAGTGGAACACTTCCCCTGAGCCAGGACAAGCAGCACCACCACAAATATTGGCCAGCTCAGTGCTGCCCCTCTACAGGTGACAGTAGTGGCATCCTCACCTCGGTAGGCCTTTGCTCTTGGAGGTCTTAACCAGTGGAAGGCAGCACGGTACAAAACTGCCCCACCTACTCAGTCCTCCACACGGCAAAGTTTTAAATTTAGTCTGTTATTTACCATAACAATTCTGTTGTCTAATGATACTGACATGAACTTAAATATTTTATGAAACTCATTTTAAAGCTTTTTAACGTTTTGAGCATTATAAATTGTTCCTCAACCCTTTTCCCCCCATGTGTGTATATTCAGAGTTGAATCCAAGTTCTGGTTGGCCAGCCATAGCTTCATGTCATACTCACATCAAAGTGTATGTGCTGTCATCAGTATAAGGGTACATCCATTTCAGTTTACAGATTAAGTCTGCAATTCATTCACCAGGTTTGAGCTTTATTAAGCCAGGCATTGTTTCTTCAATGAAACTGTGCATTGTATACCTGCCACCTAAAATATTAGAGCACAATAAGTATCTATCAAATGAAGAACTAACTAAAATAGTACACATTTCAGCTGGGATAATTCTATTATAATGCCCTTTAGAAGTATGAATATGTATAGGACTTTCAAAGGGAAGAAAGAGACAGACCAAGAAAGATAGGCAGATTAACTATGGGTGCTTTCATTTTTTTCTTATTTTAGGAAACAAATTAATATTTTAAAGCTAATAAATGCTCCATTCCATTGGTACTATTGTGAAAATTTTGGAATTTGTAAAATAAGAAAGTTGTTTTTCCCCCCTGAGGTTTTTGCTTTATTTATTTATTTTGTTTGTTTTTTATCTTTGCTGCCCTCCTCTGGAATTTTTATAGTACCAGGTTTAAGGATAAGTGTGTGGCCGAAACTGGTTTGGCTCAATGGATAGAGCTTGGGCCTGGGGACTGAAAGGCTCCAGGTTTGATTCAGATCAAGGGCATGTACCTTGGTTGCTGGCACATCCCCAGTAGGAGGTGTGCAAGAGGCAGCTGATCGATATCTCTCTCTCATCGATGTTTCTAACTCTTTATCCCTCTCTGTAAAAACTCAATAATATATATATATATATATATATATATTTTTTTTTTAAAAAAAGGATAAGTGTGTTCCATATTTGCCTTTAAAATAGACTATAGGGAAATGCAGAGTTTTCCATTTATATTTGAAGTGCATTTTTACCCAATATGCCCATTTTTACCCAACTGCCAGGGGAAATACCAACAAATAACTGCAGGTTTTCCTGTGGTTTGTTCCATGGCACATTTGTGATACTTTGTGGAACTTCCAATGCCACCTTCTAAACAATCTAGGAAGTGGTTTATTATTTTGAAATATCTCCGGCAAAAATACTATTTGACTTTTTATTCTGCTATTAAGAAATATAATTCTTTCTTGCTATCTTCTTTAAAAATATTTTTTTTATTGATTTCAGAGAAGAAGGGAAAGAGAGATAGGAACATCAATGATGAAAGAATCTTTGATCAGCTGCCTCCTGCACGCCTCCTACTGGGGATCAAGCTCACAACCCAGGCAAGTGCCCTTGACCAAAATCGAACCCAGGACCCTTCAGTCCACAGGCTGATGCTCTATCCACTGAGCCAAACTGACTAGGGCTCCTGCCATCTTTTATTTAATAATCATTTTCTTCCCCTTAATCATTATATCACCTGCAATGCATTATATTGTATATATCATTCAGTGCTTTGATTAGGATAAACAGCTTTAAAAAGAATTGTAAAAATGTACAGGAGCTATTCTTTAAATGTGAACTTTCATGTAAAATTTTCTGTATGCTGTCTGATCATCATAAATATACTTCTCCATTGTATCGTATTAAACAAGCTAACATGCCTAAAGCACTTAGAACAGTGCTAAACCAATAATGACAATACAAATCAATTAATTTCCTGAGAGTAGATTATATTCTGCTCTCTCATCTCCTTTATAACATAACTATCATGATCTTCTATGTCCCTTAGGTCATGGCTTCTTAAATCTTAATTTGCATATGAGGTATTTGGAGATCTGCAACAATGTGTATTCTGATCTGAGAAGCACTGACACTCTGTGTTTCTAACATGGGGTTGTTAAAAAATCACACTGAGTGACAAGCCCTAGATTACTGCTGTCTCATCCTATCTAATAATCCTATCTAATAAAGAGGTAATATGCAAATTGACCATCACTTCAACACACAAGATGGCTGCCCCGATGTGGACACAAGATGGCCAGCAGGGGAGGGCAGTTGGGGGCAATTGGGCCATCAGGGGAGCAGTTAGGCTGGCAGGAGAGTGGTTAGGGCAGATGTGGGCAAACTACCTCCCATGGGCCGGATCCAGCCCATTCGGCAGTTTTATCCAGCCCTGGGAGCCAAAAGAGCAGAGGGTTCTCTTGCTCTCCCCTCCGCTCCTTCACCAGCAGCCCAAGATGAGAGTGCCATCATTGTCAGGTTGCTTTTGTTGCGGCCCTCGGGTCCAGTTTAAGAACCCATTGTGGCCCTCAAATCAAAAAGTTTGCCCACCCTGGGTTAGGGAGAGATCAGGCTGGCAGGCAGGTGAGCGGTTTGGAGCCAGAAGTCCTGGAGTGTGAGAGGGATGTCCCAGATTGGAAAGGGTGCAGGCTGGGTTGAGGGATACCCCCCCCCATGCATGAATTTCATGCACTTGGCCTCTAGTAGAAATATAATGTGAGTCATGAATGTAATAAACATTTTTCTCATAGCCACATTTGTGAGAAGTAAAACAAAATGTTAAAATTGATTTAAATTACTTATCATATTAACTATCATAACATAATATACTATTCTACATCATATACCATCATAAAATATTATATTAACCCAATATGTTATGGTTTCATTATGCAATCCCTATAAGACATTATTGAGATAGTTTCCATTTTGAATTTTACAACCTCTGCCACTCAGAGTGCAGACCACCCCCCTCCCCCAGGCAGAACCACGCAGCTAAGTAACATGCTGCACCAGCCAGCTCGGTAGCACGTAGAACTGACCGACTGAGCCAAACCTAAATTGTCAACCATGGAACTGTGAGCTAAAAATGGGTGCTAATTTTGAGCTACTGAATTTTTGGTGTGCAATGAGACCAACATGATACAGAAGGGTTGTTTTGGGTGTTTCTGTGTGTGTGTGTGTGTGTGTGTGTGTGTGTGCATGTGTGTGTGTGTGTGTCATTGTTTGTGCTTTCACATGGGAGATAGTGTAGCTTATTTGTGAATGGGCACAATGCAGCAAAGAGAGAAAAATTATGAGAGATGGGGAAGATGTTAACAGCAATATTTTGAGGGAGAAAGGGGAGGTAGAGTTCAGTGCTCCAGTGCGTTACTGCCCTTCTGCAGAGCACGGACACGCTGTGTGTGAGAAAGGGGGCTGGCAGAGCGGGCCCAGGCCCAGGGAGAGCCCAGGGTGTTTTCCACGGCATCGCTCTACTAGTGAGTCTCTCTTGTTCCCACGCCATTTCTCAAAGCTGCCAGAAGCTTGCTCTTTGCTTTGTTTCTTTCTTCACCTCCTCCGCACCTCCAATCACATCAGTTCTTGGAGGACAAGTGTCACCTATCCACAAAGTCTTCCCTCACTTTCCCATCTGGAATGCATCTGTCATACCTCTAAGGCCCACAGCAAGCGATTTTGTATTCAACTTACAACTTTCTAATTTGTCTGGTAATTATTTGGGTTCATAGCATCGTTACTGAATCATAAACTATTGAATATAGAGTTTATATCTGATTCATATTTGAATTTCTGCAAATCTGCCTGAACACAGTATGTAATGTACAAATATGAATGAATGGAAAGGTTAATGTAATTAAACATTATATTTAATGAGGCATATAGGGCCAATGGGGGGCAATTTAAAGGCTGACAGTTTAACCAATTATTTTAAGTGATCACTGATTGTCCACTTTTAGACACTTGAAAAATATGCTAACTGGTTTATGCAAATGAATGGATAGATTAGACAGCGTGGAATGGTTTCTCAGTAATTTCCTGCAAATGACAACTGCATTTTAATTTTTAAATTGGGGAATATGAAATTCAGCCAAAAAAAAAATTCAGCCCTGGCCAGGGTTTCTAAATGGTTAGAGCACCAGCCCATATAGTGTTCAGTTCCCAGTTAAAGGCAAATGGCAGCATTGTAGGTTCACTCCCAGGCCCTCGTTAGGGTGTGTGTAGGGGAGGCAATATGCTCTCTCACCTCTCTCTCTCTCTTTCTCTCTCTCTCTCTCTCTCTCTCTCTCTCTTTTCCCCTTTCCCCATCTCTCCCACACTTCCACTCTCTCTAAAAAAATCAATGAAAAAATAATAATAAATAAATGCAGCAACATTTTTTTCCTGTTTGCTCTCCTTTATTGAAGGGCCCCACACCCTATGGGACCCCAGCCAAACAGAAACCAGACAGGTCCTCCATTTCCATCTGGAGGCCTGAAGGGGATGGGAATGACCTGTGATCCCACCGCGCCTCCCGGAAACAGAAACCACCACAGACAGGCAGACAAGGGCTGGGGAAGAGAACTTGCCTCACTCTAGGTTCTGCAGCCACCATCCTCACTTGAAAAGAAAGTCAAACCCTGGTACTCAGCACCCCAGTCCACCCCCACCCCACCCACAGCAGCCTTTGTGGGCTCCGTCTGCAAAGCAACATTTGCCCCTTTAAAGAGAAACTGTTTACCTGCAAACCAACGCCTAACAGTTCACTTAAATTATCTGCACGCTGCAGCAGCTGAGGGTAGAACGCCCATCTCTGTGGACTTCAGCCAATTGCAACATACAAAGGGACACACAAAAATGCTTAAAATAAACGTGCAAAAGAGTGAGCATGATGCCTCCCATATACAACATTCCTCTTCTTTTCTTGCTTTTATGCTTAAAAATGGTATCTAAAGCATTAAATTATTATTTTAAAAAATATATTTTGTTGATTTTCCAAAGAGAAGAGGGGAGAGAGATAGGGAGCTAGAAATGTCGATGAGAGAGAAACATTGACCAGCCACATTCTGCACACCCCCCACCGGGGATGTGCCTGCAACCAAAGTACATGCCCTTGACCGGAATCGAACCCGGGACCTTTCAGTCCACAGACCGACGCTGTATCCACTGAGCCAAACTGGTTTCGACTAAAGCATTAAATTATTATAGAAATAAATCCCAAATAACTTTTCTCAAGGCCTCTGACGTCTGCTCAATCCTGAAAACTCCTCTAAAATGAGAAGAGGGATTTGATTCAGGTGTTTAGGGAAAAGTAAGTCCTGTTCCGCTGTTGCCTGCTGGATCCACTGGCTGGGACACCGCTGAGGGACCGGGGAGGCGGCAGCTGTGGGCTGTGGCCACGCTGGGCACACCTGTGCTGCACAGACTCCTCTTCCAGCACAGCCTTACATCTGAACCTACAACACGAGTCCCCCCACACAACTGACTCCATGTGTCCCTGAAAACTTGAAAACCAGCTCTCGAGGAAGATGGTGCTCTGGTCCATTTTTTGACAACCTAAAAATGGGTACTAGCCTTTCAAGACGCCAAGCATACAGTGTGACAAAAAGAGGGAAATGTATCTATGCTGCAAGCAAGATAGAACCAACGCTAGATGAGCTGAGCAGCCGACTGTAAAGTGAAAGAAACGTGAGAAATTCCATGAGAGGAGAACAGGTCATCCACAGACGGGGGAGGGAAGCACTCTCTGCGGGGAGAAGGGCACGAGAGAGGGAAGGACAAAGCACAGGAGACACCAAGCTGCCCCGAGACTTGAGCCTTCCTTTACCTCTTGCAATTGTAATGGATTCTTAAATTAAGGGTGGGATTGACAGCTCAGCATCTCGGGGAACCCCAGACACGGGCCGTCTAATCCGCTGGAGTATGTCCCCAGGTTCTCCAGCAAACACTCGGGAGAAACATTAGACACAGGGCACACGGCCCTTGTACCTCCTTCGGTAAGGCAGGCGTGCAAGGTTTGCCAGAGGCTGAGAGTGGAGCAGGCGTGTCCTCAGAAGCCCATTCATTCTCCAGAAGCTCTGTGGACATCGGGGAATGATTGGCTGTAGCTATAGACGCGCCCCAAACCTCCTGTGTCCCGAACCCCTTTGAAATATGAAAATAAGAAGTAAAAGACACTTACCGCTGGAGAGCAGGAAAAGCCCAGGCCCCGGAGCTGGCCTTTCGTTGCTTCTTCTGGGGGTAGGACAGGAAACCTCCCATCGGGATCAGCTGCAGCAAAAATCCGATGTGTGCAGAGAATTATGCCCTTTCCAAGGCAATATTGGGCTGCCAGGCCGGAGGGAGGGAACCTTACTCACACCCAAGGTTTCCGCCAAGGAATGGCAGAGCGTGGTGGGCACCAGTGGGGAGAAGCGGCAGGAGAAGCCGGCAGGGCTGCTGAGAAAGCGCCACTCCTGGGGCTCAGGGGTGCAGGGTCTGCCTGAGATTGAGGGCGGAGTCGGAGAGATGAGAACCCCCCGTTTCCCAGCAGCCCGCACAGGTGACAAGGAACCTCGTGGTGCGCTCAGGGAGGGGCGAGAGCGTGCAGGGAGCAACCTTATACGGAGCAGGTGTGCAGGGCCCGCTGCAGGGTGCGGGTGACGCAAGAGCACGTTAACTTAAGGTGAGCAGACGCCCCGTTTTTGGCGGGACTTTTTGTCACCTTCCGTTAACACCCCCCTCCAAGGCCCCCAGCTCCACGCCAGCCCAAGGCCACGGTGGCACAACACCAGAGGATACCCGCGTGCAAAGAGAATGAACCTTGCCACGAACAAGAATTGCCTCAAAATGGATCCTACACCCAAATTGTAAGAGCTAAAAACGGTAGAACTTCTAGGAGAAACACACACCCATAACTTATGAGATGCTATCCGGTGGCAAAAACAACCCACCAATGACATAAGCATGACAAATAAGCACATAGAAGTCGTGCCCCTCATTTTTAACCGTGAGGAAAATGCAAATGTTTAAAAGCAATATGAGATCCTACCATCCAAACCTTAGAATGAGGTCCGGAGCCTGGACTCAAAGCTCCCTTACCTTAACAAAGGCCTCCCACTCCAGGGGAGTGAGGTCTTGACCTCCGCCAGGCAGCGGCGGTTTACAAAGGTCCCCACACATCCTGGGTCCGCATCCTGGTTTTCAGCCAGTCAGCCGTTTGCCGGTGGAACCGGAGCCCGCGCCCGCCAGGTTCGAACAGGGCCCCGGCAGTTAGCCAATCCTGTGCTGCCAGATACCTTCCCACCTGTTACTCCCGCCTCACCAATCATACCTGCCAATGCCCCGCCACAGGGGCAACCCTGCCCCCCTTTGTTCCTGCTGCATATATATCTATACACCGCTGTTTTTAAAATAAAGCTTGAGGCTTGATCAGAACACATTCTTGCCTTCCTTCTTTCGTGTCCCTTGCTTGTCTCATTCTCCTAGGGTGTCTCTTCGTTCCCCCGTTTTTGTCCCGCGAGTCGGGACCGTCTGGCGCCCAACGCGGGGCGACTTGGGGACCCCCTGCGAGAACGTCTGCTTGAAGCTCCTGGCCAGGTACCCCTTTGAGTCGCAGGGCAGTATTTTTTTTAATAATATATTTTTATTGATTTTTCACAGAGAGAGGAAGGGAGAGAGATAGCTAGAAACATGGATGAGAGAGAGGAGAGAGATACATCGACCAGCTGCCTCCTGCACACCCCCCATCAGGGATGTGCCCTTGACCAGAATCGAACCTGGGACCTTTCAGTCTGCAGACCGACGCTCGATCCACTGAGCCAAACCGGTTTCGGCCGCCGAGCAGTATTGACTCCCGAGTGAAGACACGGCATCCGGATCCTACATAAAAAGACCAAACCAGATTTTGCTAAGGATGTAGAAAAACAAACTCTCATTCATTGCGGGGGGGGGGGGGGGGGGGGAGGGGAGGGGATGCTAAAGGATACAGTCACTTTGAAAAAACAGTTGAGCATTTTTCATCTAAAGGCAAACATGCAGTTACTATATACACCAGACACTGAGCCAAGAAAATTGAAAACACAATGTCACACAAGGAACCGTATGTAAATCTTTTAGCAGCTTAAGTGGCCAATGCCCCACACTGTGAACAATCGAGATGTATTTCAGCTGGCGAATGAATAAACAAGTTCCCCGTATAGGGAATGCTATGCAGCAACAAAAAGGAACAAAATACTGATACATGCATCAAAACGGATGGTTCTTTAAAGTACTACACTGAGTTAAAAAGCTAGACACAAAAGACATAGACTGTATAATTTCATCCCCTGGCATTCTAGAAACATCAAAACTATGGAAACAAAACAGATCTGTGGTTTCCAGTGGCTGGGCATGGCAGGAGGGATTGACTGGAAGGAGGCCCAAGGACACCTGGTAGAGTGCTGAACATTCCATGTCTTGATTGTGGTGGACATGATACAACTGTATTCATTTGTCAAACTTGCAGATGGATTTTTTTTTTGGTATATAAATTTCATCTCAATAAAATAAAATAAAAATTAAAACGGAAGGTATTCAACCATGTTTACCAGGATTATGAACCACGGCAATAGTCTAGCAAACTATTTGTATATGAGTTGCATGTGTATATGAGTAGAGGCTACTGACTGTCCAGTTGCCAATGAAATTTCTTGGCCACAACTTAGCGTTGCACAGGGACCAGGTGCATCCTGATTTAACTCAAGGATCCAGGTGTGACTGATCTGACATTGCTTTTCCCCAAAAGGATTCATGAAGGAAACCGTTGTCACAGGATGTGTAATTGCTTAGAAAAACTCTAAGAATAAAGGTTAGCAGAGAAACACTGGGGACTGGTACATGAGGTTCTCAGAGAGAAAGAATAAACAAGTTTAGGATGGAAGTCAACGTCCTTAGCTTTGTTCTTTGGGTCAAATTCCACGGAGCCTACTTTGGCGTTGTGTACGTTTCCTTGAAGGTTTTAGCAAAACAAAAATTTTAAAGTCTGTGCTTTCAATTCCAGTAAAATCCACAAAAAAATGGAATTCTAGTTGACCCTAAAAATCAGGTCTTTGATTTTGTTTTTTCATTTATAAATAAAGGTATAACAACGAGGGTATAAGCTCTTACCTTTATGTTGGCTGCAGAGTGAGGCAGAGTTCCAGGTTGAGAGTGGGGGGGTGGGGGCTAAGGGGTGGGGAATGGGGAGGTTCTGAGTTATTTTTGTCCTTGTTTTCTAAAGAAGAAGATCTTCAGCTTCTTAATTACAAAAGCACACACAGGTTAGCTGTCTGGGCTCCTGTTAGAGTTGGTTCAGACAGAACACATTTATCTGGAGACTTGATGTGGCTGAGTGTGATTGCCAACAAATGCTGTGGTGGCAGAATTTAGTATGCACATCCTTGATTGTGAACTCCTTGCTAGTAATACCCAATAAACTACATATACCACTGGCTTTGAAATGCTGATTTGTGCTTATGGGTGTTTTGTCACATCTTAGAGTTAATTCCCAGCTCCCCTTTAACATGCTTCCCAGCTTTTTACATCTTTGATGTATTGTTTTTATTTGCAAATGTCTTATTATATATATTTCTTATTGATTGTAATATAAATTAAAACCCTGAAGTCTAAGAGGCTCCTCCAGCTCTAAGACCCATGAACACAGAAAATAAACTCTATGAAAATAATTGTATTCAGTGAGCAGGAATGTAAAACAAAGTATTCAGAGCAAATTTTTCTGAATGAAATAAAGGTGAGCTTTCAAAAGGTTTAAAATCATTCTGGAGAGATT
The DNA here is from genome assembly GCA_963924515.1 of Vespertilio murinus. Taxonomy (NCBI): domain Eukaryota; kingdom Metazoa; phylum Chordata; class Mammalia; order Chiroptera; family Vespertilionidae; genus Vespertilio; species Vespertilio murinus. The sequence goes on along the minus strand of OZ004708.1, from coordinate 131,567,106 downwards.
GGGGAGACCTGATGGAGCATCATCCTGTGCACTGAAAAGGTAGAGGTTCGATTCCCAGTCAGGGCACATGGTCAGGTTTCAGCCTTGATGCTGGCTGGGTGCATTCTAGTACAGGGAAGCAACTGGTTTTTCTCTTCATATCTCCCTTCCTCTTCTTCTAAAATAAATAAAAACATATTTTTAAAAATCCTGAATGTATATAAAATGCAGTTTTATATCATCTTGAAAAAATGATCCCCTGAGAGAGATTTACATACATTTGATGTTTTATTCAGGTCACACAAGCTATTTTTTTGTCAAAACCAGTAAGTATATGTCTGATTACATTTTGTAATGTAATTCTTGTTTAATCACTAGGTGTCTATTTGTGTTTCTTTTTCTTTTTTTTTGGCAGTCCCTAATTTTAGCATAGAATGAGTTAGTAATCAGGAAAAAAACTTAGTGTATCAGAATTTATGACTAGAAGTTACAACTAATTAATACAGCTATTCTTTATCAATGTCATCAGATGTTATAAAGTGACTTAAAGACTATGAGAACCTATTTTTATTTTTCCTTTTTTAAATATATTTTTTACTGATTTTAGAGAGGAAGAGAGAGGGAGAGAGATAGAAATATCCCACACAACCCCTACTGGGGACTGAGCCCACAACCTGGGCATGTGCTGTAACCTGAAATCAAACTGTGACCTCCTGGTTCATAGATTGATGCTCAACCACTGAGCCACATGGGCCATGCAAGAGCACAACAATCAATGCATTAAGTGGGAAACATTGAACTCATTCACATTTGAAAAATACTTCAATGATCTTATAATCCATTCTCTAAAGTCACACATGGTGGGGTTATTTATAAAATATTCTATCTTTTTTTTCCTTTTAATGTTTGTCACAACTTTGTTTATTATATGTAACATTAAAACCAGATTAAATGCCTGACATAAGAGAGTAGTTTAAAAAGATTATGGTATACCCACAAATTGAATATTACAAAAGGACCCTATAAGTCAATAAAGATATGGATGTATGTTCATGATGTATTGCACAGTGAAGCATTAAGGAAACAAAATAATATGTATTTTAAAGTACAATTTTAGGAGAAAAAACAAGCCATTCCTTGCACACAAGGGTGAAGGACTTTAGAGACAGAATATTTAAAATAACAAGCACTAAGCTGTGCACAATGGCCATCATTTGGCTGTATTCTGAGCAATATTGTTTTCATTTACTTATGTTCTTTAATTTTTATGACGAACATGAAATACTTGTGTAGTCAAAACAAATATCTAAAACACACTAAAACCCTCAAGTCAGATTCTTGGGCAAAGGAAAATAACCCCAAAACAACATATATTTAAAATAAAGACAGAAAGCCGTATTTTTAACCTATAAGTACTACATACAGGTTGTCCCCACAAACGTACACACTAATTAATGCCAATGGGTTAAATCTGAAAAGAAAGAAACATTGAAATTAATAATTATTTGAAGTATGTTTACATTTTTGGGGGAATACCCTATATATGCTGATTTATATATTTATATATATAAATGTATATAGGGATATCCTATATATGATGATTTATCAAGAAAATGTTCTACATAACTGAATGTGAAGTTAAGAATTTGGCACCACAAATGTGTTGCAATAGCAAAGGTGGTTTAATGCCTAGATTAGCATAAAGCCATCATCCTTAAGGTTCCAGTGTATTTTCCAGAAATATTCACAGAATATTATCTCTGAGTCGACTCTTCCCTCCTAACAACCCTGGAGCTATCTGTTGATTAAAAGTAAGGTACAACTTCTACCAGGAAATACACACTTAATCAGAAGTATGTAATTATAACAATATAAGCACTTGTTCAGTGATTCACTATGTGCCCGGCCAGGTTTTAAATATAAAATCCATTTAATCTCAAGACATGCTGGTACAGTATTTGTATTACTCCTTTCATTAGATGAAGAAACTGGAGCACATAGAGGTTAATTGATCAGCTCATCAGTGGCAGAGAAAGATCCAAATTTAGGCAGCAAGAGTTTCTCCTAACCACCATAATATACTACCTGTTAACAAACAAAAACATTAATAGGATGTTGACAGAAAATAAGACACACATGTGTAATATGTAATAACATGTATTTATGGTAGAAAACTATTTCAGTGGACTGTCTCTGATTTCAGACCCTTATCAGGGGACCTCATGTGCTAGTTCCCAGCTGTTTCTCTCTGCCCAGTCACCCCAGGCCCTCGGGGGACTTGCATGCCCTAAGGCTAGGTCACCTCCTGAAGGATTCCCACTTTGCCTACAACATCCCAGGGTATTTGCCATTTTCTACACAGTCTGAGAAACGTTCAACCACTGTGGCTTAATGAAATAATCTTGGCAAACTGAATAACTGGAGGAAAGAAGAGAGTCGTTCCTCCCATGTCCCTTCTGGAGAAGCCACCATGAATTCTCCAGTGACCTTGTGCCATATCTTCTGATCTTTTCATGGACCCTAGGAGGTGAGAAAAAATAAAGTCCCACCATGCTTTCTCTGTCCCCCATGAGAGAAAGTCCTGAACTTGACTACCATGCTCCCTGGTAACCGTCTAATTAATCCTACCCATTTTCACTGGATTTCACTTTACAGCTCAAGACCAAGTCTGACTAATGATTAAAATTGTTAGCATGGTAAAGTCTGGCCTTGTGAAATCCAGCAGCAAAAGCAACACTGATTTAAATAACTGGACTACTTAAAAGGTTAAACACCTATACAATTTATAAGTATGTGGATCCTCTTCTTATTATTTATCTTCATTTCTTTTTAGTCTTCGGGTGAAAAGTGCACATTTAATGATCTGCAGAAATTCAAAATAACTTTTGTTATTGTCTTTGGACCATTTAATGGTTTGTAATGTCCCAGCACCAAATTCTTATAGTATCATTTAGCTAATGGATTCTGATGTTCTGTGAGTGTTCTGGACACAATAGTTGGGATAACAAACACCCAAGTCTCCATTCCCCTTTTCAGTCTTCAATTTTCTGGTGACGTGTGAGTAATTCTGTAGCTGGTACAAATAGAAGAGTTGGAAGAATGTAGCCGCTCCAATTTCTCCCTGTTTCTATTTAACTCTGGACTTGCTATGACAAATTATTGACTTTGAGCATGCTCCAGTCACTAATTTCAACTAATCTAGATCTGAACAAAAGTCTCAGAATCACAATTACTAGCTACCTGAAGGTGAAATACAAAATCAGGAAGTAGTAGGTACAGTCTAATTGTTGTTGTCTGTGTCTCTGGCCTCTCCAACCCCTTTCTCAAGGTCAATATTCAAGGGAATGTTTAGGATTAGTGATTTCATGAGAAATCTTTACACCAACACATAGATGACTTTTCTACTTACTGCATAAGAGCATTTGAAGTCCTTGAATTATTTTGGTTGCCTTTTCATTAGATATTTGAGAAAATTTGTTGACAAAACAGAACACTTAACACTTGAAAATCTTGTGGGATAAATGAAGAGCAGATCTTTTTAAAAAGGCTTTTTTTTTTTAAGAATGTTTGAAATGTTCTCAGTGACAAATACTCTCTGATCTTTGGGGTGGGAGGAATACTTATTAAAAAGTGGAAGTAGGTTAACCCATGTTGCTATATAGTCCTCACTCTGCTGACTCACTCCCTCAGTCTGAGTAATGACTACAATTATGTGATAACCCAAATTTTCAACCTCCAAGCTTGGCGTTTGTCCTAAGGCTGTTGCTAAACAACAGAATTGCCTCAAGTGACTGTGTTCCTGTGTGTGAAATTATTTTTAATAGCCTGAAGCATAACAGAATGTTTTATGTGACAAGTTTAAGAAATGTTTCTTATCAGATGGCACAGGAGTCACTTTTTACCTCTGTTTCCAATCAGTTCTATCTGATTTGAATATTTGTTTAAAAAAAAAAAAGCACTTTCATCATACATTCTGTGCCTCTTCCAGATACAGTGTCAAACTAAGATACCAATAAATTTGTTTTTAAAGCATGGATACCATCCAGTTATATCTTAGACATCTACCAGTTACCTGAAAGGTTATCACCCCTACCCAACTGGTGGGCAGAGTTTAACACATGATTGGTGTAAGGTTCTCCCCCACCCCACTGGTGGGCTGAGTTTACGACATGACTGGCACCTGTCACAGAGACATCTCAAAGACATTGAACCACCAATCAGCACGGGCCAGAGTGTCCTTATAGCCCACCCCTTCCTGTTCCGCCCTGGGCCCAACCCCCTGGGCCTGGACTCTGTTCAGGCCCTTAAAAGGTACCCCCAGGCAAGACATGTGTTGCTAATCCTCCAAGCCAGGAGTCAGCCTGTCTGGGTTTTCCCCTGTCCCCTCCCACCTCCCCCAATTCTGATTTCACTACCTCTGTGATGGGTTCTGGGGAATAAGCTTTACTTTAAAATTCCCTGGTGGTCTGTTTCCTATTTCCTTTCAAACCTAACACTACCCTTGAATTATTGCAAACTTTTGAAGAAACATAGAGTCAAACCCTGACCAAGAACAAGAAATGGCCTGGCTGGTGTGGCCCAGTGGTTGAGCATCAACCTATGAGCCAGGGGATCACAGTTTGATTCCCAGTCAGGACACAAGGTCAGGTTTCAGGCTCCATCCCCATTTGAGGTGTTACAGAAGGCAGCTGATCAATGATTCTCTCTCATCATTGATGTTTCTATCTCTCCTGCTTCCTTCCTCTTTGAAATAAATAAAAATATCTATTAAAAATAAGAAAAATGAACAAGAACTGAACAATTACAATGAGAGGTAACTAATTAAAACTGACTTTTTAACTCCTGAAAGATCCTACGTTGACAATATTCCGGTATGTAGGAGTATAATTTGGAGGAATCACTTAAGTATTGACTCTGCCCTGGAATTACATAACACTATGGCTCAGAGCATTTCCAAGTGCAAGCCTATCCAGACCAGAATAACAATGGGACTAACAATTCAGAATCCACAGAGGCCCATGGGCAAGCATGCTGTTCTCTTGAGCACACTGTGCAGGTGATTTACCTCAGGGAATTTTTGACACCACGAAGTGGGGAAGGCATTAGCAAGTGTCATTTGAAAGAATTTAGCTGAGTTTCTTATGCTCCCGTTATGATTGGTGTCAACCAAACTATTTTAATCTTACCAATTTGTCATGCATTTATTCAAATGTATACTAAGAAGGTATTTATGAAGGGAGAAATCTGGTATCCTGGTAGTTTTATTAGTCAAAATTTTCCACAGTGTGTTGGCATATCAACTCATGATAGTTAATATTATACTTCCATGAGTTTTTTCTTCTTATTCTTCTTTTTAGAGGAAGGGAAAGTAAGAGAGAAAATAATGAAAAAGGAACTATGTATTAAACCTGAAAAGCTCAGGGGGTTACATGGCAGTGACTAAAAGTAACCATACAGGATTGTCCAATCATAAATTCCTAATGAGGCAGGCTACAGCGGGTAGTCACATCCCTCTATAGGGCCCCAAGATTGAGGAATTGACCTTCCCCACTGCCTGTTCCAGGATGTGACCTTTACGGTTAAAGATTAGACAGGGATGAGGTCAGTTCTTTACAGTTGAAGATTAGGCAAGAATGAAATCAGTCCCCAGAAACTCCCTACCCTGAGGACTTACCCAGAGGAATGGGAAGGGGAGAGACAAAGGGGCTTGCAAGATTAACGAGCCCAGCTCCCCTTCTTGGAATTTCTTTGTTCCCTTCCTCCCCCTCCATGTGTAACCACACCTGCGTGTGGTGTTTGCCTTTATAAACTCATGTTCTGCAGTTACTCGGCGCTCCAGGCAGCCAGCACTGTTGCTGTCTGCCTGAGACGCCCCTGCGCTGCGCTTGTATTTAAAACCTCATGCTTTTTGCATCAAGTTTTGGTCTCGGTGTTTGACATGGGGTGGTTGCCCCCTCCGTCGGACTCACCGGGGGTCCTGGGACCTTACACCTCACCTAGATCTTCCTTAGCCAAGGTCAAGTTTTACCTTAAGTGAACCCTGCCCATTGTTCTTGTGCATCTACTATATCATACTTTTGAAATGTCAAAGGCATAAGCTCCCACAAGACCATGAAACCCTCATTGTGATCTTCTGCCAGTATACCATTTCTATGTGCTATAAAGGTCAAGTGTTGACTACCAACTGATGTAAAAAACACATGTGTTTCTCCATTTTGCTTTCTGTACAATCCTAAAGATTTCCCTGCTTTGCTTTCTCCCATTCTCCACAATCTTCAACCAATGGATTTCATTTTCTCAATCTGGAGATTTTGCTTCCGAGCAGGTACTCAACAATTTGGCTCAAGTAAACCTTTATAAAACTTTTATATAGGCTGGAAGTTCTTTCACTGACACAACAATACCAAAATAAAAGGGAGATGAATGTGGGCAATGGAATAAGAACATAAGTGTAATGGCAGATACTCTAACCAGTGAGCAGTGAGCAAAAACACCATATTGATTCAGGCAGGAAAATGGTGGAAAATTAATTGGGTAAATATGAGACAACTTTGTGTATCTGACCTCAGCATGGGGATTTAAACCTTGTGTAAAGTAGTAGTTTTTCATTGCTGTGGTAATAAATGATCACAAATTTATCAGCCTAAAACGACATCCACTTATTTATCATCTCCTACTTTTGTAGGTCAGAAGCCTGCATACAGTGTGGCTCTCCTCTGTCCCTGGCTTAGAGTGTCAGTTGTTTGAAAGCTGCCTTCTTTTTTGAGACACTGTTTACAAGCTCATTCCGGTCATGGGCTGAATTTGTTCCTGGAAGTTGTAGAACTGAGGTCCCATTCCTTCCTGGCTATCAGACAGGAGCCTGTCTTTGCTGCCAGAGTGTGCCCACATGTCTTCTCTGCCTTCTCTGTGGCTCCTCCAACAATGCCATCAGACCTCTCACACTTAACCTCTCTCTGACTCCCCCTTCTGCCACATGTCTCTACTGTAGAGAGTGCCTGGAAAGGCACATGGGCATTTCTTTAAATTGTCAGAGGAACCCAAGGGACAGGCAAAGCCACACACTGGGAAAATGCTTTGCCAAAAAGGCAAGGGTGTTATCAGCTTGACCTTCACTTCAGCCCAGGTGTCAGGGAGTGTGTTTTGATATGTAAATCCAGTCAGGCACCAGGAATGCTGGTGCCTACTCAAGAATGCAAATAATCTCCTTTGTCTTGACTTTTGGTGAAACTTCCTGGTATGTGGGGGTATAAAATAAACACACTGTATCAACTCTGGGTTACTGTCTCTCCAGCTGAAGAGGGCAGTGGTCCCACTTGGTTCCCAGCTTTTTCCTTCCAATTTGTGTCTTGTCTCTTTATTTTATTTCTCAATCCCTAGCTCCTCTACTCAAGAACTGGACAGGCTCTCTAACCGTGCTGGATGCAGAAGAGAAATATTTTTACATCACTCTACCTTTAAAAGCACCTGTGTTGACATTGGGTTGATCCAGGTTATCCAGGATAATCTCTCTATTTGAAAGTTCATAACCTTAATTCCATATATAATATCCCTTTACCAACTAATGTAGCATATTCACAGGTTTCTGAGAAACAGCCTTTGACATTTTTGCAATGCCATTATTCTACCAGAAGCACCTTTTCAGATTCTCTCGGCAGCCTCCTTCTTTCTCTTTGTCAGTGTGGCCATTGACACCAGGTTTCCTGAGTTACCATGGAAATGTGATGAAGTATCTTTCCCATAGGGTGATATTTCTCAGGAAGTCACCACTGTAGGCTGATCTGCCTGCCAAGGGACCCCTTGGTCTCTATTTAGGCTACTGTGAAGTGGGAACAGCGTGGCAAGGTATCACAGCACATTGCTTCCATCTTCATTAGCTTCATATCCTTTCCCCTCTTTTCTTTTATACCCTCTACAATGGGCTCACATCTCCTAGATAAAATATTAGCTCTTCAATCCTTATTTCAGGCTCTACTTCTTAAAGGCGATTGACTAAGAGCATTCCTTTCATAACTGTCCCCTTCATAGAAATGGACAATAGTATGTTTGTAAGGTAACATTTAACCTATTGGCCAAAATTGACTAGAGGAACCTTCAGAGAAAACCACTGTCCCAGAAATAGAAAATTGGGCTAGTATATACTAATCTCTGCCTCTTTACAGCCAGAATTGAGGTGATATAGATAACTGTTAGATTTGAAGGGAGCAAGAAACAGACCACCAGGGAATTTTAAAGTAAAGTTTATTCCCCAGTAATGGGCAGAACCTATTAAGGAGGTAGAGAAATCAGAATTAGATGATTTGGGATGGGGGCAGGGGACCCAGCCAGGCTGACTCCTGGCATGGCGGACAAGCAACACGTGTCCTGCCTGGGGTCACTTTAAGGGCTGGAACAGAAGGGGTTGGGCCCAGGGCAGAACAGGAAGGGGTGGGCTCTAAGGACACTTTGGCATGTGCTGATTGGTGGTTCAATGTCTTTGAGATGTCTCTGTGACAGGTGCCAGTCATGTGTTAAACTCCGCCCACCAGTTAGGATGGGGGAGGACCTTACAATAACCATGTACACTGAAAAGCAAAGGAAGTTGGCCTACTAAAAGAGAAAAATAGAGCAGAGGCCATGAGGTAGCAGGCAGGCTGACCTACAGACAAATGGAATTAATACTTACATTTGTTCCTGATGAATTTCCCATTTCTGTTTTCAATCTCTTAGGATGAGGTGCAATTGTATCCTCACAGAATTTCCTCCTCTTGAATTCAGCTAGTTTGAAATGTAATTAGAGAGACCATTCTAGTTATTGTTGCTCTGAAATAAACCATCCCTAAGCCTAGTGGCATAAAACAACTACTATATTATGATATGGATTCTGTGGGTCAGGAATTTAGACAGGCACCATCAGGGACTGCTTATGTCTGCTTCACAATACCTGGAGTCTCAGCTGAGAAGACTTGAAAGCTAGAAGTGAATCAATAGCTAGAGGCTCAGATCACTTTGAAATGTCATCACTCAGTTGTCTGGAGGAAGGTGTTGACTATTGGCTGCTTGTTAAACATAGCCCTTCTCTGTGGCCTCTCCAAATAGGTTAGTTGGGCTTCCCCACAGCATGGCTTGACCCTTCCAAAATAACAAGGAGAGGCACGGCCTTTCTGTGATCTAACCTCAGGAGTCACATACCATCACTTCCATGCTCTAATGGCGGAGGTAGTCACAAAGGTCCACCCAATTTCCAGAAAAGGAGCACAGACACCACCCTTCCATGGGAGAAATGTCAAAATCATACTGTAAACATAACATGTGCAGAATAAGATCTTGCTACAGAAATACAATCTGATTTAGGAAGTGACCTAAGACAATAGGTGAAGTGAAGCCAGGTTCTGGAGTGCTCAGTGACAAGTGGGAGGTTTGGAGTCCAACCCAGAGTCAGAGAAAAGGGGGATCTTTGAGCAGAGAAGTGAGACAGGTGAAGAGGACTGTGAGAAAGTGACTAGATGGAAAGGATGAGCAGGGTGGTCTCCTGCCCCATTTAATATGGCAGGATGTTTATGGTGCTTTGTAGGCAGAGTTGATGGACCCTATTATTATCTGTGTCAAATGCATTCCCAGTGATTTTGTGTTACTCTACCAAAGTGGCTTCAGAACAGAGCTAAAATGTGAGCATCTATTTCATATACAAGTGTGTGGAACAGATCAGTAGGTACCAGGGTTTATGGAATCAATTTAAAACTTATGCTGTTTTATTCTATTGGAAAGATGATTTTCACTGTTTATCATAGGACTGACCACACACACACACACACACACACACACACACACACACACGCACACACAGTGCTACACCCCTTCAAGTTCTACATAAAAGAGCTTCTACACACAAGAAATTTTAGCTTAAGTGGAAAACGTTTGAATGATACATGGCATTCACACATATATACAGTCTGAGTATGATTTCAGATTTTCGAATGAAAGCTCAAAAGCCAGTGAGGAAAGGCATGCAGTAGATTATTAGTAAAATCTTTCATAAAAGAAAATAGTCCCAAACGTTTCACCAGGAACCTTACCTTTTGTTTTTCTTTCTTTTTAGGGGTGTGCCAGAAGGCCACTTTCAATGCTACAGAAACATTTTATCGATCACCAACTTATCACATAGCAATAGTAACATGAATTAAAGATGCCACGAATAAATGTTTTGTATCCAAAATTCTTCCTAATTCATTTATTTCAAAAGCAGTTTGCTGAGCTTCCAATTTACTAGAAACTTCTCTGCTTAAGTCTCTCCATTGCAGTTGTCCTTTTTAAAATTTTTATTTTTGCCTAATAAGAAGGCATAGTGATAAATTCGCCAGTTTTATTTTCTTTTTCAAGTATTCCTCTTAAAATATCACAGAGAATAATTCTGGAATAAAACAAAGGTTAAATGTACCTTGGATTTTCCTATTCAGTACTTACATGCAAAGAGATCCATTGTTTTATGAAAAGATACTGGCTCAATGGGCTGCATGAAAGTAGTATTTCATTTCCTAAAATAACTCCTCAGTTTCCATAAGTGGTTCCGTTTTGTATCAGTAGCACTTTACACTGGGGAAATGTGTCATCCCCAATAGGACTGAGCTGCACAGTCTTTGCTGCCTAAGCCAAGGCAGCGAACACTTCTCAGAGCATGTACCCAGCAGAATACTGCACACTGCCCATGTTCAAATACTGTCTTTATCTTCCAAGGTTTTTACATGTTTTAAAGTCTGAGACGGCATCTCTTCCTCATGAAGGAATTACATAACAACTCATGGAACTGGTGATTTCATACAGCAGTCAATACCTGAGCTCACTGCACTTTGACTATCAAAGGGCCACCTGCCATCTGATTATTAAATGATTTGAACGCATGGACAAAAAGTGCACATGTGTGTCAGGTGACTCTATGTTTGATCTTTCATAACCACACCGAGAGAGGTATATGTTATACTTAGTTATGTTACTGAGTCAAAATAACTAAGATAGTAAAGTGGCTGAGATAGTAAAGTTCATTAAATCAGTTAGCAGCAAATTACATTGTGAATAAGAATATTAGTATTTTCTTCTTTTGTCATTATTGTTAAGAATCTATCTAGTACGTAATATATGTCCCCCAAATTGGATGCCATTGCTGGAGTTTTCCCATTGTAATTCTTTATAACTGCTGGACTTCTTGGGATTTTTTAAACTGAGGGGAAAAAATAAGCAAGCCATTGTTCACAACACAAAAGCAGCAAGATTTGTGGGAAAACCATAGCTGGGTCCATCCAACTATTCCCCTTCCTTGCAAAATACTTATTCCTCTCAATCCCCACATTTTAGCTAAAATAGGAGTATAATATACCCCCCACACAACATGGAAGAATGTGAATTAAGACCCTCCTTATATGTAAAGTGGTTTCCCAGTGCCTGGACATTAACTGGTTTTTAATACATGCTATCCATGATTGTGAGTATATTTACCATGAAGAGATTTTATTCATTCATCATCACAAACTTATCAATTCCTATTTTCTCATCGTGGGATACTCTTAGGGACCTTAAATTCCAGAGAGCAGGACAGAAAATAAATAAATACACCCAACAAAATGTTTTTTTCTGTCTTAAAAATGAGGTCTCAGCCTGGCCAATGTGGCTCAGTGGTTGAGCACCAATTCATGAACCAGGAGGTCACAGTTTGATTCCTGGTCAGTAAACATGCCCGGGTTGCAGGCTGGATCCCCAGTAGAGGGTGTTCAGGAGGCAGCCAATCAATGATTCTCTCTCATCATTGATGTTTCTCTCTCTCTCTCTCCCTGATATAAATAAAAATATACTTAAAAAAATGAGATCCGCCCTGACCGGTTTGGCTCAGTGGATAGAGTGTCGGCCTGTGGACTGAAAGGTCCCAGGTTCGATTCCGGTCAAGGGCATGTACCTTGGTTGCAGGCACATCCCCACTAGGGAGTATGCAGGAGGCAGCTGATGGATGTTTCTCTGTCATCGATGTTTCTAGCTCTCTATCTCTCTCCCTTCCTCTCTGTAAAATATCAATAAAATATATATTTTAAAAAAAGATTGTTTCTTTACAGAGAGGAAGGGGGAGGGATAGAGAGTTCGAAACATCAATGAGAGAGAAACATCGACCAGCTGCCTCTTGAACACCTCCTACTGGGGATGTGCCCGCAACCAATGTACAAGCCCTTGACCGGAATCGAACCTGGGACCTTTCAGTCCCCAGACCGACGCTCTACCACTGAGCCAAACCGGTTTTGGCTAAAATATATGTTTAAAAAATGAGATCCGAGGCCACCATAAACCAGCAGGATCTTCTGCTTTCTGCTGTTGCTGCCTTTCTGGTCTCAGCCATAGAATCCAGGTCTCCCCCACCTCAGACCGGAGGTGATCCATGCTCCCCATTAGTGGTGAGGCACCTCGCGTGAAGCTGTGGAAGTAAATCACTCCGCGCTGGTTCGTGTGGCAGAAACAATAGACACCTTGGCTCTCAGGCCCACGCGAGTGCTCATGCGTGACACCCATACAGGACCAGTCACCAGGGAAAGAGGCAAAGTGGCCTCAGAGCAGCCACGCCCACCAGCCTGCAGAGACAGGAGGCAGCTGCTCACCTCAGGACCAGGGCGAGGGAAAACTGTCCTCTCATGTCCTCAGCCTCTGCTCCGCCACGCGCTTGTGCGCAGCCTCCTCAAACCCATACCTGGAAGATACAGATGGGGCTTTACTTTCTATTCCAATGAGCTCACACAGTGAAAACAATGGGCTGTAGTCACCATTTAATTTCTGAGGTCCACATGTTACCCCCCCAGTTTTTCACCCTGTGCATGTTTACGTGATACTCACTGGCCACAAATAAAGTGACAGTATTTGGCCCTATATACACAGGAGAAAAAATGATTTCTCTCCATTCACTGTCTTCAGAATGGTGCAGGCACCCGCCTTTTCCACACCTTACAGCTATCCCCTCACTTTCTAGCCACATTCAGGTATTAAAATGTCCAGTCTGGTCCAATTTTATTCAAAGTGGGGTCTGCTCAGACATACATTTTCTATCTTCCCTCATCTGGGCAGACGGGGGATGGTAGAAGGGGATAACGGGGCACCCTGGTGGGTTCTTCACAGTCCCTGATGTGGACAGGGCACTTCTTAGCTGAGCTCCTCAAATCCTTCTTTAGTTTGGGGACATCCTCAGCCACTTACAGCTAGCAACCCACTTACAGCTAGCAACCCTAGGACCTAGGCATCTTTGCCATACCAAACGTGGATCTACAGTTCATTACGAGCCCCAACTCTCCACACATGTCCATTTCAGCCAATCAGCTAAAAGCAGGCGTTGGTGTGAATCATGCTCCCAAATTCCTGGAGACCTGTCAGACTCTGGAGCAAGAACTCATCACTAATCTTCATCTCAGTGGCTTCACAGAGGCTGGACTGAATGGCAAAAGCTCGCTCCTTCCCATCTGGAAGGAAGCGGTCAGGTTCTCATTTCTATAGGCAGCTCCATCATCTACACTTCATTCTCTTAGACCTTCCCAGACTTTGGCATGAGAGGGAGTGGGGATCAGAGAGGCCACCACGTTCTTTACCCCTGAAGGGGAAGAGGAAATCAAAGCTCTCTCTACTACTAGAAGAAGGCCTCTCAAGGATCATCCTCTAGGATTTCCAGAAGTGGGCAACGGTCACCGGGCCAGCTCTGCTCATGTTGGTAAGTCCTGCATGTATGCACCCAGCAGCTAGCTCTGTCTGGAATATGGACTTAGTACCATTTTTATTCTAAACTTGAGGCTTAGCTGAAATTCCATGATAGCAGGAAAATCTCATTCCAGATTGTTAACTTCTAGTGAGTTTATTTGAATTACCATCTAAGTGGAGATTCTGTTACAGAACAGGAAGCATTCTCTCCACAGTGCTAGCAGAGGCAAACACTGAACACAGAGAACTGTAGTTGGGGTTTATTGTCTATTTTATTATGAACGGTGCCACCCAGGAGAATGGGAAGCTAATGTTCAAAAGCTCAAACTCCCCAATGGCCTGTGGGTGACATAGTTCTCAGGGCAAAGTCACAAGGCGCTGTGGGTTAGGGATTGGGAGACATGCTGGGAGTTGATGGGTCAGAGGTGAGGTAAGGGTCATGAATCATTTCTTCAGGTCCTGAGGACAGTGTGGAGGACTGGTCCAGAGTTCCTCTGCCCATCTCATGGGAAAAGAGCTGGGGGTGGGGGTGGGGTTCCACCTTAGGGCTCAGGAGCTCAAACATAACTTAGATCAAGATGTTATCTTTAGCCTGCCAGAGGTCCCGACTGTGTGACCATCAGTCAGTTCCAGGCCACTGTCTTCTGCTCAGGGGTTGCTGATTATCCTGGGGAAAGGCTAGGTCTGGGAAGGAGGGAGGGAAAGATATATATATATATATATATATATATATATATATATATATATATATATATATACATATGACTTATAGAATTAAGATTTAAAGCTAAATTTAATCAAAGTCATAAGGGCCCTTGGTTTCCATACCAATCAAGTGTTCTAACACAAGAATCTATAAGATTTATCTGGTATTTCCTTTTCTCTCACAGGAATTCACATAAAAAGCTGCTTGTCCTCTACCTCTTTTCTCAGCAATGGGTCCCATTTTCCTCGGCCATTTCTTTGTTTGAAATATCAGACTTTTATACTTGGAAAAGATAAGAGAAACAGAGAAGCAAAGGCTCACAGGGGGAAAGGATGGAAAGAAAAATGAGAAAATGTTTGTGAATGAGAGATTCGGAATTTTTTGATGATAACATTAGCCTGTTATTCTGAATTCTTCGTGTTGCCTTTCCCCCAAAGAAAAGAAAGCTGCAGCTGATATGTGATGTTTCCTACTTTCCATCACCTGACCTACATCTTTCAATGGCTGTGTGTTTGTAGGAGTATTTGGGGAGCACTAGATGTGAATTTCTCCCAAATAAAAGCTGAAATGATCTTCTCAGAAGCAGCATCATTTACTGTGAGGATGGCAGGGAGTTTCCCAGCTGACCTTCTGTTGGCATTGACATGCAGAGCCAGGCCTGCTGTGGACTGGTTGGGGTAACGCCCTCAGGCACTGATTTGCTGAAGAGAATAACTTGATAACCTGGGGACAAGGGAAGCTTCATAGATTTGTGCTAGTTGCCTGGAGGTTTTCAGAATACAGAAAGCTGAGTGTTAAGAAACATCAGTGTCCCAGCCTTGTGGCTAGGGTCAGATCCCCAATAGAAAGGTCTGGGTTTCTTAGAAGATTTTCCTAACCAGTTTGCAGTTTTCTTAATTCTGCTAACTTTTAATCGGATAATATGTTTGCTTTATTAATGGATTTCTTACACACTTAGCCTCTACATGTGAGTCGGAAAGACCTTTAATGTTGTTTTCTTATCTCGAGCCAACTATCTTGCCTTCGGTGGATAACTACAATATATTTAAACAGGAAAAAAAAGAATGTTTATGCACTTGATTATGAGATAGGGACATTGGCATGATAGGATTTTTATTCTGTCAACATCTGGTGCACTGATCAATCCCTTTGCACCTGTCTATGAACCTTGATAAAGGACAGGGACAGGGGGAAGCATGCATGAGCTGTAGAGTTTGTTTTCACCACCAAGGAGTAATATTAATTACAGAACTTAAACTATAATTCTGCATCTAAGACCTAAATAACACTCTCTGTAGGGACAATACTCAAATAACCCAAGTGTCCTCAGACCCCACCAGATATCAGACAAATGAGTGAAAATAAGATAATATTAAAATCACTACCCAAATATCATCCTCCTCTTTAGCCTTTACTGCCTACCTACACGCCCTTGGCCATCATCATCATCGTCAGCCCACTGGTCTCCGTTTTCTGCCTTTGCCTTGTAACAGCTTCCTTTTATTTGGAGAACAAAAAATAAAATCGTTGAGAATGCCCCTGGTTTACATTTTACAGCTTCAACCACATAGAAGAAGATTATATCTTTTGAGCCAAGTATAAACTCTAAAGGCACAAATTTATTGGATCGGTTAGGGTAGCAACCAATCCCTGAACCAACTGACTGCAGTTGGGGAGCCAGCCACTATGGACATAGGCTGCTTCTGTCTCTGTGGTATCTTGAGGATTATGAAAGGCAGGCACAATTTCAATGAAAATAGGTGTTGCCAAAACCGGTTTGGCTCAGTGGTAGAGCGTAGGTCTGTGGACTGAAAGGTCCCGGGTTCGATTCCAGTCAAGGGCATGTACATTGGTTGCAGGCACATCCCTTTCTGGGTAGGAGGTGTGCAAGAGGCAGCTGGTCAATGTTTCTCTCTCATCGACGTTTCTAGCTCTATCTCTCTCCCTTCTTCTCTGTAAAATAACAATAAAATATATTTAAAAAAATAGTAGGTGTTTCCCAATGAGCAAATAAGGATTTAGGTTTTCATTCATTCAATCACCTATTATTTGCCAGACATCTTACTAGATTTGGGGAGTGACAACCATTAATAAGAAGGATAATTCCTATCTGACAAAACTTATATGTTAAGGTGGAGAATGATAATTTAAAAAGAAACAAAAATGTAGTAAAAGAATAGCCACCATAAACTTTTCAAAAAAGGTATTGGCCATAATCTCTTCAGGGGCTCCATAGGAGGATCATTTTTTGCCTCTTCCAATGTCTGGTAGCCCCAGACATTCCTGGTGATAGCGTAAGTCCAAGCTCCACCTCCATTTTTACATGACATTTTCCCTGTGTCTTCATGTGGCCATATTCTTATAAGGACATCAGTCATGTTAGATATAGGACCCACCTTACTCTAGTATGACATCATCTTAAGTTAACTAATTCCATCCTTAATAACCCTATTTCCAAATAAGGTCACATTCTGACATACTGGGAATAAAGACTTCAACATATCTTTTTTGGGGGTGACACAATTCAATTAAATGATATGATCTGTGAATGCAGCAATATTGTGGCCATGGTGGTTAGTGCGATGGAGAAACATAACCCTAATGAAAAGGTCAGGAGGGAGTGCTGGCAGGGAACAGTAAGCAAAATTAAAGAAGGTAACCAAGGAAGGCTGCACTGGGAAGATGGTGTTTCACAAAAGACAGAGCAAAGGAAGAGAGGGAAGGGAGAGAGTTCCATGCTGAGTGAACAATGTGTGCAAAGACAGTCGGGTGTGGCCCGTCTGAGGAACCACAGGCCAGTACAGTCAGAGACCAGAGAACGACAGAGAGACATGGGCGATGAGGTCCGGGAAGCAAAGGGAGCAGGCAGACCCAATGTTGTTGGGCTCTAGAAAACTGTCAAAGCCTTAACATACTAATAATCCTGGTGAGTTTCTGAAAGGTTTCACATTCCACAATTCCTCAAGTGATCTGATGATCCAACCCTTTTGTTCAGAGAGCATCTCCCAGCCTTAAAGTCTGCAGAACCCACCTGTCCCAGGCAAGGCTGAGAGAGGGTGGTCTGAGGGAGGCTGATGTAGAGTCTGCTCCAAATGGCGCTCCCGCCAGCCATGTGACCTGCCATGCAGCAGATACACCGGCTGTTTTCATTAGAAAACTTTCATATATGGCATATTACATCATCACATACATGTTCCAAATGAAATAAAATTCAACCAAAAAAGTTGGACAGTGTGTAAAAAGGCACAGAAGTTATAAATCACAGAACCTTCCAGGCTTTCCATGAATAAAAAACAAGGATAGAATCACCAGATGTTCCTAATCCATATCATTTGGGTGGAGGGCCAATACATTAACCTGTCTCAGCAAAGAACGTCTCATTTCTAAATAAAAGGGGGAAAAAAAGAAAGAAATTGCTGAGATGATTTTAAAGATGAATTAACATTTAGGTAACTTCCATAAAAATACACATGCTTGCCCTAAATTGTTTGGCTCAGTGGAAAGAGCGTCAGCCTTCACACAGAAGGGTTTGATTCCCTTGGTTTGATTGATCCCAGGTTTGATTCTGGTCAAGGGCATGCACCTTGGTTGCAGGCACATGCCCATTAGGAGGTGTGCAGGAAGCAGCTGATAGATGTTTCTCATCAGTGTTTCTAACTCTCTATCCTTCTGCCTTCCTCTCTGTAAAAATCAATAAAATATATTTTTTTTAAATGCACATTGCTATTGATTTGTTACAAGAAGTCACATCTCAGTCAAGGGTCCCTAATTTCAGAGAAGTTTTGCTGTTTCTGTTGAATTGAAGAAAAGAAACAATGATGTTCCCTTTCCCCTACTTCTTCATTGTACTCTCTCACACTCCTTCCAATTATAGCTACTTCTTCTGAGAATAAGAAAACATTTTAAAGGTGAGGATATGAAGCACCATCACTCAAACAGAATCCTCTTCAGTGTTTCCCAAAGTGTGATACATTGCGTACCCCCAGGGGTACGCGCGTTGCACCGGAGTTTGGTGGGGATATGCACTGCACCGTGCTTAGCTGCGCCTAATTCTACGTTCTCATGAGTCAAGTCAAGACAGTCTTGTGAGGCGTGAGATGGTCCGGTGTGCAAATGAATGTTATTTATAATATGACTTTTATTTATATTTTATTATGAATAATTTTACTTTTCATTTATTATTTTGTGTATGTTCCAAAAAAATAAAAAATAAATAAATTTGATTGTTGTTAAAATACATCCATTTTTTTTTGGTGAGGGGGTACACAGCATTATGAAAATTATAAAAGGGGTACACATACGTCAAAAGTTTGGGAAACGCTATATTATGTTTAATTGGTAAAATCTTCTGGCCATCAGAGTTAGTTGGTCAGTTATGTCTTCCATATTCCCCTGTCATATTGCACATGAAATGCTATATGCAGAAAAAGCTTGAAATACTGTAAGTTAATCATTTTGTAAGGAAACGTTGTCCCTATACAGCCTATCCCATACATTTCACAAATTGCTATGTGAGTGCAGAGCACCCACCTGCAGGCTGGAAAGAAGCATCTTCTCCTTTGCTCCCCTTACACATCCACAGCCTCTCCCTTCAGGGCAGACAGCACTCCTCCAACTCCTAAGACTCTGTCCCCTGCCTCTGTTCCAGGTTGCTACTGGCAGGGAAGACTCACCTGCCAACGTCAAAAGCAGGGCATACAGGAGGGCCAAATGCAAGCCTCAGATTCTCCTCTGTAGACACCTACTGTCAACCTCCTTCCCAGCACGGGTTACACTTCCTGCCCCCACACTGGAGCAAAGCACTGCTTCCTGAGGGCGGCAGACTAGGAAGACCTATTTAATCAGAATAGGTGTTTATTGCTTACCTGAGAAGCCCTTTTTGCTAGATCCTCAGAGAGACCCAAAGTATGGCTTCAGTCCTGGCTATAGGCAAATACACTATAGTTAGGGGATAAGATATCATTCCTATGTAAAAAGAAAAAAAAATCAAAATAAACTGAGTTGTTCAGATACTAACATGACAACACACAGTAGAGTAAGATTATTTTAGGACCATGGTCAGCAAACTGCGACTCTCGAGCCACATGCGGCTCTTTGGCCCCTTGAGTGTGGCTCTTCCACAAAATACCACGGTCTGGGCGAGTCTATTTTGAAGAAGGGGTGTTAGAAGAAGTCTAAGTTTAAAAAAAATTGGTTCTCAAAAGAATTTCAATTTTTGTACTGTTGGTATTTGGCTCTGATAACTAATGCGTTTGCCAACCGCTGCTTTAGGATGAGCCAGGCCACCAGGGACCACATCAGAGATGAGGAAATGCATTTCAGCCTTGTAACATGAGCCTATGTTCAGTCAGGTGGGTGGAGAGGCACAGAGATGGGTAAAAGCAAGGCGTTTGGTGGGTAAATATATTCCTTCAAAAACAGAAAACTATATTAAGTGCATCAGGCACTAGGCTAGGTGGAGAGAGAGTAACTAACAAGCCACCTGCCACCCCAGCCCACTCAGTGGTTGAGTGTAGACCTATGAACCAGGAAGTTATGGTTCGATTCCCAGTCAGGGCACATGCCTGGGTTGTGGGCTTGATCCCCAGTCTGGGGCGTGCAGGAGGCAGCTGATTGATGACTTTCTCTCTTCATTGATGTTTCTATTGCTCTCTCTCTCTCTCTCCATTTCTCTCTGAAATCAATAAAAACATATTTAAAAATTGCATGCCAGTTCCCTTAGATTTTACATCCTAAACGAAAAAAAAACAACAACAACAAGTAACGAATAAAGAATAAGCATCAAATTGTGATAAATATTATGAAGACAATAATCCTAGAACAGGTAAGGGGTGGCAGCTTTAACCAAGTTGGTCAGAGAAGCCTTTCTGAGGAGGTGGCATTTGACCTGCCATAGGAGTGGAGCGGAGAATGCATAAGGCAGGATTTCTGCATCTCTAGGTTACAGAACTGTGCTGTCCTGGGAAATACTGGAGAGTGATTGAGAGGAAACTAGAAATACAAAACCCCTTTCCATAGAGATGCTTTTGAGGGATGCATAACACACACTAGCATATTAAAGACCCTTGAAAGTCCTACAGTAAAGAAGACCTGTTTCTATAAATGCAACACTTCTCTAATATGCCCAAACGTGATGGTCTTTTTTTGTGTGTGTGTGATGGTGTGGATCTGTGTGAGAGTGGGGAATGGAGGACCAGGTTGTGATATAATAACATTTATACTGCTGGTTCTCAAAATGCAGCTCAGTGCCAAACGGAGGCGTTTGAAGACTCCCACAGACTAGCACCTGAGTGGGGCTCCCTGCAGCTGTGCCATATGGCAGCTGTTTGGAGTCTGATCTATAGCAAACAGGAACCCATCCAAATTGTTGAACAGGACGTTCTCAAAGTAAGAGTATGTGCTTTAAAATGGCAATCCTGATGGTGATAATGCCGAGTGGGTTTAATGAAGGAGATTATAGAACTAGGGAGACTGGCCAGGAAATATTATTCCAGCTTAAGCAGGAATGCTTGACCCAAGAAACAGCAGAGGGGATGAGGACAAAGGGGGAGATAGGAAAAATTAGCTGAGAAGATCTTGCCCAGTAAGTGGATTATCTCATCTGGAACACAGGAGAGATACTAATGAGAGAGCTGAAAGTGGTGGGTTCGTATTGAGGTGGTGGATCAGAAATAACAAGTGAAAATTAAATAACACTTTACAAGTAAACAAAGGACAGGTGAGGATGGAAAGTAGCAGTGAGAATTGAAACAAAGCTTAGGTTGTATGAATGGCCAGGATGGAAACCTTACTTTTTTTCAGACAAGCTACTAGGGTCATCTTAGTAGGAACAATTTGAAGTACAGTTTATAAATTTCATTGGGTACTAGTGTGCAGGATTGAGGAATGGAGATAGGAAGAGCCATTCAAGGTAAATTTACTTTGTTAAAATATATTTTTACTTATTTCAGAGAGAGGAAGGGAAAGGCTTATTTCAGAGAGAGGAAGGGAAAGGGAGGGAGGGAGGGAGGGAGGGAGGGAGGGAGAGAGAGAGAGAGAGAGAGAGAGAGAGAGAGAGAGAGATGGAAACATCAATGATGACAGAGAATCATTGATAGGCTGCCTCCTGCACGCCCCTACTGGGGATTGAGCCTGCAATCTAGGCATGTGCCCTGACTAGGAATTGAACTGAACCATGACCTCCTGGTTCATGGGTTCACTGAGCCACAGCAGCCAGGCTCAAGGTACATTTCAAAAGTACAGGTGGAAGATAAGCAGTGCCTAAGAGAATGGAGAATGGGAATAGGAAAGAAGAAAGAGGCTAAGGCTATTTCACAGGGAGCATATGGGAAGCGGTTGGGACTGAAATGCAGCAAACACTGAGAGGAAAAGGAGAGTGAGGTATAACAGCACCTTCATGAGGACTGGGAAGGTAGGTTAGACAACTTAAAGTTAAGGGTGGAGGCAGCGGGTACCTGGGACACGCTGAGCTTGATGACCTGGTAGGCTGTTCAGGAGGGATGTTCTGCAGCCCGGTGTGAAGTGGAAGGCAGATTTCAGGCCTGGAGGTAAAGACGGTAGAGAGGATGGGTTTAGCTAACAGCCCAGGGGACCTGCCTCACACCCTCTGCGTGATTCTGAAAGTTACTTCTCCTTCCTGTGACTTGGCTTCCTCTTCTATAAAATGGAGGTAACACCGACCTCATAACACTGCTGCCAGGGTTAAATAAATCAGTGTCTGTGAGGTGTTTTAAAACAGTATCTGGCACACTGTTTTCTGGGACCACAGTTATATTATTCTTTTTACTGTTGTCATGATTGCTATTAAATGACACAGGTGAGGGACTTTTAAAGCAACGAACTGAAGTAATAACCTACAAATAACTCTTTCTACTCAGTATTGATAGTAATAAAAGGGAAATATGCTAATTAGTCCGGGTGTCTTTTGGACCTCATTCTGTATGCTCTTCTCCTCCTGAAGAAGCGGGGGCCTGAGGGAAGCCAGCCTGGGTCCTGGGTGCAGAGGGAAGCTGGTGCCAGCAACCAGGGGAAGGAAGGCCTGCTCTTGCATGATTTTCGTGCATCAGGCCTCTAGTTTAATTATAAAAGCCTTTCTACTCTTTGTGAGAATGAGTAAACAATGCATTTTTTTCTATGGAGCTTATATTTTGATTTTTAAATCCAAGCTCAGAAAAATATGGCATATTAAAGGCGCGATGCAGTATACAATGGCCTTGCGAACCAAACAGTGTTATTTTCTTTGTGAGAGTTGATTAATTAGACCATTAGTGTAACATAGAGGCTAGACCTAGATTTTGAAGTCATTTTTAGGTCTAGCTAGGGCTGCAATAAAACTGCAAAGCTGGTTGTGAGCTGCTCCTTTAAAAATGCATGTCCGTTAATGCAGCCCGTCCCTCTGTGGCCCACACAAAGGGAGGGGTTATCGTGCCAGTACACCCAGTGATACTGAGCAGCGAGGACGCTTCCTCGTTCCACTGAGGATGGTTTTCTGGATGCAGTTAATACCCTGAAGAGGCACATGCTCAGAGGAGAGCAGCACCGTTTCTCTCTCAAAAGGGAAAACAGTGTGCTCATGTGTCTTAAAAGCAAAAAAAGACCTAAAAAATCAAATTGCCTGGCATCCTGGCATGGTTTACAGTGACTTTTGGGTGTCCGAAAAACGTGTTTAATCTGTATTTTAAATGAACATTCAGTTATTTTATTCAACTTGTAATAGTGACTAGACATCTGTTTAAAATTTGAATGGTAAGTCACTGTTCTATCCTTTGTACAAGTACCTGCCGATTAGATTTGTGTCTTTAGGGGTTTCAGTTGGAGATGCATGGAAGAATTAATATCTCAATTTTTCTATTAAATGTATGTAGGCTGTGAAATGTTTTAGCAGCTTCAACCAGCTCATACAAACGAAAGATGTAGGCAGAGGATCTTTTCCAATGTGGATCATAAAAAAATATGTGTAGCTTTTTTCAAAGACTACGTTGTTTTTTCCCCCTCTTAAATGGTACTGTGAATAGAAATATATTTTTCCTTTAAATTTATAGAGTCTAGAGACAGTTCGGTGTTTAAAGTTTGAAACACCTGGAGCTAAAAGAACATTGCCACCGTATAAAAATTATATGTTATGTGAAATAATACACTCCCTACCTTCAGATATACCGTATATATAATCTCCCTGCAAATTTGAATGGATGATTCTTTTCTGAATCTTCCAAAGCAGCAATGCTTACAAGCACGGGGCCCTGGCTGGTTACCTCGGTGGGGAAGTATTGGGTCTGAAGGGTAGAGTCTGGCCTGGTGGGCCCTCTCCCCTGGCATGGAGCCCTGGTGACGGAGCACAGGCAGGACTGCAGGGGGACTTTCCATGTGGGGTTTTTTTTGTGTGTTTTTTTTTAAGTAGGAAACATGACCTCAATATAAGCACCAACGATAAAGGCTGAGCACCCAAGAAGCAGACCCAGTGAAATACACGAACATGAGATGCAGCCATGGCTTCCTAAAGAGTCTCAACTCCCTGAGGGCGAACCATCACAGGGGCGTTTTATCCAGTAATTTCAACAAACGGGCAGACTCTGTTCACTTAGACCCTATCTTTTCATAGCGTGGCTGTGAGTCCAGTCTGATTATTCAGATTTTCTCTCACTTTTGGGTCATGAGAAGGGTCCTTTCTTGCTCTGATTCCCTGATTGGAGCAGAGAGAAAGAGAGCCGATCCTGGCCTGACCCCTAGCAGGCGGGCTGGGGCGAGGTCCTCTCTGGTGGCTGCCGCTGCTGTGGCCAGAGGTGACGCAGACACAGCGGCCGCCAGCGCCCCAGAACTTGCTCATTTGATTATAAATTCTCAGGTTGCTCGTGTTTATCATTTGCAGGACCCGAAAGCAGCCAGGAGAAGCTGAGACTGGGAGGCAGGTCTGACAAAGAAATCATTAACGGAGCCACGGTTGGAAGTCTCATCCCAAATCCCCACTTTGTGGCTTAACCAGTAAATGAAACTCAAGTGCTCTTCTGAGCAATGGGAAGAGAATTCCCCAAAGTCCTTGAGGAAGTCAGGTTGATTTAAAATTCTCAGATTAACTTGAAATAGTTTGAAATAATTGTTTACGATCCAATGAATAGGGAATGGACGACATGGGTGGGAAGTACAAAAGTAAAAAATAAATAGGCGAAATATGTAAAAAAAAAATTAGCTTGATTTACATATGTGTGTGTGTGTGTGTATATATATGTATGTCATTCTCATTTTTTTCTTGATGTGGGTTCACTCCCCACACTTACGTTTAATGAAAGAAGAAATCAGCTGACTTTCCCCCCTGCCTCTGTCTCCCCAGCACATAACGGTGCCTGAGCACAGTAGGCTCTCAATCCGTGATTACTGAATCAATCAATTCATTCATAATTATAGCCAGCTTTTAAAAAGGGTGTAGGCAAATGACCCAAATAATAGGACCAACAAGCTTTTCAGGCAACCGTGCAAGTACAGCTCCAAGTGTGTGTGTGTGGGGGGGGGGGGGGGCCGGCTATGATGGCACCTCTGACAAACACTGAATGCTCCCATTTGGCTCCTGTCCCTGTTATGGCACTAGAGAACCTGTCACACCGCTCTAATATTTTTCCGCAGGTTTTTTCTTCGCTGCCAGAACACAATGCCCGGTTTTCTCCTGTCCAGCACAGTCTCTGGCACGGAGTTCTATAACTATTTGATGAATAGAGGAACAAATAATAGGTACCTGAAGAACAAACCTGATTCCAGATGCTTTACTCATTAAGATGTCAGGGAGCCCTCTTGCTTTTCGGTGAAAATCCATCGCAGGGAGACATCCTCCTGGAGGTCTTGCAGGCTCCTTGGACGACTTTGGTTTATTATCCCATTTTCAGTTGTAGTGGGGAAAGAACTGGCTCCCTCCTCTAAAGTTCCAGGGATGACCACATGATGGCGCTGGTGCTGCACCACAAAACATAAGCAGTGGGGCTCTGTGTCATCAGATCCCTCCAGGTGCCTTCCCCTCTCCTTCCCTGGCTCCCACTCTGGCTGTGTTTCCCTTTAGGCCTTCCTTCGTGCATATAATACTTGCCAAGAAGCTGTCAGACCGGAACCGGGTGTCTGACCACCTGAAAGAGGTGCTATTTTCTTTGTTTTCCAACAGGCCAAATTCTGTATATTCCTCCCATCTGAAAAAGTGGCTAAGAACATTTTGAATGCTGTTTAAAGCTTTGCATTCTTAGGCCTGAGGTACAGGTCTTTTTATTTGACACTTAATTGGCTCCTGAAAGTGACCGAATCCTTCCTAAACAAAATAGGCAACAGAGCAAATTACGTCCTGATGAGTTATTAAAACTCTCCCAGCTAGGGAAATTGAGGCCTAAACTTTGCCAACATATAAAAAGTATCCTCCTACAGAGTATAAGGCATGTGGATGTTTATATGTAAGGTTGATTGGAAAACCAAGAGAACAAAAAAAATTATGTGAAAATCACCTACTTGCTAAAAATTAAAAGTGAGTTCAGAGAGCAGACAGCTAATGCAATTTTCAAAAATAAAGAAAAGGATAAAGATTTTCATTAAATTAAACTTGGCTTCTCTTTTCTTTTTTTAATTGAGGCAAACATTATATATGGTGAAATGCTCCAAGATTTGTTTTTATTAATACTTTTATTGAGGTATAATTTATATTTTATAAATGCATCCTCTTAAGTAAATGGTCCGATGAGTGTTGACAAATGTATGCACACTAACAAACACCACAGCAACAAGACATACAAAACTTCTGCAACACCGGCGTGGTTCTTCCCGGCCCTCGCACATCAATCCTGCCCCTCACTCGTCTGACTTTTATTAGCTGAGCAGAATTTTGCCTGACCTTTACTCTTTTTATGTCTGGCTTGTTTTACTGTTTATTTTCTTTTTCAAAAATATTTTTTATTGTTTTCAGAGAGGATGGGAGAGGGAGAGAGAGATCAAAACATCAATGATGAGAGAGAATCATTGATTGGCTGCCTCCTGCAAGCCCCCTACTGGTGACTAAGTCCACAACCTGGGCATGCGTCCTGACCAGGTATCAAACCGTGACATCCTGGGCTATATATACGTCAATGATCAACCACTGAGCCACCTTAGCCAGGCAGCAGTTTATCCTTTTTTATTGCTAAGCTTTGACCATATAAACATAACACTATTTTCCCCCCATTTCCTTCTTGGACATTTGATTTGTTACCAATTTTGGCTATTGTAACTAAAGTGGCTATGAACAAGTATTTGTGTGGACATATGCTTTAATTTCTTTTCTTTTAAAAAATATTTTACTTAGTTTTAACAGAGAGGAAGAGAGAGGGATAGAAAGCTAGAAACCTCGATGAGAGAGAAACATCAATCAGCTGCCTCCTGCACACCACCTACTGGGGATATGCCTGCAACCAAGGTACATGCCCTTGACCGGAATCGAACCTTTCAGTCTGCAGGCCGGTGCTCTAACCACTGAGCCAAACCAGTTTCGGCTTTTCATTTCTTTTGGTTGGTGCCTACGAGAGGATTTGCTGGGTCCTAAAGCAGGTGTATATGTTTGAGGTTATAAGAAATTGCCAAAGTTTCCTAAAGTAGCATTAATTCCATAGGACTGCCAAAACAGAGTACTACAACTGGGTGGATTCAAGCAGCACAAATGTATTCTCTCAGGGCTCAGGCGTCTAGAACTGCGGAAGTGAAGTGGTGTGACATCAAGATGTTGTCCCGGCCACGCTCCCTCTGAAGGCTCCCGGGAAGACTCCGACCTCGTTGCCTCTTTTCGTTTCTGCTGGTTGCTGGCAATCCTTGGCTCTTGGCAGCTTAGCTCCAATCTCTGCCTCCATCCCCACATGGCTTCTTCCTGTATGTCTCCTGTGTCTCTATATTTCAGTCTCCCTCTTCTTGTGAGGATGTAGGTCATTGGATTTAGGGCCCATCCTAATCCGCTATGACCTCATTTAATTTGAATACACCTGCAGGATGCTGATTCCAAATAAGGTCACCTCCGGAGGTTGCAGGTGGACATGAATGTGGTGGCTGCACATTTTACACCTCCCACCCATGTTTGTGGGAGTAGCTGCTTTGCATCCCCGATGGTCCTGGTTTGGTCACTTTTTAAAGTGTTGGCCATTCTCCTATGTAAGTGGAATCTCATTTTGGTTTACATGTGCAATTCCATGAGCAACTTTTCACATAAATACTGGTCATTTAGGAATCTCCCATTTAAAACATGGTCATCCTTTTTTATTGATCTGTGGGAGTTACTGCTATAATCTGGGTATGAAGCATTTGCCAGATATATATTATCAAATACTTTCTCTCAGGGTGTGCTTGACTTTTCATTTTCTTTCTTTTTCATGTCTTTTGATGAATGGAAGTTTAATTCTCATAATGTACAATTTTACCTTTTATATTACGTTCTCTGCTATTTGTATCCCCTCCTATATACCATCCCTCCCCAATAAATCTACACAAATCCAAGGCTGTAAGGAAGTCACATTTTATTCAGAAGCTTTGTGGTTGTAGCTTTATGCCTCGGTCTCCTGTTCACCTTGAATGAATTTCTGTGTTCCATGTAGGAGTCTACGTTCGTTGTTTCTCCCACGGCATCAGGTCATACTGGCTCTCTGTGGAGAAGACCCTTCTCACTCCACGGAACAGCTGTGCCTGAAAATTCACTGACTGTGAATGTGGTGCTGAATGTTGATGGACGGCACATGGTCTGCTTCAATGAGAGTTGCCTGTCCTGGCCACATTGTTTTCGTTACTGTAGTTTTCCAGTAAGTCTTGAAATCAGGTTGTGTGAGTCTTCTAACTTCGTTCCTTTTCAGAATAATTTTGGCTATTCTGGGTACATTTCTTTTCCATATAATTTCAGAATTAGTTTTTCAATTTCTACACACAAAGAAACCTGTTTGAATTTTTATTGGAATGGAATTGAATATATAGTGATTAGGCTTTTTAATAGTTAGTTTATAAAATTCATTTCTTATATTAAACCTTTTAAATTTTCTTCACCCAAAATAGTTTGGCTCCATGGATCGAGCATAGGCCCTAGGACTGAAGGGTCCCAGGTCCGATTCAGGTCAAGGGCATGTTCCTCATTTGCAGGCTTGATCCCTAGAGGGAGGCAACCAATCGATGTGTCTCTCGCATCGATGTTTCTCTCTCTGTCTCTCCCTCTCTTTTTCACTTTCTCTAAAAATCAATGGAAAAGTTCCTCAAGTAAGGATAAAAATGTTTTTCTTCAAATTGCCTTATCTTTGAAAAATATGTATAATAATCTTAAACCAGATTAGATTTATTTGGAAAGTCTTGGGAATCACCCAATCCATTTTAAACTCCTCTATCTTGAAAAAAAAAATCCACCAAAAAACTACTTTTCAATAATTCAAGTCTGGGAAAAATTTTTCTGACGTTACAAAAAAATGTATATACTTATGGTAAGTAAAAGCATAACTTCAAAAATCTTTTAGAAGCTTTACCTGTATAAAAACATTAATTCCTATATTGATTTAACTGCTAGCTTCTAAATACGTCCCCATAGACCAGATCTCATAAAAATACCCTCTCTAGTTATTTTAATTTAGTACAGTATATTCAAATCATTTGAAAATTAAAAACAAACTTGTTTTTAATTACATCACTCTCATCCCACTATCCACTCTAATTATACATTTGCAGTATATGTGCACAGAATGTCTGAGAAATCAACCACACGGAAGAAAACACCGGGCATCCTTTACTTTTCAAATGCTCTCATTCTTAGGTGATTCGCAGTCACCTCTGTGCCTCTCTCCACGTGAACTATTTCAACAGTCAGGAAGTAAAACCTTGAAAACAGAGCCTTCATTGTGGCCCTAGCCCTGCTTTTCTTCCCTGTGTCCTCTCCCACGGCACTGGCAAATTCTGTGGAGAACAATTCAAGGAACAGCCACACCTGCCAGATATTGATATTCACCACATCCCAACTTCTCCCAAGTGCTCAGTGAATTAAAAAACCTGGATTGTAACAAACTGGTTTTTAAAAAATCTTTTCAAATACAAAGTGATAAGACCTGTAAAGTGTAGGAATTTTTACAGCATCACAGTGATTCAAAGACACCTGTAGCTCTCACTTGATAGTTTTGCAACTTACTGGGCACGCAGAAGGCGCCATCTTCCAGGGTTTTGCTTGCATTCCCCTCAGTAACTAAACCATTTCTAGTTTCTACATTCCCTCCATCATGAGAAGTGTCTCCCTCTCAGTGTATATTTCCTGAAATGAGGATGCACAGGAAAATCTGTTAAAATATAACATAGTTAACTAGTGTGTCTTCCCCCAACCAGAAAATCTCTCTACATTTTTAAATGTTATATATATATATATATATATATATATATATATATATATATATAAATTTAAAATATATTTTATTGATATTTTACAGAGAGGAACTCGGGAGATAGAGAGCTAGAAATGTCGATGAGAGAGAAACATCGACCAGCCGCCTCCTGCACACCCCCTACCAGGGACGTGCCCACAACCAATGTACATGCCCCTGACCAGAATTGAACCCAGGACCTTTCAGTCCTCAGACCGATGCTCTACCACTGAGTCTAACCAGTTTCGGCCAGAAAAATCTATATTTTACTATGTGTCTATAATAATAATCTATAATGATAAAATCATAATATGCTAATTAGACAGGACAGGCACACAATCTTCCGGACGACCTTCTGGATGAAGCCAGGGCTGAAAGGGCAGAGGCAAGCTGCTGTGGCTGCACGGGCCAAGCCCCTTGCACACATTTCATGCATCGGGCCTCCAGGTTAAATATATAAGCTCATGATAAATAAATCAATAAAATAAAGCTTACAAGACTAGATCTGTTTGGCGAAAGACATAAAAACTATAAATAAATTAATTTAATGAGTTATAAAAATTTCACGTAATGAATGGTTTACAGTTATTAGGGATTATATTTATGAAAATGTTTAATGACAAATAGAAACCAATTGGTGGTATCATTAAAACGTCAGTGGGAAAAATGAGGAAAACAAAACATGTAGCATTTAAGCTCAGACTCTATCCTAAATAAACGCAGGATTTAACAGGCCTGAGTTCAAGTCCTTCCTCTGCCCTTTTTCCACGTGAGACATTGGAAATGTTAATGGACATTCTGAGCCTCAGTTACCTCATCAAAAATGCTGAAAATTACAAAATTTATAGGGCTGTAAAAATTAAATGAGTCTAGTAGCCTTTAGAACAATGCCAGCATGGCCTACACTCTCACTGGAAGTAATTATGAGTTTATAGGAAAATACAATAATTCAGGACAGAAATCAAAAGTTAATTGATAAGAAATACTCTTATTTTGACATCTTCATTAAGAATTTTGGCGTTTCCTAATCTAGAGTGAGTATGTTAAATTTCAATAATCAGGAAAATAACACAAAACTCAAAACAATGGGTGTTAATACCGTGCTTACAGGCCAATCCTCCTATATAATAAAAGCCTAATATGCAAATCAACCAAATGGCAGAATGACTGGTGGAACAACCAGTTGCTATGATGTTCACTGACCACCAGGGCCAGATGCCCAAAGCAGGAGCTGCCCCCAGCCAATAGGCCCAGGCCAACCAAGGCGGATATTGGCAGGGGGCCCCCCAATCATCCCGCTGGTCACCCCATAGATCAGCCCTGATCACTGACAAAACCTAGGGATCCTACCCCTGCATGAATTTCGTGCACTGGGTCTCTATAATATTACAAATATTATATTACAAATAATAGGAAGGCTACTAGTACACCTGCTCTGGGTTTCTAATACAAGCTCAAAGTTGGCAGGTCAGTTATGGCAAAGGCAGCTGCTCCCAGGCCAGTCTTACGTCCATTCTATCAAAAGTGTCTGTAAGAAATGCAGGGGGTGCCACCCAACACACCCGGGGCATCTGAGGACATCAAGATGGAGAGACATCACTGCAAGAATCTTCTACACAGAGCTCTGAGAAAGCACAAAATATTGAACATGAAAAAGTGATGGGCCCACACTTTCTGCACTGAGAGAGGACACTGAGTTTTGCAAGTACTGAGAACGACACAAGCCTCGCGTGTCCCAACAGGTGCATGCCAACCAGGGAGGTGGGGATACACCTACCTTTCATGCCGGTAGTTAACATTTCCCTTTCAGGTCCCATAAAAACAAGTCGTTCTTACTTCAAAGATAAAAGGGAAAGCTACAATAAAAAATAATGAGAAAGGCATCATGAATCATTATAATGCTAAAGTCCATGCTATGGCCGTTAGGGAATGCAAAATGCCCATTTTAAACAAAACGTAGCTGTTGGCTTACATTGTGGTTATGCAATTCCTAATAATGTAAAGGTCTATAAAATTGCATATATATATATATATATATATATATATATATGTAATTTTATATATTTATGACTACTTTCATAGGCACACCGGTTTTTTGAGATTAAGACTATCTTCATATTTCTATTTTCTTAGTGCCAAACAATGTGGATGCATATGCAGCAGGTATGACTTTGCAACTTCATATTCAGGTATCGGAAATAGCACGCTTCCCTTATTTATCTTACTTAACTTAGACTTGACTCTAAGCCCTCATCCCAAAAGGGCATCAGGAAATCCAACCGCAGCTGGGACTGGGAATTTCTCTCTCCTGCTCCAAGGCCAAACACTGCCACAGAGCTTGGGAGTCCTGCATGGTGTGGGGCAGGGGAGAGCACGTGGGCGCCAGTCATCCGGAAACACTGGCAGCTGCTCACAGGCGCAGGCTCAGGCTCTCGCGGTCATCGCTGCCTCTGTGTCATCACGGGGCCTGTGAAGTTCGCCCAGCGTGGCAACCTCACCCCCAGGAGACCACTTTCCCCCTGCGCCCCTCTCTGACAGCTTCCTGTCACAATCCTAGGCTGGAAGGAACCTGCCCTGGGCTTCCCATATCCTTTACACGATTTTACCCCTAGCTGGGTATCAAATAAAATGGAATTTTTTAATCAGGGAGTGATAAAAAGAACATAGACCATTTTTCCCCCACTCTCAATCAATCCTGACTTTCCATTGCCTGGCTGAGACCTGGAGACTTCCTTATTGAAGGACGAAGGCTAACTATTAACTCTTTCCTCTCATGTTGCTCAAATATGCCTCTCACCCCAACACCCACAGCTCACTGGGGTCAGACAGGGTCAACCTGAGGACACCAAAGACGGAACCATAGGGAGAGCAAAGACACAGCAGAACACTCAAGTCCCCAAGCCCATCGTTCACGCGCTCCCCGCTGCAGCCTCTGCCAGGACCCGGTCAGAAACTGCAGGGCTGAGGCAAAATGAAAACTCGGGGTCACTTTCTCAAAAATTATTCAATGTTTCAAAGGTGACTGCAGAACACTAAACCGGCCTGAGGCCTTTCGAAGCCGAGCCCTCTCTGCCTCCACAGCTCACCACGCCTGCAGCTGCCTAGCCAGCTCTCCAGCACCTCGCCTGATACTAAACAACCTCCTGCATAATGTTTTTGCTTTACACCTGCTCCCTTCGGAAGCATCCTATACCAGTACACACCTGAAAATGTTATTAAGCAGATATATGGTTCTATCACATCCCTGGTTAAGTCTTTCCATAAATCCCCTCCAGGTCTCAGAATGCAAATTACATGCAGGAACTTCAAGGCACGCCTCTGGCTGGCTTCTGACTGGCATCTCCTCGTTCCACTTAATGCTCCACATGCCATGTCGCTCCTCAGAGTCAAGTGCAATGCCGTGTAGGTATCACGGAGTTCATCTTCAAACAGCCAGAGGAAGTAGGCAAATCAACCCCGGGCCATGCCATCCATGGAGCCTTCCCTTTCGGCTGTCCTTCTGGGAGAGACACAGCCAGCACACAGGTTAATTTGTCAGCTCAGGAAGAGTTTGAGAACCAGAAAAATCTAATGCTGTCTCAAATATGCTTGCGATGTGTAGACACGATCCATGCCAGTATGTCTAATCCCTCCACAGTACAAATGCTCCAAGATTTCAAGATTGCGTTGTTCCTATTTGTTTTCATTATTTTACTTGTTTGGCCATCCTCTGAGCAAATTTTTGTTGTGCGCTTGCATGTGTCAGGCACTTTGCAACCTCATACCCAGGTAATGGAAACAGCACACTTTACTTATTTTTCCAGTGCTCAGGCCAGAAAAATGAA